>JANLNO010000012.1:1608317-2808317 GCA_024678965.1 Bradynema listronoti
CTTTTCATTTTGACAAGAAAGCATTTCTTCAAACGTTTATAACTTGGCCCATATTTAATCAAAACGATTTTTGAAAAAAGAAGTTTGTTGCATTTTTTATTCTCTACAAAACGTAATTTTCAGAGTCCGAAAATGTCTAGATAATTCTAGAAAGAAGCCAAGATAATTTGGGAAGGGCCACAAAAAAACAGAAGAGACGAGGAAAAAAATGACACGTCTATTTTTATCTTTTCCTCGTCTCTTCTGTGAGCCTTTTTTCTGGCTCCTCATCAATTATCTCGGCTTCTATAATAGGTTTTTAAAACTAAAAAATACGTTTTGTAGTGAATAAAAAATGCAACAAATCTCTTTTTTCGAAGATCATTTTCATTAAATATGGGCCAAGTTATGAACGTTTGAAAAAATGCTCTCTGGTCAAAATGAAAAGAGAATTAAGCAGACGAAAAACTGAAAAAGACAAAGAAAAATGGAGATAAAAAAGACGACAGCGCATGAGCCATTTAACAACACAGCAAAAATGGCATCGTTTTAGAATAAAAATGATTTAAAAATCGATTGTAAAATAAAAAAATTACAATAAAAACAATTCTGATGTTGCCGCACTTTGTAAAAATATACAACGCTATAAAAATGAATACACGTTTACCGAGGGCGTACATTGTAGATGTACGTACGTACCAAGGGCGCAACTGAATTCCGATTTCCAGAATTTTATTCTTTTTTTTCCGAAACATCAAAATTTTTAGAAAAAAAATCATCGAAATGTCAAAATTGAAAAAATATTAATTTTTGCTAAAAAAAACTGTTTATAAAAAATTTCCGAAATTTGAAATTCATGTCCGTTGCACCTCTGTTACATACCGTATTCCTCCGCAGCATATTTGTAAACAAAAATGCTTGTTAGTAGCGAAGGCTACGATATATGTAAGTTGAAAAAGCATATTTTTAAAAATACATATGAAAGTTGAAAATAAGATACACACATGCAGGCTTCTTGAGAATCAAATAAAAAAGGAATTTGAAAAATAATAAAAAAAGCTATGAAGGAGCAAATCCATTTTCCCAATTTGAATCATTTTTTAATAGATATGTATATTAGTGATAAAACAAAACTAATTTATTTCCCAAATCCAAGCCCAAGCTCGAACACAAACTCAAACTTCTGACGAGTTTTTTTTTAATCAAAAATTCACAAAAATTGTTCAAATTTTTACAAAATAGACTATGCTTAAAAAATTCGAGAAGATCCGGACTTTTTGAAAAGTTTGAATTCGAGCTCAAACCGAATCTCTTTATTTTTTTTGAACACGAACCGAACCTAAAATTTCTGACCTTTGTTTTTTTCGAACCCGAAAAATGTTCGAGCCTTAGGAATTTTCAAACCCGAAAACGTTTCATTATGTGTACTCTTAGTGTATTTACATGTATGTACATACATTTTGAATATACCGACAATAGAATATATTTTGATATCGCATCTTTAATTATTACGATATCTTAAAAATATGTCTATTGTATATTAGCTAATATATTAAAAAAAATAAAATTTTAATGACTGTATGTGTACGATACGAGGGTTGACTAAATAATTGCTGCAAATCTTTTTAGATAAAATAAATTTAAAATTACAAAAATAATAAAAGAGATAGAGAGCACGGGGATTGAGTTGACTGCAATGAAACGATCTTAAATTAAAATATAATGCTAATTAACAATTTAAATGACTTATTTGTTTCAATAATATTGGTTGTTATAAATTACAGATGCATTCGTATATAATTTTTTAAACAATTTACGGCACATTACATTAGATTTTTATGGTAGCTCAAAACGAAAATTTCCGTCTGGCTGTTGTTGAGAGTCGAGTCTCATATCATAGCGCAATAATTCGTCAACATCAACCTCCATCATGGAATGATTCATGGAGAGGTTTTCCAGGTCTACAGGTAAATTTGTTATTCCAGATACGGAGTTATTGTTAGTCAAGTTCCCCATTATTGCAGAACCATTGCTCTCCATTCCTGCGCTGGCGGATGCTGTAACTGGAAATGTAGGGGCCATTGACGTTGTGCCGCAACTACCATATGCCATGAAGTTACTAGACGATTGCATGCTGTGTGGTTGTGTATGCGGAGGAATATGAGACTGTGATTGTTGCCAGGGCGCTGTATGTATTGTCGTATTATAATTCATTGTAGATGTTCCTTGATTCGATCCAAACATTACACCGTTTGCAAAATAATTTAACATCCTAAAACATATATATAGCTATTTGCTTGTTCCGAAAGTTTTTACTAACTTTTTTTAAACTATTGATATGTTATTTAAAGTTAGTCTACGGCTACATAAAATTTATAATTAAAAACTTTTGCGATAATGCCATATTTTATTTTACATAATAGATTAGTTTATAATGAGAATAAAAAATTAAACAAAATACTTACCCCCCATTTGTATTAGTCTCATTTTTTAATTGTTGTTGGGTGTTTTGTTGTTGTTGAAGTGGGGAACGCAGCAAAGGATTTTGGGAGATTTGAACACCAGATCGCACTGCGTTAAGTTCTTGATACGACGGCGGCTGCGCCACAATTTCTTGCTAAAAATGAAAATAAAAATTAAACTTATTATTAGAAAAAAATCCATTCATTTTTTACAATTGTAATAATTAATTACCTTTACAGTACTCTCCGATATTTCTGTTTTTATATCTGCTTGTTGTTGTATAGTAGAAATAAAAGGGCTAGTTTGTATTTGTGTTGTTGGCTGCTCCATATTACCGTCTTAAATTTGTAAAATTAAATTACATAAATATGGATAAATTTAACGAGTCGCGGGGTAAAATACAAACTATTAATTGTAGCTGCTGGTTGTGGACGAAAATCACGAGCATTAACATTTGTTAACGCTGATCCTGGTTGAGATGATTGAGCGGATGAGGCACCACCATCAATGCGCATTTGATCTGTACGGTTAAGCAGCTCTGCCACTTGTCCGCTATTTCCATTTGAAGCTGTTGATCCCGAGCAAACACTAGTATCGGGTTCCGGACAAGGAAATTTAAAGTCTTCAAAGCCAGGAGGCTCAGAAGTCGGGGACATACGCGATGTAACAGGCAATAAAGACTGTGTTCGTGGTCTATAATTATTACAATTAATTTTTTGTTACTTTTTTAATCAAAATTGTTAAGGGTGGCACGGATCTGCACTGTCCGACTCGCTGAAATAAAAAAAAGCCTGGCTTAGGTGAGTAAAATTGTTGCATAAAAAAATTCGTGATCGCAAAAATAAAAAAAAACTAAAAAAAATCGGCCCGAAATCGAGTCATGGGCCGGGGGAAGGAAGGGTTGACCCAGCCACCAGTAAAAATTATAAATTAAAACAATTTTTAAAAACCTTGAAAAGTACAATTTTTCATATTTGAAAAATTATTTTAATTTCAATAGTTTTTTTTTTCATTTTTTGACATGTTTTTAGTTTTAACGACGAAAAATAATAAAAAATTGAAAATCAGAATGGAATTTTCATCATTTTTGCACTTTTACCGGACTTTCATAACTATATTTATACATTTTTCAATAAATTTTTTTATTTATCGCTGATTTAATACTATTTTTTGTATAATAAAACAAACTTACATAAATATGTATTAATTTTTGCATTTTACCGTATTAATTTATTTTTTATTTAAAGTACTTTTTGGGTTACCTTTAAAATAAAAAATAAAATTTTACTTACATATCTAAACAAAATATATGCTGAGTATGTATACTTAGTCCTTCATTTTTATTTTTGTTTAATTTTTAATTTTTAGATTGATATTATATTTCGTGTATTGGCTTACATTTTTCAGTGAACGAGGTAAAACGTAATTAACATTTACGCGTGCTTCATAACAATTATTTTATAAACATAAATGCTAGTTTGGAAAAATGAAAAAATGCAAAATTTTATTTATCATACCCTTGAAACTTAAAAAAGAGTTGTTTTTCATTTTAAATTGTAAAAAATGTAATGTAGTGAAATTATTTTTAAAAAAATTAAATTTTAAAATTTAAAATATTTAAAGTAACATGTTTGACAAATAATTTTTAAAAGTTTACCTAAATGTAGAAAAATTATCGACGGCAGCAAAATCCGAAAACAAGTCTTGAGAAAGAAGCGATGCCTGCGAAGAAAGCGCTGATGGGCATACGCTCTGCAAACTACCCGCTGGACGACAAAATTGTGATGATCCAGCGGAAGGAACTCCTGGAGTGCCATTCATTTCCAAACGTTTTTTTGCACCGCGCCTTTTTTTGTCAATCATTACCTAAAATATTAAAAATAAAAAACAGATATATACAAAATCAAATTCAAATAATTATGTAGATATATAAAGAACAAAATTATACATTAAAATTTTTTTTTGTCATATCAGATTAAGCAAACTAAACTTTATATTCATTTAATAAATTTTAAAACTTGGTGAAATGTTCCGTATATACAAAGTGACTCAAAAGTTCCCACACATTCTTTTAACCATAAAATCTTTTTTACAACAAAATTTAATATATCTTAGCTTAAAAGAATATTAAGAAATTTTTCTACAACTTCAGAAGATGCTCAAAATTTTTGCTTTCAGCTACTACAAAGGCCTCTAGACGCTTCAAAATTTTTTGTCGATATGCGCAACTTTCTGATATATTTTTCCATTCTACAAAAAAATTTAGTTGGGCAGTAGTTTGCAGCTCAAACTTGAAAACAAAAAACTCAATCGGATTAGTGCTGAGCATAAATTCCAATTTTAAAATTTATACCCCAAGTTCCCGTGTAAGCCGCGGCCGTTCAAAGAGTTTTTGAATTTTGACTTGGCCTTAATACTGTTATAAACGGAGTTGAGCTCATAATTTTTTATCTGCTGAACTTGGGTCTGCTTTAATGAAGGTGTTTATTAAATTTCATGCTTCACAAACACAAAATAACAAAATGAAAATCAAGTCAAAATTCAAAAATTCGTCGAATGGCCGCATTTTATTTACCCGAACTTAAGGTAATTATTAAATACTGTTTATTGGGCTGGAATTGGAAATTTTGAAAATCTTTTAAATTGATCTTGTAAAAAATTTTTTTGGCTTTTGTTTACATATGTATAGGATTTTTGTTCAATCAGTATGTTATAATATTTTAAGTTCAGGTAAATAAGACGTGGCCATTCGAAGAATTTTGGAATATTGACTTGGCCTTCATTTTGTCATTTTGTGTCGATTTTTATCAAGAATAAAATTTAATGAACGTCTAAAGCAGGCTCAAGCTGTAGTTCAAAAATTTTGAGCTCAACTTTGTTTATAACAGAATGAAGACTAAGGTTACTTTCAAAAATTCTTCGAACGGCCACGTCTTATTTACCCGAACTTTGGACAATATTATTCTCATATATATTAGATTGGCAAAAAAGTTATGTCGGCAATGTTTGTTTCTTGAATCAAATAAAAGATTTTTTAAAACAATTTTCTCTATTAGAAAGAGAGTTTTTTTGCAAATATTATGATATAAAAATTATTTTTAATAACTCAATTTTTGGGTCAAAAATTTATGAATCATGATGGAAAATACCTCTTAGATTAATGTGTTTTTAGTTTTGTTTTTATAATAATATCGTTCCATATAAAAACCGACATTATTTTTTTGCCAACCTAATAATATCATGATAATCGTTTGGCAATAACATTAAATTTCAATTATTAAATTGATAAAAATGCAAACTTTTGCAGCGGCCGCTTCAAGTGTCGCAGCTCGTCGACGCGGATTCCGACCTGGTTTTGCTTCAGGATTAATCACCCACCATGAACTTTTACCAGCACCTTCATTTTGTATTCGCATAAAGCGACTATGAAGTGACAAGTTGTGACGAATTGAATTCTAAAATTAATGAATTATTAAGTTTTTAATTTTATGTAATTAAGTAATTATAAAAAATAATTATTTAAATATAATTTGCCACTTTCATTTAAACTTTTAATTTTTTGCAAATTTTAAAATGTATTTTAAGATAATTACATATTTTTTATCCTTTAGACTAACTGATTGTCCGTGTACAAATATTTAAGATTATATTCTAACCATAACTCAATACTAAAAAAATTTTTTTTGCACTCAAGATTGTCGACCACTGAGTTGCACGAAAAACAATCAGTTTTTTATTGAACCCATGCAAGATTGCATTTTCTATTTCAAAAAATGTAATTTGTTCTGCTCAGGATTTTTGCATAGGCCAGCAGTTTGAACTCCTATACTGTCGTTCAATAGCACTAAAGTTAATATTAATACTTTGATACAATTTATTTTCTCAAGACAAACACTCGCCAAAAAAGGATCGAAACAGTTTTTACACATAATTAATTTTAACTGATAAAAATTTAAATTTTTTTCCATTTAATACACTTCACCTTCCAACCAACGGCACCATCTTGACTAGAACGTTTGCAAAAGTAAGGAATATTGTCGATAAACCAATCATAAATTTCGTTCAGTTTTAAACGGCCTCCTGGCGAGCTGAGAATAGCCTTTTCGATAAGCTCCGCATACGAGTCACTGCCCCAAGCATTGGGCTTTTTCTGTGGAGCACCGGCTACGTTAGCCGATGTTAAATTTTGTCCAGTTTGTTGTTGGCCTATTCCCGTATTTGTTAAAATGTTAGAGGCAGTGCATATACCGCTTGAGCTGGCGGTTGGAGATTCGTTTGTGGAATAAGGTATGGCAAATTCTATTTTTTTTACTCGTTTTTTTAGTTTAGCACCTATACTGTCATCTGTGTCGAAATTAGTGTTTGGGATCGATGTCGTAGCATTTACACCTTGTATTGGAGGTCCAAAATCATAAGGAAGGAAATGATTGCTACCAGTTGCAAATGAGCAGCTTGCTTCGCTACCAAAATAATGTTGAGATGAAGTTAAAACCGATGTACAGTCAGGTGGTGAACCAAACGCCGGTGATGAGCTGCATAATGTACGATAGTAACTAAAGTTAGAAAGAGCATTACCGTCACCAATACTACCACAAACGTCTTGTTGACTAGTTGACGAATATATAGATGAGCATAACATTGGCCCTCCATTCCCACTCGTTATAAGTCCAACATGAGGCTGATGATTTTGTGATGCATAATTCACGGAATTAGTACTGCCTTCTGCTGATGTAGTAAGAGATGGTTCTTCTGGAAGACCACGTGAAGAGAGCACAGTAAAATTTACTGGTTGATGTTCAGTAGCGGCAACAGGCCATGTATAACAACGACTTCTAGCTTCGGCCCCGAGAAATTCGTCGTCTTCCATTTGGCAAATACCGGAGGCCTCTTCTGAACTAGTTAAACTTGATCCCACCGTTGAAGGACCAGGCTTTTCAATATCGCTTCTATTTGAAATAAAACTTTCGGCTGTGCCTAAATCCGCATAAAATGAAGATTCGGCCTTCATGCACTTGATGGATTCCTTTAGTGCTGAAAGATCTACGCCACCTAATTTTTTCGATGTTGCCATTTAATTCAGAGTAAATGCTGCTGAAGAGAGAAAAATCAAAAATTATGTTTTAGTCTTGGTATGTAAATAACCAAAACGAATAAAAATGGATTAATTGTCTAAAGTGCAATTGAATAAAGTTGATACAATACAAATCTCCAGATACAGTACGAAATACTACGCCAAGTTTGACAAATCAATTGTTGTCATTGTAGCTAAAATTAAATAAAATTTAATTTTAATCAATTTAAAAATATTTCAAAACTTTAAATAAAACTTTAAATTTTTTATATGTACATGTATGTATAATAGAATAAAAAAATTTTAAAATATAAATATATATTTAAATAAAAATGAAACATTTTTATAAAAATATTAATATTAAAACATACAACAATTATATTAGGTCGGCAAAAAAGTACTTTCCGTTTTTATGAAACGACTATTTTTTTGAATCTAATAAAAGTTTTGTAAAATAAGTTTATCTATCTAAAAGGTCGTTTTCTTGAGAATATTATGATACAAAAATTATTTGCAATAACTCAATTTTAGAACAAAAATTTATATGTATTTATAGATATCGATCAAAATTGAGAGGTGTGGAAAACGCAATAAAAACGCAATAATACTCTTTGAAGCAATCGTTTTGAAATTAATTTTTTTAGCCTTTTTATGCCTAATTAATACTATCATAACAAAAAAAAGAATGATTTTGAAAAGCTCTAAAATTTTTCATATACCGAGGTACTCAAAAATTTTATTGATCTAAAGTTAGAAATTTGTATGTAACTCAGTTAATATGTCAGATACAAGAGCTGTTTTGGTACCGCCAAATAGACTGAAAAAATGGCTTCTTATGCCTCATAACTTCAAACTGTTATAACCTTACTGAACACCTCAATTTTAGCTTTAAAGATGTCAACTTTTCTGTTGCAAAAACCTCATTTGCGGGAAGCTTTGTTTTTTATTTTCAACCTTCAGAAAACGTGAAAAAGTTATACCTATCAATATAGCTTTTCGAACTCTACAAGACCTAGTATTCAAAATTCTCCAACTGTTCTTAGTATAAAAACTACAAAAAGTCAGAAATAAAGTAAAATTAATATAACTTTCGTCAGAGTGATTCTGCCGGACCAAAAAATGTTGTCAGTTCTGGATTCAGAGCCGTTAAAAACTCCTGAACAAAAAATTTTGCCAGCTTTAGTTGCATTTTGAAAAATAGAAACATAAAATCATAGTTGTATATGAAATAAATACTTTAATTTTATCCTATTTCTGCCTCTCTGTAGTTTTTATACATTTGAAAATTCTGAATATTAGATTTTGTAGAGCTCGAAAAATCTATCGATAGGTATAACTTTTTCACGTTTTCTCGAGGAATAAAAAACAAAGTTTCCCGCAAATGAAGTTTTTGCAGCAGAAAGATTAACATTTTTAAAACTAAAATTGAGATGTTCTACATGCATGTATAAGGTTATGAAGAAACAATAAAATACGAATATATAGCATTTTTAACGTAGAAAACGATGCAAAAAAGCAATACATACAAATTAATTTTAAAAGTTGTTTCTTTAATAACCAATCTTCCTTCATCTTCCTCCATATGTTGGATCTTTTGAAGTGCTAAAAATTTCGGACTTAAAATAAGATCGTTGAATAGAACAAAAATTTTTTTACAAACTTTTAGATATTAAATCAATTTTTTAGTTAAATAAAACAGTTTAAAATAAAAATAAAAATTGTATCATAAATTGTATATTGTGTGCTAACAAATGAAAAAAATAGAACGAAAAGAAAATTTTATTTTCGAGACAATATTCCCGTTTTTTATGTTAGACTTTTATAAACCAAGTAATAAGGAACTTGAACGATGTTTAACCTTTTCTCGAAAATATGCGTGTCTATACTTTCTACTCAATATACATGTATGCCAAAATACTTTTGTTGAAAAAAATATCGCAACACATTTAAAAAACGAATAAAAACATTATCATCAACAAAAACAACAAAAGCAAAGTGAACAACGAGAATTTTATGAACGTAAAAAATCTTCTGATAGATGTCATCGTATTGCTAAATGTATTTACAAACTGCGTTTTACATATCTGTGGGTATACGCATCTAACGTGACTATGTAAGTATAATGTAGTCTGTGTTTGAATCTTTCTCATTTTTCTAAACACGTGATTATATTATATATTTCTATCGTTAAAACTTTTCAGACTTTTTTTATTGTTGTGTTTTGAATTTTCTGCCCTTTTTTCTGTATCACTTCTTGCATTTGTATAGAATAAATATTATATATTAAGAATGCGTCATTATTGTATGTCAAAAATCGAAAATAGACTATTGTCTCTGACTTATCTGCCAAAAAAAGAAAAAGTGACAATTATATTTATGTGTATTTTTTGTCTACATATGCCAAAGCATGTGCATCATTTGTTAATTATGAAAATATGTAGATAATTTGTTAAAAGGGTTTTTAACGTGAAAGTTATAAAAATAAAATCAATTTAAAAAATGTAAAAAAAGTATTTTTTATACATGTCACTGCATTTGGAATTGTTTGATTGCATTTAGAATTGTTTGAATAAATTTTTTTTAAATGTTAACCTAAAAAGTGTAAAAAGTGTACATATACAAAATATTTCATTTTTTTAAATTCTATCAATATTTACATAATTAATTTTTTATTTAATTTCTTTTACTTACGCTAATTTTTTTGTTAGCAGACAAATTACAGCTGAAACATCAAAAATCTAGATAAATAACATGGCATTATATTAATAAATAATACACATTAATTTAATTTAATATATATTTATGACTTTAAATAACACATATATGTATATACATATATATTCGATTTATTTATATGTATATGTTCATTCATGTGGATGTGTGTACTAGAACATAATTTATTTTATTAAGTGTTTATTTGTTTTGTAGTTGTTATCAGTTAAATGTATGTCTCTTTTTTATCCTTTCTCTTTGCGTTTTAGCCACGATGCGAATATATTTGTTTTTTAAAGTCTAAACGTGAAACGCGAAATGCTCGAGAACGTTCCTTTTCTCCTTTTTCGACCATTTTAACAATTTTTTACTTCACATCGTTTAAATATTTTACTCTAAATTGTCAGTATCTTTTTTAGTTAAAATTGAAATAATTATACAAAAAATTCAAATATCAAAAAAAAATTATATGTATATATACTTACGTGAAAATAAGATTCCCGGCTATATACGTATTTTCCATATTTTTCGGTCATTTTCGTATTTTATTTTATATACTTTTTAGAAAAAAAATAAAATAAAAATTATAAAAAATTATAAGAACTACCAAAAAAGTTACTTAAAAACAGTAAAGAATGCATAAAAATATAATTAAATGTGAAAAAAAATCTTATATAGCCTGGAAAATATATATTGCCGGAAATCTTATTTTCTCGTAACATATGCATATTTATATTTGTAGCTGTTTTCATTCTTATCTCCTTTCATGTCACAAATATCTTCAAATTTCAAAGACTTTAAAGAATAAAATTTACAAATATTAGTAAGTTCATTTATACGAGGTAAATGACAAATATAAATCAAAAACTAATTGTAGCTATGTATTTCGATTTTTAATTAAAAACAATAAGGTCATAAATGAGTAAAATAAGTGAGTAAAATAAAATAGGTGATGAAAAATAAAAATACATAGTGAAATAGATTAAAAGAAAATGCGTAAAAGGGAAGTAAAACGTTACATTAAGCCGATGATGTTTGATGTGAATCTTTCTTTTTTTCTCTTCACTCAATAATGCTTTTCGTACACACCTAGCCATTTACAATAAATTTTTCATTTTTTTCAACTCGATTCAAAAATCAAATTAAACACTAAAAGTAAAATTTTTAGCACACTTTAAAAAGGAATTTTAAATAAAGCACAACTAAAAAAACATGTCAGTGATTATTATAAATATGTAGCAGTTCAAAAAAAGTATTTTTCAATCTTAAAGCAATATGACTTAGAAATAGCACTTTTAAAATATAACCGGAGAAAATAATAAAAATTGATGTATGTACAAATTAGAGGTGTTCGAGTTCGAGTTCGAAATAGTTCGAGTTAGGACAATTTTCGCGTTCGAAGCTTGGATTTAATTTTTTTTAAAGTTAGGACGTTTTCGAACTTTTTAGTTTTTATATATTTTTTTATATATATAAATAATTTTTTATTTATACTTCAAAATAGACTAGAAATTATTAATATATTATATACTAGTAGATTTTCGCAAGAAAAAACGAGTGGTTATTATATTTGACATTATAAAAAACACATTATTATATTCCTTTTAACGCATTACATAGTTAGAAATGCATCTGATAATAAACATTGTAAAGCAACAGGCCAGTACTGTCAAATATACGGTTAAGGAAATAATTAATAAAATTATTTTTCCACTACCATATACCATATATAATGAGTTAAAGTGAATGTCATAATGTATTTTATAGTGACAAATATAATAACCACTCCGTAAAGATACCTTTTTTCTTTCAAATATCCACTAATATAATATATTAATAATTTAATTTCTAGTATATTTTGAAGTAAAAATAAAAAATTATTCATATATATTCATGCTGTCAAATATATATATATATATATATATATATATATATATATATATATATATATATATATATATATATATATATATATATATATATATATATATATATATATATATATATATATATATATATATATATATATATATATATATATATATATATATATATATATATATATATATATATATATATATATATATATATATATATATATATATATATATATATATATATATATATATATATATATATATATATATATATATATATATATATATATATAATATATATTTGCAAATATTATGCTTGAGTTTAAGTTCAAATTCGGCCCCAACTTTAAATTTCAAAAAGTTCGGGTTCTGGTTCGATCAAAAATTCGGATTCGGAACATCTCTAGTATGTATGTAAGGAATTTTTAAGATTTCCATTATCTGATAAGTTTCGAAAATACTGATCGGATTTCATGTGAAATTTTTTCTAGTTCAGTCAAAATGAGTTGATAGTTGCTATTTTTTAAAGAAATTTTATGTATAGAAAGATCTATTAGTGGCATTGGTAACTTCGTATTAAACCGAATTTTTTGCAAATTTATGTAAATTTTGCGCCAAAATTGCAAAAATGCAAAAAACAAAAAAAAATAAAAAAAAACATAGAAAGATGAAAAAGAATAATATGACGATTAAAAAACAAACTAAGAGAAAAAAGAATAAAAGGAAAACAAAAAAAGCCGTTCAGAACGAAGCGAACGCATTTCAATTAGCCGGCTTTGCATTTACAGTTTCACGCTTAAATAAACATGAATATTACTGTATTCATTATTCATAACAATAAAAACATATAGAAAAATTTTTTTAGAGTTTAAAAAAGCGTTTTTAGCCATTATAACGATTTTTATTTTTTCTATCCTATCAATAGATTGTAAACAGTGTTGTGACTTGGCTTTATAAATGGCTTCTAGTCATTTGGAGTCTGCAATGAAGCCAAGTGGTCGGAATCATCTATCGGAGCCGGAGCCATTTGGAGCCATTTATGTTAATGGCTTGTAATTTATGGAGTCATTTGGCCTAGTCTTGGCTCCTGCTTTTTTTTGAAATTCGCGGCTCAGGAGTCAACCCGGAGCCAAGTCACACACATAAGCTAAAAAAAATCATTGAAAAAAAATTTGCATATGAAAAATGAGTATATAGTAAAAAAATAAAAGCATAAGTAAATTAGGTAATGAATAAATTAATATTCTGCGTGAAACAATAAAAATTAAATCAATAATTTTAATCAAGAATAATTTGTAAATAATTTAATATAGTTGAATTTAGACATAAAAACATAAATAATAGGAGAAAGTTGCAAAAAATGAAAGTACGTGAATCAAAATTAAAAAGTAAAATGAGAGAAATACAAAATTTTATCGCCATTTTAAAATGTATGTATTGCGTATTTTTCTCGTATTTACTTTTCGCTCTGCATCCAATTTTGTTTGTGTCTTAAATTTTGTAATATAGAAAACTCGTACAATAGTCAGTATAGCAACGTATGTATATGACCGTTGTATGTATGCATGTACATATGTATATGTATGTGAATAATCTGTTTTTCGTATTTCATGTAATTAAGCAATTTCAACGGGAAAATTCTCATCGAAATTAATTTATACAATGAAAATTCAATATGTATTAAAACGTACACGCAAACCGATGCATATAAATTTATTATGAATTGGAAAAAACCAAAAAAAAAACAAAACAAAATGAAAAATTGCATACAAAATTGCGGAGTGAACCTACACATATAAAAGAAAAAAACATGGAAGATATAAAGAGAAATTTTGAATTTTAAAATTAAAATGCAGAAAGAAATTTAAGAACTTAAAATACAATAATTAGACATATTCGACTGTAAAATGAAATTCTAAAAACAATAAAAATTGATGTAAATTATGTGTTTATCTATCTGTATATATATATATATATATATATATATATATATATATATATATATATATATATATATATATATATATATATATATATATATATATATATATATATATATATATATATATATATATATATATATATATATATATATATATATATATATATATATATATATATATATATATATATATATATATATATATATATATATATATATATATATATATATATATATATATATATATATATATATATATATATATATATATATATATATATATATATATATATATATATATATATATATATATATATATATATATAATCGGAAAGTAAAATTTTATATTTCTAAACCTTATTTTTCGATTGAAAATGTAGTCACAAAACTATATGAATGAATGAATGACTTGACAGTTTTTTTCGAGAATCGAAAGACGAGGAAAAAAACGTCTAACGATTGATGAGATAGAAAATAAGTAAAGAACGAGGAAAAAAGAACTGATAATAAGAATTGCCGCACATAGATAAAAAATAAAATAGAAGACATCTTCAAAGAGAGAAAAGAAATATGCAGTCGCTTTTTCCTCTCGGAAGTAAAGGAAATGATGCAAAAGGAAAAAAGACAAATGTTGCGATTTTTGTTGCATTCCTTCTTAAAAAACACTTTTCAATACAAATGCGCTCGAAGAACACATATATAAATATTCACAATGCGAACACATACACGCACAGAAATGAGCGCTTTGCTAAAGAATTTCCACTGAGACGGCCCTTTAAATGAGAACGACGAAAAAATTGAGAAAAACAACTGCATTATGCGATGAGGAAGAATGTCTTTTTGCTACCATTATGTCCTTTTTTTCAACATCTTTCTATCTTTTAACTTACTTTTTGTGTCAGCCGTATTTTTAATTTTTAATTTTATATTATACACGTTTCTACATATTTATCGATTAATCCCTTAAGTTTCTATATCGCACTTTTATATTCTGTGTATTGAATTATATTTCTATATATTTAAAAATTTATGCTAAAAGACTTGTTAAGCAAAACTATCTAAAAATTATTTAAAATCTTTTGCATTTATTATATTTTATACATACATTTATGCATACAAATAGTTATGGGAACTAACTGGCAGAAAAAACGGAAAAAAACTAAATAAAAAAGCTAAAATCGTAAACAAGATTTTGCTTTTTGTTTTTGTAGTCTTTTTTCTCATTTTCACCGTTATTTTAATTTCGATTGCCGTTCTATGTATATTATACAAATAAATAATACCAATTTAAAGCTAAAAATTATTTAAAAATTTTTTTAAATATAAAAAGATCTATTTATAAAGAAAAAAGAGACATTCTTAATGAAAAAATAGTTTTGTTAAAATTATTTTAAAATTTTTAAAAATCTATAAAGTATTTTCACTAATTAAATTAAATACAATTTTTATTTATTAATATTTTTTAAATATATATTTAGAAGAACTTCTTAGCTTGACATAAAAATAGAAATTTTTTAACATTAAAAAAAATTAACATTCTACTTTTTGTACATATTAATTACAATTACAAACTTATAAAATCAATAAAATAAAAAATTAAAGAATTTTAGGCACGTAGAAATAACGAATAAAATTTAGATATTATAATAAAAATTGTTTGAAACAAATAAGCTATTGAGCAAAATGGAATAAAAATAGGACAAAACGAAAAAAATAAACAAGTACGCAAGAGATGTTTTTTAATGAAAATAAATGCGAGTAAATTTTTCTAAAAGGCGTAAACAAAATCGCTTCGTCCATTCTAAACAACAACAACAACAACAACAACAACAAATATACAACAACAACAACTATAACAAATAACAACATTGTACTTATTTGGCTTTCGCTCTTGTTTTTCACTTAATACATTATAGAAAAAAAGGAGGAAAATTTTAAATTACCATTTTTTATGCGAGCAATTTTTCTTCGCATTCAATTTTTTACTTTTATTTTCTTCTTAATTACGTATTTCTATTTCATTTCTTATTAAGAATGCTTTTCTTTATTTCTCTGTTCAAGTATCTCATTTATTTATTTTGAAGATGAAATATTTTTTTACAAAAAATGTATGCTAGATGTATATTCCTACGTAGAAAAAAAACATTTTGATCATTAAATATATTTTTATTTTTTATTAAAAGACATTTTTTTAAAAGTTGGCCTAAAAATATGTACATATATATAAATATGCATTTATTAAACATTTTATTACGAATAATAAAGAGAAATAATAATTTACAAGACATTAGAAAATGAAATTCTGGATATTTTTCAAAATAAAAATAATTAATGTATGAAATTTGCAACATTAAGCAATGTAAAAAATAACCATTTTCACACATGTTTAGTATTTAAAAATTTCAAATAAAAATGAAAAATTGGCCATTGTGTATTAGATATACAACTTCTTGTTAGATCCATATTATACGCTATATTTTCATTTAGTACGATTCAAAATTTTCTGCTGAATCGATTAAAACTTGATTCTATTCATAACAAGCTGAAAATCTGACATATAGATAGACAAAACAATAGACAAAATGCTAATTTTTCATTTTATTCAAAATTTTGGAAACGCGGCACATTTTCATTATATTAATAAAAAAAAGTAGATACCTAAAAGTTTTTTAGAAAATTAAAAATTATATGAATAAAAAAAATATGAATGTATGAAATAAAGATATAATTAAAGAAAAAATAAATGCATTTAATCAAATATTAATTAAATAATAATGATTGATTTTTAAAACATTTTTTGTTGGTGCATAAAGAAATTACTAAAAATTTGAAATTCAAGGCCAAAATCCGCCTTGAATTATGTATAGAATTTATTTTTTTTAAAAAAGTATAGAATTTATTTTTTTTACTAACAATAAGTAAAAAAGCAAACTTAAAAAAGCCAACGCACGAAAAAACGAAAAGCGCTCGAATTTCAAATTGTTTTTTTGTAAATTTATTTTCTATGCAGTTGTTTATTGGAATAAATTATAATTATTTAAAAATGTAAAAAAGTAAAGTTGAATGAGAATAAAAGAAGAGCCAAAACAACAATGAAAACAATAGATATCATAGGTGCAGTACTTCAACCAAAAATAATAAAACTAAGGAAAAAATAATTTTTAAAAACAAACAGTACAATATGTAGTTCTTTTTTATCCTTTCACACGGTTTTAATTAGTTTTTTTGAAAAATGTTTTATTTTTTATATTATTTTTTTAAATTTATATAAAACATTAGTAACATAGAAAAAACTTGAAGCTGCAACATAAAACTAAAATAAATTTTTTTTTTGTAAATTATAGCTAAAACAAAGGTGTAATATAAAGAAAATTATAAACAAAACAGAATTTTAATAATAAACTTAAAGAAAGCGATTAAAAGTAAAATTTACGGATGTTTAGAGATAAAAACAGAAATAGGAAAAAAGCGTGCGAATAGGAAAAGGGCGCAAAATGTCGCGTGAGCGACGGCGGTGCCAAGTAGTTCGCTAAAGCAACTGGCCGCGTGGCTATTTACCGTTGCAGAAAGAACAAAAAATTTGCGGCCGTCCGAAAAGCGTGCTTTCTCGTGCTGCCCCGTTCCACGTCTCTTCTTTCTGCTTTTTATTCTCTTTGTTCATTCGTCATTTTCATTACATTTTAAATTTTTTTCCTATTCGCTTTTATTTTGTTTTATAAGATAAGTTTTTTAAAATTTGTTTCTCATCTTTTTTTATTTGTTATCATCGATCTTTGCATCTTTATCTAGCTGTTTTTTAATTAAATTTTCAATTTCTCACATTTTTATTCAAAATAAAACTTTTAAAAAATTTTCAAAAATAAGTAAAAATAATAAAGTAGAATTCTTAAAAAATTTTAAATTTTTAAATTGAAAATCCGAATTTCGAACTATAGTTAAAAAAAGGCAATATTAATAATTATAATAAATTATAATCTGCAAGATTTGTTGTTAAAAAAATAAAAAATAGAGTTATAAACAAGAAAATTGGAAAGGCAAATACTCTTCAGTGCATCGTAATTGAGAACTGCGTATATAAGCTAAAAAATATTTAGACTGTTTTTCATATGTATATAGCGAAAAAAAATTGCTGTTACTTCAAAATCAAAAAACGAAAGAAAAGTATAGGCGTTTTTTCAATCACGAAGAATAAAAAGTAGAAGCAAACAACGCAAAATTATAGGAGCAAATGAATCAACAGCGTTGATAAAATCGCAAACGTTTTAAAATTTTTAAAATGATTCTTCGCATATGTTGTTAAGCTATCAAATAATAAGTAAAGCAAAGTGGAAACCTAATATATATAGTTCATTATAAAACAAATAGATGTGCTTTAAAACTAGATGAAAAGGCTATAAGAAATAGCTAATCGTGTGAATAAATTGCAAAAATGGAAAATTAAAATTGTCAAAGAATTACATTGCAGACTTATTACAAAATTTAATAAAATTGAATTCTTTATAAATCTAATTTAAATGAAAAATCATATTTACCTAATAAATAAAAAAATTTCGCTTTTTATGCGCGAATTAAAGCTTAAGAAACGTAAGAAAAGAATAGATAAATTTTTACAACAATTCCTGAGATTTTCGTAAATTTTCAAAGAAAAATATAAAATTAAATTAAATAAATCAATAATTTCAAGATAAATATGTGTGATTATTATACCAATATATAAAAGTAGATGTATGTATATGTATAAAAAAGTAAAAAATTGTATACAACAAATAAAATTAAAAATGCAAAAAATTGTTTCATTGTTAAAATTGTAAATTGTTTTTCAACTGCCAAAGCAACATGTTTAGAATAGCAAAACGTAAACAATAAACAAAAATAAAAAATCATGTAAAATAAATAAGAATGTAGCCATTAAATAAATTGTTTGAAGATAGAATTTTTTTATTCAGTTATTTTGTAAACTTTTCTTCAAAATGCCAAAAATTTGTTTAAAAATACATTGAAATAAAAGAGCTATTGTAAATAAAATGACAAATTTTTACTACAAAAACAACGATAAGTTCAAAAATTCACAATTGTAATGCGAAAATGATAAATAAAGAATAATAAAAATTTAAAATAAAAAATTATATAGATATGTGTGCACAGTTCTATATAGTGTATATGAAAAGGTTTTAAAAAAGCTATATTATCCAAATTAGACATTCTCACATGAAGTTCTAGCACGATGAACTTTGACTATTGCAAAAACACATATTTTAACGCAATTACGCACATATTTAAACATCGAATTTGAAGAGCAAAAAAATAATCAAAAAATATTTGTTTGTTATTTATTATATATATATATATATATATATATATATATATATATATATATATATATATATATATATATATATATATATATATATATATATATATATATATATATATATATATATATATATATATATATATATATATATATATATATATATATATATATATATATATATATATATATATATATATATATATATATATATATATATATATATATATATATATATATATATATATATATATATATATATATATATATATATATATATATATATATATATATATATATATATATATATATATATATATATATATATATATATATATATATATATATATATATATATATATATATATATATATATATATATATATATATATATATATATATATATACACTGCCGCACAAAATTATAGCGCCACTTTAGAAAATGGCATAACTTTTATAATTATTCAAACAGAGTTAAACTTTACCAGATGGCATATTTTTAGATCTAAAATATGATGGAGTAATTCATTTTACATTATACAAAATATATTGGGTTGGGGAATAAGTTCGTATTTTTTTTACAAAGATTTATTTATAATTATTACAACAAATTAATCAATGATATTCTCCGTTACTGTTTATATACCAATTTGTTGATGCCGTTTCGCCAAAAATCGCCCGGTCTGGTATCGAAGAAGTTGTTGAGCCAGTTTTTGAGGTCCTCTTCGCCGTCGATAACACCCCTCATTTGGTTTGACAAGGAGCGGAAAAGGTATCGCTTGGCGCATCCGGAGAGTACGGTGGATGCTGAAGAACCTCCCATTCGAGCTCTTGGAGGGCGGCTATACTTGTGCATGGGGCCTGGCGTTGTCGTGAAGCAAGATGCGCAACTGGGCAATGTAGAGCTCTTTGTTGACCGTAGCGTTTCGTTCGAGCATTTCCCAGTGCACCATGCCCTCCCAGTCCCACCAAACGCAGATCATAGCCTTTTTTGGGTGGAGATCCTGCTTGATTCTCGGCTTCGGCGTGTCTCCAGGGGCCACCCATTCTTTTCTTTGTTTCATATTGACGTACAGGCACCATTTCTCATCTCCTGTGACGATTCGGTACAAAAAACGCTGTTTATGACCGCGTGTTGCTCGATGGCAGGTGTTGAGCCGCGATTTGATTATTTCGCTAAGCTCGTGAGGCAACCAAGCTCCGAATTTTTCGACAAATCCCATCGAATGAAGATGATTCAGGATCGTCTTATGAAGTTCATTTTTTCGGCTAATTCACGGCTTGTTTGACGACCGTCTTCCTTCAAAAGTCCCTTCAGATGCTCTTCGTCGAATTCGACAGGTCGACCGCTGCGAGGCGTATCGTCGAGGTCAAAGTCGCCGTTTTTGAACTTTGCAAACCATTTTCTTGCTGTAGATTCGCCTATGCACCTTCTCCATACACGTTGCATACGTCCCGAGCGGCTTCGGCCGCTTTTTGCCCTCGATGAAAAGCGAAGAAGAGCAGATGTCGAAAATGCTGATTTTTGCCTCCTGGGTATCCATTTCTAAGGAAAAATAATAAAAAATTAAATTTTCAGTAAAAACAAATAACACAGTTTTGTAGAGGAGAAAAAGCAAATACATATAAATATATTACCAAATACAGAATAAATCGTTGTAAAATAAAATTTAAAACGCTACGAACTTTATTCCCCAACCTAATATTTTACGAAATTTAAAAAATACTGTAAATTGCTTGATTTTAGGCAGCACAAAATTATAGCGCCACTCAACTTTTCAACGTTTATTTTATTTTAAACATAAAAAAACAATTTTAAAAACAAATAATTAATAGTTTGTTGGCCCGCCTTTAGATTTTACAACATCAAGAAGACGATTGGGGGCACTATAAGCTTAATTTGTACAAGGTATGCAACATTATTCCATGCAACAGAAATTGCAAATTTTAGCTCATTCACTATAGCATACTGTCGATTGTCGAGATAGACCTCTCGAACCAAAATTCCTCACAAATTTTCTATCGGATTCAAGTCCGGGGAGCAAGCCAGCCAAGCAAATAATGCGACTTGATGCTCAGCCAGGTGCTGTAGTGTGTGGATGGAGGCGTTGTCTTGCATGAACAATTAGTTAGGCTGCCAATAGGGAGTCAAATGTTCTTCAAGAACTTGCTGGTACTTCTCGCTATTCATTTTGCCTGACGTGAATGCAAGCGGAAGAGTCTCTGATGTTTCGAAAGCCCCCAAGCCATAACCGTCCCTCCCCCAAAATTCCATTTCGAGAAAAATCGAGGATCTTTGCGGAAATCGCGCCAACATCCACAAAACCCGTCCGGGCAGTCACTTTTATGACGTCTTAAAATTGATCTTTTTCTCATCAGACCATACAATCTGAAATACACTGATGCTCACAAAAGAACTGACGCCCATAAACAAAAGAACCTTATTCCAATCGATTTGTTGAACTAATTTTTCTTCAGCGAAAGCGCAGCTTTATGAGCAACGGTAAGCTTCGGACAAGGCGCCATATTTGTTCTAACGATTGTTTCACTATCGTGCAACACCCGACGGATGATCAACGGGTTGCGCTGTAAGCCCAACTCTGCCATAATTTGCGCAGGAGACGGTAGAGTTAGAAGCGCGGTTAATTATACGCCTTTTTGACCTCGGACTTAGACACCTTGGACGCCCAGATGACTTAGCAGTGTCATACGCGTCGGGATCGGCCAAATAGCTGCTGACAGTTTTGTGATGACGCCCGATTTCAGCAGCGATACGGCGAAATGACCAATTCTGAGAATGCAACGCGGAGATTCGCCCCTTTTCAAACTCAGACAGCTTAGAACTTTTCGGCATTGCTTAAAAATATTAAGTAAACATACAATCTTACACAACATTATAAATAATCCGCAAAAAAAAACAATTTGAACTAAAATAAACGTTGAAAAGTTGAGTGGCGCTATAATTTTATGCTGCCCAAAATCAAGCAATTTACAGTATTTTTTAAATTTCGTAAAATATATTTTGTATAATGTAAAATTAATTACTACATCATATTTTAGATCTAAAAATATGCCATCTGGTAAAGTTTAACTCTGTTTGAATAATTCAGTTAAAAGTTATGCCATTTTCTAAAGTGGCGTTATAATTTTGTGCGGCAGTGTATATATATATATATATATATATATATATATATATATATATATATATATATATATATATATATATATATATATATATATATATATATATATATATATATATATATATGTATATAATTTATTATTATAATAATTTATTTTCTTATTTATTTACTTATTACTTATTTATTTATTTATTAAATTGACAAATTCATTTTTGCATTTGCCGATAAACTTTTTTTTTATGAATGCCACATCTTTTTTATATGAATAATGGCAAAAACTAAATTTACCTTCCAGCCAGCACTGCTATTTGAATCGCCTTTATCTCGAAAATATGCCACATTTTGAACCATCCACTCGTAAACTATAAATATGTATTATTCTATAACGGTAAGGTTACATTGTAAACACATAAATATACATACATAAAAATTTATTACAGATATAGAAAAATTAAAAAGTACGTTTTTAGATTGATATTATGAAAAAAAATTTGCCAGTTTTTATTGTATTCGATGCATAATATTTCTTAGAAATGTTTATTGTACCTTGGGAAAGTGTGAGGCGTTGTTCAGGTGAAGCGATTATAGCTCGTGTAATTAGGTCAGCATATGACATATTACCCCAGGCATTTCTGCGTGTTGTTGCTTTTTTAGAGGAGGAACAGGGCGGAGAGTCTTTTCCACCGATTGCGCCGGATATTCCAAGTGCTTCGCTTAGTGATGAATCAGCACGTTGCGCAGGTGAAAAACTTAAACAAATAAGAACTTATATTTGTTAATGTTTTTTAAAAAATTTAAATTTTTTTGACAAAAATTCCTACTCGCCATCAAATTCAGACGGGGACATGGGCTCTTCAAATGCACCGAGACTTATTAGCTCGCATAGTTCATTACCACATTCATCTTCATCTTCATATGAACTAAAAAAATTTTTTATTAAAAATATTTCGGAAACATATAATTTTTTGTTCAATTTTACTTACTTATCTTCTTCTTCAGGAATGCGGTCATGCATAAGAGGTGAAGTATGGCCCAGATCCAGTGTTGGTCGACGCATTGGCCAAGTGTTACATCGATCACGCGGTATAGGTTCCATATCAGCTAAGTCATTGTTGGCTAATGTGTCTTGTCCCGATGTTCCTCCTGCAATTGTTTGCGTAATCGATAAATCGCCTCTTCCAGCACCGTTAGATGTCTGCACCATATTATTAGTGTAGAGGGCATCGCCGCTGTTATTACCATAGCTAGTCACTACGTTTATTGGCGTAGATTTACTCGAATTTGCATTTGCATACGCTGAAATTTGTTGGGATTGAGGATGTTGCGAATTTGCAGATGTAATAAAGTTTTGTCCATTAAGAGAAGTGGATCCAGAAATTCCATTGTCATTATTTATTCCCTTTGTGTAAATGAGACCATTCGAAGTCGATGCCGTAATTGTTGTTGAAAGAACGCTGGCCGATGTGGTTTGTGTTCCAGAACTACCAGAACTGGCATGTATCATCTCTGAGTTATATTTGAATTCTAATAAAAATATATTTTTGCAACATTTAATTTTTAACTAGAATTATGATTTACCATGAGACGACGAACAAGGCCCGTAAATGTTATTATTTTGAATGTTTAGGACAGAATTTGTGTTGTTGTGCATAAACCGAAGTGGAGCAGCAGCACTTGCAGTTTGCATAGAGCCAGCTCCGGCAGCAGCACTGGCAGCAACCGCCGCTGTTGCTGACGAAGACGCTGAACCTACTATAGTAGAAGCCATTTTATTTGCATGCGTACCGCCCGATGCCATTGATGATACGTCCACTATCGTATAAGAAGTAGCGTACGGTGTAGCGGTGGCAGTTGTTGATGAAATCGCTAAACTCATAAATATATGTAATTAGTATACACACCACGCAACGAATATATTTTTTACTTAGGACGTTTAATGCGCGGTATTAAATGAAAAAGCTCTAAAAAGTTTTAAAAATGAATTCAAATTTATAATTAAAATTTATTAAAGTATCATTAGAATGTGCTCGACAATTTGTATGTCGTCGCAATTTTATTCTGAGTACCAAAATACGAAAATATTTTTAATATAATATGTGTTTGAATTTATACATTTGTACTTATTATTATATTTAGGCATATGAATAACTTTGCTAATAATAATTGCACACATTTTTTGATATTTCCAAGTATAAAATATAACATAATATGTATGTGGAATAGTGTAAAATATAAATTGTGTTTTATTAAAATTATTAATTTAAAATTATAATATATCGAAAAAATTGATTTTCAATGATTTCAAAAAGTAGAGAAAAGACTTTCGATAAAAATTAAAACTACATAAATACATATAATAAAAAAACTCTTTAATAACAAAAAATCTAAATTAATTAGCAATTTTTTGATAAAAATATTGAAATTTTTTAATTCACCCTCAAAATTAATTCAAAATTATGCAATGTTGGTGAAATTGGCAACAGTATAGTATATTAAATGTTTCTTTGTTACCCAGTTTTAATATCAGTTATTTTAATTAATAAAATCGGTAAACTTAAAAAAATTTTAAAAAAATTAATCAAAAAATAAAATTAATTAAAAAATTTTCTAACAATCGGATCATTTGAATAAATGATGTTTTAAGCATAATTAACATTAAACTAATCATGATTGTGCAATTAATAATATTTTTTAGTTAACCGTAGTTATGAAACGAACTCAAATCCGAATCTGGGATATATTAGTGTATATCTTTCAATACAAATATCTTTTGTTCACATTTACCTAACTTTTGTTAACTTTTGTTAATTGTAAGCAAAAAAAGCTTCAGCATAATGAATGATAAAAAAATTATTACCATTCGGTTTATATGAATGATATGTAGGTATGATTTTTTAAAATACCATTTTCAGACTTTTAAATTTTTTTCAACTTTAAATTTCGAAACCTGCATTTACTAAACAATAATTTTGGCCAACATAAACCTATTAACACAAATTTTTAGCATTTCTTTAGAAGAAATGTTTGTTTGATATGAATAAATAGTAAACGTGCAGTAAACGTCACATTAAATAGGTATAAACAAAATTGTCTCGGACTTAAACTTAGGTTCGTTTCATCCTAAGTTAACCTAATAAGCTTTTTTTAATTTCAAAAAATTTTTAAAAACCAGAATTTAAATTAAAAATATAAAGTCAAGTGCCACGAGATCAACAAAAGCAGTGCCTCAGTATGTACTTAAAAAAGTAAGCGTGCACGTTCGTGCTTTTTTTAAGTTATACAATACATTTTCGATTCTTACCTTTGTTTGTTTTATCTTTCGAACAATTTTCCACTATTTCGCCATTGCCATTTATTCTTTTCTTTCATTCTTTTTAAAAATTTTCATTCATTTTTTTTTATCTTTATCTTAAATAATTACATATTTGAATAGAAGCGTTCACTTTAATCATAAATTGAAATTTAAAACCGCACAAACATAAAAATATATTCAGAATCGTTTCGGCATTTTCTTTTCCGCGTTTCAATGTATGAACGGTGCGGTGTATTTACAAATTTTCTGTATGTTTATATTCATTTAACTGTAAGTATTTACGTCTAGTACGATAACTACATACATATTTTACATTTATGCCAACTCTTTGAAGTGATGTCAATAGTTACATTGTCACGTTGCGTAAAATTAAAAGTTTTAAAAGTTAAAACATTTGCATAGTATCTTAATAATTAAAATCAAATCATAGTTGAATAAATTTAAAAAATTGAGGTAACATTTTTGATCAATTAAAAACATATTAGCATATTATATTTACCTGTTGTTTAAAGCTGGAATATCAATTAACATAAATTAATAAATATTATTTTTAATGTTTTATTTTATATTAATACTAAAATAATTAAAAAGAATGAAATTCTAAAGCCAATTTTTATTTTATTTAAATATGCTTAACTTTCTATATTCGGATATTTACTTAAAAAATAATCAATTAATAGTAAAAGATACATAAAAGTATAAGATAGCTCAAATCGTCGCGGGAATTTGTTGTCGTAGAAAATTTTTAATAATAAAAAATTAAAAAAACTTTTTATTTGCTTTACATTTTTTTGGTATTAAACTTATTGATTTCGATTTTTAGCAGCTCGATTTTTTTGTCGCTTTTTAAAAAGGTCAGAAATAAAAGTGAAATTGGTTTTAAAATAATTCAATTCTGATTTTCGCTAAAATTTTATTTAATATTAATTTGGTCAAAAAGTTTTGATACGTCAATAAAATTTTTTAATTATTATTGTTATGTATGATGAATATATAGTTTGAAAAAAGTCCGTTTTCTTGCAAACATTTTGGTATATAAAAGTTCGGTTTAGTTTAATTAATTATAAAGTTATAGGTTTTCAAAGGAAGTTCATTATGTCAAAATCGCCAAAAAATTCGCATGCTCATGTTTCACGAGTTCAAGCAGAGACACAATGCAATCGATGCAGCCCGGAACATTTGCGCTACATTAAACAAGAAGGCAACTACTTATATCGCATGTCTCCACTTGTTCGCGAAATTTCGTTCTAACGATACAAATCGAAAAGACAAGGCACGTTCCGGACGACTCCCGATCATTGATAAACGGGCACTGCTCCGCTCCATTGAATTCGATCCAACACAGACCACGGGTAAATTGGCCGTCGACTTCCACTTTTCAAAAAATTACCATCGCCCATCATCTTCACAAATTGGGCAAAAACAGCAGACGCGATCAAACAGTCCACACGAGCTCAGCAAAAGGCAAAAAATTCGGCGAATTTCCGATTGCAATTGACTGGCGCACAAATTTAGCCATGAAGAATTGGATCAAATTGTCATCTGTGATGAGAAGTGGATCTTGTACGACAACCGAAAAGCCAAACTCCAGTGGCTCAGCTTACGTCAGAGCGAAGTGCGAGTTCCTCGAACTGATTCACACCAAAAGAAGATGCTGTTATGTGTTTGGTGGTCGGTGTTGGGTCTATTGGGAGCTGCTTCAACGCGGTCACACTATCAACTCCTAGGTCTACTGCTCTCAATTAGATCGCGTACAAGCAGAATTGCAAGCCGAACAGCATTGCAGGGCGTCGAGTTTATTACCAGCAGGACAACGCGAAACCACACACTTCGCGTCTTACGTTCGCCAAGCTCGAGTAATTGGGCTGGAAAGTTCTCAAGCACTCGCCATATAGCTTAAACATCGCGCCATCGGATTATCACTTGATCAGGTCTCTGAAGCAATTCCTGCGCAGACGCCACTTCACGCAAGATGACGAAGTCGGCGGATTTTTTTGCCTAGAAATCGTGCGCTTTTTATTGGCACGGAATCCTGATGTTGCGAAAAGTGGAGCAAAAACATGGCGAATATATTGATGAAAACGATTCATTGTTGTTGTAAAAAATTTAAATTGTTGAAGTGTATTAAAACTTTTTGACCAACCTAATATCGTAAATATTTATTTTTCTTTACAATAAATTTTATCTCTATTTTGAAATTAAAATTTATAATAATGCAGTTTAAAATAGATTTGAAAGAAAATTACTTATGCCATCCATTTTATTATATAAATATTGTTGTTCTTAAAAAGTAAAAAAAGTTCAAATGGGTAGCATATTTGAAAATCAAATATATTAACAAGATTGATTCCAAAGCAAAATTTTATCATGTTAAAAATTGAATAAAAAGAGCTTTGTAAATTGTATTAGGTTGTGTCATAAGTTTTGTCAGTTTTTCAAACATGTTTATTTCAACAACAACGACAATAAAAACAACAATCAATATAAAAATAAATTATTCAAAGTATTCTCCTGAAGATTTTACTATCTTATCCCATCTTTCTTCGAGCAAATGGATGCCGCGAGTGTACCAAGCTCGACTTTTTTTTTTGAAAAATGTGGTCAAAAACGCCTCAACTTCCTCACGATTCTTGAATTTTTTCCCTCGGATCGAATGCTCCAGGCTTCTAAACAGATGGAAGTCAGTGGGTGAAATGTCCGGACTGTATGGCGGGTGTGGGAGCACTTCCCATCCCATTTCAGCCAACTTATCGCTTGTCAAACGAGCAGTGTGCGGTTTTGCGTTGTCGTGCAGAAAAATCACGCGATTTGGGCGATTGCGAAGTTTGCGTCGCACACGCTCCAACTGCTCGCAATACACTTGGGCGTTGATTGTTTCCCCTTGATTCATCAATTCCCAGTGAATTGGCCCTTTTCGATCCCACCAAACGCATAACATCACTTTTGGTGCTCGAAAGTCAAGACACCGATTCGATCGACGGTTTTGGGCCTGCCATTTCGTTTTTTCTCATCGATGTCCATCTTTCCCGACTTGAATTTCAAGAACCATCTATGTGCTGTCCGTTCGGTAACAGTCTTGGGCCCGTGCGCTTCATTGATACGTTTTGCAGCAACTGAAGCATTGGCTCCGCGCAAAAACTCGTACTTGATTAAATTTCGAATATCAACACGTGACAAGCTCATTTTTCATAAAACCTACAAACATTGTATATTAAAATGACCGCAACAAAACAGGCTATCAAATAAAAAAAAGAAAATTTAAAAAACTCATTTCACAAAAAAGTTATATACAAAACTGACAAAACTTATGACACAACCTAATAAAATAAAAAATTAATAAAAATAAATCACGGCATTAATTTGTGCGATCTTGTATATCACTTTCTTAAAAAAGTAAGGATTGTCAAAAATTTGTGCACCATGAAACTTATGCACTTTTTGAAAGTTTTTCGTTTCTATAAAATTATTTTTCAAAAAATTTATGTATCCGATTCATAATTTAATTCTTTATGAATGCTTTTTAAATTAAATTTCTAGCTAACATAAAAAAAAGTTATAGCTTGATTTTTTGGAAATTTGTGAAATGAATTTACATTTTTAATAGTAGATTTTTTTCTATGTTAGCTAGAAATTTTATTGAAAAAATATTTGATTGAGAATTAAATTTTGAATAGAATAGTCAAAATTGAAAAGTATATTTATCGGCACTCAAACTCAAAAGTGCACAACCATTTCCGAGTCATCCCTGATTACTAGAATAGTTTTATAATGTGCGAATTTCTGGCAACCAAAGTAAAGAATTTGAACTTTCTTTCAACATTCTCGAAAAAATGTTTGCATTAAAAAATGTCATAATTAAAAATATTCATAAGAGTGAATTTAAAAGTACCAAGGAAATTAAAATTATTGTCGTAAGCAAAAAAAAAACAGGTAATAGTACGTTTATTTAACGAGTGTTTCCAATATGTTATCGTGCATGCTTTTACTTAAGACATAATGGAAACCCCAGAGTAAAGTAATTAGCTTAAGGAAATTTTTTCTCATTTAAACGCACAATTATTTTTCAAGCGCGCGTGCCAAACCTTTTTGCGCACGTGAATTCCGACATATACGACTCACGATTCAATTAAATATATTAGTTATTTTATAAAATTTAATATATTCACATTGTTTGTTATTTGTTATAGAGTAAGCTACTGAAATTCAAAGTGCGCGAACTTTCATTGAATAAAAGAAATACCTTTTAATTGACTACATCTTTAGCGTTATTATTTTGTAATTCATTATGTTATTTTGCCAAAGAATTTTGCTTATCAAATATTCAAATTTTAGTAAACGAATTATATAGATAAATTTTTTTTATATCTAATTGCATGAATGAAGAATATTTAACTGTTAAAAAAGCCCCCTTTAAAAGAAAATTTTTAAATATAATATCAAAAAATATTTATTATTATTTATAAATGTATTCTAACAATAAGTTATTTTTTAAAAAATGAAAAAAAAACTAAAATACATTTTAAGTGATTAAATTAAAAAATGTTATGCAGAGGAGTATGACCACTTATAAAAAATTTTTTACAAATTAAAAAATTATTTTTGTTGTATGAGGTACAATCGACCTGCTGCAAGTTTTTCAGAAACATAAAAATGAAAAAAGTTTCCAATAATCAACCGCTTAAAAAATAATTTTTCTATATTAATTTCTTTTCAGAAACCGACTGAACTACCTTCTTCTTGATATACCAAAGAAAATCCAACATTTGCGGAATTAATGAGCAAAAAAAATTCGTTTTAGAAGTTCAAGATTTTAAAATAATTATCATTTTTAAATTACACTGTGGGAAAAAAAGTTAGACGCACCATTTTTTTGGGATTTTTATGAAAAGAAAATTTTTTTCGTTCTTTTTTATACCATATATGTTTGAATCACGAAATGTGTGAAAACATTTCGTGAATCAAAATTGCAATTGCGTTTCTGAAAGTTTCATTTTCAATAAATGGCTTGTTTTCATTCTGGAAAAAGTTTAGACGCATTCTGTAATTTTTGTATAATTTTGATTGGTTTTTATTTTATGATATTTTTTAAACCATTATTATTTATTTAGGCAAAGAAAGGTCGCTTAAAAAATCGAAGATCTAGATCCTCCACGAAGCGGACTAGACTAAAAATTGGAGGTTTATGAAATGGTATAAAGTAAATGCACAGAATTTGAATTGGTATTTGTTTAAACAATTATCAAATGTGTTACTGTACTTTTGCGGTATCTTTACAAAAGGCTTAATTTTATTCAAATTTTTTTTTAATTTTAAAAATTAATATCAGAATGAGATGGCGCGTCAAGCGCCATCATCTCGAACTCCGTGCCGCTGGGTAGCGCCGTAAGCCGGTATTTGGCCGGGAAGTTAGTGGTTATTTTCTTTAAAGTCGCGCGTAATGTTGAACCAAGCATAAGTCCGTATCTTGAATTCCAAAAACCACTCCGGCAATTGGTCGCGCAATTTCAATGCGTAAAATTTTCCCACATCTTTCGTGGTTGCATCATTATGCGTAAAAATGTTCCACATCTTCGTGGTTGCATCTTAAACGGAAAGATGTTATGACGGAGTGATAAGAAGAAATTCTATGTATGTGTTCAACAGTCGGTAGAGCAGCGCTCCGGTTAAGCGTTGATCGCAGGTTCAAGTCCTGCCAAGAAGGTCACCTCTTTCACATACACAACAGTTTGCACATAAAATTTTGGAACAATTTTACAGATGACCACCGAAGCGCCAACAAAAGAGCATTTGCGGGAAGTTCTCTTATTCATGTTTAACTGGAAGAAAAGTGTGATTCTCACAAAATGATTGCTGAAGTTTATGGCCAAGATACGATCACTGCCAGAGCCTGTCAGAAGAGGTTTAAGAGGTTCAGAGAAGGCGATTTTGATCTGAGCAACAAAGACTGCGTTTGGTGGGATCATAAGAGTATTTTGTATTATGAACTTCTCAAATCTGGCAAAACTGTAACGGCGGCTCGTTATAAAGAGCAATTAATCAATCTGAACAGAGTGTCCAATATTGCTTCATGACAACGCCAGACCTCATGTCGCAGAACCGATTAAAACTGCCATAAAAGAACTGAAATGGGAAATCTTACTCCACCCGCCCTATTCTCCTGACATCACTTCGTCGGATTATCACTTATTTCGATCAATGGCTCATGGATTGGCGGAGCAGAAGTTCACAAAACAAAAAGAAGTGCGAAAATGGCTCGATGAATGGATTGCGTCGAAAGAACAGAAATTTTTTTTGATGAAATCCATAAGTTGCCCATAAATTGCAATAATGTTGTTGTTAATAATGGTTGTTATTGTTGATAAAAGTTTAATTGAAAATTTTTTGGAATTTTAATTTTTTGAATCGTAAAAAAACGAACTTTCATATTTGTACATCTAATAATTAAAGTAAAATACATAAAATACAAAATAAAAATTATAGAAAATAATATAAAAATAAAATTAAAATATTCAACTTTAAAATATAAAGTCTCTCAATTATTACCAAAATCAAATGGCTTAAATATTTAAAATCGAAAATGCAAGCAAGATGCCGAAAATGAATTAGTATGAATTAAATGAATTACTAAGTGCTCGAAAAATTTGTCGAGAGATGAAGATTTTTTGATATTAATTATTTGCTAAATTAATTTCATTCGGAGTACGTCAGCAAAATTAATTTATTCGCAAATTCTGCATATATGCGTAAAAAGAAATGAAGAAAAAAGTAAAATGTTCGCCAAATACAAATGTATAAGCTTTACCGAGGAGTTAATGTGTATGCAAAAACAATAAATACATAGAAATTTCTACACTTACATAAACAAAAAGGGAAGCAGTGGCCTAGCGGTTGTGCAATAGGTTTCACTTTTCTTGGGACGAATTTCGGTTTCGTCCCCCGACCCCACCAAGGTGTTTCCATATTTGGAAGACAATAGGCACCACATTGCACAGTGTGGGTGATACGGCGGTGCTGACCAGGCCTTGTAAGCCGCATCAGCGATACCGCATGTTTATGCAGCAAACCAGCCGAGATTTCGGTGGCTGGTTGGCTCTCATCCAAACCCGCGAAATGATTAGTCTATAGTCATTTTCAACGGAGGAGGATTGATCTGGGGCCTTCACGTATCACGTATCACGTACATAAACGAATGCATATATGTATATTTTGCATTTAAAACGATTTTTAAATTTTGCTAGTCTTTTTGTTTATATATTAAGTTTTGATATGTTTGTTATAAATTTTAGGATGGCGCTAGTTCCTTAAATTTTCTTTTTGTGCTTTTTTGACATGATTGTTGTAATTTTATATTTAATTAAATATTTTTATTGAGTCTTCGCTTAATTTTAACTTAGAAAATGCTTTACAGGAATTTTTCTTCAACATTAATAATTTGTACAGAAAGTGTTCTGATTTTTTTTTAAATTATTTAAATTTTATTTTCGAATAACTCAATTTTGTTTTTGAAGTCATTTTTTAGAAAATAATGACCTACAAAAATTACAGTAATTTTTATAAAGGCATTAGTTAAAAATTTTTTTTTTGACTTTAGTAGTTGACAATCTATTATAAGTTCACTTATAATAGTGACTTTTAAAAATTGTTTTAAATTTTTGTAAATGCCTTCACTAAAAGTGCACTTCTTCATTTTTCATGCAAAACGCAAAATATTATTTACGATTTGGATTGCAACTAAATTTTGCTCTTCTTTCGGTCAAATTTTTAAAATCAAAGCATCACATGGTATGCTTTTATAAAAAAATTAAAATAAAATTATTTTTTTTATAAATAAATCGATACATAACCAAATTTTTTTTAACAAATAATTTTAGTTTTTTTTATCAATCTCTATAAAATTTTTTTTATTATAAACAATTACTTTAATACATCAATTAATCAGAAAATTGTTACTATTTAATAATTAAGTTTAATTTTAAACAAATTGATAATTTAAAATTATATAATAAAAATTGTCTCAAAATTTATATTAGGCTAGTAAGAAAGTCTTAGAACAAAAAAATTTTTTTTTATTTAATCACAATTTTATAAAAACAACTTATTAATCCAAGAGATATCTATCATGATTTATGGACTCATAGTCAACATTCATGCAAAGAATGAATGCCCTTCTTGAAGAACTTGTCCGGCTGTGACTCAATGAATTTGAACCGCTAAATTTTTGCAATCTTAAAGTTTTTGCCTTTATTTCAGCTACTGTTATAAGTACGTTTTTATTGCAAATTCGGTATTTTTCAATTTTAGTATATATCTTAATAAATAGCCAAATAGAGTTATTACAAATAACTTTTGTATCATAATATTCGCAAGAAAACTCCTTTACAGATAGATAAACTTAGTAAGTTGTTTTTATGAAATTATGAATAAACGAAAAAAAATTTTTTTGTTTTAAGACATTTTTACTCAGCTTAATAAAATTCAATTAAATTTTATAGATTCAATGTATATACTATTGAAATTGTTTGAAGATTAAACACATAAATAATTACGCATATATACATATGTCAAACTCTTTCTATATAACAAATAATTTAAAATTTTTTTATATGTACACATTCAATTAAATAGTATAAATATGTAATTATTAAAAGGTAAACATAATAGTTTACATTTAGACAAATAAAAGTCTAAACACAAGTAAATATTAATTCAATACATATTGATCAAATTATCGCCATTGATGATAACGATAATAAATGCGATAAAAAATCAATTAAACGTTCAAACTTTCCAATTCAAAATTTTTAAAATTTAATTTTAATTTTTAATTTATTATAATTTAAAAGAAATATAAATCACAATTTGATACTTCATTTTGAAAAAATAGAAAAATTATATATAAAAGGACGAAATGATATATTCGTATTATACAAAAAGCTTTTTTTATGGAATAAATAGAATTGCAAAATATTATCGTACGTTCAGACGTATATGTTATTTTATTATCTACATATATATAAAATACATACAAATTTAAATAAATTTGATCAAATTAGTTGACAAACTGATTTTTATAACAAAGTATTAAGCCCTTTAATTTTATTTTTTTAATTAAAAAAACAAAAGTATTAAAAAAATTGCTAAGCACTCTGAATTAAATAATTTTATTTTATTTTTCTTATTTCAAAAGTATATTAAATAATTAAAAAAGCAATATTTGAGTCAAAATAACAAAAAAAATAAAAATGTTTTTAACTACTAAAATCGGATAAAATTTCAATTAATTTTGTGGCCATTTTCAACAAAAACTAACTGACAAAAAAAATATGCGACACTCGAGCTGTGCCAAAACAATGAAGCTTGCTAAAACAACTACAGAAAACGGTAATTTTAGGACGGCTATTTACAATTAAGGTATTATATTTCTAAATTTTTTTATAGATGTGAACATTTTTCTTTAAGAGAAAAAGTTTATTTTTGTTTTGTAGGTTTTGGAGTTTGAATTTGTAGTAAAAATAATATAAATTTCAAAATTATATCTAATTTTGCTTTTAATCTTGACTATTATAAATTTAGTTGGGTTCTTAATTTTGATTTTGACTTTGATTCAACTAAAAAGCTTATCGTTAAGTTTCATTTAACTAAAAAATAGGAAACACTTTTTAGAAGTTCAATTTTTAAAAACAGCTAGTAGTAAAAAATTTTTCAAATACAATTTGTCTTAAAATGACTTTTTTAAGTTAAAATTATTTCAATTTTTTGATTGGATCTCTCTATGTTGGTATGCAGAACACCTTTGGGTTCTAATTTTCAAATTCTATCTGTCAAAAATTATCGTTTAGGAGCAGAGCGGTGTAACTTGGCTTGCGGTTGACTCACGGTTGGCTCATGGGATATTCGTCTGACGTCTCTTCATTTCATTATTGCCATGTGCACTCTTTTACCTGTTCTCAGGCAAAATTGACGAGTGAAAGTGAGTATACAATAGTCGAGAAAAAAAAAGTGACTTTTTTTCTCGCCTATTGTCTATTTATTTTTTATTTTATGCATTTTCTAATTTATACTTTTCTGCACTATTTCTCTTTTTACCTGAGGACATGTGAGAGAGTGCACATTAGCAATGATGAAACGAAGAGACGCTAGACGAATATTCCTAAGCCGCGAGTGAAGTTACAATCCTGTTTAGGAGTTTTCAATAGTGCTGAATTCAAAGCTGAAATATTTTTTTGATTGAATTAATCAGTAAGTAATCCTGCAATTCTAATTTTTAAATCACCAACCGAAGGCCGGTTTTAATGCTTTATATGTGCGTTAATTTACATATTATAGACACATTTTAATTGTTGCAACATTTTATTTTTTCTTTATTTTATACTTACATACATACATACATACAAAGAAAACAAATAAAATGTGTAAAGCATAAAAAAAATTTTGCATTAAAAATGTAGATATGTGTTTTAATTTATTATAATTTATACTTTTTTAAATAAAAATTTACAATGAATTTGAGCAAATGAAGCACATAAAAAAATTAAATAAAGCAGCATTTAATAAAAAATTAAAAAAAATTATCATTATTTTCAATTTTAAACGTTTAAAAACATCATCAAAATGAAAAATCGAAATGAAAATTTTTACAAAAAATACATTTTCAACCTCAAATTTCGTTCAATATACATCTAATTTATGCATATACGTGTATATTGTAATGAGGATGCTTATATTTTTTTTTTAAATTTTTTGCATCAGAATTTTGTATAAAACATAAATATGTATTAATTTTTGCAATTTGCAACAAATGATGCATAACAAATAAAGCATAAAATACCTAAATTTATATAAAAAGTAATGTTACACTTTTTTAAGATTTATTAATTTTTTAAAATTATAATTGGAGCACTATCTTATTAGAAAGTTTTGATACATCTGTCAATAAAATTTTTTTATTATCATTGTCATGAATAATGAATATATAGTTTGAAAGTCCGTTTTCTTGCAAACATTTTGGTATATAAAAGTTCGGTTTAGTTTAATTAATTATAAAGTTATAGGTTTTCAAAGGAAGTTCATTATGTCAAAAAATCGCCAAAAAATTCGCATGCTCATGTTTCACGAGTTCAAGCAGAGACACAATGCAATCGATGCAGCCCGGAACATTTGCGCTACATTAAACAAGAAGGCAACTACTTATATCACATGTCTCCACTTGTTCGTGAAATTTCGTTCTAACGATACAAATCGAAAAGACAAGGCACGTTCCGGACGACTCCCGATCATTGATAAACGGGCACTGCTCCGCTCCATTGAATTCGATCCAACACAGACCACGAGTAAATTGGCCGTCGACTTCCACTTTTCAAAAATTACCATCGCCCATCATCTTTACAAATTGGGCAAAAACAACAGACGCGATCAAACAGTCACACGAGCTCAGCAAAAGGCAAAAAATTCGGCGAATTTCCGACTGCAATTGACTGGCGCACAAATTTAGCCATGAAGAATTGGATCGAATCGTCACTTGTGATGAGAAGTGGATCTTGTGCGACAACCGAAAAGCCAAATTTCAGTGGTTAACTCACGTCAAAGAAATATGCGAGCCCCTCGAACCGATTCACACCAAAAGAAGGTGATGTTATGTGTTTGTTGGTCGTTGTCGGGTCTATTGAGAACTGCTTTCCACGCAGTCATACTATCAACTCAAAGGTCTACTGCTCCCAACTACAAGTCGAATTGCAAGCCGAACACCATTGCAGGGCGTCGAGTTTATTACCAGCAGGATAACGCAAAACCACCATACACTTCGCGTCGCACGCACGCCAAGCTCGAGGAATTGGGCTGGGAAGTTCTCAAGCACCCGTCATATCTAGACATCGCGCCATCGGATTATCGGACATTTGTTCAGGTCCCTGGAGCAATTCTTGTGCGGACACCACTTCACGCAAGATGACGAAGTTGGCGGATTTTTTCGCCTAGAAATTATGCGCTTTTTATTGAGACGGAATCCTGATGTTAACGAAAAGTGGAGCAAAAGAATGGCGAATATATTGATGAAAACAATTCATTGTTGTTGTAGAAAATTTTTTAAAATTGTTGAAGTGTATTAAAACCACCTAATATACCTAATATATCTAATATACCTAATATATTAAGAAAGAAAATAAAAAAATTTCAATATAAATATTAACATCATATTTTTTATTTGTCACAATGTTAAATAATAAATTTCATCTCCTCTAAATTTGTGATCGAACTTTCTCTAACTTTTTAAATAAAAATTAATGAAAAGTCAATTGATTAAATAATAACATTAGGAGAGCGATGAAAATCGTAAAAAAATTATGAAACATTACATTTAAGAAAATATATTCTAATCAAGAAAAAATATTGTTTTTTGAAAAAAAGACTATGTATTGGCACTGTAATTATTTTACTTTTCTTAAAAAATAAGTTTTTTTTAATTTGAAACTAGTTCAATTTTATGAGTTCAAGAAAAAAATTCGATATTTTATTTTAAAAAAATACCCATAAATTAAGAATTATGCTTAGAAATTGTAAATTAAAGCGACGCCGCAAATCACTTTAAAAAAAAGAATTTGTTCTAAATTCCTTCAAATTTAGTGGATTTTCTAAAATATAAAATAATATTTCCCAATTAAAAATAAATTATTTATGTATTTATCAAAAAGCCACAAATAGAATAAAATTAAATAAAAAACGTGAAAAAGATAATTAAAAAAGCAAGAGTACAAAAAAAAGTGAATTTACAAGTTAAAAACGAAATATATATATAAAATTAAAAATTGACAATTTTCATTTTCTTATCATTTTAAATGCTGGCAAATAAAAAAATTTTAAAAAGCGTAAAAGCGAAAAAAACGTAATTTATCTTTGCATTAGTTTTTATTGTTCCCTCTTTCTCTGCATTTTTCGAAATATATTTCACCACATTCTTTTTGATATTTATTCTTTTATCTTTTTTGTTATAAAATATTTTAAAATACATTTTCTTCTAACAAAATTTCATAATTACGAATTTCTTTAATTACCTATTTAATAGATTATAAATTTTAAATACATATTTGTAAGCATATATGAAATAATTTAAGCCTTTTTCAAAAACTGAAGAAAAATGGCTATAAAGCAAAAAAGTGCAATGGAATCGCAACATAATAGCTTCATGGGTATAGCTAGCTAGCATTTTTTACATTTATGCGTGTCTATACCTTTTCTCTTGTTAATTGCGTTTGCTTAATTTTATTAAAGTGAAAAAGAACTTTTTTAAAGTTGCGCATTTATAAAATTAATTCATATATCTATATAGAAAAACTCGTAATAAGCAGCTAAATTAAACTATTAAAAATTGCACAAAAAATCAAAATTGAAAAAAATATATAGGATGATCAAAAAGTCCTTGCACACACTTTTTTAATCATAAATTTTTCATTTAAACGATATTTTTACAAACAAACATTTAAATTTAAATGAAAGCCAACGAAATTCTCTACAAGATCATTTTAAAATATTTTCGAAATTTTCGTCTTTAAATGCCACGCAGGACTCTAGACGCTTGCAGAAATTCCCTAGAGCATTGGAGACTTTAGAGGCTTAATTGTGCTGTGATTTCCAGCGCAGGCCTTTTGCTCTAAAATGAATGGGATTCAGGTCAAGAGAGTTGGACGACCGAAATTTCTTATCCCATAGGTCGATTTTTTGCATTTTGTAAAAATTTTTTGCGGTCGTATCCGACTTCTTATATCGCTTAATGGCACAATAAAGGGTTCGTTTAAAAATTCGCAATTTTTTGCAATGCTTGGCGCTGATTTTCCAGTATAGAAAGATCATAATTCGCTTGTCTTTCGAGCTCATTTTTTCGAAAAGTAAAAACGATAGTGAAAAACAAATAAATATAGTTTGTACAGAATTTTATGCGTTACCTGTAACACAATGATACAATATGCTAAAAACTGTAACAAAATTTATGTCGAAAAGAATTGTGCAAGGACTTTTGGTCACCCTGTATATTTTGTATATTCCTGTTATACATAAATATGTATATGTATTATATTAATCGTTTGAATTTGTATTAAATTAATTTGACAACTTTATATCCAAAAATACTAAAAAAATAAAAAATATAATAGTTTAAATGTAGGAATTAAAGTAAAAGGAAAAAAGGATAGGAAAAAAAGAACAAATTTCAATCTTTCTTAAACATCTTCACTTTGGCCTTTTTTTGGTAGCTTTAATCTTTTTTCATTTATTTTTCTTTTATTTAATATATGTATTCTTCTGTCTTTTCACACACATTTATGCACTTTCTTTAAATAACGTATCGGTCTTTTTCTCATTTTTTTGAACTAATTTTTTTATACTCAAAGTTACACATATATGTACTTATCGTTAGCATACATGTGATGTAGTAATGAATATAGATATGTACATATATTAAAGCACATTAATTTTTTTCCATCTATAATTTTTGTGCGTTAAAATTATGTATAATAGTATAATAGTGAAGAAAAGTGCAATAATGCCCGACAAATCCCGTGCACTTTTCATTCTCTTTTGTATTTTTTCGCAGAGTATGTTCTTCTGGACGTTCGCTTCCTTTGCATTATTTTAATTTTATTGTATAGCTTTTTTTTCGCCGAACGCCTTCTGCCAAAAAATAGACAAATGCATACGAATAAGCTCATGTGTATTGTTTTTCTTTATTACTCTTTTCAATTATTATCAGTTTTCCATTTTTCTTTATACATTTTCTTCTTTTTCTTTTCACTTGTATAATAAATTCGACCTTTTTGAAAAAAAATTGATTTTAGAAGACAGCCGTCTCGTGCAAAATACATGCAAAGCATGTACATATGTACATAATGCACAGTTCACACATATTTGGCCAATAATGTAATTTATTTATTTTATATGTAGATTGTGATAAAAATAAGAATGGAAATACAAAAATAGTGCGAAATAAAATTTATATCTTTATATTATATTTATGTACAATAAAAGTAAAATATTCAATACGACAAAAAATATTGTAAAAGTAGAAGAAAAATTAAATTTTAAATAATATTTAATATAAAAATAAAAAAATGTTCATTTTCCTTTTATTATTATATTGTCATGTCTATGTTATAAATTTGAAAAGAATAAAATAATATTGAAATATACTTATATTTAGGACAATCTAATTTAATACCCGGATTTGTTTTTTTAGTCAAATTAAAAAATATGTTCATTATTATTTGCATTTATTTATGGTCTATATATTTTTGTGCCTTCGATTTACGGTTAAAGCGAAAAAATTCACTTGATGAGAAGAAAGAACAAATAAACAAAATACACCAACAAAAATAAAAAGCAAAGCAAACAAAATGAAAAAAATTTTGGAAATTAAAATTTTTGACAAAAATTGTTAAAATTATTATATTATATTTAAAAAATTTAAAATATACATTTAAAATGGATGTATAAATGTTTTGTGAAAAAATTCTATTAAATTACTTAAAACATGTTTTTTTCTTTTATAAATACTAACAGAAAAATATTAAATACAAATGCATTTTTATTATATAATCATTACACTGATCATTTACTTATTTTGAATTGACGTTTTTATATAGTAATTAGCAGTATTAATGTTTTATTTAGCTTTTTTAATTATTACTAAAAAATTTTAATTTAATTTTGAAATATAACTTGTTATATTAACAAGCTATATTTCCAACGCACTATATATAAATGCTTTTTTGTGGAGCAAAAAAAAGATTATCAAGTTTCTTGATGTCCTGACCTATAATCAGAAACAATCTCAAACACAAGTCATACAAAGCTCCAAAAAGCCCAACTAATCACTAATAAAACAAGCCCGCAAAAAATGAGCACTTCACGGTCCCGCATCTCTGAAAATCAAGGAATCCGAAAACAACCAAGAAGCATATCCCCGTAAAATTTAGATGCTGTAGTAAATTTGTAATTCAAGCAGCACACACTCGATGTGAATTGGATTTTACAGCAATATCTTTCCCGCTCATAAAAAAAATAAAAATGGTAAAAAAGCAAAAATTTTAAAATTAATGAAAATTTGAAAAAAAAATAAAAATAAATGATTGGTTTTACTCGTGAATTTCTATAAACTGCCATGTATGATGAATCTTGTAAAACATGATCTGTGCCATATTTTACAAAAGTTTAGTAGCACTAAAGTAATCCCTGCGCCGGCAGTGGGATCGATTATCACCGAAAATAGCGAACAAAATTTTTTTGAGGTGTTTGGAGCAATGTCGCGACGTAGATGGAACGGGACGAGTATCTTAAAGTCAGAGTTTTTCTTTTTTTTCTTGTTAGTAAAATTTATTTTTGTCGAAAATTTTATGAAGTTTTTCTTTATTGACCTTTTTACGGTTAATATGTACATATAATAATTAATAGATGAAAAAAATTATTAAAAACTAAAAGTTCATATTAAAAAATTCAAAATGTTTATTCTATTTGTTGTTTTAACACATAAAATAAAATTTTATAATAATTATAATACAACTTTATTTAAATAGATTTTCTAACCTGTTCTCCTGTACTAATAACTTCTTTTGAAAACTAAATCTAAAATCCATGTATTATATCTGTTGCAAGCCAAAACTGGTTTCGGCTAAAAATTTGCCAAAACTGGTTTTTCCTTTAGCCAAAACTGGTTTTTCCTAGCCAAAACCAGTCTTGACTAGCCAAGATTGGTTTTTCCTAGTATAAACTGGATAAATTTATTTTATTCATGTTTTCTTTGTTTTTTTTTAATTTTCTCTCGCTTTACGTTTCCGGAATTCTACAAATTTATCTAAATCTATGTGAGCCGTGTCAATTAAAGAAGGCAAAAGTAAAAAAGTCGATCGTTGTTAAGCCAATTTTGTCCAAAGATTTTAACAGCCGTTGTCAGGTTGATCTCATCGACTTGCAAGCACGTCCCAGTGGAGAATATAAGTTTATAATGGTCTATCAAGTAACTTTTGATTCACTTTTTTAGTTTTTTCTATTTGCGTTTTTATTTTTAGGATCATTTAACAAAATATGTTTTGTTAAGACCACTTAAAAGTCAAGACTGGTTTTGGCTAGGAAAAACCAGTTTTGGCTAGGAAAAACCAGTTTTGGCAAATTTTTAGCCGAAACCAGTTTTGGCTAGGAAAAACCAGTTTTGGCGGAAAACCAGTTTTGGCTGCAACATATCAATTAGCAGAAGCTTAAATTTGTTTTAAGAATTAAAAAAAAATTTTTTTTCTTAAAATTGTCATTTAAATTAGTAAGTATCTAATAGCATAATGTTTATACAAAAAAAAAACTCAAATTGAATAAAAATGAACGAAACAAAAAATTCTTATTCAGTGGTTGTTAATTTTAATTTTTATCGTTTATGATGGTTTTAAATCAAGTTAATCGTTTATTTTATTACCTTTTATTGTGTTTGCAAAAAATATAAATAATCTTTCAACTAATAAACCACCAACACGTTAAAAAAGAAAACAAAACACAAATTATACCAAAACATATATAAGAGAAAAAAGGTTAAAAACATATCAAATAAAAAAAATTTAAGTCCTTTTTTAAATTTTGATTTTTGAAAGATTAGTATGTTTTATTCTTTTTCTCGTTCCTAATAATTTACTGTAATAAAATAGTTTTTGGCAATTTGGAAAAATTATAAACATTATAAATGTAAGGAAACATTAAAAAAATTTCTAAACACCATTACTGCTAGTTGTATTTGTGCACTATTAATTTTTAAATTAATTTTTAAATGAACAATGAATTTTTTTTACAATTTTGTTTATTAAAAAAACTTTTTTATGGTAAATTAATTAAGCTAAAATAAAAATTAATCAATAAATCAATTTTTTTTAAATTAATGAAAAATTTAAATGAATAAATAATGAAAATTTATAAAGAAGTAAAATGAGTAAAAAAGTTGCTAAGCGATGAAGTACTACATATCTATTGCTCATTTAAAAATTATTTTTTTGTTAAAATTATGATGTTAATAGAATAAAAGAATACTCGCTTTATAAAATAATCTTTCCATTATTTATGGTTTTTAATTATTATTAATGTATTTTAAGCTATAAAATGTTAAAATAATTATTTTCGCCTTTTCTTATGCAAAAAGTAATATGGAAATGAAAAAATAATTTAAACTAAAATATAAAATTTTATAACCAAATTTAAAATTAAATAACTAAATTTCTCAGCTTTTTATTTTTTTTCTCTTCTGATAAAAAATATATTAGGCTGTCACATAATTTTCTGACAATTATGCTCTAATTTTTTTCCTACAATAGATAGAAATGTGTGGTTTTTTGCATCCTGTAGAGCATGGGGACGTATTTTTTTAAATTTTCATTTCTAGCATTTTTATAGAGGAAAATGCAATGAAAAAAAAACAATGAAAAAAGTGCACGTATCTTGGCATTTTTTCGGAGAATGATCCAATGTTCTTGAAATTTTTACTATAAGCTCTCCTTACATAAACTATTACTATCACACTCCATAAATATGAACTTGATCGGTTAAATAGGAGCCGAGTTATGAAACATCAAAAAACGTCAAAAATTTAAAATAAGCTGACAAATTTCGGCAAATTTCGGCATTTTTGACTTTTTTTGAAGCTTCATAACTATCAAATCGATCAGGTTCAAATTCATGGAGCATAATAGTGTATGTAAGGGGAGCTTATAGCTAAAATTTCAAGTCTATTGGATCACTCCGAAAAAGACACATGCACTTTTTTCGTTGTTTTTTTGTTGCATTTTGCTCCATAAAAATGCTAAAAATTAAAATTTTAAAAATCGCTGAAACACGTGTCCCACAAATTTGACACGCTCTACAAGATGCAAAAAACCAAACGTTTCTATCTTTTGTGGAAAAAAAGTTAAAGCATAATTGTCAAAAAAAATTAATAATAGTCAAATAAATTTTAGAAAAAAACTTTTCCAAAAATTTTTTATTTTTAATATAAGTTAGTTTTATTCTAAAAAAGTTAAATTTTAATTTAAAATTTTCTTTATAATAAAATTCTGAAGATTTTGTATTTTCATAAATTTTAAAATTTGTGGATAATCAATTTTATTTTATCATTTCTTTAAACAAATTTTTTCTTCATTAGTCATCTAAAAATGGCTTACTAAAAAGACAAAAAAATAATTGAAGACAAACGAATTTAAAAGTGAAAAAAATGTATGATTTTAAAAAAATTTTATATGGAAAAACACTTTTGTGGGAAATTTTCTTTTTTATTATGCTAAATTCTAAATACACTAATAACTGAAATTGGCATAAATTAAAAATTAGTTTGGGGAAAAGCTCGCCTCCCTAAAAAAATAATTAATCGAGAAATTTGATTTAAAATAAAATCAGTGACTGTTAAAAGTAAAAATAAAAATATACGATCAAAAAAAGTCAATTTTTAAAGGAAAATACATTTTATTTGATGCTTTTTCGATATCAAGATATTTGTAGATTCTCGAAATTAAATTTATTTAATTCTACAATATATTATGCAGAATTTCATGCTCTTTAAGATGACATCATTCATTGTTCTGAAAAATCCATATTCTAATCAGAATTCGAATTTTTCAAGTGCGGCTTATACGAATGCTACAATTATTTTTATGACTTAAATTACTTATTTTGGGTCCAATTAATACATTTTAATAAAAATATCATGTATACAATTAATATAGGTACATAGTTTTATTAAAGTAAACCTATCATTTTGGAACGCATTAAAATGTGAAAATTTCAGTATAACTGTTGTAAAATTGTTATGAAGAAGCGTAAAACTTGAATTTTAGTAGAAATATAGAAATAATCCATGGTACACACTAGTAAAAAATTAGCCCGGAGCGATGTTCCATGTACAAATTATACAAAAAACTTTATGAGAACCCATCATTTTGGAACGCATTGTATATGTACAATAAAAATTTAAATTTTTTTTTTGTATATAACTTTTATTAATAAGATAAATAATTATTGTTAAAATTAAATCTTTCAAATGTTAAAATTAAATCTTTTAAAAAATGAGTTATTAAAAATGAAGAATGTAAGGAAAAATTTTTTTTAACGGTTTTTATAAAGTTTTTTTGATGATAAAAAAAAATTGTAATTAAGTACATAAAAAACATAATTTGAGATAAAAAACGATAATTTTTAATTGGAAATATTGTGTTCGTAATTTTCAAAGTTTAATTTTTGGTTTCTTTTAAAAAAAATACTTGCTAATTACAAACCAAAACCAATATATTTTAAAAACTAAAGGTAAAAATTCAATTTTTTAATTTCTATTTTTGATATTCTACATATTATATTCAAATAATACACATTTATTAATAATACTTATATAAGTCATAAATATTTTTTTCATAAGTCATAAATATTTTTGAATCTATTTTTATATAAATTTAAAAATATTTCAATGAAACTTTTAGAAATTTTATTGTGAATAGTTTCTTTAAAAAAATTGCAGCAATTCAAAATTCTTTTTGAAAAAGCTTTTGAAATAAAACAAATTATTGATTTTTGCTAATCTATATACAGTCCAAGTTAACGCCGGGATTTGTTTTGTTAATAACTTTTTTAATTATTTTTGGTTTTTGGAAAAAGTGACAAAAAAGTTTAAATGATTAGCAAATTTGTAAATCGAAATGAAATATTGACAAGCTTGGTGTCAAACAAAATGGTAAAACCTTGAAAATTCAATGCAAAAAGAATTTTGAAAATATGATGCAAATTAAAGAAGTTATAACAAAAACAAATCCCACCGCCAATTTTGAGCCAAAATTTGCGGGATATCCAAAAAATTTTTTTCGGAATTTGATCATCTTTGTCTAAAGTTAGAGGAAAATTTCTAAAAAAAGATTTTTGCACATCATCTGGAAGAAAAACTGGCAAATGTCCCTAACTCCGGTCTTTACTCCTTTACAGAATATTTTGCGGTTTCGCCGCATTTCACCTCAATTTCAATTTTTTTAGAAAATTTCAACACGTGAATCCAATATTTTTTTAAAAATTACAAAAAAAAATTTTTTTTGTAATATTGCGGCCAAAGTATAATTTAGCCTATTGTAAATATGCATATGTTCAATGTATGTATATATAGTAAATACGTATATGAATTCATTAGTAGCGAAATTCGAAACAAGTTGTAATTTAAAAAGTTATTAAAGTATATGCATATATAATTAGAATAAAAACTTTTATTTTGTGTATTTTAATTTGAATTTAAAAAATTTAAAATTCTTAAACAACAAACATACTTTATTATTTGATTTGTATTTAAAATACATTTTATGTATGTATGTATTTTCTCGAATTTAAATTTGTGAAAAACGATAGCCAAAATGTTCCACATAATTTATTGCATAATTTGTAAATAATTCACTAAAAATATTCTTTTTACTTTACTAATCGGCAAACTTTTTAAATAAGATTTTATTTAAAATTTTTTATTATCTGCTGTTATAAAAAATATTCATTTTTTAAATTAGGCTATTAGCATTTTTTGTTTATCAACAATATACTAAAATATATTTAAAACAATAAATAAAAAAACAGGAAAAAACAAAAATGAATGGAATGTGTTAAAAAAGTTTAAAACATATTTCCATTGACCAAAATTATAAAAAATGTTTAACAAAAGCCTGACAGGTAAATCAGTGGAAACTCATATTTTGGTAAATATGTGATGCTCATCTACTAACTATATATAAAGTATACAATGGCCGGCTAAAGTATACTTTGTAAGCTTTGATCTTACATATTTTACATATTTTATGGCAAAATAAATTTTAGTTTTAAAAATCCTATTACTTTAATTTTGCGTGTATAAGGCCGAGGGTTTTGAGCCAAATTTAAATTGGCGCTAAAGAGTTTATTTTGTTGTATCGAATCCGCTGGGGTCCAAATTTTGTATTCACCTTCGTTTCAGTTTCATAAAGGTGGGCACAAAATTTGGACGTTTGGATCCAATACAACAGAATGAACTCATTGTCGCCAATTTAATTTAGCTCAGAACATCCGGCCTTATACACTCGAAATTATGGTAAATCTATTTTAAAAACAATCGAGCTATCTACATATTAAACCAAAAAATTTAAAAATAAAATTTTTTACAAAATAAAAAATAATAAATAAAACTAAATTCAAAAATTTTCTTAATATTTTTTTTAAAACAGGTAGTAATTAAAATATTTAAATTTTTTATTCTTTTTAAAATTATTTTATAAATTATTTAATTTAATTATTAAAATTTAAAAAATAAATTTCCTTAAGCAGCCTGGAATATTTAGACGAAGAATACACACTTTTTTTGGATTAGCATAATATGTATTAATTTTTTAATTTTTTAATAGAATAGAAGATGGGTTATAATGTCATAATGGCAGAGATGCTAAAATTGATATGCGCGTTAACTCGCACTGCATCTGTGCGCATGAACTTATCCAATTTGATGTAATATATGACATTTTTTTGACATGGAATATGTCGAATATATTAAATATTTCAATTTTTTTATTATATGTAAAACAAAAATATTTTTAAAAAAGTTCGAGTAAACAGGACGTTCGAAGAATTTTTGAATATTGACTTGGCCTTTATTCTGTTATTTTGTGTAGATTAAGCTTAGCATAAAATTTAATGAATGCCTTCATTAAAGCAGGCTGTAATTCAAAAAATTTTGAGCTCAACCAAAAGACAAATAAAACTAAAATCAAATTGACTCAACAAAAGCTGCGCCTGAAAAATAAAAAAAATAAAAAAAACTATTAGGTTGAGGCAAAATTTTTTACCCATTTCTTTCACACTTTTCAAATTTATTTTTTCTACTAATAACAATAAACAAATCAATGAAGGTATGCTCCATCATTATCTAGGACATCTTGCCATTTTTTGGCAAACAGCTAATTCCACGAACGTAGAAGTCAGAGGAGCGAGAATCAAAAAACGCCGCCAAGTCGCTTTTTAAATGCTCTTCGTCGTCGAATTTTTTCTCACGGATGTATTGCTTAACGACAAAAAAAGGTGGTAGTCAGAAGGCGCAAGATCTGGGGAATATGATGGATGTGGAAGAATCGTCCATCCAAGTTCCTGGATTTTTTTACACGCCTTCTTTGCAACATGAGGTCGTGCGTTGTCGTGCAAGAGGAAAACTTGGTCTTGTTTTCCTTTCAATTTTGAAGCCAGTCGATCGAGTTGGGCACAATAATACTCTGCGGTAATCGTAGTTTCAGATGGCAATAATTCTCAATGAACAATTCCTTTCATGTTCCACCAAACACTAAGCATGACCTTCTTCGGATGGAAATCGGGTTTTGGTGTCGGAACTCCTGATTTTCCCGGACTGAGCCACTAGCGCTTGCGTGTATGATTAGCATAGAGTACCCACTTCTCATCGTCAGTAATCACATTTTTTGAGCCAATCGAATGTGCGACGAAAAGTCAAAAGTTGTGCACATACTCGAACGCGCTGATTTTCTTGGGCGGCCGACAATTGATGGGGCGCCAAGTTTTGAGACTTTTCCGAGTTGATGCAAATGACGATCAACCGTCTTTTGGTCACACTCAAGAAGCTCTCCAAGTTCACGTGTAGACAGACGTGGCTCCTCTTCAATTAATTCCAAAGGACGTTCATCATCTAGTTGACTGGATCTTCCAGGATGCTCTTTATCGTCGATTTCGAACACACCATTTTTGAATTTATGAAACCAATTTTTTGCGGTATCACAGGAGACCATGTCCTCGCCCATCGAATCGCAAATGTTTCGTGCTGCGTCCGCCGCTGTATGGTGTAAACGAAACTCGTAAAAAAGAAGGGTCCGAATCTGTCGTCTGTCGAGCTCGATTTTCTCCGCCATTTTGAACAAAAATTGCGATCCAAAAGATATCGTTCGATAGCTTAGATTGCGCTGCTTATATATCTTATAAAAGAAATTTTCTAGAAGCTTGCAGAATATTGCAGTAAACGCTTGAAGCGGATGGGTAAAAAATTTTGCCTCAACCTAATAAAACTAAGGGAAGTCTAAACTTGATTAAGCAAAAAAAGACATAAGTATTAGCTTGGCATAATGCTATCGATAATATTAATATTTCAATATAAGGCCAAAACTGGGAAATATGCGTCGCAATATTTTTTTGTTATTAAAATTTTTTTAGAAAATTTTAAAAAATTTTACAAAGTATACATATATATATATATATATATATATTAAAAAATTTGTTAGAAATTACTTTTTAATTTATTGTTTTATTAATTGTGTGAACAAAAGTCGTATAAAGTTTATTAAGGTAAAAAATCTCGAATAAAAGATTTTGTAGACATATAATAATAATGCTTTTTTGAATGTTAAAGAAAAATTTATGAGCGTGGGCGATGCCGGATTGAGAACTGGGATCGATTTGGAATAAAAGAGAAAATGACAATGCTAAATGATCGTTTTTCTTTCATTTCTTTAAATATTCTCACTTATGCTGACTCTTATTATAAATGAGTCAACTAGCAAGAAAAAAAATTAAAGAATATAAAGAATATTTAAAGATATGAAAAAGGCATATGTTGTTTATTCGTTTTCGTAATTTGAAAATGTATACATATTAGAAAAGCCTAGAAAATTCGTAAATGTGTTCGTTTTTGATTATATTGTCTCTGCTTTCATTTCATTCTAATTTTTAAGCTTTTTGAGCAACAAGTAATGGCCAAAAAAAACGAAAAATCTAAAATCTTATCTTGATTACAAATAGATTTTTATTTATTTTTTTCTTCAATTCTTAGAGTTTCTATTTTTCATATAATTTTCTATAGCTATTAAAGAAATAAATCAATGACAAACAAAAAGTGATAATCATTTAAAGATTTCTTTTTATCTTTAAAATATATTCTCGAATTTTGTTAAAAATTTTCGTCTAGATTTCAAAATAATATTTTGATAAATTGAACCGCTACTTAAAATTTGCTATTTTTTAAAATAAAAATATTATTATTGCTTAATATAAGTATTAATTAAAAATTATTTTGTTGTGATTATGCAGAATTTTGTTATATATATAATATATAATATTGTAAACTCAATAAAAGTAATTTGTTAAGATTTCTGGAAAATGGCATCACGTACCACTGCCGGAGGTATTGGCTTTTCCGTTATGGCCAAGGTTAATTTTTTTTATAAAAAAGTAAATCTCATATATTTTCAAAAATAGAAATAATAACCAATGTAAAAATTATATTGTACTTAAAAAATGTTTTTAAATAATGTTTTATATTTTTAGCAAGCATCCAAATATAATGACCAAGAAGCTGAACTTCTTTTAAATTGGATAAAAAAATTAAGTGGTGAAAACATTAGCACATCCGGAGACCGAGATAATTTTCTTAGGCTTCTTAAAGATGGCACACTTCTGTGCAAGTAAGATCAATTTAAACCAAAATAAACGAATAAATTTTTTTTGATATTTTGCCTCAATTTAAGTATTAAAAAACTAACAATAAGCTGTTTTTTACCATTTGACAAAATATTAGGAAATTTAAAAATATAATTTTAAATGGCGCTCCGACATTTGTGAATGCAATTACGGATTTTTCAACTTTGATTAAGTTTTTAAAAAAAATTATTTTTATGAAAATTAATTTTGCCATTTCGATTTAGAATTTAATTCTCTATCAATTACTTTCTAAATCAAATTTCTGGCTAACTTAGAAAAAAATTTGCAGCTGAAAAAGTGAAGTTATTTTTTATTTTTAGGAAATTTTTTGAATGTCATTTAGATGTAACTTTTTTAAAAAATAATGAATAAAGAATTAAATTTTAAATTCAATGGCTAAAATTTATTTTCTTAAAAGTATTGTTAAAATGATAATCAAAGTTGAAAATCTGCAAATGTCGCATCCGCAAATGCCGCTGAACCTCTTAAATAATATTAAATATTTTAAAATTCTAGAATAAGAATTAAGGCCACAAAAATAACATTTTATTAAATTTAAAAAATATCTTAAAAATATTTGAGGGTAGCAAATGCAATTGAACCTAACAGCATCAAAAAGATTCAAAAGCCAATCTCAAACTTTGCGTGCATGGAAAACATAAATTCTTTCGTCGACTGGGCTAAAAAACAGGGCGTTCCCACTGAAGAGACGTTTCAGAGTGTTGATCTTTTTGAGGCGCGTGATCTCTTTTCAGTCACAGTGACATTGCTTTCGCTTGGTCGAATTGTAAGCATTTTTATTTACAAAAAATAATTTCTAAAAATCTTTGACAGTGCTTGATTTCAATAACTATGTGACAAATTTAATATAAATAAACATAATTTATGTCTATTTATATTAAATTTTAATTTCAAACATACTTCCAAATAGGAATGCTAGTTTTAAATCAAAAATTGATATAACAATGTTTTAATCCAAATTTAAAAAAAATTAAAATAATTTTAATACATGTGATACGGGGAAATAAGAAATTAAATTTGATTTACAGTTTTTTAATAACTTTGACAACTTCAATTTTTAAATTTATAATTTGTTTGATAAATAATACAAAATGACAAAACTATATAAAATAATTTAATTTACAGCAACTTTATCTAGTTTGGATTAATTTGAAGATACTGTTCAGCTCTTTAAAGTTGGACAAATTTTTTATTTTTAAATAATTAAATAATTTATGTATATCTTTGAGATGAGTAAAGATTAACAAAGTTGATTAACCAAACAGAAAATCCATTAGTTTCTTTATATGGTAATTTAGTACTATAAATAACATTTATTCACTCTAACTTTTTTCACTTCAAATTATGTAGCAATGTTACCTTTTTTACATTAAATTTTTTTAAATGTTTTATCATTTTTTATTTGTTATTATTTTTAAAAATTTGATTCAGCTTTCAAATGACATATTGTATGTTATATATATTTCTATCAAATTTGTGCATTCTCGCGCAATATTTTTAGTTTTGACGTCTCTAGTTCTTCATATCTAATAATACTATGATATGACTTATTTCCTATTAAAATATTAATATTATTCAAAATTTCAGGATCTACTCCGCTGCTAAATAGTCAATCTAAAACGTTTTTAGATGTTTTAAAGCACTATTTTTCTTATTTATGAATATGTTTAATATTCCTTGAAGCCTTCAGCTTTTATATATGCATTTTGAAACTTGCTAAATCCTTTTGATTTTAGCTTGAGAAAAAGGGAAAGCCAAATCCCTTCGCTTAAAATCACTTTTCATCAACATTCATCGCAGCATTTTTATTTTGCAAATACATCGTCAGTTTTACTTTAAATTAAAAATATACTAATAAGTTATTAATAATAATTATTAATTTATACACATAATACTGTTCACTTTAACGAATACTAACAACTTAATTCTTAATTGCTATTTTGTAATAGAGATTTGGAATTTTATTAAATATATATGCACAGATCAGAGATGCGACGAAACAAATTGCAAATTATAAAAACAGGAGGAAAAGGATTTTGCTAAAAATTTTAATTTTTGCGCCATTGCCCAGCTTTTTCGTAGCCCAGTCTAAAATTATTATCAAACCTTTTCTTTGTTTATTTTTAAATTAGTTTCGTTGTGCCTATGGTATAAATTTAAATATATAAATATTGTGTTGCCGTAAATAAATACTTTTTAAAATTATTTTTAAAAAAATAATATGTATTAGATATTAGGTTAATGCATAATTATTAGCAATCGTAAATTCCTTGCTCAGAAATTGACTAAGGAAACGATATTAAAAAAGGCAATAATTGAAGTAAGATGTGAATATAGTAAAAAATAATGATTTTGTTAATTTTAAAAAATATGTATTTTCTTCTATAAAAAAATATTTAAAAACGGCAGATAATTATGTATCAATCGGATATTTGTTATTATATTACAATTACATATGATAAAGTTAATAAATTTTCTTGGAATTGACGTGCTGCAAATTTCATATTAAATAAATTTTCATATTCGTCTGTTTTTGCTAATTTTTGGCCTACCATTTCAGTTGGAAAAGAAAGGGCTGCCTCATCCGGAAGGAATCAAGCAAAATTTTATCTACAATATTCCGCTCGCCTGATGTTTCGACTAATATCATATGTGTTAATTTTTCGCCTGATTCACAATAATTTTCAATTTTTTATATTGTATTTTAAAGATTCTTTATTTTTCATTATTGTGAGTCTATTATTCTCTTTTCTATCGATTTTCATTACAGAAATGCATACTATTGAAATTCGTCAAAATTATTTTAAATATTAGTGAAAAATTTCATATGATTTGAGTTAATTGCCTTGTTTATTTTTTATATTATTTTTGCGTGATTTTTTGGCGAATAAATTATTGCACTGATATTAAATTTTATTGCTTACATTATAATATGTATAATCATTAATCATTAATCATTAACCAAGAGGAACCTTTATTAAAAAATAAATTTAAAAAATATTTTTGTTCAATATTTAAAAAACTTTAAAGAAATTTATAACTAAAGTGATTTTTGCGATTTTCGGTTGGTGTTGACTGGACGACTTTCACAATCAATAAACGAACGGCTCCCGCAGCTTATACTGTTGCTCCGGGCGAATTGAGTGTGCAACCATCTTCGAAGCTCGTCTTTAATGCACCTTTCGATGAAAAAATTACATACAAAATTAAAGTAAGAGAATACTATTAAAAAAATTTCTAAAAAATAAAATAAATAGAATATGTTTAATTTTTTTAAAATGTTTTTATTAAAATCTGTTTAGGTTTCGAATAAAAGTAGACGTGTCGTCGCATGTACTGCTAATAGTACAAACAATGGACGGGTAAGAGTTGAGCCCGAAGGTATTGTTTTGAGCCAGGGCGATCATACCACTTTTGCCGTTTCATGCCAACCTTTTGAATGTAGAGAAGGACAATCTTTGCCTAATGATTGCGTTACGCTTATTTGGGTAAATGTATCGGATGATGCAACAAAGGCAAATTTTAGATATAGCACGTATTTTACTAATGATGCGATGACTCGACAAAAAGATATTATTGTAGAGTATAACACATGAATTTGCATAATAATCATAAAAAATTGAAGCATGATTCACCTTCCACTTAAAAGATTTTTTGTTATAATATTATTGTTTATAAAACATATACATGTATGATGACAAAAAAAACTCGGTTAAACATTTATAATTTGTATGAACAATTCAAGAAATAAATGCAAAAAGTGAAATAATAGGGACAGTTTATGACTTTCTCTTGCTGGTTCAATTTTAAAATCCTTATTTAAAATGTTTGAGTTAAATTTTCTTTAAATAATTTATTTTGAATTGTTTTGATTTGTTTCCAACACATTTCTATAGCTGTTCTTTTGGAGTATTTTCTGTGTCCATCCAGTTACGCTTTCTTTTATTTTGCGTACGTTAAGCTAATTTTCTTTAGTTTTTTCACTTTAGTAACATCCGTTTAATAAAATGTGAAACCTAATTTATGTTCATCTTTTGCTTCCAATTAAAAAAAACATATAATAAAAAAATAATATGTATAAAAATCAAGTACGAACATATAAAAATGAAAAATATAAAATAAAAAATATGAAAAAATAAAGTTGCTCTAAAAAAAAATAAAAATATATTATTCAAAAAAATATAAAAACAGTAATGGCAAATAAAACAAAGAAAAAAAATTATAAATGCGAATTAAAATTTGCGACAAACGATGAGTTCGAGAAATCGAGTGGGAATAACGAAAAGACGAAAACACGTAAAATATGGTTTTGATATTTTGTAGACCATTTTTGTGTTCATTCACATTAAATGTTATTTGTCATTTAATTTTTTTATATTTTCAAAAATAAATTATTTCTTTATTATAATTATCATTTGAATGAAAAATTAGATACATATTTTTAATTTAACAGATATATTTATATTATTCTTAATTTTATTGTATTTTATTTGTATTAACATAACTTTAAATATTATTAACTGCTTCGTAAAATACATGCATATGTATGTATTAATATTGTAAAAATTGATTTACATGTTTAATTTCGCTAAACCAGCTTAGAAGGCTCAACTTTTTGATTCTTTTATGTTATTATAAAATACACACATATGTATATAAAATTTGGCTGTAATGTTTATTTATGACATTACTTTGTCAGTAAAATCCATTTGTCGCATTTTTCTCAATATGCATCTAAAATAAAAACATATAGCTTAATTTAAATTTTTGTATGTACCTTTTAAAATACGTACGTAATACGTGAAAGCCACAGATCAATCCTCCCCCGTTGGAAATGACTATAAACTAATCATTTCGCGGGTTTGGATAAGAGCCATCCAGACACTGAAATATCGGCTGGTTTGCTACATATACATGCGGTATCGCTGATGCGGCTTACAAGGCCTGGTCAGCACCGCCGTATCACCCACATTGTGCAATATTGTCTTCCAAATATGGAAACACCTAGGTGGAATCGAGGGTGGAACTGAACTTCGTCCCAAGCAAAGGGAAACCTATCATACAACCACCAGGCCAGTGCTCCCCTTATAAAAATAATGTCGATTTAAATTAAATATTACTTTAATTTTGATATATGTACATATCATAAAATATTTTATACATAGTATGTAGAAACTAATTGGGTCGGTTATTTTCAACCAGGAGTTGACAAAACCAAATTCATTTGCAGATCGAGCCTGATAGAGATTGAAAATTTGTTAATTTGTAATTATTTTAGAATTTGCAACTCCATAATTTGTTGAGTCTAAGTTTAGCTAAAATCTCGAGTAGATCCAGGGTTTTTGGTATTGGCGAGTTTAAATCTAAGTCTAATAATCAGCCTTATATCTGAAATAGTGAAGTCGCAAACAAAATCTGAAAATAAATTATAAAGTCGAAATTTTCTTACTTTAAAAAAATTTTAATAAAAATTTAACAAATTGTTTATTTGTTTGATGTATAAATTATATGAACGTTAATTATACAATATAATTAACGACAAAACGCACTTTAATAGTTTTTCGTGAGCTTATTCGACGTCAAATTCAATAACAGCTTCTTATTTGTATGGCAGACGGTTGTTCAAAAGCAAATTAGTCTTAGTTTTTTAAGGCAATTCACGCAAATGATCCGAATTCAAAAAAAAAATTTCACTTATTTTGTCATAACAGTTGACTTTATTAGAAAGTTTATGAAAGTTAATTTCTATACCTTTTCAAGCTTTTTAATTTCACTTAGCATCTAATGATTGTCTTTTCGCAGAAGAATTCATTGAGATCGTGAAATGACTATGCCAACTTTTATTTTTTTATCGAAATGGTAAACCATAATATAGCAAACATGGACACATGTCTACGATACTTATTTGGTCAATTAAACAATAAATAATATTATTAGAAAGATAAATTAAACTACTTAATACTTTAGTAACACACAAAAATAACGATAGCACAAAAAGATAATAATGTATCAATAGATCTTATTGGGTTAACCTCAAAAATTCTAGCCGCGTCAGCCCTTTGATATAAAATCGAAATATCATAATGTTTTTACTAATAAATTAGATTGCCCTAATTTCGCGTGTATAAAAGCGGTCTTATACAAGGGTGCGGCCATATCTATGGGTATTACGGCCTTATACATGGGAAAATTTTGCGTTGTGTTTTTGTGTTTTTTTTAATTTTTCAAATTTAATTAATTTTTTTTCTTTGTTTAGAAACGATGACTGAGTATGAAAAAAGATATTTTAAAAGCTTTTTTTAAGCATTTTCTATTTTATACACAATTTATTCAACAAAATTTACTCAGCAAAAAATTTTTTAACAAAAAATTTATTCAAAATCATCAAATTCATCTACTGTATAAATATAGAAATTTTCCAAGGCATTCAAAGTTCCTCCAGAATATCGGTGAGATCATTTGTCTCCTCGTAATCTGGGATATTGTCATCGTATCCCATAGCTCCAGAATCCTCTCCTTGAAAAGCACGCCAAAAACCGTTTTGGATGCACGTGGCGCTCATTTCGGCAAAGTTTTCCAATACCCATTGCGCCACTTCACTGTATGACGTGCACCTCATTCTCCCATTTCGCATGAAGGTGTGTCCAGCTGTCTCCGTCATTCATCTCTCCCACTTTCTACGTTGATTTCAGCGACAAAATCGAGCGCCTTAATTTTACGAAGTTCTAAGGGGAGACATTAGCTGGAAACTTCACACAATATAAAAAATCACTTTAAGCACTAGAACTTAGTAAAAAAAAACATTAAAAAAGCAAAAATAAAAACGTGAAAAATATTAAATATTTGAAAAATACATAATGCCAAAAATACTCATGTATAGGACCGGTCATATCTACGGGGCGGCCCTATACACGCGAAATTAGGGTAATTAAAATTTAAATAAAATTTTTAAATAAAATTAAAGCTGAATAAACATTATCGATTAAAAACGATTACGAAAGAATTTTATTTAAATGTCATTGTTTGCTTTTTTCATTTATCAGACAATTAAATTTTTTATTGTCTATTTTATTTTATTTAAAACACATTTATTATATTTATCATAATATTAGATTATATTTTATGCAAGCGAATAAACGTATTGTAATCCTAAGTCAATTTCTAAATACTCATTTATTATTCATGAAAAAAAATAAAAATAATTTTTAGAATTTATGAAAAATAATACGAGATGGCGCATCCTTATGGAGGGATTTGAATTGGCTCTAACTTTTTTAAGTTTTAACCAAATTGTAAATTTTTTTTGCATTCAATTCCCAAAAGTACCCCATTTTGTGTAATACCAAAATTGTCGATATTGGTTTCGATTTACAAATTTGCTAAATATTCACTTTTTCAAAAAACAAGACATTTTTATTAAAGTAAATGGCATATCTTTTTTTATAACTTTTTTCCTTTTAAGCAAATTGTAAAATTCTTTTTGCATTCGATTTCCAAGGTTTTGTTATTCTGTTGGACACCATATTGGTTGTCGATATTGGTTTTGAATTACGAATTTATAATCATTTAAATTTTTTTCACCATTTTTCCAAAAAACAAGACATTTTTATTAAAGTGGGTGGCATAAGGTTTAGCTCATCCTAAGCACAAAACCTATTTTGCACCATTTTGACTTTTTAATTGAAAATCAAGGTAATTTAGAAGACATTATTTAAGCTATTAAATAAAAAATTAACAAAAACCAATTCAAGAAATTGCGTCAATTTAATGCCAATTTTTATTCATTTTTGATCTTTAAAAAAGTGGCAAAAAAGTTTAAATGGTTAGTAAATTCGTAATTTGATACCAATATCGACAAGTTTGGTGCCAAACAGAATGGCAAAGCCTTGGGAATCGAATGCGAAAAGAATTTTACAATTTCTTAAAAGTAAAAAAGTTATAACAAAAACATATGCCACCCACCTTAACAAAAATGTCGTTTTTTGAAAAAGTGGCAAAAAGTTTAATGATTAGCAAATTTGTAAATCGAAACCAATATCGACAAGTTTTGTATTAAACAAAATGTACTTTTGGGAATCGGATGCAAAAAAAAATTTACAATGTGGTTAAAAAGTAAAAAAGTTAAAGCCAATTCAAATCCCGCCACAAAGATGCGCCACTATGTAGTAAAAAATAGTTTTAATTTTAAAATATGTTGGATATAAATATGTTTTTTGATTTTTTTTTTTTTGATTTGTAAAATTTAATTAATATTCATTAGCTATTATTTATATGAAAGCTAAGCAATTACTATTTATTAATCACTCGTCAACAACATTCAACACAATTTCATTAGATGATGAACCTTTATCTAATAAAATAACCAGTGCGTGTCAACGTTTACCACCAGTAAATTCCTCCACTAAGACGGTTACACCAAATACATCCGGTCGAAATTTTATAGAAGTATGCTTTCATTGTTTTATAAAACTGAATTATAGGTATTAAGTAAAATGTTATAAAAATAAAAAATTTAATTTTCATTTAGACATGCTACAATCACTTCTTTCCAAATAGCCGAGTAAACATTAATGCATCAATTAGTAATATTTGTGCAAATTCTCGTCCTTTAATTTCTTTTCACGACAACATGGAATCAATGCCTTCTTTGACTAATAGTTTGGTTGATGCAACAAGCAATTCCTCACTTACAGATAGGCGCCGTGCCAAGCTTACAATCGCTATTGACGCAGATGAACCTTATTCGGGGCTAGTACGTCCATATCAACATACACCATCTACAGCCGGAGTGATATTAGCTGGTGGAACAGATAGCTTAGATTCCAAACCGGTTCATCGTTCACGCTCCGTTAGTATTTTGTCGCGCGAGTCACTTAAACAATCTGATCGCCCTAAGCTTAAAGCGTTGACAAACGTTAATAAGCACGAAATTGCTGCCAAATCACAACAAAACACGACAGAAACTTCAAAGTTTAACAATTTTATAAATGGTAGGATAAAAGTAATTGATCAATCTTAAAGATTCAAATATTATAAATTCAAATCAACTTTTAACATTTAATAAACTCACGCCTGTAAATTCTCCGATTCAAATTATATTTATTTGAAAAATATTAGGTTTTTACAAAAGGGCAAAAATACATCATCGTATAAAATTTTTTTTTTGTAATATGTTTTAGGCAGCGGATCAATTTTTCAAAATTCATTAAATATTTCAAATCCGTTAGTGCCTCAACCGGTTATGAGCACGCGAAATCGCTTAACACCGGCTTCTAGCATTGCAGAATATTCACCACCTCCAGTCAGTCAAAATTCGTTATCAGCTTTTGCATCATCCTCTAATTCCTCACCAACAGAAGTATCGCTTAGTGATATAAATGATCTTAAACAGCCCCAAATAACTTATGAAAAAAATTCTGCAAACGTAAAACCTCTTATCGATACAGGGATTAGCCATAACTGCAGTGTAGGTACTGAAAGAATATACCGGTAAATTGTTTTCAAAATACATAAAAATATTTTTTAACTACCTAATAGATAGGATAAAACGAGGTGGCAAAAACGGGATGGAACAAAACAGAACGAGACAAAAGAAGAACGATGTCTTTAAGATTAAATTTTAAATTTTAGGCTTGGACTTAGGATCATTTTTAGACTTAGAAGTTAGGCGTTTAGGCTTTTAAGCTTAGGTTTTCGACTTAGGCATTATCATCCAATTGTAGTCCCGTTTTGTTTGAGAAGACTTAGATAGATATTATAAACATATATATTTTTTCATATTTTGCTATCTCATAAAATTTGTGAAAAAATATGTTTTACTCAGAGTTAGGAACTCTTCCCCGCCAACTCCTTTAACACATCGTCCGAGCACTCCACATTTGCTTGGAATGGGTCGCATGCGTAGTTATGAGGCCGAAGATGATTTTCCTTATCATAATAATGACTGTGGTGATGCCATCGAACGCCGTCATCATCAGGTGATTATAATTTTTCATCAGTAATGTTCTTCCAAAACTTTAAAAATTAAATTGTAAGATATGTAATACGAATGAATTGTAATTAGTCTAATTTTTTTTTAATTTTTTTACCAAATAAGATATTAAAAACAAAATTTTTTAAAATTTTTAATTAAAAAATATTTTAAGATAATTTGCAAAATTTGACTCAAATTTTGTCAAACAAGCGTGTGTATACAGGGTTGGTGAAAAGTTCCCGTACTTTTTCCAGATATTTCAACAGTACATAAATACTCTATACAAAAGTAAATGCAATCAACTTTTTAAATAATAACATTTATTAGATCGATAACAACACGATAAAACAAAAAAATTACAACAAATGCTCAAAATTGCCTCCTTGGGCCTCAACACATTTTTTAATACGCTTTGGAAAATTGTTGACGATGGTCGCACACTCTTCCACCGTAATCTCGTTCCAGGCGCGCGTCAGAGCCGTTTTAAGCGCTTCAACGGTAGCGTAACGTGTAGCCGAGATTTTTTGCTCTAGGATTGACCAGACGGAGAAGTCCATCGGGTTGAGATCCGGCGAGTTTGGCGGCCAAACGTCTTTGCCCCAAAAGCCTGGAAACAGCTCTTCGCAGACGGCGATTGTCGAATTGGCCGAATGCGCCGGCGCCCAGTCCTGTTGAAGCATGAATCCGTCCGGGCCGAAGTGCTGCGACGCCCACGGGTCCAGGACGTCGCGAAGGACTCGCTGCTGGTAGCTGGCGGCGTTGATTTTCACGTTCCGCTCGATGAAGATCAGCGGCGTCTTTCCGGTGGCGCAGATCCCGGCCCAAACCATGACGAGGCCGGAAAGTGACTGCGGCCGATGGTTTTCGCCGCCGCGGTTTTCTGTTGTCCCTTCTTCAGCAGTTGGCGGCGATTCTGGCGGTTGTGGAGCGGCTCCACCGTGAAGATCTTCTCGTCAGTGAAGAGCACTTTGGACAGGCGACCACCGCCGACCAGCCGACGCATTCGGCGACATCTTTGTAGCCGCTTCGCCTTCATGGCTTCGTTGAGGAAATGAACACGGGCGATCTTGTAGCTGCGAAGTCCCAGCTTCTTTTTGACGATGTGCCGGACGCGTTCGTGGCTGATTCCGAGCTCCTTGGCCATCTTGTTCATCGAGATCTCTGGATTGCGTCGAATCCGGCACCGCACCTTGTTGACGGTCTCCGGGGTGGTGGCCGTGGTTGGACGACCGCTTCGAGGGCGGTCCGCAGTACCGCCGGTCTCCTCATAACGCTTCACGGCATCGTAGACGGTTTGCTTCTTGTAACCGGTCGTGCGAACAATGTCCGCTCTCTTCATTCCTTGCTTGTGTAATTCTACCACAGTGACACGTTGATTTTCACGAGACATAACTTCAACAAAACTAAAAATAAACAAATAAATAAAACACATTCTGGACCAAAATTAAATGAGGAATTCAATAAAATCATCAGAAATGACAAATGACTTAACTAACTAAGTCAAAAATACAGAAACAAAAAAGTACGGGAACTTTTTCACCAACCCTGTATTTTCTTAATACTTTTAAAATATTTTCCACGTTTCATTTTTGAATGACAAAAAACATGTTGATAGAGTTGTTCTCGATGAACACTTTTAAATATTTGCATAATATATCTTTTACACTTTCTCCAATTCTTCAATTTTTTTAATTATTGAAATTTAAGAATTTAATGCAAATTCAAATTTATTGTTCATATATACATTTTACAAAATTAGGATTAGTTTAAATAATTTACATTAATATATTAAATCTAAACTCATCTCGAGCATGAAATAGTATAGTGTGCAGGCTTATCGCAAAAATAGTCATTACTCTATGTTTGAAATTAAAAATAAAAAATACTATTGTCTCTGATTTCTCTACAGTAATTTGGCGAAATCCCAGCTATATAGAGCAGCATTTGTCTAACACCTAAACGACGCCAGACATTTTGGAAAGACGTGGGGAGGAGGGGAGGGGAAGCGAAACTAATATCTATTAGCATTAAACATTTTGTGAATGGGAAGATGAAGCATTTTGGAAAGAAAGTGCGGGGAGGAAATGTTATACTTTTTTCGAGAAACTGTTTGAGATACTTTACTCATAATAGGATCTTATGATAGTTGAAAGATAATATTTATAAAGGTGCTCAAGTGATTTTAAAAATCTGAAAATTTAATCCACTTATATGAACTTAGTTTGCAAAAGAAAGCGCATCGACGTTTGCCGCTTTAAGTGCTTCCACAAGCGAACTTTCTTCTTTTTCTCCATTCGAAGTGTGCAATCAGCGCACCAAAAGCGGCGTGTTATCATCGCGCTCTCCTACCGAAACATCAGACGATTTGTCTGTCTGGAGAAACGTCTCTTCCGTTGCTAAAGACGTCGACTTTCGTCGAAAGCTTTGCGAATATTCACTTGCTGATGTAAGTCAATTCGACTTAACAAAATTTTCGTAAGTAAAATATTATTCAATTCTTTTTTCAAATATATTAAAGTATATGTTTTAGGAAATGCGAGAAGCAACGAGAAAATATAAGGGCACCCCCGATTTAGTAATTTTTTAATATTTTTCTTATCTCCAATAATTTATTTTATAAATTTTAGGATTTATGGACACCAGATCGCATTTTTAAAGTAGTGTTCGTTGGGGATTCAGGTGTAGGAAAAACATGTTTTTTGCATAGGTAATATTTTGTGACTTTGTCATTTAAAGATGAAAATAAAAATGTAAGGTTGGAAACCAAGTTTTAATAGTTTTTTAACAAAAAAAATAAAATTTTTATTTCAAAAACAACAATAAAATTCAAAAACTGGAAATATTCTCTACAAAATGTTACTTTCTTACTATCATTTATTAGTTAAAGTAATTTATCTTTCGGTTTTCCCTAGCAATATCTTAACTTCATAATTATTAAATCTTTTACTCGAATCTAATGCTCCATGTTACAAAAGAAATGTAAGGAAAATCTTGGCACAGGATAATACAATGTAAATGTAGATGCGTTTCCCTGCTTGTTTCATTAATTATGTATTATGACGTTTTATAAAAAAATACATACTGACAAAAATCAGTTTCTAACCTAATATGTATGTATTATAATATTTTCAAATATTTTAAAAGAAATAACTTATTAATAAATGTTTACACACAATGTGTTCTTAGATTCTGCCATAATCGCTTTCGACCTTTATTTAACGCAACTATTGGAGTAGATTTTATCGTTAAAACAATACGAATTCGAGACCGTTTAGTAGCAATGCAATTGTGGTAAGTAATTTATAAAATTTATGCGCAAAAAACTTATAAAAACTACTTAAATTTTTAGGGACACTGCTGGACAAGAAAGGTATTCGAGTTTTAAAATTTTATTAACTTGAAATATTCTAATAGAAGCGTTTCCAATTTTACCTTAAACAAAAGTTTGAAAAATTTCCCGTCCATTTTGTGATTTTAGGACTAATTTAGGTAATATTTCGGAATAAAGAAACCACCATTTTTTCCGAAAAAAATGATGGGTCCTTCCCAATTTATTTAATTTTTTATGACAATGTTTCTCAGCCCCTATATAAAGTTGTCTCTTGAACCTGAGTAAATTTTAACGAAAAAAGAAAAAATTAATCTTCGCAGAAAATTTTAAACATTTTCTTAATATTTATGATTCCGAAACTTCCGGCTTATAAGCAATGATGACTTGGCAAGCTGTTTTAAATAAAATTCATCTTTCATGTTTTTTTTATTCTTAAAGTAATTGTTTGTAAAAACAGTATATTTAACTTTTAACAAAAACAAAAGAACAGCTCAAAAACATTAAAACAGTTTTTAAAAGAAAAAGGAAAAAATAGCTTATTTTTTTAATATTAATTTCGGCAAAAAAATGTTGCTTATCGGATGGTGTTATTTATAAAACTGAACTTATAATTGCATAATTTAAATTTTTATTTATTGGAGATTTCGTTCTATTACAAAGCAATATTTTCGAAAGGCTGATGGTGTAGTATTGATGTATGACGTGACTTCGGAACAGTCCTACCTCAATGTCAGAAACTGGATCGAGTCGGTGCGCGTCGGGGTAGACGACGAATGTATTATATGTCTAATTGGCAACAAGGTTTCGAACATATTTTTTTTGGTTTTTGGAAAATTTGTAGAAAATGTATTGTATATTTTTAGGTAGATTTATACCCAAACGATGAATGCCGAACTATCACTTATAAACATGGAGCAGATCTTGCAAAAGTATGGGAAAATTAAAATAATTATAAATGTTCTGTTATTCAATAATATGTTTTACAAATTATAGGAATTTGATATGATCTTCTTTGAGACGAGCGCTTACTCTGGCCTCGGCATAAACGATTCTATGCGTTCATTAGCATTGTGAGTGCTATTACATCAAAATGCCAAAACAAAAGAAAAAAATCGCAAAAAGATGATTATGTTGAGCACTGTATTATAATTAAGATTAGAGTTAAAGTGCAAGTAAATAAAAAATTACTTTTTAGCCGGCTACAGCAGCGTGAAGACGAGCATCTCGCTGAAGCAATGCGCCTAAACAAAGAACTTGCAAATGGAGCACGATCCCGTTTTTGCTATTGTCTTTAATTTTATGTATTTTAAAAATTTTTAAATGTTAAATATAAAGTTTATTATAAAAATACCAAAATGTCAAAATAATTCAATATAGGCTTGGTGATTAAAATGCGTCTATCATTATGCTAAAAATTTTAATGATTTTGCCTATTTTTGAAAAAATGGCAAAAAGGCATAAAAATTTCAGGATAGCTTTAAATGAGATTTTGGTTACGCACAAAAAATTGAGCGCGTAATTTTTTTTTGCGCACGTAATTTCGCACTTGAATTTGCGAAGCTTTATAATAATAATACACATATTACTCATTTGACTCAACATAAAACTTTTTCTTTATAAAGAGCTATATTTTTTTTCCTTTTTACATTAATATTTTTTTCCTTTTTACATTAATATTAATATTAAAAGATAGAGTAAGCTTATTTTTAGGATGGCCCACAAAAAATTTAAATTTATACATATCTACTGTAAGTATATTATTGGAAACTTTTATTTGGAAAACAAAAAAATATACCCAATATAATATTATCCTTTAGTATCTTCATTTATCGTAGTTCAAATGAAAAAAATACAAATCAGAATCAATCAACAATATGCAATTCGATAATAATTGGCAACATTGTGTAATACATTGATATTTTCATTATTTTTGTACAGAATGGAAGTATTAGTTAAGGAGGAATGACAATTGTCAGTTTTAATTTCATTTCTGCAACATAATAATTCGTCAAATAGCCACTGATCTTCGTTATGATCATCTTCTTTGTTTTCATAAAATATTGTCTCACAAATATCATTAATTATATCCTGATTGTTTAAAATAAATTCATCGGTCATCACAAGCAGAATACGCACACCACACAAAAGATCTTGCATTCGGCATCTCATGACGTTGCTTCTCTTTTTTAGAAATAAAATATCCGAAACATGTAGTAAAAACTCTTCATATAAAAAAATAATGTAAATATAAATATTTTAATTAAGAAATTATAAACCTATGAAATGTGAGAAGTTTGTTGTAACGTTTTTTACAGTATTTAGTAGAGCACAAATTAATTTCAACACTTTGTATTGGTTGTCCGAACAATGATTTAAAATTCTAAAAAAAATTATGTAATTACATAGTAAACGTATTTAAAATGTTAATTATTTGGTTTAATTTTTAATGTACTCGAGAGAGTAATTTATCACTCGTGCAGATGGTGCATTCCATTGAAAATTTGCATCGCATAATGGCACACCATCAGGAAAGGCCTCTTGAGCTAAGATCTAATTACGTAAAATAAATTATGTAAAATAAAAATATTATAGAAATAAGTATACAATTATATGTATCAAAGATGCAATAAATTTCGATTTCGTTTTTCAATTTTCAAGGATTTTTTTTTCAATTTTCGACTAAATTATTAAAAAAATTGCTCATTTTTGCTCAAAAAAAAATTTAATTAACTTAAAATATTTTATTATGATATTTTTATCAATAACTTCATAAATTAAAAAAATTTTGAATATTTTTTTTAAAACCTTTCAAAATCGAAATTAAAATCTTAAAAAAAGAAAAAAATAGTTTCGATTTTCTAATTGAAAATTTATTTTCTTTGCATCTCTGATATGTATGCAAATGTTAAAATAATACATACCGTAGTTGTTGATACAAAATCACTAAAATTAACATATTTTTTCCTAATAAGTATCATAGAAACTAAATTAATTTTGTGTATGAATTTGGTTTTTCCGCCAAAGATTTCTATTCAGTAACGAAGAAATCCGGTCTAATAAAATACAATATCAAAGAAGCGAAAGAAATGGTTAAATTAAATTATTAGATTGTCCCATAATTTTCTGACAATTATGCTTTAAATTTTTTTCCACAATAGACAGAAACGTGATTTTTTGCATTGTTGGTAGGACGTATTTCAGCGATTTTTAAAATTTTCATTTCTAACATTTTTATAAAGGAAAATGCAACAAAAAAACAACGGAAAAGGTGCATGTGTCTAAGCATTTTTTTCGGAGAGTGATCCAATGGACTTGAAATTTTTGCTATGTGCTCCTTTCCAAATTTGTCATTTTTGGCATTTTTAACGTTTTTTTTTTGAAGTTTTATAACTCGGCTCTTATTCATGTTCAAATTTATGGAGTGTAATAGTGTATTTAAGAGGAGCGCATAACAAAAACTTTGAGTCCATTGGATCACTCCGAAAAAAATGCCAAAACACGTGCACTTTTTTCATTGTTTTTTTTCGTTGCATTTTCCTCTATAAAAATGCTAGAAATGAAAATTTTAAAAATCGCTGAAACACTTCCTCACAAATCGGGTACGTTCTACACGATGCAAAAAATCCCACGTTTCTATCTATCGTAGGAAAAAAGTTAGAGCATAATTGTCAGAAAATTATGGAACAATAAAAAAATATACTATAACAATAAAAAAGTTATATACTATAACAAAAATTTACTATAACAATAAAAAACTCTCGAGCGAATTTATTAAATATAAGAAATAATCAATCTGAACGAAAATTTACTAAAGACTAAATTTGAAAAGATAAAATGTTGCACTAATGGATATTTGCATATGGAATGCGAAACTACATACATATACCTACGTGTGTAAATGGAAATTTTCCAATTGAAAAATCATTGCAATTTTTTATTATTTAATTCATTATTATTATTACGATATTCCATACTTTCTTTTGTATTTATAATTCAAGACATTATTTTGGTATGCAATTATTAAAATTAAGAACAGATTAATTCAGCGTAAAAAAATTGTTTTAAGTTACGTGAAAAATATAACAAAATAAGGAATTTATACAAAGTACAATAAAAGTTAATAGATTTTTTTTCGGGTTTAACACAAAAGATAATTTTTTATATTTTAGTATTTTAATTTTATTTTAATATATAATATAAACCATTATTTACTTTCTATTTGTTTCCCATGTGTGATAAGCGTTCGAGACTTTTTTGAATTTAATGTCCGCCTTCATTCTGTTATAAATAATTGAATCGTCAAAATTTTGCATTCGTATTCTTAATATTATGGAAAATTATGGAAAATGTGTGAATTAAAAATAAGATTTTATTAGGTATTAGGTTGGTAAAAAAGAAATGAGCGTCATGTTTGTTGATTTGTATTTTATTCACAATAAAAGATTTTTTAAAATAGTTTGTTTTATCTGAAAGGGCGTTTTCTTCCGAATATTATGATACAAAAATTATTTGTAATAACTCAATTTTTGGGCAAAAATTTTATTTATTGAGATATATACTAAAATTGAAAAGTGCCAAATTTGCAATAAAAACGTACTTTTTGAAGCAATCTTTTTGAAATTAATTTTTTTAGCTTTTTTAGGCCTAACTAATTAATACTATCATGGCAAAAAAGAATGATTTTGAAAATATACGTCGATGGTAGTAATCAAAATACTCAAAAATTTTAAGGATCTAAAGTTGGAAATTTGTATGTAACTCTGTTAATATATTAGCTACAAAAGCCGTTTTTGTACCGCCAAATAGCCTAGAAAAACGGCTTTTTATCCCCCCGTAACTTCGAGCTGTTATAATAAACAGTAGCTGAAATAGAGGTAAAAACTTCCAAAATTACAAAAATTTGGGGTTCAAATTCTTCGAGTTGCAGCCGGCCGAGTACTTCAAGAAAGGCATTCATTCTCTGTGCGGACATTGGCGATAAGTCATTAATAACAATGGAGAATATTTCTTGGATTAGCGTGTTGTAATAAATTTAATTTTCAGTAAAAAAGATCATTTCTTTTTAACCAACCTAATATTATTCAATTGTAAAATAATAGTTTTTATTTGATTTCAGTTCATCACTTTTTTAGATATGATTTTGGGACGACATTTCAGGATTTTAGGCTACTTAGGCTTAGACATTAGGCCTCGTTGGTTTAGACTTATGCTAAGCCTCACGTTAAGTTATTTTCATCATCGTTATAAGTTAATCTAGTAGTTTTTCGAAGTCCTTTCCGAAATATTCATTCCAAATTGTCCGCCCCGAAATGTCGCATCACCATAAATTTTTGTTAAAATTAAAAATCTTAGCACAAGCACTCGGGTTGTTTGATTGTCCCGGTGAATTGTGGCAACGACAAGATTTTTTTGGCCCATATAATGTCAAAAAAAAAATTTTTTTGATTCGAAATAAAAAAATTTTTAAATGTGTTGGAAAATTCTGAAAAAATATGGAAATAAAACATTTTAAATGAAGAATCAAATAGAAATCTGAAAAAAGGATAAACTTAGAGCCTTTCGTGATAATTTTTGTCGCTCTTTGTGTATGTATATAAATTAAAATTTTATTTTTCTTTATTAAATACTATTTTTTTATTACATACTATGTATATTTAAATATTAAAAACAATTTTAATATAAACTTTCTTAAACGCTTTTAAAATAAACTTTTTAATTGAAATTTTTAGTTATTTTTCAAAAATACACAAAGTTAATTTATTTTACAAATCAGATTAAAGTTTATCTTCTGGATACAATTGCTTGTCGTTGATGTTGTTGTCGTAATTGCTGTTGATGATGACGAATCTGATGCCTTTGTTCATGCAGTTCTTGTTGTTGCTGGTGATGTTGATGCTGATGTTGATGCTGCTGTGGATGTTGATTTTGATGTTGACTTTGATGTTGATATTGATGTGGATGTTGGTGAGGATGTAGATGTGGATGTTGAAGTTGATGTTGGTGTTGGTGGTGCTCTTTTGAATGTTGTTGTTGCTGTTGTTGCTCAAGTACCGCTGCTAACGCGAGATTCTCGCTATTTTCCTCTTCACGGAACATCCGCACACATGCACCACGACCGAAACGCGCATCCATGAGAATACGTTGAATATTCATCTTGGTTACAACTTTCTTCAAATACAAAATGTTAAAAATCTTTAAAATATTTTGAAAACAATTTGGCGCCCCAGCATTGAGAAAAATAATTTTGAGAAACCGACATTTGAGAAAACGGGTATAAAAGAATGATAAACCACTTGCCAACTAGAGTGCAGTAGCGGTGAGGCTTAAGTTCGGACCTTTGGCTATGTTTTTTTTAATTCTAAAATGTCGTTTTTCAAAAATAAACTTTTCTCAAAGTTATTTTTCTCAAATGTCTGATCAACAATAATTTAATATCAATACAATTTTACCTCATCGTCATTAAGATTGGCGAAGTGATTGACGATCGTTTCAACTAATGCTGCATCTACCGCATCGTTGTGTAATATTTGATATGTATTTTGATTCTGGTTAAGCGGTATAGCGACGGCATCGGTATGATGTGATGTCGATGCTGCGGATAAAAGGTACGGCTGTAGTTGTTGAGTGTGTTGTATAGATTGAGACATGGATTGTTGTTGATTTTGTTGCTGTTGTAACGGCGCATGATCTGGCGCTAAATGCCTTATCACGTTACTATTAGCTGGTGGCGTTGTAGATAGCTAAACATACTTAATAAATTTTAAAAAAATATTATACTCAACAATTATATACATTGTATATAAAAATTTATATTTTTCAAAAAAAACAAAAAAAAAGACAAGTAATGAATAACGAACTTGATGTAAAGGGTGTGTCACATAATGTAACATCCCGTCATGTTGAGCATTTCCAAGTTGTTGTGCTGTAATTCCGTGTTGCAATGTTCGAGTATCTGCAGGAAAAAATGAATAATCGATAAAAATTAGTTATTTATTTTATGTGATGAGTTTTATTCGAAAATAATTCAAAAATAAATTAATTTGAGTTATTTTTAGCTTATAAGAATCAACTTCTCTCTACAAAGCCACCATGGTGTTGTTGCACATGCATCTGCGATTGTGTCTGCCTATGTTCAAGAATTACAGCCTGCGAATGTGGCGTGACCATCATCACTTGAGTTGGTTGCGCTTGAAGAGCCATTCGTTTTCGCCTTGGCGGCATACTATTATTACTTAGATTTTTGCTATTGTTAAGTTGATGATAGTTTAGTGGCCGTAATGTAGTTATTTGATTTGTTGTTGCATCTAATATTTGTGATTGTCGTTGTTCTATAACTTGCACTGGCTGACTATTACCATTCTTATTGTTGACAGACGAAAGATTCTGTTGTGCGTGAATGAAATGGCCAGTGTTCGGATCAACGAGCATTGTCATTACCTGTAATTAAAATAATTTTGTATTATACATATTTTCACTTTATTAATTGTTTAATATATAAATAAAGTGCCGTAAATTCTTCAGTATAAAACTAGCTTTATACATTAAAATTTAGTGAATATGTACATTAAAATCGTACAGAAGCGAATTCATTTTTCAAATTTTCTTTGAAAATTTAGAAAATGTGAGAAAATGTTATGATTTTGATAATTAATGCAATAATTATTAGAATATTATAATATTGAATGTATCGAATTCGAACTTCATTTATCTCAAAGATTTAAATATCACTTATATTAATTTATATTTTTTATTTTTTTAATTCGCTTCTTTCTTTTCTTTGCATTCTTTCTTAACATATTCAATATTAAGTAGCTTTTACTCTCTTTTACTTGTACGTAAATTTTTATAGACACTTTATACTCAAGAACTTATTGTTAGGAATTATGGGAAAAATTTTATTTACCTGTTCACTTATAGTAGTTGTTGAGGCAGCAGCGGCCGGAACGCTAATTAGCTGATACGGTGGCGGCTCGCCGTTATTGGAGGCTACCGATGAGCAAATAGGCGCCATTGCGCCACCAATGCTGCTTCCGATTACAGTAGCTGTGATCGGGAACTAAAATACTTTATTTTTAATAATAATAATAATAATAATAATAATAATAATAATAATAATAATAATAATAATAATAATAATAATAATAATAATAATAATAATAATAATAATAATAATAATAATAATAATAATAATAATAATAATAATAATAATAATAATAATAATAATAATAATAATAATAATAATAATAATAATAATAATAATAATAATAATAATAATAATAATAATAATAATAATAATAATAATAATAATAATAGCATATAAAAAAAGATATTAAAACAATACTTGAGATTAAAACGATACTTGAGAAAGTGGCGGTGCTGCGCTATTATACACTACCGAACCTACATTAGGTTCGCTGCTCGTAGAACTTGGAGAATCGTTTATAGCTTCTCCGTTAGGACGCTTTGCAAGTAGACAGCCACCGCGTACTTCGTAATACCTAAAAACCAAAATAGATTTTTAATTTTAATTAAGATTATAAATAAGATTGATTAAAAAATATTAATTATTATATATGGTAACTCAATTTCAATTTCAATTTGGCATTGGGATTTATTTGTCTTATAATTTGTTTTATTTCTTTTGTTTTATCTCCAACTTTAAAATTACTTGTTCATTTGGTTTACAACAATTTTGCCATTTTGTTTGGCACCAAACATGTTTATATTAATTTAGATTTACGAATTTGATAGTCGTCTGAAGTTCTTCTTTGTTTTTTAAAATGAGGACATATATTAAAATGATATTTACTCATCTCAAAGAATTTAAACGTATATTCGTAAAATAAAACAATCTTTGAAATTTAAGATTAAATTAATTTTTAAATCACTATGTATGTATATTGGATCACTACGTATGTATATTGAATGAAATTTTGTTTATTTTTGATTTTTTGAAGTGACTAAAAATTAGAATAATTACTAATTTATAAATAAATATTCAGATGTTTGGAATCAAACAAAGTGATAAATTCCTAGAGATTAATGAAGTTTAAAAAATAAAAAATGTTATAATAAAAGTAAATCCGGACACCAAATTGGGTGTTTTAAAATTCGAGATCAATTTATTTTTATAAATTATATATAAAAATTTTTAATTACGGTAAGTGATTGCTTGAAATTGATTGTCTTGATAATATTGCTGAGCTATATGGACGGGAACGACGATTTGGATGAGGACCGCAAAAATGTTCTCCAACATTAACACTCATTACAGATGATGATGTGCTTGCAACAACAGAATTTGTAGATGTTTCATTAGCAGCTAAAATTATTCTTTTAATTCTTGAAAAATTCATCCATATTCAAGAAATAAACAAACAAAAATTGACATTATTTTTTATTAAATCATGATAATATTTTATACAAACCGGGATAGAAATTTGTCGTGTTGTTAGAAACATCACTCAGATATTCGTCAATCCAACGCATTGAATCAAAGTGACGCGCCGCAGCACTTAACGCTATCGAATCACCGGAATTAATACCGGAAGGCTTAAAAGAGCAAGTAAAATATGTAATTGTATAAAATTGTAATAATAAATATTGTTGGCTAAAAAATAATGTATATATTGCTTGTATAATTCTTGAAATTATCTCAGTTTTATGAAAAAAGCATCCATTCACTATATTTAATAGGTCGCTGATAATCATGGAGAAAAATACTTCTGGATTGAGGTATTGTAATAATGTTTAATAATAAATTTTATTTAAAGTTTGAACCGACATAATTTTTTAGCCGACTTAATACAATGTGGATCAAAAGTTCCCGTACTAATTGTTTTGCCTATAAATTATTATTAACGAAATTCAACAATCGAGTATACAGGATAGCACATTCATGTGTCGGAAATTTAATTGGGTCTAACTTTTTTATTTTTTGACAAAATATCAAAATTCTTGTTTTTCCTGATTCCTAAAAAATCCCATTTTGTTTGATACCAAACTTGTCGATATTGGTTTCTAATTACGAATTAAGTAACCATTTAAACTTTTTTGCCACTTTTTTAAAGGTCAAAAATGAGTAAATTTGGCATTAAATTGACGCAATTTCTTAAATTGGTTTTTGTTAATTTTTTATTTAATAGCTTAAATAATGTCTTCTAGAAGGAATTTTACCTTGATTTTCAACTAAAAAGTCAAAATGGTCCAAAATAGGTTTTATGCTTAGGATGAGTTGATCCTTATGCCACTTACTTTAATAAAAATGTCTTGTTTTTTGGTAAAAATGGGCAAGTGGCTCACCGACAAGCGTCTGGACTCTCTTCTTTTTGCATGCTATTTCTTAATAAAAAAATTTCTTTTTGACCAGATAGCATTTTTTTACAGTTTCTTTTCGGTTTGTAAAGTCTATAACTCAATCATTTTTTAATAAAATTACTCCAAAATAAACATGAATATCGAGCTTTTCGTTGTAATGAAAAAACTGTTATGTTATGTTAGTACATGTACCTCGATATGCACATTAATTTTGATGTAATTTTATTAAAAAATGATTGAGTTATAGACTTCACAAACCTAAAAGAAACTAAAAAAAATGCTACTTCGTCGAAAAGAATAATTTTTTATTGGGAGATACCGTGTAAAAAGAAGAGAATTCAGACGCTTGTCGGTGAGCCACTTGCCCATTTTTACCAAAAAAACAAGACATTTTTATTAAAGTGGGTGGCATAAGGATCAACTCATCCTAAGCATAAAACCTATTTTGGACCATTTTGACTTTTTAGTTGAAAATCAAGGTAAAATTCCTTCTAGAAGACATTATTTAAGCTATTAAATAAAAAATTAACAAAAACCAATTTAAGAAATTGGTGAGCCGCTCACCCGTCACTGATAAAAAGATTTAAATGATTAGCAAATTCGTAAATCGAGACCAATATCAACCGCGACGCAGGTTTTAAGATGTCTTTAAAAATTTTTATGATGCAAGTTTTTTAAGAATTCGTCATATATCTTATGTCTTCTGCAGAAAGCGCTTCAAGTATTCATTTTTATAGTGATTCTTTGTGCAGAATTAGCTTTTCGAGACTCCCTAAATAGATACATTCATTTTGTAATTTGACTGGCCAGAAGTTTCTTTCGCAAGTGCTTTTCGCTTCATGAAATTCCATCGTCGATTTTGCCTGCTGCCAGTCTCGTTGAATGATCAAGCGACTATTTTTAAACTATCTTATAAAAAATTAAGGAGGCTACATTTTTTACAAATTAAAAGGCAAATATATGAAAACTTTAGATTCAGTATAAAAATATAAATTTATTACTTTTTGATCATCGTAAGTGATTTTTCGCTTTCTTCTCTCTCGTACATATCGATCGCGCACGCGCTTCCATTGTGTGTGCAATGAATGTGCATCCTCTAAAAAATAAATTTTAATTTTAATCAAATTTAAAAAATAATTATTCTTTAATAATTATTGATACGGAGACATTTGAGAAAAACAATTTTGAGAAGCCGATATCTGAGAAAAGTTTATTTGATTAAAACCAATCACATTTTAGAATAAACAAAAGATCCAATAGGTCCAAGCTTAAGCTTAGGTTCAGCCTCACGGCCACACTACACGCTAGTTGGTAAGTCGTTTATTGTTCTTTTATACCCGTTTTCTTAAATAAATTTTTCTCAAATGTCGGGGCGCAATATATAACCTTTTTTCTCAATTTATTTTTAAAAAACTAGCCTGGATAATCAAGTTTTTTGCAAAGATTTTGCCAAATGGCTGCACGTATTTGAGAGCTCGATTGTTTATTACCATAGTGTTCGTGATTTGGATTATAAAGACAAGGTTCTTTTTTAACTTCTTCAATAAATCTTCTTATAAAATCATCATTTGTAGCTAGCGCATTTGCTGCAGCACTTGATGCGCCATCGGACAATGTACCCGAGCTAATATTATCCTCTGGATGCGTGGATGATGATGATGATGCCTCACATATGTAATCATACGTTGGAAAATCTGCGACTCCATTTTTTGATGCTCTAGAAGGGGATTGCGATGTGAACTGTATGGGAATTTTCATGGATTCGGTTGTTGTATTTGGATTATCGTCCCATTTAATGGGGCGATCACGATTTTGATTGGAACATTTATTGTTCCACACATCTGTATTGTTAGCATTAGGTATTGCAGTAGGTGGCGCTGCCGCTGCAATAATAATAGCTTGCGGAGAGCTAACTGCTGGTAAGGGTACGGTCTGAACAGACGCAGGTGCGGAAAGACCACCTTCGCTAGAAGAGCATACTTTTCCTTCGATCACGGCGAACGGGGGTGGAGTGCGCGATGTTAATAGCACGTCGTTAGTATACGATTTTTTTGCCAATGTAATATCATTAATATTTTCCATTTTTATTGTTAATGGAGAGCATTTCGAATTGTCATGTTTATCTATAATAAATTTAAAATGTATCAAATGTGTTTTGAAAATATTGAATGTAGACTATAAAAATTATCGAATTCAATATAATAAAAAAATTACTTTGATTTATAAATACATCGTTATAAATTCATTTTAGAATGGGACATCTTGGTAGCCATTGAAAATTTTATGTCTAGGTCCAAAATGAAGAAATAATATTTTTGCGTAAAATTTTTTATGCCATCCGCCTAATAAAAATTATTTAAAATTCAAATGAAAATTTTTATTTTTAATACATCTGTGTAAATATGTATAAAATGGGTTTTTTATTTTTATATATCGATATATAACAAAAAGTCTTATGCCAAAAAATTATGTTTAATGTACCAGGTATTCTATCTAATTACATTTACAGATTATATCAATACAGGGTGGCTGAAAAGTTTGGACAATTTTTTCAAATATTTCAGCAGCACCAGAATACTGCATAAACGGAACAATTTCGCAAACAAAAAGAACTATAATTTTATTAGGACAATAACATTAAAATTAAAACAAAAAAATTACAACAAATGCTCAAAATTGCCTCCAATGGCCTCAATACATTTTTTTATACGTTTTGGAAAATTGTCGACAATGTTCGCGCATTGTTCCACCGTAATTTCATCCCGGGCACGCGTCAGAGCCGTTTTTAGCGCGTCGATGGTGGCGTATTGCGTAGCCGAGATTTTTGCTCCAGGATGGACCAGACAGAGTAGTCCATCGGGTTCAGATCCGGCGAGTTTGGGGGCCAAACGTCTTTCCTCCAAAAGCCGGGAAACAGATCTCCGCAGACGGCGATTGTCGAATTAGCGGAATGCGCCGGCGCCCAGTCCTGCTGAAGCGTGAATCAGGCTGGACCAAAGTGCTGCGTCATCCACGGTTCCAGCACGTCGCGAAGGACTCGTTGTTGATAGCTGGCGGTGTTGATCTTGACGTTCCGCTCGATGAAGACCATAGGCGTCTTCCCGGTGGAGCAGATCCCGGTCCAGACCATGACCGAGGCCGGAAAGCGGCTGCGGCTAATGGTTTTTGCCGCCGCGGTCTTCTGCTGACCCTTCCTGAGGAGTTGGTGCCGATTCTGCCGATTGTGCAGCGGCTCGACCGTGAAAATTTTCTCATCGGTAAAGAGCACTTTGGGCAGGCGACCACCGCCGACCAGCCGATGCATTCGGCGGCATTTCTCGAGCCGTTTTGCCTTCATAGTTTCATTAAGGAAGTGTAGGCGAGCGATCTTGTAGCTGCGCAGTCCCAGCTTCCTTCTGACGATGTTTTGGATGCGTTCCCTGCTGATACCGAGCTCTGGAGCCATCTTGTTCATGGACGCCTCAGGATTGCGGCAAATTCGGCAACGGAGCTTGTTGACATTCTCTGGAGTGGTCGAGGTGGTAGGACGGCCGCTTCGGGGACTGTCCGTGGTCCCGCCAGTCTCCTTGTAACGTTTTACGATCTTGTAGACGGTCCTTTGTTTGAAGCCGGTGGTTTGAACAATGTCGGCCGTCTTCATTCCCGTCTTGTAAGAAAAACGACGGTGGGGCATGACATAACATGAATTTCACGGGACATGACATAACATGAAAAAAACTACAACACTTTCTAAGTCAGAATTGCACGAGGAATTCAATGAAATCAACAGAACTGACAAAAAAACTTAATATCAATGCCAAAAATATCACAACAAAAAATTAACCGAACTTTTCAGCCACCCTGTATATATTGATATAACATCTTCGCATATATGTGTATGTAAAAAATTAATATGCATATTTCATGTTGCTAGGAAAAAAAGCTTTTACAATACATATTATATAAATACGTACATGTATGTATATAAGAGTATTCAAATATTTTTCTATGCGCACGAACACTAGAAAGTTTGCATTTGAAATATATATATATACATCTATTTTTTGCGCAATTTGTGTTTATAAATATATATGTATAAATTTTATATTGTTAATGTATATTTTAAATGTGCGTACGTGTTGTTCTCGTAAAAACAATTTAATTTCAAAATTTTGTTTTGTGAATTTGTTGATTTTAATTTTATCAATTTAATTGTTCACGCTCCATTCTTTTCGCGTTGCATTTTCTTCTTCTTTTATCTTTAATCGCTTATTTTTTAAAATAATTTCTTTCATTTTTTTCATTTTTTAAATATTTTTTACATACATTAGCTATAATTTTGCTTCATTTCATTCTATTTTTATTTATTCTTCAAAGAGACATTTTTATATTCTATGCAAAAGCGAAATATAAAAAATTGAAACCCCACGTATGCTTTAGCAAGAAAAGAAAAAGGTAAAAACAAAAATAGGAAAAAATGAAATAAAAGCTGAAATAAAATAACAAATTGATAAAATGATTTTTATTGTAAAAATTATGAATAGAAATTTTTAATTATATTAAACTTATTTATATTAAACTTATTATTTATATTAAACTTTTACAGCATCCAAGACAAGTCTATAAAATTGGAACAATTGGTTTAGTTTCAATAAATGAAAACTTTTTTATAAGAGATTGATAAAATGATTCAATTTTAATTGACTTAAATAAAGTAATCAAATTGTAAATTTATTAAAAAAATAAATAAATAACCTTTTTTAGTTCTGCAACGTGTAGCTTAAAATTGGAAAAAAAGAGAAAGCAAAAAATAATGTTCTACAAAACCAAATGGAAATTTAATTAGAATAAAATTGAAAAATCAAATAACAAAATTAAAAAATATATTTTTGATACTATTCTAAAAATTTCCTTTAAACCATTCGCAATAAAAAAATTTTTTATAACAAATTGGTTTTTTTTAAAAATATTTCTGCTCACGTTGAGAAAAAGAATATATCAATGATTTTTATTCATGAATCTATGTTTGTTTGTTTTTATTTAAATTAGGTATACATAATAATTTTTTTGTTTAGTAGATAATGAATAGGTAAGACATATTATAGAAACATTTTCTAAAAATATAAAATGAAGCTTATATTTTATTTTACAATAATTACAATAACTAAAATGCAAAAATATAATTTTATTCGCTTTCATAGAATTGCCTATAAATAAATCAGCGTTGTAGTGAGTGATAAAGTTTTGATTCTAATTTGCAATTCAACCGAATTTATTTGACTGTAAGTCAACATGCAATTATAATTATCTTTTTTACAAAATAACGATTATTAAAGAAAAGTAAAGCTGATCATGAGTATAAAAATGACAAATTGCCCAATGTATGATTTTTTCTTTTGCATAATTATCATTTTCCTTCTCCTCAGCAAAACGATTAATGCATTGGATTTTTTGAGATTTGAGAAAAAATATATGATTTGTGACTTTCAATTAATGCAAATTTTTATTTCATGATGAATTTTGATTGCAATTATTGATTAAATTTATTTAATTTTTTAATTTTATTTATATCTAATTCGAATTTTAAAGAATGTATTTCAAAAGACAATTGCAAGAATGTCTTCTAATGGGCTTTTTTCAAATATGTACTATTGTTTTTGCTCAACAACACGGAAGCTTTGCTGCAACGAAATTCGATTTGAATGCTGCTTTACCTATAGAGGATCTTACTATAGCGGGACTCAATCGCGACGAACGACCCATTCACGTTATTAAGGAGAATAAAAACGAGACTCAACAGGCAAAGAAAGAAAAGAAGAAAAAGAAGGAACAAGAAGAAATGGTAATTTTATTTCAAAATTCAATAAACACATGCATTTCGCTTTATGGAATAAAATTGAATTTAATTTTTAATTTTTAAACTCATTTAAGTGTAAAATTGGAATTCAGGATTATTAACTTTGAATATTAAAAGCCAATGTAAACTCTTAAGAAAAAAACAGCTTCTGCAACACAATCCACCACAGTAAATGCTACACATCAAGAATCAGGTGAAAACACACGTGCCATTATTCCGCCGCAAAATTTGCATAGCGTGAGTGCACCTCACGCGCAAACCATGCCGACTACATCAACAGAGACTACATCACACGAAGCTGCTATGGCAACATCTCAGCAATCTCAGCAAACGATGAATCAACTACAACAACAATTATTAACATCACAAGCACCACTTACTAGCGAACAGCAAACTACTGAGCAAATACAATCCTCAAAGCCCTTGCGCGCAGATGAATGGTTTCGGGAAGATTTTGATACTTCCGGTTGATTACATTTTATTACAGGATGGTTGAAAAGTTTTTGCACTTTTTTTCAACTTTAATAGTTCATAAAAAAGCCATTTTTTTAAATTTTTAGAACTTTTTTTTCTGATTCTCCATTATTTTTTACATACACATGTGAATTATTTTATCAAACAATCATTTTTACTAAAATTAAAGTAATTTTAAAAATGAGCATTGGTTTTTAAAAAAAATTTTGGTCGATACATCGAATTAACTTTGTAATAAAAGTCAAAAATTGTGCGATCAAATTTTTTTAAAAAAGTTAGTGCTCATTTTTAAAATTACTTTAAATTTTTGTAAAATTGATCGTTTTATAAAAAAATGTGTATCAAGGGTTTAGCGGAAATGATTTTAAAATTTCGGAAATCGGAATTCCGAAGAAAATTGAAAAATCGAAAATTAGAAAAAATCGACCAAAAACTTCAGAAATCGAAAATTTTTAGAAAATTTTCATAATTTTTAGAAAAATAATTTTTATTTATTTCCAAAATTTTGGCCATTTTTTCGGAAATCCGAAAAAAATGGTTAAAAATCTCGCAAATCGGAGAATAAAAATCAGAATTCAGATATATCCCTGATGTGTATGTAAAAAAATAAACGAGAATTCAGATATATCCCTGATGTGTATGTAAAAAAATAAACGAGAATCTAAAAATTCTAAAAATGAATTATTTAAGTTTAAAAAAAGTACGGGAGTTAACCTGTATTGTCTTTTTATTCTAGAAAATGTTTTGCTAAATTATACATACTCATACTTTCAGATTGCTCACGCAATGGCGCCGATGTCGCGCAAGCATTTAAACATAAATTTCCACGTAATCTTTTACGCGATGGCAAAGAGATGATGCTCGCCGAGCTATTAGCTACACGAATTCGCGAATGCCGTAATAAACAGGAATTTCGACATTGGAGTCAAGTTGACGAAATCGTCGCACAGTCAAAAAATACATCGCCCACGTGCGTACAATTTTTTATTTTTAAATAAAAATATTATATAGGTAATAGCTACGTATTTATTACGTTTATATGCTTACAAGGAAAAGTTGTTGCAGACATTATTTTGGTCATAACTTTTTTATTTAAGGATAATTTTTTTACAAACGAACATTTAAATGAAAGCTAACGAAATTCTCTACTGATCATTTGAGAAAGTTTTTAAAGTTAACTTTAAAGTTAAAAAAAATTTGATCGTCATATCGACATGAACTTTTTGTTTGAAAAAAAAGTGCAAGAACTTTTGCCCTACCCTGTATACATGCTTTTCCGATACTTTTCCGCGCGAACAGCGAAATTAAACTTTCAGAGAACGTGAAGAATGCATAGCTGGATTAATCGAAGAGCAAATCGCATGCATAAACATTATTTCTTATTCCTGTCAATTTATTCGTCCCACTTATTTATTCCGTCTTCTGCCTACACGGATCATTGTTCAAGAAGCGCGATACGCTGAAGATGGTGCGGAAAAGTGCCGAAAATTTTCACGCAAACTTGATTTCAAAAAGCCACATTATTAGATCATATCGAATGCTAATTTTATGCATTTATTTTATATCTGTATACAGTGATATGTATTTACAAAAGCTTATTGTTGTAATTTATTATTGTTATTGAAAATAGGAAAGTTGTTAAAGCAAAAATTTAACAAAATTTCAAAAATTACTAGAATTTCAAAAATTACTGCAAGATAAATTTGAGTTTAGATAAATGGATATGTATCAGAAGTAAAATAATTTTGAATTTTCGTTTTCTGAAAAAATGTTCAAATTTTCTAAAATTAAAGATTTTTTTATCAACTCAATTAATTACTATTGATATTTTTCGCAATAAGTATGTTTAAATAAAATGCTATTTAATACAGTTTAGAAATTTAAAAGTAAAATGAAATTTAAATATGAAGAGTGCGAAAATTGACTGGAGTACCCTAATTTCGCGTGTATAAGGTCGGGTGTTTTAAACCAAATTTAAATTTGCGCCAATGAGTTCATTTTGTTGTATCGAATCCGTTAGAGTCCAAATTTTGTGCCCACTTTTATGAAACCGAGACAAAGACGAACATAAAATTTGGACCCCAACGGATCCGATACAACAGAATTAACTTATTGGCGCGAATTTTAATTTGGCTCAAAACACTCGGCCTTATATACACGAAATTAGGGTACCTATTTATTTTTTATATATGTATTTACGGATTTATTTCCATTCAACATTGAACGACGTAAAATTTGATATTAAGGAATTGTAAAAAAATAAAAAGAAGCAATAATATTTAGTAGTAAATATACATACAATACAAGGTGCATGATAAGTTCTGTGAATTTTGTTTTCGTGTGTTTAATTATTAAATTGTCTCAACATATCTTGTAAATCTTGTAAAAAATGTAATGCAGTTGTTGATTTGCACAAAACCGGAATGAATATGAGCGAAATTGCTAGCATGTCCGGTTCAAACATAGGATTTAAGATGTTGTGAAACCTTACAGAGAAACTGCGGACCGTGTTCGGTCTAGTCGGTCAACTACTTCGATTAACAAAGTGCGATCCTGGATTCGTCAAAATTCTTAAGTATCAATGCGCATAATGAGAATAGGATTAACACCAAGGAGAATTAGATCAAAAAAAATTGTCAAAAGGAAGATGCGATTTTGAGGTTGGTAAGTTTAGAATAAGAGTCGGCATAAGAAACAACTATCCCCACTTAAAAAAGGTGTTTTCAGAGTTTATTTTTTTAGGTTTAAGAATACTCTCGTACTCAACCTGATGAACTTTCATTGTCCATCTTATAGGAAAAGATATCGGACACACTACACGAAACCGTAAAACTACTTAAAACGGCTAAGGAACGAAATTACGGTAGAATAATTTACGACCATCGTCTACAATTTCGGAAGTCGAATCCGTAAATGTATTGGTCAACGAAAGCAATTTTGAGCATTTGTTGCAATTTTTTGTTTTAATATTTAATTAAATTATTATTTATTTATTTACGTAAATTTATTTATTTTTATGGTATTATTAATGTTAAAAATACTGACAGAATTTTTTACATTTGCGGACAAATTTAATTTTCAAAAAATTTTAATTTTAATTTAGTTTTAAAAAATTTTCAAAAAAATTTTTTTTTGTTTTACATATATATTGCGCAAAAGACACGTCTGCAAGAGTTGGGTTCACACGTTTTTTTTCGCAAATGTCGGTCTGCAAGTGCCTGTGCATTAAAAAACATATATTAAAAAAAATTTATTTGTTGACCAAAATTTAATAAAAAAATATTTTTGGATTACAGTAATTGGCAAATTTTCACACAATTTATGCTAATACAAACACAAATGGAGATAAAAAATATTCTTAAAACTTTTAGTTTTTTGTAATTTTTAAGATTTTTAAGTGTCTATGTAACTTTGACTCCAAATGAAACCTTCAAAAAAGATTTTTTAGTTACAACAATTTTGGAATAAATGAAATCGATTGGGGTATTTTTTGTTTAAATCGAAGTGTATTCGCTAAGTTTTTACCAACTTATTCTTATATTGATTGGTTTAAACTCTGCACGTAACGTGTATAAAAGGAAAGTTTTTTACGTATATTACATTGGTCGGCTTTGTCGGTGCTTATGTGCGTTGCCTTTCGTTCTATGCCATTCCTTTTCTATTCGCTATCTATTCTTGCCGCCGGCTGTCTTGCCTTATAAGAATGACGCATTAAATATTTGAATGCATGTACAATGATGCTGCGTTCCTAATACAATATGCGTAGAGACAAATACATGCATTTTCATGCAATAATTGCACATAGAGTACATTGTTTCCTATACTATCTTTTATTGGGAATTTTTGGAAACGTTTCAAAAAAAATCTTTTATTTTTATACTTTCTTTCTATAAAAACAATTTAAAATTTTATAAATTTTTAAAAATTAATTTCGATTTGATATGAAAGATAGCAATTTTTTTTCTTTTAAATTTATAAATTAGATAAAAAAGCTTGTTCTATTTTTCGATTTTCTCACACGTTTTTTAATACTATTTTATATGTCAAATTATTTGTTTATTATGTTGACTAAAAAAATAACGTCGGTCACATTTATTTTTGTATTATCTATACCTTGAATATGGCTGAACTCAACGAATAGGGCCTTCATTTTTTGTATGGAAGATGGCAATAAGTTATGGAGAATACTTTTAAGGTGTTGTGATAGTATTTTTATAATTAGGTAATTTTGTTTAAAGTTTGAGCAAACATTAGTTTTTTTACCTAACCTAAGGGAATAATTTTTTATTACTTAACAGAATTAGTCTAACACTTACATATTTATTAAATATGTAGTTCGGATTAATTTTGATTTTAGATATTTTCTATGGCGTTGTGATATTCATAGTTAAGTTGGAATAAATTATTTTGGAGATACCTTTAGTACCGAATTGAATTTTGTTCCAATTTTTTTACAATATAAAATTATTTTAAAGGCGGCTCAATTAGATAATATTATTCTTTTTTATCATTATTGTTAGCTGTAAGATAATAAAAATTATCGAATTTATTCAATTAAGATCATTGAATGTAATTTTTTAAAGATAATATTTCGCCTTTCTATTAAAACGTGTGAAATATGCAATCCTTGGAGTCCGCGTTTGGCAAGGCTCTTCATCAGCCGATGCCGTTTACCACCGGCGGTCAGACCATAACGGATCGGTTGACGGCAGCGAAGCACTCAATAGCCGGCTCACAACTTGGTAAATAATATTTTTATATTTAAAATTCTTTATTCTTTTTTATTTATGCACATTTAACATGCAATGTTAAATGCAATTGCATTCATTTTAGGTAAGACAATTTGCAAGGCCACCACCGAAGAATTGATGGCTCCGAAGAAGAAACATTGTGACTGTAAGAATTTTTACTTTTTTGTTATTAAAAAAAGAAAAATCTTTGTTAAAAAGACATATTGTTTTTGTCATATATGAATAATAATAATGCAAACATTGAATTAGATCTTTTACATTGCACAAATGAGCCGAACGTTTCCATTCCATCAATGGCCAATCTTTTAATTGAGCGAACTCAGAATCCAAACTGGATTGTTATCTACAAGGCGCTGATCACCATTCATAACCTAATGTGCTACGGAAATGAAGTAACTTATTTTGATTTAAAATTTAAAAAAAAACTTAAATCTTTTAAAAATTTTATATTTTAATAAATTAGTTAGTTTTTTATTTTTTATTTTGGTACATGGCTTTATTATTATGCAAAGAAGTGTAATCGGAACAATTTTTAGAGATTTTCTCAATATTTGGCGTCTTGCAATACGACTATTAATTTATCGGGATTTTTAGACAAATCGAACATGCAAACTAGTGCCATGGCTGCCGGTATGCATAATTTTTCGTTATTTTACTAGCTTGGGTATATTTGATGGAAAGCGTCATTTTATACATCATTTTATAATTGAATTTTGTAGCTTTTTTATTTTTTATAGGGAAAAATGAATGTTTGACTAATCTTATTTTGAGCACAACATTAATAAATGGTTTTTTTTTAATTTAATTATTTTTATTAGGTTATGACATGTCAATGCACGTGCGTCGCTACGCCAAATACATTTCGGAAAAGATTCACACTTATCGTCTTTGCGCCTTCGATTTTTGCAAGCTGAAGCGTGGCCGTGAAGACGGCGTACTGCGCGTTATGCACGTCGACAAGCTTCTTAAAACTGCACCCATTTTGCAAAATCAAATTGATGCACTGCTCGAGTTTCAGGTTTTGATTGAATATGCTTTTTACACAAAAATATATTTGTTGTCGATTTTTTGGATTAATTCAATAGTATTTAGTTGTTTTTTAAATTTATTTTTCGTTTAGGTGACCAGTTCGGAGCTTAATAATGGAGTCATTAATTGTTCGTTTATTTTGCTATTTCGCGATCTTATTCGTCTCTTTGCTTGCTACAATGATGGCATAATTAATTTGTTGGAGAAGTACTTTGATATGAATAAGAAGCAGTGTCGTGAGGCGCTTGATATCTACAAAGCATTTTTGGTTTTCGATTTTATTTTGAAAATTTATTTGCTATTCCTTAAAGTTAAGAAGTACAAAAAGAAGAAGAGCAGTGATAATATTTATTATAGCTTTGTGTTAAATAAGAGTTTAAGCAGCATTATTTTAAAAGTTTGTTTTAATACTTATTAGATTCGATAGGACATTTTTTAGTAATAAATTATTATTAGAGTTTTTTTTAATTTATCTTCCAGTTGAAACTTTAAAAATTTCGGAGTTTGAACACTTTTAATTTGTAATGTTTTTTTTTCATTTATTCATTTTTTAGTTTCGACTCGATCGCGTTTCTGAATTTCTTCGCATTGCCGAGTCGGTGGGCATTGACCGTGGCGAGATACCGGATTTGACGCGTGCACCCGCCTCACTTCTCGAGGCACTCGAAGCCCATCTTTATCATCTTGAGGGCGGCAAAGGCGCTCCTCCCGTGTCAAATCTGTCGGTTAGCATTTCGAAGAATTTATTGAAAATTATAAAAAAAAATGACGGCTTTTTTTTGATTAATTTACTGACTACTAATTTTAAAAGGTTAATGCTATATCTTATATATTATTTTAAAAAATTGTGTATACCGATAATTTTATAATAAAATGAAGGAAATTTTTCGCAGTGATGTGAAAATATTTCAAGAAAATTTTTATTTGACTTTTTTTTTATTATACTATTGCAAAAAAAAAAAAATTCAAAAAAAGAGCTAGATTTTTTTAAATTTCAACTTTTTGTTTAGTTGGTTAATCAACAACAAAACGATTCAATGGGTGGTCTTACGCACGCGGCTGGAGGTTCCGTCGACGAGCTGGCAAAACAACGCTATTTGGACGCAGAAAAGGAGCGTCTGCGCCAGTTTGAGGAACAACGCCAGCGACAACTTCAGCAACAAGATTCGGCCGGTACGTATTTTTGTTGACTGTTTTTCTTTGTAGTTTGAGATCAATCCCAGTGCTATAGGATATAACTCCAACTTTGTTGCGGACAAAATTAAGTTTGTCACGAAACGTTAATGGGTCTGTATAGCTTAGTGGGTAGAGAAGTGCTCTGGTCCACCTGCTTCATTTACTTTTTTATTTCGCGATAAATTCGTTTCCAGATCCATCTTCTTCTGCCGCGTCTTTTTCGAATCCGTTTGGCTCAGGGGCGCCAGCAACTAGCGGCAATACCGCTGATTTGCTTAGTTTCTACGATTCGCCTGCTACGAAACAACAACAGCCACCTTTGGACACATCAAACCCCTTTGCCGCCGGACTATTCGATTCTCCCGCGCCAGCGCAACAACAACAACCGCAGCAACAACTTTCTCAAGGTAATAGATACTTTATTATTTATAAATTAACGAAATTCTTTGCTTCACATTTATGTAGGTATTTTTAAAATGACATTGTTGGAATATCGAAAATTAGTTGATTATCGCAAGCACTTCGTGTCTTTATTTTGGCCCTTGCATTAACGGTCGGGTGAAGTGCTTGGACAGAAATTTAATTATAGTATCGATCAATTTTAGCAGATTATTAAAGAATTCTTTATTTAACAGTCTCAAAAGACAAAAGCAAAAGCAATCATCAACAAAACAATAAAAGCAATTGTCAAAAAATAATAAAAAATAATTACTTAAAGATAATCTTAACAACAAAATTCATAAATAATTAACACACTTAAAATCTCTTCAAGACTGAATCATTTTTAAATATAATTATTATACTCGCTTCCGCGACATGATGTTATAAATTTTTTCAGCCAACGCTGCGAACCCCTTTATGAGTACGGTTAGCAGTATGGGAGGTGGACCGTCAGCTTCGACGGCCAATCCGTTCGGTGCATTTTCCATGCCTAACACAGGTACGAATAAATATTATGATTATTTTTTTCATAGAATTTACATTTTAATTTATTTGACAAAAAGCATACTTCCAGGGTATCACTATAATCAAAGTGGAATGCCGCCGCCAATGCACGGTCAAACGCAACCACCATTTGGGCAGTTTTGCGTCTCTTCACAAGCGCAACAACCACAACAACAAGCGCCATCTTCGGGCCCACCCCGACCCGGAATTTACCATCAAACGCCGTTTGGTGAGACTTTTAAGAACTTTTTCTTTTTCAATTAGCTAATTTAAAAAATCAAACAATGTTGTATTGGAAAAATTTGAAAAAAGATCCGGCTTTGGTTCTATTTAGATTTTTTTTCAATATATTAGTATGTGTTAGTTTATAAAGAGAAGGTTTTAGGACCTCCGCAGCCATCACGTAATAGCTCTGCGGATACAGCTCTGTCAAGTCTTGTCGGCGGTTTGCGAATATCATCGACGGGACCACAGGCTCCGTCAATGCCACCCATGTACACCCAACCGAGTGTCGGATTTGCGCCACGGCAAGTACAACAGCCGTGGAATGCGTTTGGTGATTACAATCCAAACGGTATGCTTGAATATAGTAATCTGACTGAAATAAAAAAGAAATATAAAGAATAGAATTATTTTTTTTCCATTTTTTTAGCCAGTTATGGAGGCGCCCCATTCGGAAGCCCCCAAATGCCGAATTACGGCGTTCCTGCACAGAGTATGAATCCAATGAGTGGGCCAGGTATGGGGTTCGGTTGTCCGTCGACAGCTAATTTCTTGCCACAACAGCCACGCTGATTCCACTCGCTTTACATTTTGCCACTAAATTATTATTGGGTTGTAACATAATTATCCGCGGCCTTTTCGAATGCTTAAAAAAGTTAGTTTGTTTTTGTTCGATGTTTATGCTTTGTATGTTGCTGAATAGCTCGGACTTTTGCATGTATTTTACGATTCTGCGCCTATTTGATCGCGAGATACGTTTTATCGAATAATCGGAAAATAGTAAGAGCGATTTGTACATTTTTATAAAATTACTCCTGCTGCTCGGAAACATAACGAAATGTTCGGTCGTTATGAAATTTTGGAAAGTATTGATAATGGTCGAATCGATATCACATGAATCCCAAACATTTTATTCACTATGCGGGCAGTGCAACTTCCTTCATTATTCTGTTCAAAATGCCTGCAAAAATGTTCTTAAAATCGCTTATTTATTCGATATTCCAAAATAAATATCTCGCAATTTGCGTAGAACAGTAAAATAAAGCACATGCAAACGTAACACGAGCTATTCAACAGCATGCAAAGTATAAACATCGAACAAAAATAAACTAATTTTTTTAAGCATTTGAAAATTATGTTACAACCCCACGCGGGTAATTATGTTACAATACCAATACATTGAGTCTTCCCATCTCTCACATCTTCACTCTTTATATATTCAGTTTTCTTATTTTTTATCTTAAAAATATTTCGCATAATAAATTGAACGGTCGGTCTCTTACTTAGAATGATTTCTTTTTCGTCTTCTATTATCCATTTTTTTCTTCGTTAGAAACGAAAAAACAACGACCTTTGAGCAATAATAATATGGAGCTCTGAATTGGAATTGTTTATATGAAATTTGTTTAACATTCTGTTTTTTTTTATTCTGTTATATGAAAATCTTGGCAAACGGTGGCACGAACTTTGCAGAAATGCATTCGGAGGAACCGTAATTCGCGAAATGCGTTCTGCAAGAAAATTTTTAGACATTAGTTTGAACCGAGATTTTAGGCTGAACTTAACCCTTAAAATTAGACCGACTGCCGCTCATTGGCTGCTGCATAATTTTAGGCTAAATGTGTTTTTAAATTTGCGTTTCGCTATTAACGTGTAAAAAAAATCGGCTTCATAATATCTTAAGTTTTTCGCAAATTACGGTTTCGCAAAATTCGATTCGCCTTGTAAATTAGTTATTATGTGTGAATTATGTTATAGGATAAAGACAATTTAACGATTATAAAAAAATCTTAATAGAATATTTTCCGTCATATTAATTATTATTACCTACTGTTAGAATTTTGTAATTTTATATTTCTCACTTTTTGTCCCAAAATATTTCTAAAAACTTCTTAATAATGTATATATTATATTTTCATATACATATATTGTTTGAAAATGATAATACTTGTAGATTAGATTTTATTGACTACGTTTTGTGTCCCGTCATGTGCAAATTCTGCTTAAAATTAATAATAAATACATCATTTTTTAATTACAAAGATATAACTAACTATAAGAGATAAATTCATTTGATTCTAAAATTCCATTTACAAAAAATTATGTACTTAAAAAAATAGCACACATCAACAATCCGTTTTGTTAAATAAAGTCGTAGCTAAGGCTTTAAAAGGCGATGATTCTAAATCTATTTTTTTATTTTTAGATTGGAAAAAAGGTTTAAAAAAAGAACTTATTAGTGAAACACTGTGTGTAGAATTCATTTTTAAATTTAACAAATAGTAAAAAATCTAAAAATTTGTACCGATGAGGCTATGAATTAACGTATTGTACAAACAGAATGGCAACAAAATTTTAGAGCTTTTTGGTTCAATATCCGGCCGGCTCGCTTTCTGTTCCTTTACGATAGTCGCTGTTTGCGTATACAGTTCCGTTTGCGGATCGGTGTACGGCTGTTATAACGGTTAATGCTGGTGTGGAACAAAAAGTGTGGCCCCGCGCTTTCAATGCGTCAATGTATCTCTTAATTATTTATCGTGTAATCTTTAAAGTTAAGCCTAAATACACTTTTTACTTGGCTTTACTAGTAAATAATTAGCATTTTTGCTATATATCCAATACTTACTGTTGGCCAGTTGCTCTCTTGATATGTGACGTTAGGTTTGAGTTGATTGTGAAGGCGAGGAAAATCAATGGCTTGTTTTACATCGTATTTGAGATTGAGTACGTGTAGCGCAACGCCGGCAACACCCGAGATAATCGTCGAACCACCCGCACCGCCAACAGCCATCACTTCCTTTATATATATTTTATTTTTATGCAGGACAGGGTAAATTTGGCAAGCATCCGTTTTTGTTATAACATTTTTATTTCGCAACCAATTTTTAAAACTTTTTTTATTTAATTAAATTTCCAAAATTATTTACTAGCAAATTTGTCAATATTGCTTTTGCGAACTTGTTAACTTTGAACTTTTCTTGCAACTTTTTCAGAAATCATAATATGTGGTATGAGCATAAACTGACCCAAGCATTCAAACATATTATTGTGAAATTTTCAACCTACTTGGGCATAAATAAATTTTCACAAAAAAAGTTATGTAGAGAAGCCGAAAATTTAGTGAGCAACCTAATAAAAGACCCTTTTGAAAAGGATACCAATTTTTAGATGTAAAAAATTACATTTGTTTGAGCATTAAATGCCACCAATGGGCTCATTGAGCTCATGGGACGCTTGCCAGGTCGAATGAAATTTGCTGGTGTTGGTGGATAGCCAAAATAATTCGGATGCCCTGGCGACGAGAAGTCGTCCATTTCGTCGTTCCATAATATGCCCGTCGACTCGGAGCTAATCAAAGCACCCATTCTATAAAACAGAATCAGATTTAAGTCAACTAAAGTGGTTTTCTAAGCCAATTTTTAGTAATAAAATAGTGATTTTGAAAAAAAAACTAATATTATCTTGTTTTCAAATTCTTACAAGAGATTAATAGTAGATGTAACGGAAACCGCGTTACCATAGCGATCGACTACGCTGATATGGGTTGTACCGTGATCATCCTCAGCGCCTCTAAAATCACCCCCGTAGTAGGCGTCCGGATGTGTTTGCGCTGTTAGTCGTGTTCTAAACATATCTCAATGAATGCCAAAAAGCGTATCATTTTTGCTAGATGTTCTTAAAATTTTCTCACGTGGTGATCAGAAAGTTTTTGGATTTGGATTTTTCTTTAACTTATCAAAGATTTAAAAGTGCGCGCCACATTGACGAGAAAGAAATAAAATTTTTAAAAAGTTAAAATCGACAATATGCAATTTTTGGAGGCTAGTTTGGAGTTTTCAAACTTTTTTTGAATTTTTTGAATCTCTGCTAAGATCCACAATTTTTTGAAGTCGCTGAAACCAGTAATGGGTAAGTGGCTCACCGATTAGCGTCTGGACTCTCTTCTTTTTTCATGCTATTTCTCAATAAAAAATTTTTATAGCATTTTTTTACAGTTTCTTTTCGGTTTGTGAAGTTTATAACTCAATCATTTTTTAATAAAATTACTCCAAAATAAACATGAATATCGAGCTTTTCGTTGTAATGAAAAGTTTTTTTCAAATTTTAAAAATTCCTATTCTGGACCAAGTCAGGGTCCAATGAGTCATTTTGAAATTCGTGGCTCTCGGTGAAGAGATGAAAAAAAAGTATGCGTTTTCTTTTTCGTCTATTTTCATCGCGAGCCATCAATTTCTAAGTGGCTCATTGGACCATAACTTGGCTCAAAATAGGAATTTTTAAATTCTGAAAAAAATGTTATGTCCAGTACATGTATATACACATTAATTTTGGAGTAATTTTATTAAAAAATGATTGAGTTATAGACTTCACATGATTGAGTTATACGAAAAAAAAATGCTATTTCGTCGAAAAGAAAAATTTTTTATTGAGAAATAACATGCAAAAAGAAGAGAGTTCAGACACTTGTCGGTGAGTCGCTCACCCGTCACTGGTTGAAACGCGATTTATTAAAGAGGTGGCATCGAATCGACGAAAAATGTGATGCTTGCCGCACCCAAATGATTTTCCAAAAAGACCACTTCTATTTCGAATGTAAATATGTATTTTGTTGGTTTTGTTAAATAAAAAGTTGATTCTATAATATTGCCTTTAAAAGTCCGGGAATTTTCTCCGCACCCTTTAAAAATTTTTTATAATGATCTTATAAAATACCTTCAAAAGAGCCAAGTTCATTTTAAATTAACATTTCAGTATTTAATAAGCAAACTAATTGCGTTATCTTACCGCACGCGTTGTGCCCACTCCGGGGAAGTAATGCGTTGGGCAAGTTGCGATGCGTTGCGAATGAATTCTATGTCGCCCAGTTCGCTGCGCATCGCGTAGGCGAATTTGGATGCCTCGATAAAACTGTGATAGAGTTTTATATTCCCATCAAATGTGCTCAGATTAAAGGACAGACTAAAATTGCATTTCATTAAAATTTCAATTCGAATCATATTATTAGTTACAAAATTCCTTCAGTACTATCTTTATCAAATGCAAAAAAAAATTTTTGCATATTTGGTCGATAATATAAAATAAGTCAACTTGGCAAACGAATCTCCTGAGTTAAAAAAAATAGTTTTATAAAAAAAATACTTCAAATAATCGATAATTTTTATTAAGTGTGGAAAAAAAGTATTCCAACCCGTTAAAAATGTTGAGAATAGCCTGGGCGACGGCCGCGCCAGACGGTGGCGGGGGGCCGCAAATTTGCGCACCGTTTAGTCGCGTATACACAACTTCCTCGGTGCGACGAATCTTGGCCCGATAACGTGAAAAGTCCTCAAACGTCAACAGACCGCCTAGGTTGTCATAAAACTTTTGAAATCAAGAAAAATGAGAAAATTTGTAATTTTTTTTATAAATTACCATTTCTCTGAAACTCGTCAACCATTTGTCGCGTAAGATTGCCACTATAGAATTCGTGGATTGGATCGTCGGCATGTGCGAGAATCTTTAGAGTTTTCATTAAATTCTTTCTAAAAAATGTATTAATTAATGAATTTTTATTAAAAAACTCGTTTTTATAATTAATTAGCACCTCGTATTAATCTGCTCGCCTGGTTTGTATAGATCGCCTGTTGTCGGGTTCACGAAATATGGTCGCATTGTTTTTTCTTTGAGAACGAAATTACGTTTTTGCTTCAATGCTGATGCAAGTGCGTGTGACGTCGGATAGCCTTACAAAAATATAAACGGAGATAATTTCAATGTGTTTAAAAATAATACATATGTGCATACAATTCTACATTTGCATAATTATACAGGGTGAGTTTTTAAATCTGCCGATTTGAATCGTTCACAACTTTTTTATTTCTGAACCGATTTTAAAAATAAAAAATGTTTTAAAATCGGCAAACGCCGAGAATTTTTTTGACCGAAAATTTTTTTTTTGCCGTGCGCAAATGTCGCGCGGCAAATTTTGCGCGCTCGACAAGTTATATGTCATTCGATGTGCAATTTTATTTCGAGTCGATTGCCGAAAACGGAGTGCCAATTGATTAAGTTAACAAAAAATTATAGCTAAAAAACCAAAGGCATATTTTTCAAAATTTTTACGAAATTGTGTTAATGTAAATTTCATATGAAATTTTCAAAAATTGACGTTACATTTTTAGCTATAACTTTTTGTTAACTTAATCAATTGACACGCCGTTTTCGGCAATCGATTCTGAATAAAATTGAGCATTGTACGACATATAACTTGTCGAGCACGCAAAACTTGCCGCGCGACATTTGCGTGCAAAAAAAAATTTTTGCGCGGCGCAAAAAAAAATTTTCGGTCAAAAAAATTTTCAGCGTTTAAAATTGGTTCAGAAACAAAAAAGTTATGAATGATTCAAATCGGCGGACTTAAAAAACTCATCCTGTACAACGATTTAAATTTGCTTCACATAAACAATAATTTTTTTATAAACGCTACTGTAATAGAGTAATAATTTTTTATAAGTACCCTCATCCAAAAGTCGAATTGTCGGCAAAACAAGAGAGCTCCATTTGACTCGCCCACTGCCAAAATTTGTAAACGCCGTCCGAAGACCGTGCAGTTCGCCTGGTACGGCAACAGCGCGCCATCCTGAAATCAAAAACCAAACAAAAAATCGAGCATGTTTGTTCAAATATATTATGCAATTAAATTTTTCAAAATAAAACCAACCAAACATAGATTCATTCCAACGATCTTTGTACATATTTTCGCTAGCTGCTATTGGCGCCTCTTCGCGTGCGTCAATTACCGAGCAGCGTTTTGTCGTGCTGTAAAAGTTCTTACATTTTCTCTAATGAAAAGGAGTTGTTTTTGTATAAAAAAATTATTGTATCTCTATCATGTATTATTATATGTTATAGCCATATTTGAATTTGCCAAGCTTGAAGCAATGTTTTTAACTCATTTTTTTACAAATTTGTTCAATTGTTCAAGCATGGTTATTACAAAATATATTGTATGTAATCATTTATGCTTAAATCAGACATATAAAATAAAAACAAATAATACATTTACGATAAAAAAATTAAAGTAAGAAATATGCGAATATCCTAGCGTCTCATCACATCTGAGTTATTATCACACTCTAAGTTTCTCGAATGTTTTGGTTTTCTTACGCGTTGAAAATGGTCATAAAGTGGCCACCGCCGATTCCGGCGGACTGAGTGTCCATAACGCCGATACAAAACAGCGTTGCGATTGCCGCATCGACTGCGTTTCCGCCGCGCAAAAGCGCATCTCTGAATGAATAAAATAAAGTAAAAAATTATATGGGCAAGATAAAAAAATAACTTTAATAAAAGCTCTCTTTATAATAATATTTATTATTAATAGTATTCTTAGGGATCTCATTCATTATTTCTTCTATAAAAAGCGTCAACTCACCGGCCAATGTCCGAGCAAATTTCGTTGTCGGCTGCGACGGCGGCCGTTGAGTATTCTCCAAGAAGGCTGTGTGATGGCGACGGAAATGCAGGCAATCGACTCGGGTCCTTTAATACTTATTTAATTAGAATGTACATAGAAATATATAGACGTTTAATAGTTATTAATAAGTTATATCTCAAACAAATTAGCTATAAAACAATACATTTACAAAAGTTTAATACCATATTAGAAAAATTTATAACTTTAAAAAGAAAGTATCCGTTCTGCACGTTAAACATGTTTTTAAGACTTTTTCTAATATTAGATTGATTGCACAGAGTGTTTTTTAAGATTATATTTTTGTTTTCTTTATCTTTTAAACCTGTTGATAAAAATTTTTACATGCAACTTTTTTACAATATGGTACTCATTCGACGCAGAATTTCAAGTCGAATCGAACAAGCTATTACAGATTGAAATTCAACAGATTGGGACAGAAATGTGATCAAAAAACCAAAAACATTCATAAACAAAACACTCTGTACAATTTATTTGGTTTGTTTTTTTTTATTAAAATGTTATGAAATGTGTTTTTAAATGCTATAATAACAATTATGCATACAATCTTGCCAGACACCAGAAAAAAAATTAAAAAATTAAACTAGAAAAAAATAAATAGAACACTCATTAAGTCGTTTATAGTGTAACAAATTTCGTTAGCAAAATTGGGCCGAAACTTACAAAATATTTGTTTAAAAAAATCGTTTTTATTTTATTAGGTATTCATTTTAAAGAATACTGTCGTCCTTCATTCTTTTTCGTCGTATTCGTCTGCGCCAAACCGTTCAGCGTATGACTCGACAATAAAAAAAACAGGTCGATGTGTGAGTTATGAATTTTATATTCCCATCTTTTTGGGTTAAGCATTCGCTTCTATTTATCATTCTCACTCTTTTTCACCACAAGCCCATAAGGTTTCTGTCAACCCTCCTTCTCTCACCATCTCATTTCCTTTCTATCAATTATCTTCTCCCTTTTCCCACAAATGGCACGCATTAGCCGAGTAAAGCGAAAGTCAAAGACCATTTAGCAATGTTGTTTGGTCAAACGAGATTTGGGATTTCTGACGCCCAGCTCATGATCCGTTCTCTAAAGCTTGGTACCTCTATACCGCATACTTAGAGCTAGCGATAAGATAAGAGCTAGCGATAAGATAAGATGTGGATTGAATCTTTAGGACATTTTTCTGACATTTTACATTACAGATATATCTTTTCTTTTGTTTTTATTTTGTTTCCAGGCAATAAATATACAAAATTCCGAAAGTATCTACTTAAAATTTAAACATGTTTCCACCATTATCCGAGGATTCAAACAGGTTGATTGTTTTTTAAATATTTCTGGGGAATTGGGGTTAAACATATTAATGAGACCCTTGATTAGCTCTTTCCATCAACTTCCTCTTCATTCCCTCTTGTAAATCTCTCACTTTTCTATTTTAGCCATCAGCATTGCAAGGACGCAATTTGCATCAGATTTAAGAATTATTTTTTTCAGATTTTGTGAAGTCTATACAAGTTTAGTTAACGATTAATGGTTACGATAAGATGTCTTAATAGAAATGTAATCAAAATCATTTATAACATTTAATACTTTAAAATGAATTATACATAAATTTCAAGAAAAAAAAAGATTTTCCATAAGTTATGAATTTTTCTAAAAGGACTTAAAAAAAGTTTAAAATTTTTTTTTTGAGTTAAGTTTTCTGCAGCAATATATTTTATGTATAATTTGTAAAAGATATGTTCAACATATTCAATATTTTTCATATGTTCAAGAATTTTAACGAAACCTCTCTAGCGATTGGACGAAAGATGCAATCAGTTTTTGGAATGGAAAATATGCATAACGATAGGAATAAGATTTCTCTAAGCATTGTGGACAAAAACACCATAGAATGTAAAGAAAACCCACGTCGCGAATGATTTTGTAGTAGAGAATGCCGAAAAGAGTGGCAAAAATAAAAAGAGTGAAAATGCATAATAACACGATGATTCCGGCTACGGACGCATGTCTAAAATACGCATCATTTTAGAGTTATTCAATCAAAAATATAAAAATGGTTCTGCATAAATTATGTAATTTTAAGTTGATTTTTCAATTGAAAAGTTGGCTGTTTTGGAAAAAAATAATTTATGACAAAAAAATCTATAAATACAAAGAATTTTTCAGTATTAATTATGCGCACACATAAAAAATTCAGCAATTCGAACGAACAAAATAAAACCAAAAATTTGAAGATAATTTTTACAAAAAATTAAAAAAAAAAAGAAATTGTAAAAAAGGACCAAATGTTTGAAAAAAATGAAAATCCGGTGATTTTGAATGATAGTCACCCATCAAATGTTTCCTCTTCTCTGTAATGTATTTTTGGTTCTATTTTTTCATTGGCACCTATCGTTTAAAATTGCCAAAAATCCTTTGAGGAAAAACTACCCAATTTGAAAAAAAAATCAACAATTACTTTGTATCTAAAGATTACCTTTTCATATTTAATAATTTTTTAAGAAATTTTCTAGATTTAGATATTTTTCACATAAATTATATCTACCTTGACTATGACTAGATTATTACAGTACATTTTTTTCCTACACACATAAATGCACTTACGGTGAAAGACGATACTTTTCGAAAACGCCATGCGCCGTTCCAATAGTCCTATCATCTTCAGTTTCCTCATTGCAAAGAAGCGGCTCCCGGTCCTGAGGCCTCCTGTAGCTGTCCGCCATATCGCGTAGATTTGAACTTAATTTGTTACAATAAAATCACAACCATAATAATAATTGAATAGCATAGATTGGAGAATCTTGAGGAACACAAGTAGACATTGATCTTGATCTCGAAAAAGTTGCTGTAACTATAATAAGTAAGAAAGATCGTTGGAAAAGAAGAATTTCAATCCGCTGTATAATACAATGATATTTGAAGAGAAAAAACATGAACATTTTTTTAATTCCTTATTTTTCTTCAATTTTCATTAAATTGTTGTAATCTTTAGGCATTAAAAATTTGTGTTTTTATTCAATATTAGTTAAATAGGAATCAAACAACAATTGTATAACAATAAATGGACAAAAACTAAATAAAATAAAAGTATTCAAAACTGGCATTTTTTAAATATAACTAATGTCAATCAAGATCAAATCTCCAAAAATAATCAATAAAAAATAAAATTAGCCTAATTAAATTTAAAATAAAAAGAATTCAAACTATGCTATTAATGGAAAAAAACTCAAAAATTAATTGTTTCGAATCGCACAACAAAATTCTTATCGCAAAATTGGTGAACTAAAAATGTTTCGAGCGCTTTTCCAGCTCTTTATCATTTTCCGATATAAATTATTTCACGGCTATACTGTACTGAAACAATTTCTTTTCTCCTGAAACTCTTTTTCCGATCAAAAACTGGTAAAAATTTAGTTTCTTTGCATTTTAAAAACAAATAGAAATGCTTATACCAATAAAAAAGAAAACACCCAAACTTAAACCACCACAATAAAACAATTCTTAAAAAAATGCTTTTCCAGATTAAAATTGGATAAATGGGTGCATAAAAGATAATGAATGTTATAAAAATGTTCCTTTTCAAATTTTCCTACGCAAAAAATATCAAAAAATTATGTATAAAAACTAATTAAAATTTACAAGTTTTTCTTTGAAAATAAATAAAGATTTTTTGCTTTTTACAATCATTTCTTTAAAAAAAATTCAACTTTTAAAAAATAGTTTATGTAAATTCGTAAACGAAAAGTCATTGAATAAATTTGTAATAGAGAATGAAATTGGAAACATATTTTTAGGCGTCATCCAGTGGTGACTTTTCCGGCGGTGGCCCACAGGGCTGGATCATTCGACACAAAAGATTGTACCTAGTTCGAGCGCGTGTTTCATTTTCGCACACCGCAACCAGGTTTAAATGATCGGGATGTCCTAAATCATATAAAAATTTTAAAAATTATTTAATTATTTAAAAAATCTCTACCATATAGTCGCTCAGTTTCATTTGGTTATTTTGTGTAAATGCAATGTTTAATTTAAAAATGGATTTGTAAACTTCATTTTATAACAAAAAAATACCGATAATTGATGCGTTAGTGTCGCGATGCTGATTTGTGATCCACTCCCAACGGCTAATATCCGCATGGCCGGTCCCAGTATATTTGGATTGCAAATGTTCGAGTTGAGCCAAAACATGGAAGCGCTCCACGGTTGCTTGAGCCGACATTTTTTTCAATCAATTTAGAAAAAGAGAAAATTTTGGATTTGTGATCAGCAGACGGAAAACACTTTTCTGGACTCGTTCAGCTAAAAAATCGGAAAAAAACTGGTTATATAAAATAATTAATCACCAGCAAGCAAAATAAAGCAAAAAAAGAACCAAAATTGAGAAAAAAATTTTCCTTGTAAAAATTTAAAAAAATAAAAAAGTAAATCTTTTTCTGGCATTTTGTAAAATTAAAAAAAAAATTTGAAATAATTCTCCGTTGGATACGGTTGCTCGGGGTCTCGAACTCGATTCTAGTGCGCATTTTAGTGAATTTTGGCTGGCGCCTGTCGTTGAAAATCATGAAAATTACCTTTTTTTCATCATAGCTTTTTTTTCCTTTAGTTTTTCATTGATTATTCCCAGTGCCGTCTTATTGATACTTATTCACACCTCCCTTCCACACCTCTGACTGAAATTTTTGTCTGAAATTTTTTATTTTTTTCGTTCGAACTTTTTTTTTACATTTGTTTCAATAAACAATTTTTCACTCTTTTTTTTGCGGAAAGAAAACAATAAATTTTTAATTTAAAACGTATACTTCATCCAATAATTAAAGGTTATGTCGTCAAAATTTTACACACGTGGGAAGGGAGATGTAACCATAATTACAGGTAGATTAAAGAGAAATTTGATTAAAATTCGAATAATTATTTTTAATACTGTAATTTTTTTATAGCTCAAGTTTCAGTTTATAAGGGTTTATTGGACGGATGACTTTTTTGTGCAATCCTCGCATTCATTCTTTTTCACTATGATATTTCATTTCAATGCCTGCGGAATAATTTGTGCATGTTTGGCTTACCTTTTTTTATTCTACGCAGATTATGTTGTCGTCTGCTGGCTCGTCCTGCCGACATTTGTGGAAACGTGAGCATATAATAGTTAAGTGAATTGATGCATTTTTTATTATTTTATTTTAGAATATGGGGCATTTTTCACGTTTTCACATACAATCTTCTTATCATAATGTCCATTTTTTCACATTTACGCGCGATGCTAACGGATCCGGGAATTGTTCCTCTTTCAATGTAAGTCGAATTTCTTTTCTCCTGAAACTCTTTTTCCCATCAAAAACTGATAAAAATTTAGTTTCTTTGCATTTTAAAAACAAATAGAAATGCTTATACCAATAAAAAAGAAAACACCCAAACTTAAACCACCACAATAAAACAATTCTTAAAAAAATGCTTTTCCAGATTAAAATTGGATAAATGGGTGCATAAAAGATAATGAATGTTATAAAAATGTTCCTTTTCAAATTTTCCTACGCAAAAAATATCAAAAAATTATGTATAAAAACTAATTAAAATTTACAAGTTTTTCTTTGAAAATAAATAAAGATTTTTTGCTTTTTACAATCATTTCTTTAAAAAAAATTCAACTTTTAAAAAATAGTTATAGTAAATTATAGAAGATACAAGACACAACCAGATCATCGCGACGATGAGGATGATTGTTCGGAGTCCGACGAGGACTTTCCCATGTGCAAGCCGCAATATGTGGTAAAATTAAATTATTTTATTATGGCACTTTAAAAGAATTTGAACAAGAATTCAAGCTGATTTAATTTCTCAATTGTTCTAAATTATTTCTCACTGATATGTATATTTTATATTGAAAATTACATCTAATTTTTCTTTTTTTAAAGTCCATGCTTTAAATAAAATTGTTTTCTCTTCATTTTGAATATAAAAGTTACAAAAAAAATGAATGAATTTGTTGATAGGGCGAGGATTGGACGCTTTGCACCAAATGCGACTCGTTTCGACCACCGCGCGCTCATCACTGTCGTGTGTGTAGACGCTGTATTCGCAAAATGGATCATCACTGTAAGAGAATGTTAAATTTGTTAAATTTTCTGTAATCATCATATAATTTGAATGAAAACTTTTAACGCGTGTTCTTTTAGGTCCGTGGGTGAATAATTGTGTAGGCGAATTTAATCAAAAGTACTTTCTTCAATTCATATTTTACGTTGGCGTCTTATCTGTATATTCAATTGTGTAAGTATGTCTTAATGAGAGTCAAACAACTCAATAGAAATTACGAATAATTGGAGAATTCATTTTTCATGCAATTTTCAGCTTAATATTTTTCTCGTGGCTATCGCACGATGATCTCGGAATCACGGGTGAGTTCGGACCAAACGGACGAAACGCCTATCACATGAAAGTGTACGGCTCTATTTTCGTGTTTTCATTTTTTTTTGCCCTGTATATCGTGAAACTTTGCTTTTTAATATGATTCTTAAAAATAATATTAATATTACACATTCTTATTCTTATATTTGCTTTTAAGAATTAGTCTTTCTAGAGAAAAAAGATAACTTGAATCCCATTTCAAAAAACCACTTAATTAGAAGGCTAACTGGGATAGAATAACGATTAAGCAATAGCGTTTTCTTTTTTAAATGAACGTAAATTTCGCTGGAAAGGCAGAATTCATCGGATAAATTTCTGTACATGCATATTATCCACTAGTTTTAATTTGCTGAAAATGGTGATAGTTGATTAAAAACATTTTTAGTGTTCATTCCATCACGCTAACTATTGAGAGCGCTCTGTTTGGACTGTTCGTGTTGGCCATGTCCTGTGATCAAGTAACGCTTTTTTTCTCCCATTTCTCTTTATAATTGTTAAATAAATTTAAATATAAAAAATGATATAGCTTGAAGTTTCGTTTTCAGCTGCAAGCGATCTTCAACGACGAAACGGTAGTTGAAGCGTCGTTTCATCGTCGCAGCGGTTATCGTAGGCGAATGTATCGAAAAAGCAAATTCTCTTTGCTACGCGACGTCTGCGGACCAGGTAGCACCCGTTTTTCCACACAATTATTCTTATTTCATAAATGTTGAAATTAACTATTTGGCTAATAAGCATTTAAAGAAATTATCTTTTTTTCTGCAAAATTCATTCCCAACTTTGAACTTTGGTGACAAGATGTACTTTATTGAAGTTATATTTTTGACATTTTAAAGCGGCAAGTATATATTCTAGTGATGAAACGAACCCAAATTCGAACTCAGGACATAATTGTTTTTTTTATTTAATGAAAAATTAGAATAAAAATATCTTTTATTCACATTTAAAAAAAAGCTTTAGCAGAATCACTGATAACGAAACTATATCAATCGGTTCATTAGAAAGATAGTTGTGGTTTATTAAAAAGCCGGGTTCGGACTTGCGAACCTTTTTCGAACCCGAATCTAGCACTTACTAAACAATAACTTTGCCAGAAAAAACCGATTATCACCATATTTTTGGCATTTGTTTCGAATGTCTGTTTGTTATGAATAAAAAATAAACTCTCATTAAAAAAAGTTATAAACAAAAATGTCGAACCTAGGTTCGTTTCTCTACTAATATATTTGCGTTTTTTCCATTTAAATTGTCAAGTTTAAGTATTAATAATCATGTTTCAAATTTCAGCTCATTGGATTTACTGGATATTTCCATGCAACTCAATACCTTCAAAGCGTGATTTCATTCATTTTGCACAGGATCTCAAGAAAATAGAAAAATTAGATGTTTAAAAATCACTTAATATTTATTTGTTCTCATTGTGTATAGATTTTACGAATGTATTTATGGGAATCTTATACTTTTTATTATAGAGACAAGCTTAATTTTTTAGTTTTTATTAAAATTGATTAATTCTACATTTTAAGTATAAAAGTTTTCTTCCTTATAAGATCGTAAAAATAATTATATATAATTTTTTCTATTGCACTTTTGCAATAAATTTTTTTCATATTTTTCGAATATATATTTCAAGAGTTAATTAAATTGAAAAACCTACACAAACGTTTTCCATTGTTCATAAAAAAATATATCTTTCCAGTGAAATTACCCTAATTTCGCGTGTATAAGGCCGGGTGTTTTGAGCCAAATTTAAATTCGTGCCAATGAGTTCATTCTGTTGTATCGGATCCAAGCGAGTCCAAATTTTGGGCCCGCCTTTGTCTCGGTTTCATAAAAGTGGGCACAAAATTTGGACTCGCTTGGATCCAATACAACACAAAATGAACTCATTGGCGCCAATTTAAATTTGGTTCAAAACACCCGGCCTTATGCACGCGTAATTAGGGTGATTTTATAAGTAATTCATGTTAAATAGCCTTGGACAATTTATGTTCGGACATGCTTTTTTTAAAACATTTACCATATCAGAATAATATTTTTGGCCTAGTGAATATTCTCCTAATCGACTCTTTTTTACTTTGGTGAAACTAAAATTTTTTTGTTTTATTCTGTTTTTTGTTGGATAAAAATTTTAAAATATTTAAAAAAAGTAAAAAAAAATTCTAGACAGGGATTTGAATAACAAATTTTTTGTGTAAATAGACTAGGAAGGATACGAAAGGAAATGTTTAAGAAAACTTATAACTGAATATGAAAACTACAAAAGTTACTTTTTATTATAAAGTAAGGAAAATTGAGCAAAAACTTTCTAACGTATCCTGTAGAGAAAAAAATTCTCTTTTGAATGACATATAGCATGTGTGGATTAGTTTTCGTAAAACCTTTGTTCAAGTTGTTCGGTTATTAAGTTCCTTGTCAACACTTATTATTTCGCTTTTATCGATTTGTTAGGGTTTTTGTCTAATCGAAAAACGGCAAATTTCTTTTTACAAGAGAAGTTCATTTCCGAGTCGTCCATTCTGAAAGAATTGCTGTGACGTTACTGCGGAGAAGACCATATTTACGAAGTGACGATAGCGCAATGTTTTTAAAATAAACGAAAAAAATTAAAATCTAAAAAAACGAAAAACAAAAATGTCTTCTCCGCAGTAACGTCGCAGTAATTCTTTCAGAATGGTTTCCTGACGAAATGACCGGCGTTCTTTCAACATTGCTGACAGTATCCGTCTTCTTTTAACTCAACGAGCTGAAGGAGGTTCTCTCGAAGTCGAAGGAGATATTCAACTTGAAGTATGCTTTTTTTGTTGTACACAATCTATTATATGTATATATGCATCTAGCTCGATAAGAACGATGATGGACTTCGAAATCGCCGATAACGGTAATACGATAAATGCTTCATAAAAATGCAAGAAATTAAAATTTTAAAAATCGCTGAAACACGTGTCCCACAAATTTGGCGCGCTCTATAGGATGCAAAAAACCACACGTTTCTATCTATTGTGGGAAAAAAGTTAAAGCATAATTGTCAGAAAATTGTGAGACAAACTAATAATAGGTGAAAATTCTATGTCAATCTTTTTTTTTTGCTCTTCTTTAGACTTTCTCTCGGAAACTTTATCGCACTTAGCAACAGTTTTTTCTCCTACATATATTCAACCTTAGACACAATTCACGTGCGGGAAGCACTATCTCTAAGTTATTTAAAGTTTAATTTAATTATTCAGTTTTTTCGCTTGTTTATTCATCATTATTAACCCATAAGTGACGACGTGTACACTTTTGTGTACACGAATTTAAATTTGTGCAATTATCGGCAAATGTGTTCATTCTGTTCTGTATGGATTTATAAACATAAAAAGAATGTCGTATAAGAAACCTCCTGAACTCAAAACATTCATTGTCACTTATGGGTTAAATATTATTAAATTTCATTTTATTGGTTTATTTCGTTCGATTTGATTTCAATAATTTGTTTTTTTACAATTTTGCTTTAATTTGTGATTTATGGAAATTCCTTGTAAGAAGCTAAAATACTATTTCCCGTAAATTACGAAAATAAATTATTTTATTAATAATTCAACCAATAAATACATAACAGGAATATGGGAAAGCACAATAAATTTTTTTAAGCAAATAATTTTCTTATGCAAACAATTAGATTAAACACGTTGGAAATGATTTTAATGCCGATTAATAATCGAGCTGGTTTTTCGTATGTGTTTCGGCTTTATTTATTAATGCCCTGAGGAAGGTGTGGTTGTGTGTCATACCGAAAATCGAAATTTTTTTAGTTGATATTATGATGTCTTGCCTCTCTGATTGGCCATGGGAAATCAGTGATGACATCATTTCGATGAGAGACATCATGATATCAACTAAAAATGTGTCTTTCGATTAAAAGTTTTCGGAATAAAAAAAAAGAAAGAATGTATAACGCCGTAGCAGCGGATAATTTTTGTTAAAACAAAATTCACCACTCAACTAACAACGATTGCATACGCAAAATATTTTCGTTTAGATTTTTCTAATTTAAAGAAAAATGATGAATAATTTAAGTAAACCTGATTAATAGCTTCCAATAATTGTTTAAAATTTTTACAATAATACATCCAAAAAAAAAATAACAAAAACACTAAAATTTCCCAATATTTATTGTCTTCCTATAAAAAAATAAATAAATATTCACGAATCACATGTGACTAAGGCCAAAATGAAATCACCGGTAGTTCAGCGGACGATAACTGTGCGGATTCCGGTCCGAAAAGAACGATCGCAACATTAGCACCTAAAAATTAAAAAAAAAGTAAATAAACAAAAATAATTTATATATGATTATCAAGAAATATTATTTGGCATATTTTGTGTAAGAAGCTGTTAAAAAGGTAGGGATTTTTTTAGTGTAAAACAAACGTGAATACTAGAAATATCTGTAATTTTTGTATCGAGTTAAAAATATGGCCGAAAATAATAATTGGTTCGATTTTTACTTGTCCAATGGCAATGATAACGATGACGGCCGTCTGTCCCAGCGACCAAATCATCACTCGTTCGTTGAGCTCCTCGGCGGTCTTGCGACCGGTTGCCTCTCGCAGCCGATGGTGCGTCTGATAGTCGTCGACGATGCGCAGTCGGTCCGCAATCGTCGCAATGCGGTTCTCGAGCGCCATCGACGCACCGGTTCGCGGCGGTGGCCTCACAACAGCCGGCGCGCCGTGATCCTTGTCGTCGATTTGCCACTGAAAGAAAATTTTGGTAATTATATCAATGGGTGCAATGAAAATAATTATGTTTTCCGAAAATCGAAAATAAAAATATGATTTTCTTTCTCTCTAACAAACAAGCTATACATAATAGCATTTTTATTTTCGATTTTAAACTGTATTTTTGTCGCACCGCTGATATGGATATACAAGCTGTCCCACTAAGAAATCTTGAATATCGTTTTTTCCACTAAACCAATCTGAAAACCAAATATAGATTCGAAATCACCACATTTTAGAGTTTTTATTCCTTTTGCGCGCGAATGACATGTGTAATTTTTTTGCGCTCTCGATAAAATATATTCAATGCACAATTTAATTCCAAAAGCGAAAAGCGAGTACAAATTGATTACGTTATTAAAAAGTTATCGATAAAAAACAAAGATAACTTTTTCAAGATTATAGAATAGTCAAAATTTGACATCACATTTTGGATCTAATAACTTAATAAATTTGCATAGTTTTCGCCATTGGACTCGAACTTAAATCAAACGACATGTAATTTGTTAAGCGCGGAAAAAGTTGCACATTCAATATTTCGAAAAACTCTAAAATGTGATGATTCCAAATCTATATTTAGTTTTCAAATTGATTTAGTAGAAAAAAGTTATTAAAAAAGATATTTCTAACCTTGTGCAAAAAAAGAATAAAACCAGTCTCAAATTTACCACCTTATAAAAATTAAGAAAAATAAAACCAACATCCATGTACACGATTTTGTGTGAGAAAGTCGAGAATTCGTTAGAGAAACATAGTTTATACGGACCAGACATTTTAGTTTTGAAAGTTGCGCTGTCAAGTTGTTTCTTGGCCTTCTTATATATTATTTGTCCGTTGGGATCTTCAAGCACGACATCCACATCGTACTGACCGCCGGCAACAACCTGTAAAAAAGCCGTTATTTAAACTCTTATTTAAAAACTTCAACCTTATATTTAACAAAAATTGTGTCTCAGCGAAAAATGTTTATTTCTCAAAATTTGGCTACCGTAGAACGGTGTCATAAAATATTCCCTAAAAAATAAATAGATAAATATTCGAATTCGGCGCCAAAATATAGTGAAAAAATGAAAAAAATGTGTGGAAAGGACTGCAGTCTAGTCATATTAAATTCAAAGGACCTATGTAAATGTAAATGACAATCTCACCTGATATTCAATGACAAAGTCGACGCCTGATTTAATTTCCTCATAATAGCAGTGATTGGCATTATCGGGTAGCTCGAAGGTCAACTCAATTGAAGCGATTGCTTGAAAAAATGAAGAAATAAGCAGAAAATAAAAATTCAGCCACACGTTGAAGAATCTCGGCAACACCATCATTATAATGCAGCGCAGCTATAAACCCTTTTTTTCACATCGGAAAAATTTGATACAAGTCCAACGTATTTTTGCAAAATGCCATGATAACATTTAAAAATTGGAATTTTTTAAATTAAAAAGAGTGACCGTTACAGCAGCGATCTTAAAAACTAACAAAAAAGAGGGGTTGGCTCAGGGCCGGTTAGTGTTATTCTATGCAAAAATACAAAAAAGAAAAATACTTTTCTTTTTTGAAAAAATGATACTTTAAAGATTATCAAAAGTTGAAAAATCCGTAAATGTTTTTTCACACAGTTCAAAATACAAGAATTCTATATAATATATTTATATTATTTGTTTTTTTTTTGTTAGCTAAATTCATTTTACAGAGTTGAGGATTGATATTTTATTCGATATACTATAAACATACAGGTGCCAGGGCGATATTTATAATGGCCAAAATGTGTAAAATAGTCAAAATGTGCATAAATATAAAGAACTAACAAATCTGTTTTAACCCTACGAAAATTTTTTTCTTTAAACCGTTCTGAAATTTGGTATATGGGGGCTTGTTGAGGTGCTAATCACGAGTCCGATGTTTATTTTTGTGTATAGGGTCCAGATGGTCCTATTTAGGACCATAAGAACCACAAAATTTTGGTGTGGTATTTTTAACTATTATCCATGATTTATGTGTTCCTGATCACGAATCCGACGTTTATTTTTGTATATATGGTCCGGATGGTCCTATTTGCGTCACTTTTTGGCAATTTATGTTATCTTCTATTAATGCGTGTTAAGCTTTTTTCAGTTGGCTAACGTTCTAACATGAATTTCAAACAACTAAAACGTCGCGTGTGTGATGAAGAGGGATCATCCGGACCTTATACACAAAAATAAACATCGGATTCGTGATCAGCACCTCAACAAGCCCCCATATACCAAATTTCAGAACGATTTAAAGAAAAGAAAAATTTTTTTTGTGAGGTTAAAACAGAAGAGAACCAAAAATTAATATAAAAATAAAATATTTTACATTAATATTATATGTTACTACTACGAAAATCACAAATTGCTTTTTTGCTTCCCACCAAAAAATCTCTCGCGAAAGCAAAAATATACAGATTGCATATTTTTGCCTTTATAACACTTTTGTTGTTGGCGTTGAAAAGTGACGGCAACAACAATGAAAAGAAAAAATTGTAAAAGAAAGCTTTTGGATACCGTTACCATTAGCATTAAAAAACAACTAGAAAGCGTTGGCGTAAAGGAGATTGAGAAGTTCTCAATCTCCTTGTGTTATGCATAATGTTCTCAATGAGAACATTATGCAAACGTAACTGTATTGATACGTTGCAACGCTTAACCTTTTTGGAATAATTCTTCACATTGTTGTTATTTGCCGTAAAAGTACAAGTAATAAGGGAAAAAATTAAAATTATGTATGTCGTAAACTTAGGTTTATGATGAAATTTTTTTTTTTAAATTCAAATTTTCTTTTCGCTCATTTTTCTTGGCATCATGTTCAAATTTTCCCACCAAAATATTTTTTCTTTTTATTCATTGTTAAGTTTTTCGCTTGCTTGATCGGTTGTGTTTTCATTCTCGCTTATTGATTTCGTGTTATAGTGTCAAACAAAAGTCTTTTCATCATCCTTTGCATTTGCACGCCAATTTCAAAATGACGATAGACATTAAAAAAATTTTCAAAATTGAAAAAAATTTTACGTGAAAATAACGTTAACAAATTTGCTTAACATAGAATACGTACATATATATAAAAAATAGCAAATTTAATAGCGAATCTAATGTGTATAAACACATGATGGTAAAAATAAAATTTTTACAAAATAATTTGATTTCTATAAAATTAGTGCTTTTTGCAGACAGAAGTTTTTTCGGAATTTTCCAACATTTTTACATAAACAGTATAAAATTTATTTGAAGATCTTGTTCCCCATTAAGTTCTCTACTAGTGTGTGAATTTTTAGAATAATTGGTGTCCTACAAAAAAAGTTCTTGTCCAAAGAGTAAACTAAGTCTAAATTTAACATTTTTTATTTTCAGATGAACTTGTCTGAGGCGAGCGCTAGAGGAAAGATTTCGCGGGAAAATAGCAAGAAAAGAAAAGCGGAAGCGTTGGCGAAGGCTAGAGCGGCGCGTTGGGCGGTTCCAGTCGAGTCTACCGTCGCAACGCCGTCTACATCCACAACGATGCCTGCTTCGTCGACATCAAATATACGCATAAAAGTAAGTGTTTATTAAAAACAATCTGTAGGATTTTAAAAATGATCTGAAGATCTTGTTCCCCATTAAGTTCTCTACTAGTGTGTGAATTTTTATAATGATTGGTGTCCTACGGAAAAAGTTCTTGTCCAAAGAGTAAACTAAGGTCTAAATTTAATATTTTTTATTTTCAGATGAACTTGTCTGAGGCGAGCGCTAGAGGAAAGATTTCGCGGGAAAATAGCAAGAAAAGAAAAGCAGAAGTGTTGGCAAAGGCTCATGTTAATCGGCTGTCTCTGGTTCAAAAACTAAATCTGATGTATGTTTTTTAGATGTTTCGGTGTAAATTCGGAGGATCGGCTTTCATTTTTCATGAGACGTCAACTAATTATGTGTTTTGCTGATGCCAGGGAATTCGACGTCAGACGAAGAAACCGCAGTGAAACGCCTGATGAAGTATTTCTAGATGACGACGTTGAAATCGACCACGAAGAAGAAGTCGCCTGGTACGAGGAAGACGAATTATGTTAATATTTATAAAATTATATTGTTAATTTGAATAAAATTTTTATCAGTTCAAAATCTTAATTAAATATTGTTGTTTCATGAAAATACTTTAATAATATACGCACATACATGCATAAAAAAGTTATTTACTTTCAAACGTAATTCTTTATAAAGAAAGTCAAACATGTAATTTAACATGTATATTTTTCTTTGCGGGACCACATATTTTCCTATCATCAAAATTTAGCAGGAGTGAAATTGGCGTGCATTTGGGAGGTGCGTCTAGATATAAGGTTATTGGGAAGCATTTATTTGATCGGTTTCAGGTTCTCGCGCTTAGTCGTTTCGCCCTTTTTAGACGGCGCCAATTCTTCTTTACTTAATTCTCATTATTTAAATTGTTTAACTTAATTTTCCTCTGTTTAAATTGTTTTTTGTTTAATTCAATTTTCAGAGTAATAAACCTTTTGCGCGCTTATTTTTGACTATTGGCTTTAAGGGCTTTTTCTCGCCACACCTTTTGGTGTTTTTTTTCTCACGAATTTGGAAAGTAGAAACGTTGCTAATTCTTTCACTGCCTCTATATTTCCCTATTCGTGACAATGTATTTTAATTTTTTTTCGTTTTTTAACTTGAATGTAGATTGTACCTATAGTATTTCCTTACAGCAATTTTTTCGACTGTCTTGCCATTCGGTAATGGCCTTTAAAAGGAGTCTAGGTTCAGACCAAATCCTCTGTTTTTGCCTTCGCGCAAAAATGTCTACTCGCTCTACTTCTTCTTCTGCTCCTTCCTCGCGTTCTTCGTCGGATTCGAGTGTTGCGTCTTCAGGGGGCGAAGCGGCGCCGGAGGGTCTCTCGATCGATAAGATCCCACCACCGCCATCGCTCGCGCGCAGAGAGGCGCGTTCGAAGGTCCGACTCGATGCGGGCGACACTGCCAATTTGTGCCTGCGAGCGTCTCGCCGCAGGCACGCCAACGACGGCCGCGGATCGTACAACGATGATCGAATCGCTGCCGGCGGTGGCTCACGTGGGTGCATTGGCCCATATCTCGACTCGTGCATGGCCGCCGACAAATGCAAGGCAATTGCGGTCGGCGAGAACAAGCTGATCGCCCTGCATGGCAATCTGCTCGATGTACTATCAACGATGTTCGTCGCCGGAGCGCTCGAACGCACGCCGGAGAAGCGGCGGCATATCGTCAGACGGCCTGTGAGCTGATATCGATGGCGATTCATGATGTCACGGTTCTGCGTCGCGAGAAAGCTCTTCAGGCACTCGGTGTGGACCAGATAGAAGCCATTCCTGGTTATCGGGTCCAGCCGTTGGCGCTCAACCAGATAACCGCCTGGTTTAGGTCATCCAGCGCATCTGCTGTTTGACCGAGCTCTTATACAACAACTGGCCGATCAGAATTGTTGGGAACCGCCTGGGGTTTTTTGCTATAATTTTTGACTAAAGGCTATAATAGCAAATTTAAATTGGGGCGGATCGTGTTGGGACATAAATATTTTGTTGACTTTTTGAATTGTTTTTATGTTCCCTTCGCGCTGTTCGCGACAGAATATCGATTCTGATATTCAAAAGGTCATCCGCAAGCTGGCCAAACCCGTCCCGCAGACGTACAAAAAGTCAACGTATGGTTTTATTAAAAATGTTTTTCCTTGTTTTACCAAGATTAAAAGCGGAAAGATCTCGGGTAGACTGGCTGACTTCCATGAAAATTGGAAAAAAAATTACCGATGACAAATTTGTTCTATCGACCATAATTGGTTATGTTCCCAAAGAGAAAAACAGCTTATCCTCAAGGTGAAATGAGGGTGAGGCGGGTGGGTTGTGATTTTCTTCGTAGTAACATATAATAGATTTTTTACTTCGTAAATTGTATTTACTAGCAAAAAAATAAATATATCTTACTACTACGAAAATCACAAATTGCTTAGTTTAAAGACCTTTCACAGAGGATGACTGCTTGAAAACAGTCTGCTTCCGGGGTCTTATGATAAAACTTTTCAAAAATTGTGCCATTTGGCTTCCAGTTTGCGGCTGCCATTATGGCTAAGGCTGATAACCTCTTCCCGGCTGCTAGCGAAGTGCTCGCCGAACGAGTCGAATGGGCTGAATATCCCATAATTCCACTCAAAGCAAGAGTTTCTTTGATCTATCTTGCTCGAGGTTACAGGAAGATATGGTTTCTTATATGAAATTAGCAAGCGCGGAACAGTGCCCAACTTTTCTGTCACAGCCAAGTAGCGTTCGAGATTACGAACGGGACATAGATTTTGATTTTTAAAAAACTCATATGAGGATGCGGTCTACCGAAACCTCTATTCTTTATTCGACAAAGAACGAAAAAATAGTATTTTTCCGTTTTGCGCATTTCGTCTAGCGAAAAAGATGTCAATTCACTAACTCGTTTCGGTGAGCATAACGCCAAAAGCATAGCCAGTCTTAGCGTAAGCGTTTTCAGTTTCAGAGTGAGGCGACCCCCACGAATCAATGCAATGTAGCACTTTTCCCACATCCCAAACTACTGCCAAATTTTGGGCCGGGTGCTCTTTTACGAAATAACTTTCAGAAATCTAGAGACATACTTAGAATCAAGCATACTCTCTTTTGCGGAGTCAATGCAAGAGAAAAATGAGCTTAGAGCGGAGCTCAGTATACTAAAGCTCAAATTTTTCAAATTATATTCATAGAGAAACTACTATGAGTTAATCTTTCTTTGGGTAAATCTGGCATCAGAGGTAACTTGAAAAGCTCGGCATAAAACCGACGGCGTACTGAACATGACTTTCTTATAATATCTTTAATTGTTCTGGGTCCTTGAGAGAACCAAAAACTATGCCGAACAACAGCTAAAATCGTTTCCATTAACTCATGATAATAAGTAATTATTATCCGAGTTAATAAATCGTTTTTCGGGAGCCAAATAGGAAATTTAGCATAATTTTTCGCATCACTCTCCAATTTTTTTTTGAAAAAAAATTCGTTTACCTAATTTTATTTGCTCTATAGTTTTTTAAAATAGAAGCTGTTTACCGACAAAAATAAAAAATTGTCATAAATATTTTCCATGATTATATTGTGAAATTTGATCCTAAAATCTTTATTTTATTTAAATATTTTATTATTTTAAAAACAAAAAATTAATTAAATTGTGCCCGCGGACTTTTTGCGTGAAGTATTGGTAATATCCGATCAAATCGATTGTTAGGGAAAATGTTGGTGAGCAATCGCTCAAAGATAACATACCTAGAAAGCAAATCCAAAATAAAATAAAGATATAATTCTTGTATAACAAGCCTTTATATAAATTTTAGATAGTTGATAAGAATAGTAAAAACTTATACCAACTTACCAAAACCGTCTGTTTAAATGCCGATTTTGTAAGGCTTCAGAAATGTTGTTAATCCCTTGAATGGTTGTCGATGCACCAATAAATAGTCGTAACTCATCTGGTAATGCGGAAAGCATTAAACAGCGAGCTAAAAATCTTGTCCGTAGGGCTTCTGATGAGGGGGTCAGCTCGCTAATTGTTGTATCTCCCCATAGGGAGTCCCTAAAATAAATAAAAATAGATATGCAAAGACAAAATAAAAAAGTTATAATATTTTATAAAAATAAATTACTGTAGGGCCCAAAAAAATGCACCGTACTGACTTTAAGTGGTTTTAAAATTATGAAAATTAATTATTTTTTAATTCGGTTTTTTATATTTTGTTGCTTTTTATGTTATTAACAAATGCGTAGAATAGTTTTTGTTTTTAATTGAAAAAAAATTTTTTTGACAATTTTTTCACATTTGGCGGAAAATTGAAGGGATCAAAAAAAAACCGCCGACTTAATAAAATGCGTAGTATTATAATAGTTTTAGGATGTTCCGTAAAAAATCGTTGTCTGTTGATGTAAGAGAACTATTGATGAATGAAATTGAGTCATTAAAACAATTATAGCATTCGCATAAACCGCGCTTGAAAAAGTCGATTTTACATTAAAAATCGGCGTTTATTCTGAAAAAATCGATTTCTGAACCGGATATGCATTGTTCAGAAAAATTGATGGTGTTATCTTAAAGAGCACGAAATTCTGTATAATATGTATATTGTAAAATTAGAAAAATTGACCGCAAAACTTTTTAGAAACTTATCTTACAAAAGCAATGTCACCAAAAAAGGTGTTTTTTACATTAAAAATAGCACATTTTCAGCTTTCATAAATCTATTGTTATGTCCTTAAAATATTATGGGGTCAATTTTTCTAATCCCACAATATATTATGCAGAATTTCGTGTTCTTTTAGATAGCATCATTCATTTTTCTGAACAATGCATATCCGGTTCAGAAATCGATTTTTTCCGAATAAAAACCGATTTTTAATGTAAAATCGAGTTTTTCAAGTGCGGTTTATACAAACGCTACAATTACTTTAATGACTCAATTTCATTCATCAATAGTTCTCTTACATCAACAGACAACGATTTTTTACAGAACATCCTAAAACTATTATAATACCACGTATTTTATTAAGTCGGCAGTTTTTTTTTGATCCCTTCAATTTTCCGCCAAATGTGAAAAAATTGTCAAAAAATTTTTTTTTCAATTAAAAACAAAAACTATTCTACGCATTTGTTAATAACATAAAAAGCAACAAAATATAAAAAAACCGAATTAAAAAATAATTATCATAATTTTAAAACCATTTAAAGTACTCGGCGTCAGCCCGGCGCATTTTTTTGATCCCTACTATAGTTTTAATGATTTTAATATTCCATTAAATTACATTTTAAAAACCCACCGAAATGCGACTAGATACTGAACAACTAGGTCAGCGCCGGTCAGCCATTGAACCGCATCCAAAATGCGTCGATTAATGGACGTGCCTAACGCTGTATTGACGAAATGTCGTAACAAAGCGACAAGTCGCCGCCGAAACCATTGATTTCGGCCACGTAGACCAAAAACTTCGTCTAAGAAAAGAAGCAAAACTCGCAAAGGAATACTTTCAATATTAGCAGCCTGTAAAAAAATAAGATCTATATAAAACTTTTTACATATTATAATCTCGCAAATAAGATTGTTCCTTCAACTCATCCCGAAAAAAATTTGTGACCAAAATATCGAAAAAATTGCAAAAATTCGTTTTATCTCATTTAGTAAAAGATTTTCAAAAACTGTTCAGAAATCTGTCCTCTAATGAAATTCTCTAATGCATATAAATGATTTTTTTAAGCTTTATTTTTGACAAATAAGTCAAAATTTCGCAAATAAATTTAATAAATTTTATAATTTTTGGTATGTTTTATTATTTTTTGAGATTGGTTTGTTTATGATTATAATTCAAATATTTTCATTTGTTTAAATTTCTTAATAAATTATTAACATACATCATCAATGTGCGCCGCAACACGATTCGAATCTAATGAATAATTAAAACCATTTCGCCACACGCTGCCTGCAGCAACAGGGTTACTAACTAAAGTATCGCTACCCGACAGCGACGTTACGTTGTTGTTCGACTAAAATAAAATATTAAAAAAAATTGAAACTACATAGTAAGTAACTAATATTAACTAAAAAATTTTAAATTTTTAATATAATAATATTTATGAAAAAAATCATTTTACGATTACAGGAAATTTGCGCACCTTTGACATTGAGCAAGTTTTTCGCCTCAATAAATAACTTTAAAAAAATTATTTTTCGATTCAAAATTTAGTTTTTTATCTATCGTCTTTTATCTATTAATTTTTTAGCTTACATATAAAACGATAAAATGTTAAGATTAAAAATATTAAATTATTTTATAATTTCCGAAATATCAAAATTGACTTTTTCAATTAATTGAAGATTTTTTCAATTGATTTTGGTCAAATTGAATTTTCTACAAAAAATCAAATTCTAAATCATCCAAGAGCAATTCAAAATCGTTTTTTATAAAATAATCCAGAAAATTGGGATAATTATTATTTTTTATTATATTTTAAAAATGCTTATTATACAGGGTGGCGCATTCTTGTGGCAGGATTTCAATTGGCTTTAACTTTTTAAATTGTAAAATTTTTTTACATCCGATTCCCAAAAGTACTCCATTTTGTATAATACCAAACTTGTCGATATTGGTCTCGATTTACAAATTTGCTAATCATTTTAAATTTTTTGCCACTTCAAAAAACAAGACATTTTTGTTAAAGTGGGTGGCATATGTTTTTGTTACAACTTTTTTACTTTTTAAGAAAATTGTAAAATTCTTTTTCGCATTCGATTTCCAAGGTTTTAATATTTTATTTGACACTAAACTTGTCGATATTGGTTTCGAATTACAAATTTACTAATTATTTAAACTTTTTTGCCAATTTTTCTAAAGGTCGAAAATGTGTATAGTTGACGTTAAATCGACACAATTTTTTGAATTGATTTTCGCTAATTTTTATTTAATAGCAGCTTAAATAATGTCTTCTAGAACAAATTTTACCTTAATTTTCAAATAAAAAGTCAAAATAAGTAGGTTTTATGCTTAGGATTAGTTGGACCTTATCAACCCACTTTAATGAAAATGTCATGTTTTTTGAAAAAATGGTAAAAAAAAGTTTAAATAATAAAACAAAATGAGGTACATTTGAGAATCAAATGCAAAAAAAAATTACAATTCGGTTAAAAAGTAAAAAAGTTAGAGCCAATTGAAATTCCGCCACAAGAATGCGCCACCCTGTATTAAAAAAATATTTGAGAAATTTGAAAAATTGAAATAAATTAAAATATTTAAAAGCTTTTTTTTGAAAAATTATTTTTGTTGCTTGGGCCTCAATTGACCCAGACGCAATCGACAGGCCGTAATTGTCGTAATACCACAAAAGCCTGCTCAAAGCCAAAAGTGCGAAAGCCGTAAATTGACTTTGATTAGTTAACTTATATTCTAATAAATACCAGTAAAGTTATATTTTTTACCTTTAATACGTGAGTGGCAGCCTTATTTAATTCGGAACTAACTTTTCCGATACCGTCAAACACTTGATCCGGCATTGACGTTACCGCAGTGCCAAATGCTTTTACGCCGCTAAGAATTGGGTCAAACATCGCGGAAACAACTTTTTGCGAAAGTCTAGGGCCCTGACCATCTCTTGTGGTGTTTTTTTTTCCATTAATCGGACGGTAGAGTCCGGTGTGCTGACTTAAAAAATGGAAAATTTCCGCTTCGAGACCAACATTTGCGTCCAAAAGAGTCGGTTGCAAAATACACTGAAAAACAAAAAGAAATTTTGTACCCTGATTTCGGGCGCCCCGTAAATAAAACCACTCTTATAAATGGAAAATTTTGGCGTTGAGTATTTTTCAAATATTTAATATTTTCACATTTTTTGCTTTTTTGATATTTTTTTGCTAGATTCTTATGCTTCTATATTTTTTTTTATTTTTTGCATCTTTTATGTATTATTAACCTAAAAAAATAGAGGAGCGAATGAGATTAAAAACGTCGCCAAATCTTTCAATGTTAATGAGCAATTTGCAAAGATAGGCGAAGAGGCCGTCCTAAGAGCAAAAAAAAAAGAAAATTTTAATTTATTTAAGTCGCGATTGCGTGAAAAGTGGAAAAGATAGGTTACGGATGTTTACATTTACGCGTAATGGGGAAATGAGGTGCGCGTCATATAGCAAAGTAGCGCGATAGATTTTAGAACGAGGTGGACGCTACGTGCATCCTAAACTGTTTTTGGCGCGCCTTCCAAGCAGAAGATCCTAAAGATCTTGAATATGATAAAAATATCACTGACTACGATGAAACCAACGATCTTATAGATATTCCAGATGAAAATTTAAATGCTTTAGAAAATTTTCATATTTATGTATGTAAATAGATTTGAATAAATCTTCTTTTTTGTTAAAACTTATCTATATTTTATATAAAATAAAAAATATTAAAAAAATATTCTTAAAAAATCTTTTTTTAAATTCTGTTAATCGTTTATAACGTTTATAAACAAGAAAATTAAAATTTGAAAAATTTAAGAAACCGCCAAATTTCTCCATGTATAGCGTGTTTCAAATTCGCATTTTTGTTTTAACTTTTTTATTTCGCAACTAATTCTCAAAATTATTTTTTTATTTGATTCTCAAGACTTTAGTCAACTGTTTAAGACTAAGCTGGTCGACATTGATTACAAGCAGTGATGGGTAAGTGGCTCACTCTTTTCCGGACTCTCTTCTTTTTGTACGCTATTTCTCAAGAAAAAATTTTTCTTTTCAACGCATTTTTTACAGTTTCTTTTTGATTTGTGAAGTCTATAACTTTTCGGTTTGTAGAAGTCAATCATTTTTTAATAAAATTACTCCAAAATTAATGTGTATATACATGTACTGGACATAACATTTTTTTCAGAATTTAAAAATTCCTATTTTGAGCCAAGTTATGGTCCAATGAGCCACTTAGAAATTGATGGCTCGCGATGAAAATAGACGAAAAGAAAACGCATACTTTTTTTTTTTTCATCTCTTCAACGAGAGCCACGAATTTCAAAATGACTCATTGGAATCTTTGACTTGGTCCAGAATAGGAATTTTTAAAATTTGAAAAAAACTTTTCATTACAAGGAAAAGCTCAATGTTCATGTTTATTTTGGAGTAATTTTATTAAAAAATGATTGAGTTATAAACTTCACAAACCGAAAAGAAACTGTAAAAAAAATGCTATAAAAATTTTTATTGAGAAATAGCATGCAAAAAGAAAGAGAGTCCAGACGCTAATCGGTGAGCCACTTACTCATCACTGATTACAAGTTACGAATTTGCTAATGCTTAAACTTAAACTTTTTTGCCAATTTTTCCAAAGGTCGAAAATGTGTAAAATTGACGTTAAATCGACATAATTTTTGAATTGATTTTCGCTAATTTTTATTAAATAGCTTAAATAATGTTTTCTAAAACAAATTTTACTCCGAGTTTCAACTAAAGAGTCAAAATAGTTTAAAATAGGTTTAATGCTTAGGATGAGTTGAACCTTATCATTGAGTCTTTTTTATCTCCATAACTCCCTTTTCCGACCAGAGCTTTCTTTTGTGTTTGCAATCGCCCTCCCTCCCATTTTTTGTTATATTATAGTATTTATAACTTGATATTTTAGAAATCTTTTATATGCAAAAAAAAGAGTTATACAACGGTTATAGACGAACAACGTATGTTTGTTATTAATTTTTTGTGCATTGCCCTCCGTTTTCTCTCTCTTATGGATAATAATCATGTTCTTTTTATTTCACTTGAATAAGAATTTGAGTCAATGAGCCTTGAGTCGGCTCATGAGTCGACTCAAATGACTCATTCGCTTCACGATGAAAAAGAAAATTTTTGAGAAAGAAAATTTTTTGAGTCAAATGAGCTATGTGAGTCTTTTGAGTTAGCTCAAAAATTTTATTAAAATAGCTCATTGTCAAGTGAGCTAATATTTCTCTCAGCTCATAAATCACGAGAGGATCATAATTTATTAAGTTATTTTGGCTCATAAATTAAAAATGACTCATGAGCTACTGAGCTATTCAAATCATCAATTTGAGTTGCGTGACTCATATTGATGAGTCAAATAGCTCAATAATTTGTGATCCTCGCCATGAGCCATGAGCTGATTTTGAGTTATTACCCAGCACTGCTTATCAACCCACTTTAATGAAAATGTCTTGTTTTTGAAAAAATGGTAAAAAAAAAGTTTAAATGGTTAGCAAATTTGTAAATCGAAACCAATATCGATAAGCTTGGTGTCAAACAGGCGCCCAAAATCTTGGGAATAAAAAAGAATTTTGAGAATTAGTTGCAAATTAAAAAAAATTATAACAAAAATGCAATCGAGGACGAATTTGCACAAGGATGCAACGAAAATAATTTCCATTTTCCGAAAATCGAATGAAAATCAAAAATTTTATCACACTTTTTGAGTCAAAAAATACGTATTTGCGTATTTAGGATCAATACAAATTTCAAATATTGAACAAAAATTGATAAAAAAATATGAGAGAATGCGAGAAGCACAAACTAACGACAACGTTAAGAGCAATGGAAAGAAAAACAATCGGATTGCGAATTACGGACAAAATCAGACGCGAAGAAATCAGAAAGAAACACTATTCGCAGACGCATGCGAGACAGTCACAATACGAAAACTTTATTGGTCAGGGCACGTAGCCAGAAGGAAGGACAACAGATGGACGACACGAGCGACATTTTGGTGGTCATACGACTGCAAAAGACCACCAGGAAGACCAGCGGAAAGATAGCGAAGGTTGATGAAAGAACGCATAGGACCTAATTGGAGACAATTAGCAGAAGACAGAAAACAATATAAGCGGTGATCGTATGATCCACCACGGGATAACAATGTGTGACAGGGATCTTCAAATGTTCAAGTGTAAAAAAACGTCAAAACACGTAAAACATTTAGAAAAAATGTAGTTTACCATTATGTAGGCGTTTAAGGCTTTGCACCGTTTCTCTAAAAGCTCTGGTCCAAATTGTTAAATGTTTTTTTGCCGGGAAAGCTGAGATTGCGCAAATTTGGATACTAGAAAAAAATCAAAAATTATTTCAAAAAAATTGTCGAGCTTTTACTACATACAGTAGGGGCCAAAAAAATCCGCCGGGCTGACGCCGAGTACTTTAAGTGGTTTTAAAATCAAAATAATTAATTATTTTTTAATTGATATTATAATATTAGCTTGGCAAAAAAGTACTTCGACAAAATTTAACTTTTTTTTCAATTATTTATAACTTTATTCAGAACAAATAATTTTAAACAATATATTCACCGTTGACATCAATAACTTTTACCCATTTATCAGGTAAAGCACCTATGCCTTTTTCCCAGAATTCAGAGGACTGAGATAAAAAAAAGTTGTCGACTGCTATTTTGAGGTCGTCATACTTGTCGAACTTTTTTCCGTGCAAATAATGCTTGAGCGGTCGGAACAGGTGGTAATCAGAAGGCGCAATGTCCGGTGAGTACGGCGGATGGGCAACCGTGTGCCAGCCAAGTTCGGTTAATTTTTGGCGGGTGAAGGAAGCAACGTGGTCGAGCATTGTCATGGAGCAAGTGAACTGTTGAACGTCTTGGACGTTTTTCTTGCATTGCATCAGCCAATTTCTGGAGCTGATCGATGTACACAGAAGCTGTGACAGTCATGCCTACGGGCAGCAACTCGTAGTAGATCGGTCCCTTCGCATCCCAACAAACACACAGAAGATGTTTGCGCTGGTGAGGTCTCCGTTCGCAAAGCGGTTGAACCAATTGTTGACCGTCGCACGATGAACAGTCCCTTCACCAATTATGCTGTTAATATTTGCAGCAGCCGCGCTTTGCACTCTTGCTTTGGAGCCACTCGTAGTAGATAATAGCTCGAATATGGTCTTTACTAATCATTAGTGAAAATTAACAAAACTCTGCGCGCGTGTCCTTATATACTCATATAATAATAGTTTCGAGAATGTTCTATTAGGGTTTTCGGAAAGAAACCGCGTTTTGATCCAAAAACAAAATTTATTATAAAAACAAAATTACAACACTTTAATCCAAAAGGTATTCTCCATTATTATCAACTACTTGTCGCCAACGTCCACGCAAAGAATGGATGCCTCTCTCGAAGAACTCGGCCGGCTGCGACTCAAAGAAGTTGGACACCCAAATTTCGATCTCGTCGTGGTTTTTGAACTTTTTCTCGGCCAGTGAGTGCTGCATCGACCGGAACAGATGATAATCGGATGGTGCCAGGTCTGGGCTATATGGCGGATGAGGAAGAACTTCCCAGCCCAATTCCTCGATTTTCTGCGAAGTGACCTTTGCGATATGCGGCCGAGCGTTGTCGTGAAGGAATTTCGTTGACGCCGTGTCCACGCATTGTCGCCCTAAGGCTTGGTCAACGCGGCTCAATTGGTCTTTGTAGAGGTCCGCCGTAACCGTCTGACCAGAATCCAGAACCTCAAAATACACCAAACCTTTGCTGTTCCACCAAACACAAAGCATAACCTTTTTGCCGTGTATGTCCGGTTTTGGAGTCGGTTTTGGCGCCTCACCGGGGTCCAGCCACTGCCGCTTTCTTGTGGCGTTGTCGTATTGAATCCATTTCTCATCTGACGTAATGATTGTGTCGAAAAAACCGCTGTTCTTAGCGCGGCGGAGGAGAATTCCGGCCATTGCCACTCTGCTTGCTTTGTTTGCATCACTCAGCTGATGCGGCACCCACTTTCCGGACCTGTTCGTCTTGCCTATTGCGTGCAAGTGGTCGGCAATGATCGTTTGACCGCAACTAAACCGTTCTGCCAGCTCTCGAATTGTTTGGCACGGATCCGACTCTATTGCTTCCTTCAACAGGTCATTGTCGACGACTTTAGGTCGATGTCCATGTTCATGATCCTCCAAGCTTTCGTCGCCACTTCTGAATCGTTTAAACCACTCCTGGCATTGACGTTCAGACAGGGCTTCCTCGCCAAATACTTCAAATAGCGCACGATGAGATTCAGCAGCCGATTTGTCGTGCTTAAAGTCGTACCACATGCAAGCTCGCATTCGAAATTTTTGATCAGACATTTTCTAAAAACTTAGTAAAAAATCAAAGTATACATAGACAAGTTATATATCAAACGATGCGCAAAAAAACGCTCTATCTGATAGATGAAACCAATTTACAAAATCTTTTATTATATGAGAAAAATAAATAAACAAATCCAACCGCGGTTTCTTTCCGAAAACCCTAATACAAGGCTATCAAACTTATAAAATTATTTGAATTATTTCCAGAAAATTTTAGAATTTTGAAATTTTTGTCGAAGTACTTTTTTGCCAAGCTAATAGTTTTGAGTCATTAAAACAATTGTAGCATTCGCATAAACCGCGCTTGAAAAGTCGATTTTACATTAAAAATCGGCGTTTATTCGGAAAAAATCGATTTCTGAACCGGATATGCATTGTTCAGAAAAATTGATGGTGTCATCTTAAAGAGCACGAAATTCTGTAAAATTAGAAAAATTGACCGCAAAACTTTTTAGAAACTTATCTTACAAAAGCAATGTCACCAAAAAAAGGTGTTTTTTACATTAAAAATAGCACATTTTCAGCTTTCATAAATCTATTGTTATGTCCTTAAAATATTATGGGGTCAATTTTTCTAATCCCACAATATATTATGCAGAATTTTGTGTTCTTTTAGATAGCATCATTCATTTTTCTGAACAATGCATATCCGGTTCAGAAATCGATTTTTTCCGAATAAAAACCGATTTTTAATGTAAAATCGAGTTTTTCAAGTGCGGTTTATACAAACGCTACAATTACTTTAATGACTCAATTTCATTCATCAATAGTTCTCTTACATCAACAGACAACGATTTTTTACAGAACATCCTAAAACTATTATAATACCACGTATTTTATTAAGTCGGCAGTTTTTTTTTGATTTGTTAATAACATAAAAAGCAACAAAATATAAAAAACCGAATTAAAAAATAATTAATTATCATAATTTTAAAACCATTTAAAGTACTCGGCGTCAGCCCGGCGCATTTTTTTGATCCCTACTGTATTTTAGAAAAATGAAACGTTAAGAAGTATTTTTATTTTTTGTTCGTTTTATTGCGCTTTCAAAATGTTATGTGTCATATTCACAAAGCAATATAGCTTTTAAATAAAAAATCTTCAAAAATTAAAATCGAAAATTGCTTTGTAAAAACGTAACACATAACATTTTAAAAAAGTAATAAGGTTGGCAAAAATAAAAAAAATTCCATGTTAGAATCAAACCCGAGATTTTCAAAAATATTATTAAATTTAAAATGGGCACAAATAAGTGTTATAATTGGTATCTTGTTAAAAATACACATCTTTACAAACATTCAGCAAATTCTTTGAGGGTGGGGAGGGTAAAAGAGGTACGGGGCACTTCTAAACGTTCCCTTCTTATTTAAATTTCTTATTTTCAATATTCAAAAAAAAATATTAGTAAATAAGCCGTAATTGTACAAATATTTAAATGTGCAAATAAAATCCTACTCGACTAGTGATTGTGGCGTTCAGTGTGTGAAAATCGGAGTATCGCCGAATCACATTCCAGGATGCGGCGCTTCGACCGTCCGCTTCGGTGCGCGTCACTCGAACGTTGTAAAGTGCAAAAAGTTTTTCGCTTGTGGCGCCAGTGCCTACGCTGCCAGCACCAAGAACGCGACGGCTCGAAACACTAGATGAAGCGTTACCGAGGCCAAGAGTTTCAACACAGACCTGTTTAGAAATAAAAATTCAATTTAATACTACCAAAGTAAAAATGTAAAAAAATTTGCGTATTTTATAACCGAGATAAATTCTAATTTTTTGTTCGATTTAATTATTATAAAGAAAACAGATTATAACAAATATTTTTTAAATTAAAAATTTTTGCATTAAGAAAAAGAATGTAAAACTTGAATTAAAGGCCTAAAGCTTGTCGCAATGGTTTCTTTAAGAAAATTTGTCATTGGTTCGTTAATTGACGTAGTAGCACGACGTTCTGTCTCTGATGCTGTATTTAAATGCAAGTCAAAATCTTCTCTGTGATTATGATTGCATAGAGCAGATCCGCTCTGAAATAAACATTCACGTTATTGTAAAAAATTTCTCAAATCCATTTATTATACAGGGTAAGTTTTTTAAATTTCGAGTGTTAATAAATCTTTTGTTTATAAATTAAATTAAAAAATTTAAATGGCTTTAAAATTGATTTGTTAAAAAATTTTATTTGACATACATATAACGAGAGCTAGAAAATACAAAAAAATATTTTTTAAACCTAAAAATATCCAATAAAACTTTGACGTGACAATTTTAAACTTGTTTAAATTTTTCAATTCCGTTTATAAGCAAAAAATTTATTAATGATTGAAATTCTTATTAATGTATTAATTAATAATTGTACTTTGTCCCAAAAATACAAAAAAAACGTACCTGCAATTCATTGAAATTTTCTTGGGGCTGAGATTTTTCATTAAAAAGAAAATTTTTATTTTTAAAATCGCAACTTTTGACATAATTTTCCATGTTTAAATTATCATCCTCCTCATTCAGAATTTCAATTTTTTCATCTTGACTCTCTTCCTCGTCTTCGATAACGCCAAGATTCTCCAGCATTTGCAAATATAGTGAATGACGTTTAAAGGCCGGATAAAAGCGGTCATCTTTTGTAAGAATATCAACCAACTTAATTTTTTTTATATACATATATTATTATTTTTAAAAAAGCGAAAAACAGCAAAAATAGTAATCTCAAAAAATTGAAAATAATACAAGGTGACAAGAAAAAACAGATCGACCTTTTATTCTTTTTAATGCTATTCAACTATTAGGTTGGCAACAAAGTATTTTCTGTTTTTTATGAAATAACTATTTTTTGGATCTAATAAAAGTTTTTGTAAAATAAATCAACCTATCTAAACGAGCGTTTTCTTACAATACACAAATTATTTGTAATAACTCAATCTTTAAAGCAAAAATTTATATTTATTACCAACATTGAAAAATGCCGATATACCAACATTGAAAAGTGCCGAATTTGCAATAAAAACGTACTTTTTAAAGTAACCTTTTTGAAATTTATTTTTTTAGCATTTTTTAGGCCTATAAAAAGGATGATTTTGAATAGTTTTAAAATTTTTCTTAAGCCCATATACTTATGTCGAGATACTCAAAAACTTTATGGGTCTAAAGTTAGAAATTTGTATGAAATTCGGTTAATATATCGGATACAAGAACCATTTTGATATCGCCAAATAGCCCAGAAAAATGGCTTCTTATACCCCATAACTTCGAACTTTTATGATAAACAGTAGCTGAAATAAAAGGCAAAAACTTCAAAATTGCAAAAATTTGGGGGTTCAACTTTCTTCGAGTTAAATCTGTTCGAATTTTTCTCATTCTTTTCATGAATGTTGACCATGAGTTGTAGATCATGATCGAAAATACCGCTTGGATTAATTAGATGTTGCAGTTTCGTTTTTATAATAAATATAGTTCCACATAAAAACGGAAAATACTTTCTTGCCGACCTAATAGTTTTTGATATCTTTTGATAATTTGTGGCTTAAATTAAAACTCTAACAAAATCATTTTTAAAACTTACCAGAAACAGGCCCATTTTTACAAAAATTACAATTTTAAAAAGCAAAAATGACTCTATTAGGATTTCAAAACGCAAAATATGTATATATATCAAAAACTAGTTGAATGGCATCAAAAAGAGTAAAACGTCGACTGTTTTTTCTTGTCACCGTGTACAGTAGCGGAAAAAAATAAGACCACTCCTCTAAAAAGTTTTTAAACCTCAATCATTTGTAAATGACAAAGTTTCTATTTCTCTCCATGCGCTTTTTTATACTATTTTTCACGCTTAATACGATGGCATTATTTGTTTTTTGATTAAGTTTTGTTTTACTCCTAACTTTTTCAATTTGTTCCGGCACCCCAATTTAAAAAAAAACCAAACCATTATTGAAAAGTTAGTTTATTAACAAAAATTTTATAATTTTATAACAAAATTAACAAAGACAACGTTCAGTATTTAGTAGCAGAGCCTTTAGAAGCGATAATTGCTTGATAGCGAGCGGGCAATTACGTCTAATAGTGTTTTTGACCATTCCTCACTGATAGCCGCGAATAAATCCGCGGACTTGGAGAAATGACGTTCGCGAATCTTCCTATAAACGTAATCCCACAAATTTTCAATAAGGTTCGAGTCGGTACTTTGTGCGAGCTAGGAAATGACAGCTACATAGTGCATCTCTTCGTTGCTTTGCCGTATATTTCGTCATTATCATTTAAGACTCAGTCTGCTGCTAACTTGTCAGAAACATGAGGCAACACCTTGGATTCCAAAATCCCGTAAGTGTCCCAATTCGGCAAATTGGTTTCATAGCGTCTTGTGAGAAACATGCCCAAGCCATTACAGATCATGCTTTACTATGGACGCCTGATAGAATCATTTCAAAAGAGGCCGACGGACGTAGCATATGTCGTCGGTTAAGGAAAGCATTAATTTGGACTCGTCTGACCACAAAATACGAGCCAAATCATATGTTCGCGAGTAAACTTCAATCGCATTCGGCTGTTTTCAGCGGAGATCAGCAGCTTACGCAACGGTGGATACGCACCAAGCTTAACTAGACTAAATCATATTTTCACTATAAAACAGAAAAACAAGAGGAAATCAAATTTACCATAAGATATTCCTCGCGGTACGTATTGATATATTCAATTTGAGATGAGAATTCATAAAAGGTAAAGGGATCTTTTTTCATAATTCTTACAAGGAATCGTAGTCTTTCGTGGACGTCCACTACCCTTTCGACGCGGCGTTGAACCAGTTAATCGCCGATTTTGCTTGATGCGATGCACTGTTGTTTTTATGACCGAAAATTGCTTGGCTACTGCCCTCTCCGACTTTCTTTTCTGAACAGCTTTTACAATACGGGACTTTAAATCTTCAGAAAACTGTTAGTACAACATCTGGAACAAATTACATAGAATATAAAGGACATTTATCCGGTTTTTTTCCGCTTTCAAATGGAGGTGCTGGAGAAAACTGAAAAAGTTAGACAAAATTTATCAAAAAACAAATAACGCCATTGTATTAAGCGTGAAAAATAGTATAAAAAAGCGCATGGAGAGAAATAGAAAGTTTGTCATTTACAAATGAGAGGTTTAAAAACTTTTTAGAGGAGTAATCCAGTTTTTTCCGCTACTGTATATAATCGTCTGCAAAAAAGTTTAAAATTTTAAACTTAACTATTTTATAAAATAGTAATAATGCTTGCGCAAATTTGCTTGATTGATTATTTGAATTTTCTAATCAAATCATAGTACCCATTAAAACAGTGTAAAATAATGAATAATGCGTCAAAGAGATTTTTGTTCATTAATTATTTTAATTTTTTAGTTAATTGTATATTTTGCTTTATAAAAAATAATTGTTTTTTCAAATAATTAATTTAATCCATTTGAAACCAGAGCATTTTTCTTTTTTTGTGCATAAGCCATGTGTTTTTTTTTTTGTAAATTTTCTGTCTTCAGCGACATGTCGCTGAAAAAATTTAAAATAAGTATGCATCCTCTAAAAAAATAATTTTTCTTATTTTTTTGTTTTGTATTTCATTTATTAGGTTGAGGGGAAAGAAATGCGCGTTGCATTTGTCCATTTATTTCTCTGGTACAATGAAAGATTTTATAAAACGGTTTTGTCTATCAGAAAGAGCGTTTTATTCCGCATCGTTTGATATATAACTTATCTATGTTTACTTTGTTTTTTACAAGAAAAAGTGTTTAGAAAATGTTTCAGCAAAAATTTCGAATTCGAGCTTGCATATGGTACGACTTCAAGCAAGGCAAATCGGCTGCTGAATCTTATCGTGCCCTGTCTGAGGTATTCGGCGAAGAAGCCCTGTCCGAAAGTCAGTGTCGACGATGGTTCCAGCGCTTCAAGAACGGTGATGAAAGCTTGGAGGACGAAGAACACGGAAGTCGGCCTCAAATCGTCGATAACGAAGTATTGAAGTCCGTCATTGAGTCAGACCCCAGCCAAACAACTCGCCAGCTTGCAGAACAGTTTGACTGCGATCAAACAACCATCGTCGACCACTTGCACGTACTGGAAAAGGTAAATCGGTGCGGAAAAGGGGCTTTCCGACTCAAACAAGGCGACACGCGTCGCAATCGCCAGCATTCTCGCTTGCCGCGCCAAGAACAGAGGCTTCTTCGACTCCATTGTTACTTCGGATGAGAAATGGATCCAATACGACAACGCCACAAGAAAGCGGCAGTGGCTGGACCCCGGTGAGGCGCCAAAACCGGACATCCACGGAAAAAAGGTGATGCTTTGTGTTTGGTGGAACAGCAAAGGTCTCGTGTATTTCGAGGTTCTGGATTCGGGTCAAATAGTTACGGCGGACCTCTACCAACATCAATTGGGCCGTGTGGATCAAGCGCTGCGACGTCAAGGTATGGATACGGCGTCGACAAAATTTCTTCACAACAACGCCCGGCCGCATGTCGCAAAGATCACTTCACAGAAAATCGAGGAATTGGGCTGGGAAGTCCTGCCTCACCCGCCATACAGCCCAGACCTGGCGCCATCCGATTATCATCTGTTCCGGTCGATGCAGCACTCCCTGGCCGAGAAAAAGTTCAAAAACCGCGACGAGATCAAAATTTGGGTGTCCAACTTCTTTGAGTCGCAGCCGGCCGAGTTCTTCGAGAAGGGCATCCATTCTTTGCGTGGACGTTGGCGACAAGTAGTCAATAATAATGGCGAATACCTTTTGGATTAAAGTGTTGTAATTTTGTTTTTATAATAAAAAAAATTATTGACTCAAACGCGCATTTCTTTCCCCTCAACCTAATATATGCTTTTTGCCTACTTTCTGTTTATTAATTCAATTTTTTGTTCAAATTTTTTTGCTGCAGCGACATGTTACTGTCGCTGCAGTGGTTTCGGTAGGTTAAGTAAATCCGTTAAAAAATTTACAATTTTTTGGAAATGATTATAAGAAAACTTTGCAGAATATATTACATAAAGTTTGAATTCAATATTACCTTTTCCTGAATTTGCTCAAACCAGTTGTCAAATGGCTCATCGTTTCGAACCCGCGCCAAAAATTTGTTGATCATCGAATCGTCTAGTGGCACACGCGTAATTGCCTAGAATATTTTATTATTTTATCGGAACTGCGATAATTCGATCGCGGCCGGGACAATTACGGCCGACAATTGTGGTTCGGACAATGCGAATCAAGCAACAAATATAATCTTTCAAAAAAAAATACAAAAATTTTTTAAAAAAATTTGAAAAAAATTTATAATAAGTGTGCATCTTCCTTTGTCCAAGTGTATATAAAAATACCTTGTTTTTTTGAAAAATTATTTTTGTTGCTTGCGCCGCAATTGTCCTGGCCACAATTTTCGGCCGCAATTGTCAGCCACAACTGTCTCAGCTGCAATTGTCGAAACATCATTTTATCATAATAAAATAAATAAATAAAACGTAACAAAATCTACCATTTTGTTTTTACTTAAAAAATACATTTATACTACCTCATGTGACAAATATTGTCGATACATAAAAAGCGCGGCCTCCTTGACAGTTTCGTAAACTTCGTGGCCCACTGTTTCACCTGTATACAACCCGTTCATTTGATGTTCCACAGATACTTTAAAGCCCTAAAGATTTTTGATTTTTTAATAAAAACTATTACTATGTAATTTCTTTTTAATTAACTTTACTTTATCAACTAGAACTTTTTTTCTAAGTTACTTTGAACTTTGATTTAAAATGTATTTTGTAGAAAATTGAATTCTGAATCAAAAAAATAAAATTAATTCTTTTAAAAGTAATGTTATGATATTTAAAAAGTTAGCTAAAGCTAGAAAATCTGCAAGTGCGGCGTCCGCAAATGTCGATGCGCCATTTAAAACCATTTCTTAAATTGTTATAAAAACACATCAAAATAAAAATAAAAAACCTCAATAGAGAGGTAAAAATCGATAAAATTCTGTCCGCCAACTTGTATTAAAAATTCGGCAAAAAATGTCACGGCGGTTTGATGAGTGAGAACGACAGTAATAGGCAAATGGACAAATTTAGACGAAAAATCATTGTCAGATGGTGCAACATTAGTGGTTACATTCTAAAATTAAACCACATATATATTTTTAATTTTAAGCTAGCATTTTTATTTTTTATTATGTTAAATATTAGGCTGGAAAGAAATTTTTTTATACCTTACATCGCATTTCTATTTTTTTTTCATATTGATAATCAATATCAATCTATAATATAACCACCATTATTACTCAAGATCTTTGCCCAACGTTTGAGCAAATCATTGATCCTTTTCTTATAGAATTCCGCTTTCTGTAGGTCGAAAAAGTTTCGGACCTCCATTTTCAGCTAGTCGACATTGGCGAAGGTTTTATGCATGTGGTGCTTTAGAGCGAAGAATAAATAATAGACGAATTGGCGCAATGTCAAACAAATATGGTGGATGTGGTACTGTATCCGAGCCAAGCTCCATCAATCTGGCGAGTGATCGTTGCAATGTGAGGATGAACGTTGTCCTGTAGAGGTGGACATCGACACGTCTTCAGCGCTTTTCTCGAATTGCTTTAGCCAATTTTTGGAGCTGATCCGCGTAAACGGTAGCTGTCACACTCCTCTGCTCTTTCATAAGTTCATAATAAAGCATTCCTTCGTAGTGGGCGCCATATGTGAGGCTTGTTGTAGAGTGCCGTATCTCCTTTTCGAAAGCGATTGAACCAAGTGTTAACAGTCGTGTGGGTAACGTTGTCTGGCCCTAAAATATCGCATATGTTTCCAGCTGCGGCCCATGCCCTATGACCAAGGCGCCACTCTTAGAAGACGAGTACCCGAATTTGTTGTTTGTTAATTGAAGTCATAGCTAGCTTGCTTAATGCTGCTTCCTTATATACCCCCAGAAAGAAGCGCGTGAAAAGTTTTGGAAAGTTCTACCATCCAAAAAGTTTAAGTAAGAAAAAAATTTTTGTCTTAAGCGTAAAGAAAATTTCTTTCCAGCCCAATACGTATAAAAAATAAATATAAATTAAAAACATTTTTAACAGAATAAAAACAAAATATAGAAAAATTAAGGCTTAGAGGTACGCGATGAATTTCATTTTATTTGGGACAAAGTTCAGTTCCGCCTCAACATCACCTGGGTGTCCTTCTTATTTGGGGAACAATAGATACCACTTTGCATAATGTGAGTGATACGGCAGTGCTGACCAAAACCCCCAAAAAAATTTTAAAAATAATTTAATAAACCTGTTTTACAATAGCCACTTCAGATTGATTGGCTATTAAAATCATTCGTCTTTTGATAAGATTCTCCGTAAATTCTAAACTCGCCAACTGTTGTTTAAAGCTATCGGCTATAAATAAATTAAATTGATCGTCGAATTAAATATTCCACTTTATGTAAAAAATTTTTTAATGTAAAAATATAAATAGAATAACGGAAGTTTTAAAATAATATTTTTTTATTTGCAAAAAAACTCCGTTATCTGTCCAAACAAAAACAGACTTTTATATTTTGAAATAATTTCAAAAAATTTAGTTCAAAGTAAAAAATTATTAAAATACGAAACCAAACTGTAATCGCCAGTTAGGGCGTTGTCTTTAGCCCGCAACAAATTAATCTCTTCGTGAAGAGCCTCAAGAATGGACTCCAATTCCTGTACCGACTCACAAGTCTCTAGATTTGTAACAAAATCGTCCGTACCAATCGGCAAACTGCTTAACTAAAAAATTAATTAAATCAATTTAAATAATTTACTTTAAATATTTTATTTTCAGCCATTCAAAAATAAAATTTTAAAAATTTGTATATATCATTTTTTTGATTAGCACATAATTTAAAATAAAACAAAATGATACTGCTAATTTGAAACTTAATTCAATTTTTAGAGCTTCGGTGCCCGATTTGTTTTTGTTATAACTTTTTTATTTCAGAATCTATTCTCAAAATTCTTTTTTTATTTGATTCATAACTCCTTGAGAATTTTTATATCACCAAACTTGTCCATATTGTAGTTCCGATTTAGAAATTTTATATTCATTTGAACTTTTTTGCCATTTTTTCAAACATAAAGGCAAAATCATTAAAATTTGTAACATAATGATGGAACCATCTTAATCATCAAGCCTATATTGAATGTTTTTAACATTTTGGTTCAAAATGAGGATAAAATTAATCATAATGGACATTTTTTAACCAATTAAATGAAATTTTAGCAAATTCAGATTGAAAAATTGAGTCAATTTCAAATCAATTTTACCCGTTTTTCACGTTCGTTCTGTTTAAAAATAGTGCCAAAAAAGTTTAAATAAATATTAAATTTCTAATCCATAATGAACAAGTTTGGTGTGGACAAGTTTGGTATTTAATGTTAAATTTCGTTCTGTTGGTGTCAAACAAAACGGCAAAGCCTTGAGAATCGAATGGAAAAAATTTTTACAATTTGGTTAAAAAATAAAAAGATTACAACAAAAACGATTCGGGCGCCCAAAATGAAACACTCTGTATTTAATGCGAAATTTCGTTCTGTATATTAATTACGGCGTAGCGACATTTGCGCCTGCGACATTAGCGCATTTTCAACTTCAACTAACTTTTTGAGCAGTATGAAGATATTTTTGAGAAAACTAATTTTAATTATTGGATTCAGAATTTAGTTCTCTATCATAAACATTTTAAATTTTTATTCAATCTAATTTGCAAGGTAAGTTCATTTTAAAATTATTTGCTCTTATTAAAAAGGACATATCATTAGAAAGAACGCAATTTTCACAAAAAAAATTAACTGCGGAATAAGCACTATAACAAAACTACAAGCTAAAATATAAAGTAGTGATTGTAATATATTAACTAAACTACTATTGATATTTAAATTTTATTGTAAGCATTTTTTCTTTTTCTAGCGGTTAGTGTGCGCGGCGTTCCCTTTTTGTCGCTCAGATTCGAATTCGCCTTGTCGCACTTTCTTTTTTTGTTGTTGAACTTTCTCTTCAGCCAGACTTTTGGTACAAAATTTATTTTAAATGGTTTGTTTTCTCGGCGCCCAATAGAAATTGCTCTTTATTGTCGATTTTTGGTCCCGTTTCAAAGATCATGCCGCTATTTAAGCACTGGTACCGGCAAAAAAGGCAGTGATTGCTAAAAAATATCCCAGCCAAAACTACAGCAAATTATCAACCACTCGCTGTATTTTTTCAGAATATTCAAGAGTTTTGTTCGACGCATCCACAATATATCATCTCGAATGAGCCGACAAAAAATTAAATTAAATTAAAAGATTAACAAAAAAAGAAAGTGCGACAAGACGGATTCGAATCAAAGCGACAATACGATGCCAACGAAAGGAATGCTTACAACAAAATTTAAATATAATTACAAATACTACTTTAGCTTGTAGTTTTGTTATATTGCTTATTCCGCATTTTTTTGTGTAAAAAATGGGCTCTTTTTAGTGATGTCTTTTTTAGTAAGAGCAAATAATTTTAAAATAAACTTTTCTTGTTAGAAAAAAGTTATAATTAAAATTGCAAGGTCACTCAAAAAAATTCCAAAAAATAAAAATTGACTTTACTTTTTCATCTGTAATTTTTTTTTTCAAAATGAGTTAAGAACTTGAATCAAAAAGTGATCAATAGAGAATTAAATTCTGAATCAAATAATACAAATTCATTTTCTAAAAAGTAGCTTTATGATCATCGGAAAGCCAGCCAAAGTTGAAAAATGCGTAAATGTCGCAGGCGCAATTGTCGGTGTACCATTAATTATATTATGCATTAATTAGTTTGAAAAAAAAGTGTAATTAAAAAACATTCTGCTATATTAGATTATAATAATAAAAATAGCATAAAACTAACCAGCCAAACAATGAGATAATTGACGTATAAAGGATCAGAAAATTTGTCGAGAACGGGTATAATTACTTTTGTAACGACTACTTCGCGAATCAAAAAACGCAACGGTCGCGAACGAAAATCTTCAGATGGCATTAACAAATACAATAAAATGTCGACAATGTCGTGTAAATAGGCTAAAAAATTAATTTTAAAAAATTACTGATCAAAAAATTAAGTTTAATCAATTCGAAATTCTCAAATAATTCAGCTAAAATACCAATTCTTAAAATGTTTAATCCTTAACAAATTTTTACCTCTCAAAAAAAATGTAAATTTTTCATACTTACCGCTTTCATAGAGAGGCGAAGTGGCGACCAAGTCGCGGCAATAGCTTCGTTCCATTTCGAGTTCCAAGTCAAAAAAAACAGATTCAAGATCTTCCGTTTTAAGACCGCGTTGCCGTTGTGTTTGTTGAAATTTCTCCTTGGCTTTGCGATAAAGCCGCAAATGCGATGCAAAATCGTCGACAAAATGACGAGTTAAAAGTGGTGCCCAATCTACCTTTTTAACGCTAAAAGCTTTTAAGATTTTGTAAGAATTACAAATTTTTTGGAATTAAATTGTTTTGGAAAACTTTTTTCGACCATCGCCGATTTTGCTGAAAATTCAGTAAAAGATACATAAATCAGATTATCGCCTCGATAGCCGTTTTTCAATTTTGCATAATACCGTAGTCATAGCCTGGCTAAAGTGATGACCATTTTCAATTTTTCGATTTTGACACGTTTTATACAAATTACTATAACTTCTTCAAAATGTACTTAGAAGTATGATGAAAGGCATTTTGGAACGAGAAATTCTCCCTCATCAAGATTCTCCTTAATATCTCTAATCAATCTCTATAAAAATTTTTATGAGTCATATTCATTATATATGTATTTTGACCATAACATATACACGTGATTTTCCGTGAAATTCTGCACAAGAAAACGCCTTTACCTCCCAAAATCCACTATAGCTGACCCAGTAAACTATAGCTGCACCTTACAGGCTCTTTTAAACATACTGTACTCCAAAAAATTTTTAAATTTTTAGCACCAAAACACTTTATGAATTACGTCTCACCGTGCTGATCAAGAATTGTATTGAGACTATGGTCTAATTTTTTGAATAGATCCCACTGGGACTCAAAATTCATTTAAGGTTCCAAAATTTCAATATTTTTAAATGGTCTGTATTTTTGCATACTATTGATTTTTTAATTCGTAAAACAAATACTATATAAAAAAACAATTTACTTATAGCAACAAAAAAAGTAGGGTCAACGCAGTTCATACCAGCTGCAGTTCAGGTCAACAAAAATTACAGATAATTATGCTAATATAAAGTTCTGAAAAACGTGGCAATGATCAGCAGATCAGATTATACCATATACTAAATTTTCAGCAAAATCGGTGATGATCGAAAAAAAATTTTCCAAGAATAGCTAAAAAATTTTAATTCTTACAGACATTTTAAGTGCTAAATTAGCGCCATTATCTAAAAGGTGTAAAAAAAGTTTGGCCTTTTTAATTTTCCAATTTCCCCTAAATCTTAACTAGAGGTTCTCGTGTCCAAAAAATATTACGCCTTATTACCTGCTTCATTTATTCATTTAAGGCATTTTATACCGAGTGAGTCAGCTAAATCCCCAGATTTCAAATGTTATTAACTTTTTATTATCGAACGACATATAACTTATTAAGCGCACAAAATTTACCGCGCGACTTTTGTGCGCGGCAAAAAATTTTTGCGCGGGTCAAAAAAAACATTATTTTTAAAATCGGTATAAAAATAAAAAATTTATTAACATTTAAAATCTGAGAATTTAGTTGACTCATCCTATATTTTAAATGACTCGGAGTCAAGTGAAATTGAAGTCTAATTAACTCTGAAATATAAAAAAATCCATAAACCAATGACTAAACGCAGCCATAGTTCTCCGTGCCGTTCGTTTGAGGCTTTCCTGAAAAGAGGTATCCGGCGAAATGTTTTTATACCATGAATCAACAAAATCGCGCATTATGTTCTCCAATATCTAAAATATGTATGTTGCAACTATAATTAAACTTTTGCCAGATTTCAATCTGACTGGCCATATTTAAATTCCAATTAAATCCTTCAATTTGCTTAATCAATTTCAGTTCTAATTATGAAACAATGATAAATTTTACTTTCAATAATTAATTTTTTGTTCTTTTACAATTTATTAGGATGTTTTTCCTTTTTAAAAATTCATAATTGGTTAATTCATTAATTTATTAGTAAGTAGTTTAAACATTAAAAAATATGCAAAAACTATTTTTTTATAACAACAACTATTTTTTATATGTTATAGTACAAACGATTTTGGTAACATTTGCTGTTGCATTTTAGTTTTCGAGATCCGCAGCAGTTGTTAGCGCATTTTCGGCCCACTTGCAATGAATTAGACATTGTCGTTGCTCATTAATGGACTCTGAGCCGACTTGCGCGAGTAATGAAATGTTTTTGTTTGGCGTGTCACCAAGTGATAAAAATTCGGAACTCAACAATCCATAATGAAAACTTTATTTCAATGTAAAATTTACCATTATTTCATAATTAGAATTGAAATTGACCAATCTAATTGAAATGTTTAATTGGAATTCAAATATTTAAATGTGGCCAATTTTTGGCCAAATTAAAATCTTGCAAAAGTTCAATTATGGCTGCATCATATTAGATAATATATAGCAAACTCCAATACATATTTTTTCTAATATAAGGTAACTCATTTTAGAATAACAATGAATTTGGTTAATTCCATTCTAATGCAAATTATCAAATTTATTTCCTTATAAAATGATTTAACAATGTTGTTCTGACTAAAGCCTTTATTATAAATTTACTTTATGTAAAAAATGTTACTAGTGAGTTGTTAGTTTGGATTTAAAAATCCAAACAAAAAAAAAGTAAACTAGAGGTTAAAGATTCAACAACAATAACTTAAACGCAATAATTATTGTTAAAACCATTTAAAAAAATTAAATAAAATCATCACAAATATAATATAAACCAACCTGTTCCAAAATGGAATCGATTTGTTCGTGACCGGTCATTGCATGCTTATTCGCATAACCTTCAAAATTCCGAAATCGATCTTTATCTCGGAGAATTGATGCCAATCCGCGTGAAAATCGAAAACGACTTGATAGCATACCAAATTCTTTCAGGAGTTTGAAGCGTACATTGAGTCCGTAATGCAAAAGCGAAACAACCATCCTATAAAAAAGACGTAAAATATTACCGAGCGTTAAATTTTGGCTTAATTTATTGTTATTATATTCGCCAACAAACGAGTTCTTATTGAATTAACTGAATATCGCATATTCCCGAAAAAAAACTTACCCAATAAAGAAAAATAAGATGCAAAAAATGAGAAAAATTAGATTACTAATTCCAAATAATGCCCACGAGATTAATATAGCCAAAAAAATTGAAATAATTGACTGGCGGATCTCGAGCATTTTTGAAACCACGCTTGTTAAGTTTAAATCCAATGTTTAAGTCTAAAACCTTTATTAACTGTAAAAACACGAATAGAGCAAAAAAGTCAGTTTACCTTGCAAATTCTGTGTCATTTCATTTCATGCAACAAAATTTTTTGAAAATTTAAAAAATAATTATTTTTTATTGTTGAATTTATATTGAAACGATTTGCCCTTTGTTGAATTTTTTTATTTAAATTCAATTTTAAAAATTAATATATGCTTGCCTTTCAAATTAAAAACAAAAAAATATGCACGCCAATTTCAAAATGACGATAGACATTAAAAAAATTTTCAAAATTGAAAAAAAATTTTACGTGAAAATAACGTTAACAAATTTGCTTAACATAGAATACGTACATATATATAAAAAATAGCAAATTTAATAGCGAATCTAATGTGTATAAACACATGATGGTAAAAATAAAATTTTTACAAAATAATTTGATTTCTATAAAATTAGTGCTTTTTGCAGACAGAAGTTTTTTCGGAATTTTCCAACATTTTTACATAAACAGTATAAAATTTATTTGAAGATCCAGTCCGCCCCTTTTACATATTAATATGTAAAAGGGGCGGACTGGATCTTTTAATGATAGATAAAGTTTGGTCTTCTATCGTCAGAGAGCTTGGCTTTATTTAGGTTCAGATATTCTAAAAAACATGTATTTTTTATCAGTTTTTGTTGTTTGATTTTTAGGCATCTCAGTTAAAATGTAATTAACTAGTTTAACTTTTTTCTAATTAAATTCTAATTTTTCAACTTTCTACACAAAGTCCAATAAATTACTAAATATTTTGTATGGAGTTCGGTATTCGTTATAGTTTCTAGTTCGCAAATTAAACAATGCTTTATTAAACAAAGGCTATAAGATAAACACAACAAAGAGAACAATAATTATAACCAAGAACAACGGCATAAGTCGACAGGTGCCATAATTACATTACGAAATACATGCCAATTAATATAATTGGTACAAGACCAATTCATTATTTAAATATATGATCGAAGGCCACAACACTAAAATAAAATATCATCAGGAATTGTGAATATCAGGAATTGAGTAAATATTAGTTTTTAACACGACTGCAAGTCATCCAGCCATCTTCAATCAAGTACCATTGGATTTTTTACCACTTCGGATTTTTAATAAAAATGTCCAAAATCAGACAGGAACAATATTTTTGGGTCACTAAATAGTCCCTTATAAATTTTAATAAAATTATTTTATTCCGGAATTCACTTTTTAATAATTAATTTTCTTTTGTAAATCACTGATTTTATTATATTTTAATTTAGGTCATCACATCGTGCCAAAATTATAACAAAAATAATGCTGCTAAACAGAAGATGATGTATGGTGCGACCATAACGAAATGTAGGCTAATTTGTCGCATGCGGCTCCACCTGCAATTGCTAGTAAATAGTATATTGCAGAATGTGCAAAATATAAAAAATGAATGGGATACGCTAGCTAATTAATATGAAACATTATGTAGTTAGTTAATGATATTGATATTTTAATAAATAAATTATTGTACTCATTTAAGCTCCTGTTCCTGACTAAGATTAAAAAATAAAGAAAAAATTTGGCAAAATAGATTTGAAATCGCTGCGACACAAAAAATGTACAATGGCACAATAAACAATATTCAATTATATATAGAAACATTGTAAAAATAAATGCAGCAGACAAAAGTTGTGTATGCAAACTACATTGCTGGAAAAAAGTTCAAACTACATTTTTTCAGATGAAAAGGAATTTTTCGTTGTGCTAGTCAATTTACCAGTGGTCGAGTGGTAAAAGTTTGTTTTGAAATTGTATTTTAGGGACTTAAGATTACGCCTTCGGCGCTCACCTAAGCTCCTGTTCTTGACTAAGATTAAAAAATAAAGAAAAAACTTGGCAAAATAGATTTGAAATTACTGCTACACAAAAATCGATTTGAACGGCGTGACTGGCTAGAAAAAAATTTAATGATAGAAATTGTGGCATGCGTCGCTCCTCGAAATTCGTCTTGAAATGTTTGGTTGAGTTTTGGATAGACCTCTCCTTTTCTTCCCGTAATGTTTGGCGTCGATGGGTTTCTAGCTAATCGGATCAAAAAAGCACTTTGATTTTTGGATTCTCTTCACTCAATTATTTCATATCCCACTATTTTCAATTGTTGAAAATTTTCAAATGACTAACCAATCTATTGATTTTCTAAATTTGAAAAATCTAATATAAATATGTATGAATGGAAAGCAGCCGAGCAATTTAAGTAATATTCTTATGAAATAAACTTTATTTAGCAGAATTCAAACCAAAATTAGGCATTGCATTCAATTGATAATAACACATAACAACGCAAAAGAAATAAATGAAGTCTGAATTATTAGAGTCAAGTATGCCTTATAATTTCTCGTTCTACATATGACGAGTATTTCCCATGATCATGCCGCTTTGATTGGCGCCTTTGTTCGAACCGGCCTGAAGTCCGATGATTGAATCGCCGGCACGCAACTGCTCACGTGTCCATTCGCGTGGCGCTTGCTTTTGCGACTCACGGGGTCCAACGCCTGGACGTCCGAAAGCGGTCTCGGATTTGCGCGCCAATGCTGACAAGCAAACGAGAACTGCATTCGGATCTCGTGTCTCGTAGAGGTCGATTGTCTGAAATAGTTCCGTTGCGGTGACGAATCGAGCGGCAAACGCGAGAAAGAACGAAATATTTTCCATTTTTTTGAAAGCAAGCGTGCTCGTATTAAATTTCTTTACGGAACCAGGCTCTAAAGCATTCGCTAATCTAGAAAATTTTTACATATTATATTAATGAAAAAAAAACAATATTTTCGAAAAAAATGGATGATTGTTAAACTATAACTTACTTTCATTTCATACTCTTTAGGAAAGCCCTTAAAAACCACTTACAATAAATGTTTGTACATAACAATTTTGAAGAACAAAAAATTTACTTGCACAAAATAATCCCGTCTTGTAAGAGCGCAATAAAATTATCTACGTTGCCGGATCGGTCGAAATCCTCGCCGATAACTTCAGAGATCCAGCCGAGAATTTCCGCGGCCACCGACGTTTCGAACTTGTTGTAAATTTTTTGCTGAAACTCAGCTGCGACTCCTGCTCTTTCCACCCTTTCTGCCATCTTTTTAATTTAACTAAACTACATAAAGTGAAAAAAAACAATTTAGATATAATCTGGTGACGTAACCTCCCCTTAATTTTTTAAAACAATTTAAAAGATATTTGCTTTATCTGATTTTCAAGAACTTTTGGATATCATTTGAAATAATCACTTGAAAAATATAATCACTTAGAAATATTTCGAATAGCCTTTTAATAAGAAAAATTGTTTTTTAAGTGAAATTTCATATGACAAATGGAATCAAAGATTCTCGCAACCAAATTAAATTAGCTTGTATTTTTTCATCAGTTAACAATGCCACACACACTATTACCAACTGGCAACAGCAAACTAATAGTATCTTTATGAAATTAGTTTAAAAAAGAAAGTCGGCTTATGATCAAGTTCCAACATAAAATAAAATCAGTTTAAAAACTTCAAAGCACACACCAAAGACGATTAGAATTGGTTTTATCAATGTAGTATAAAAATAAAAATAAAATAATTAATCATATACACAAGACAAGAAAATATTAAAAAAATCAAAGAAACAATATAAAATTTTCACAAAAATTAGTCAGTATAAAAAATATCCTAAATATATGACAGGAAAAAGTCATTTCCAATATAGTCGAAAAAAAACAATTTAGGCCACATTTAAAAATTTACGCGTTTACCCGACGTCCGAAAAGCGATTTGCTATTGTAGTAGCAGAGAATGTCGGTTAATGAATGATAGTCCACGTTTGATTTCTTGTCATGGCCACAATATTCGCTATCAGTTTCGCTTTCTTGTCACGAAACGGAGCCTAAAAAGAGTTTTCGAATAACAAAATTTTTTTTTCTTTCTTTTGGAGGAATAATTTTTTTATAAAATATTATTTTTTGCAATTCTAAAACAAACTATCAATTCTGGACGAATATTCATTCTATTGGGATTGTAACATAATTATCCGCGGCCTTTTCGAATGCTTAAAAAAGTTATTTTGCTTTTGTTCGATGTTTATACTTTGTACGCTGTGGAATAGCTTCCTTAATTGATCGGTTTAATTAGCAGAAATGTTGGAACAAATAGAGAAAATTCATTCAAAAAAAAAAAATAAGAACTAATATAAAAAACGAAAACCTGGTATTCGAAATCGCCCACAAAGTCGAACTCGTTGTTCAAGGCGGCAAATCCGTAAACGGACGGTGCGCTTCCAAGCGGCTCGCTGTCGACAGTGGACTCGGTCTCAAAGCTCATTCCGCCGGCCGGGTGGTTCATGCCGGTGCCGATGTAGAGCGTTTCCGTGCCGAGCGCTAAAAAACACAAAAAAAACGAATATGCAAAAGTGTGTAAAACAAAAAATTCACACACATTGTCGATTGCGAGAGAGAGTGGTTGAGATCAGGAAGTTTGACATTCGTCTTGTTAACTAAAGTATAGAAATGGTTCTGTCGGCCGAAAACCTCGAGTAGGGGGAAATGGAGCCTCCTGCAAAATTCGTCATAGCGCAAATCAAAATGAAGAGAGACGAAAAAGAAAAAAAGTATGCGTTTTTTTTTCTTTTTCGTCTCTCTTCATCGCAAGCCATCAATTTCTAAATGGCTCACTGGACCATAACTTTAATTAAGATATATAGTATAACTTTTTTACGTGCTTTATTTTCAGGTTGGTTTTGCATTTTCACATAGTAAAAAGTTTGTATGGCAAAATATCGAAATTGTTTTGTTTTTTTTCTTTTTCGTCTCTTACAGGAAAAGCCAAATTTATAATCGAAAAATTAAAATAAATTACTTTTTCGGTTGTATTTCATCTTGTATTCGGCAATAGACATCTCCACGTCGCCGACGATGATGCGCTTCGTGTCCATTCGTGCAAAAGCGCTGCTTGCGTTTGGCGTGCTCCGTCTCAACGCAAAGACCTTAGAAATAATCGAGATTTTTCCAACATAAAATCGTTTGTTTTTTTTTGTAAGCTTTACCTTTCAGCTGAGAGATAAGTTTTAAAAAGTCCGACGACTCGGATTCTCTACAGTGTGTCCAATAAAGTTACGTTCACCCACTTTTATGAATATAACTCGAACAATTTACATCAAAAATACGTAAAAATGTAGAATATTGTAGATAGTAAGTCTTAAAAACGGTGTGTAAAGCTTCGTTGCATTCTAAAAATATTCATGCATTTTATAGCATTTTTTGCAAATAACGCTGTCCAAAAATGATACGTTCAAAAATTATTTATTACTAAAACAACAGATAACAATTAAAACAACAAAAAATTAATAATGAGTGCATTCACCGTTTTTACTTATTACTTCGAAAATTCGCTTCGGCATTGTTCCGATCAACTTTTTCAGCATTTCAATGCTGATTCGACTCCAAGCAGCAGTAATGGCTGTTTTCAGTTGTTCGACCGTGTCGAACTGCCTGCCGTTCGCGTACACATCACGGACCATGACACCCCAGAGGTTCTCGATGGGGTTCAAGTCCGGAGAAATCGCAGGCCACTCGAGCACAGGGATGTTTTGTTCCGTGAGCCAGGCTTTCGTCGACCGACTTGCGTGAACCGCCGCATTGTCTTGCTGTAGAATCAAGTTTGCGGCACTGAAGCGTCGTCGATACGGGATCAGGTTCTGTTCCAGAACTGCCTGGTAATTGCCGCTGTTCATCTTTGACGAAACGAAGGCCAGCGACGTTTTTCCAAAGGCGCTGAAGCCCGCCCAAATCATGACGTTTCCGCCACCAAAATTTCGTTTCGAAAACACGCGCGGCTCACGTCTCAAATCGCGCCAGTAGTCGCGGAACCCATCCGGTCCATCTAGATTCCATTTTTTCTCGTCCGTCCAGATGACCTGGAAACAAAAAAAGTAAAAATTGGTCATTTTTACTTTCCAAAGTCAAACGTTTAGCTTATTAACAAATAAAAATTTACCGTATCCCACTCGTGGGTCCATGACATGTGCTGCTGTGCGAAATTCAAGCGAGCAGTCTTGTGGTGTGGCTTCAATCGAGGAGCCGCGTTCATTCTTTTTCGGCGTACGTGTGGAGAGGCGTTGAGCACATTCCAAATAGTGCTTTTCGAGACATTTGGCTGCACTTCACGTTGAATTTCGCGGCAGCTTTTGTTGTTAGTAGTCGCAGCGTTCACGATACGACGCTTTTCGCGTTCGGTCAGCTTCTTAGGCGCGCCAGGTGACTTTCGCAAGCCGTATGAAGTGGTGTTAGAGACGTAGCGGTTGACAACGTCCGATGATCGCGTCAGATGTGTCGCAATCCGACGATTGCTCCATCCTGCAGCCTTCAGCTCGTCGATTCGGCCTCGTTCATATTGTGTTAGCATTTTTCCTTTGCCCATGATGAGTTTTGAAATTGTAGTAAACAATCATCACTTATAACAACACAGTAGCAAAAAATTTAACAGGTTCAAAACACATTATAAATAACAAACGTATCATTTTTGGACAGCGTTATTTGCAAAAAATGCTATAAAATGCATGAATATTTTTAGAATGCAACGAAGCTTTACACACCGTTTTTAAGACTTACTATCTACAATATTCTACATTTTTACGTATTTTTGATGTAAATTGTTCGAGTTATATTCATAAAAGTGGGTGAACGTAACTTTATTGGACACACTGTATAATCGCTTCCACTCTCTGCAACAAATTGATGTTCGCGTGAAAGAGCGTGCGCTTCGCGATTAAAGAATTCCTGTAAAACGAAATGCCATCCGTTACCGGAGACGATCAACGAGAGTGAACGAGTGCGAGCCGAACCCTCGATGAAATGCACCGTCTTTTGAGCGCCGTATGATAGATAAGAACACGCGTCATCGAAGAGAACTTCGTCGGTAAGCTTATACAGTCGACGCCCCCATTAACATAACGCCAAGGGACTGCGCGTTAACTATGTTAATGGGGGAGCGTTATATTAAGGGGGCTAATGGGTGAAAACCAACCAAGCTGCCAAAACGATTATGTTAATGGGAGGTTTATGTTAATGGGAATTTATGTTAATGGGGGAGTCAACTGTAGTCAAAATGGATTCATCAAATAGCTCGTATGCGACGAAAATGCCACGTGCTCATGTCTATAATAGAGCGATAAAAAATGAACAAAAAAATAACAATCAAACCACTCGTTTTTCGCCGTTTTCATCAATTCGGACATCGACTTTACGAAAAACCACAAAAACGTTGACGTCATAACGATAGACTGGAAGCGCTGAAAACATCGCCATAGACGTTGGTGACAAACTCGACTAGCACGTTTGCCGCGTTTCTCCGCCATAACTGATTTGGACCTGTAAAAAAAAATATGTGAGAAAAACATTATCCAGGTAAAAAAAGGCAATAAGAAGTCACCTCATTCTCTTGCAGACACTTTGCGGCCTCCTGCTCAATCAATGTACTTGTCCGCACTAAAATTTTAGCAAATATTAAAACATAAAGATGGAATGGAAGCGTAAACCGACTTACAATCTTTTGTTACACTCATTTTTGTCAGTCAAAAGAATTAAACGAGCGTAAAATTTGAAATGAAACCTGTAAATGATTAAATAATAACTCGACTATATTGCAATTTAAAAAAAATAACATTCCAAAAAAATAACTAACGTTAGCAATTTTAAAAAATGTTTAAAACTTAGATTTTAGGTTGAACCTAAGGCTTAAGCTTAGTCTAAGTCTATGTCTATGCATAAGCCTTAGGTCTTAGGCTTAGAGTCAAACTTAATCGCATGTAACTCGGCAGGAAAGCAGTTCCTATACTTTTCTTAATTAGCGTGATGAGATATATCAAAGTGTGCACCGAAATTCCGATTTCCTAAATTTTAAGACCATTCCAGTACATTCTTGCTATATATGTTGAAGTTAGAATCAGTGATGGGTAATGGCTCCAATTTTGACTCCAGCATCCAGCGTGGCTCCGGAGTCAACCGGATGCTAATGACTCCGAAAATCAGTGATGGTGGAACCGGAGCCAAAAACGGAGCCAGATCCGAAAAAAGCGGAGCCGGAGTCAAGGCAAGGGCACGCGGCTCCGGAGCCGCGGAGCTATTTGATGGAGCCGGCTCCAAATTGCCGGAGTCACGAAAGCGAAAACTCCGATTTGACTCCGGTGGCTCCATGGGTGGAGCCGCAGTGATTTTTCCGGAGTTGGCTCCGGAGCCGGTTTTTTACTTTGACTCCCACCCGGAGCCGGCTCCGGTGGAGGCGACTCCGGATCCATTAAGGACTATGCGGCTCCGGAGCCGGCCATTCAAATGACTCCGGAGCCACGAAAGTTGAGCCGGCTCTGGTGCCCGGAGCCGCGGAGCCGGCTCCGATCGGCTCCGCGGCTCTGACTTTTCATTACCTGGAAAATGATATTTTAGTAGTTCGTTAACAAATATTTCCGTCAATAAGGTCATCAAATAGTTAAAATAAAAAAAACAAAGAAATTTATTTTCGTTTTTCAAAATTTAAATTAACAAAAAACATAAAATATTCCCGGGTAAGGGTGCACTTTACCCCCTCTTCCAAGATGGGTTTTTCTATGTATACAATGCCAAAAAGGGTCAGGTTGTATTTTTACCGTAATTTTATTACAGTTGGGTCGAAATGTAGCATTTTTACAGTAAGAAGCTACCGTAATTTTACAGTGAAAGTCAGCTGGGAGGGGAGTAAGCCCCGTGCCTATTTCCGCTAGTATGTTTTCAAGAAATATTTCCAAAATTAACATAAAACTTATTTTCCGATTAATGTTTTGTTAAATGAAAGAAAAACTTTTGCAGTTGTTAATTCCGGACCCATGTTCGCTTTATGCCCGCTAGTATGAAGCGTCATCTGCGAGAACATGCGCTCAACGGCTGCAGACGTCGCTGGAACGCATAAAAGTTTTTCTGCCAATCTGCTAAGAGTGGGATATGTCTAAAAATGTTGTCACGATGTTTAGTAATAATTAAACCTCAAAATGAGTACCTTTTGGTTGTGTTTCCAGTATGCGCCAGCGGTAACACTTTGAAAAGATGGAAGTTTTCTATCTGCAAAAAATGTAGATATTTCTGTTTCTATCAAATTGCGTTGCGTTTGAGTGGAGCGTTCTACAGCAAATCCCAAAAACTGATCTTCTGTATTGTCGTCTTCAGACATTATTGCCGGTGCCCACTCTTCATGTTGAGAACACTGAAACATTTTAAAATCATACTCTATTTCTAAAAGCATATCACATATATCATACCATGTGCTTTATTTCCGCTCTAGCTAAACATTCCATATTGATATCATCCGGAAGATAAGCAAATGTCGCCGGATCCAAAAAGAGAAGAAACCAAATAAATAGGATCGCCGGTGGTTCCTGATTGCAAAACATCATTGAAGCGCACTTTAAGTGAATCGATTAATGCATTGTTTATTTCCGGAAATTCAGTCGTTGATTTCTGAAAAAAAAACGAAATAACGTATTTATACATACTTTTAAATTTTACTTTCATATGTTTGATCAGATTAAGTATTCCCGGAAGAAGCATCGAAATTGTCGGAATTGAACCACTTTGAATTTTGTCTGTAAATCCACGAAACGGAGTCACTAGATCACAGATTATTTTAATCTTATTAGCGCAATTCGAACAATCTTTTGTGCTGAAATTTCATACTCTATCAAAACATTCTCCAATAATTTCCGAATGTATGAAGATTGATGTTGTTCGAATAATTCCAAATGTTCCAAGCCAACAGAGCGAACAATATTTCCATCCCACAAATGACCAACTATTCCCATGTAGCTGTAACGCATACCTTTAGTTGTAGCTATATCCGTAGAGAGAGCAATGAAAGGTGATTTCCTAATCATATCCTTGATCTTAACTTTTAACATATGGCGCTCTTTAATAATATCATTACGAAGAGTTTTTCTCGTTGTAGGGACGTCACTTTTACTATTTCCGTTGAGTGTTTTCTAGAAAAAATACTATAAATTAGTTTGTACCTGTAAGCAAAAACCATACCTGCAGATAAGTGTTCTCAATTAGATGAATCGGAAATGACGTTGTTGCAGCAAACATGGCGAAATTACGTCGCATTCCCGTAATTTCGCATTCACGTTCATTTATTTCCGTGATTCGATCGTAAAGATAGCGGTGAACGCGTTTTAAATGACGTTGTGCATTGCTAGCCTTCATCTTTTGACCATTTGCTAGTTTGGCCGTAAAGTCGCAATGTTTGCACTCGTTATTGTTGAATTCTGACAAAAATTTGGAATTGCTCTCCCTTGGTGAAAATATTTCCGTCTTTTTTGCTCGTTTCGGAGTAGCGGCTAAACTTAAATCTTCTTCAAAAATGTTTCTTTCGTTGTCGCTGTTAGTATCCATCTAAATTAAATGAATAGTCGCATTAGTATTGTTATGTCTCTCAATGACGTAACAAAGAAAAATGTTTACGCCCTGTGACTAATGTGATAACACACACCACTAGACTTTAGGTTGAATGCGTAAAGGGATAATTAACGAAACTTTTTTTTAACGCTAACTTCGAAATCACTATTTAATACACTGATTAGAAAAACGATAATGATCGATTAATATAGCGCGCAAATTACAATAACAGATTACAGTAATGACCGTCACAAAATATAGCGGCGCGCAATTTATATTTATTAGCTTGGCAAAAAAGTACTTCGACAAAAATTTCAAAATTCTAAAATTTTCTGGAAATAATTCAAATAATTTTATAAGTTTGATAGCCTTGTAGAACATTCTCGAAACTATTATTATATGAGTATATAAGGACACGCGCGCAGAGTTTTGTTAATTTTCACTAATGATTAGTAAAGACCATATTCGAGCTATCATCTACTACGAGTGGCTCCAAAGCAAGAGTGCAAGCGCGGCTGCTGCAAATATCAACAGCATAATTGATGAAGGGACTGTTCATCGTGCGACGGTCAACAATTGGTTCAACCGCTTTGCGAACGGAGATACAAGCCTTGAAGATCATCTGTGTGTTTGGTGGGATGCGAAGGGACCGATCTACTACGAGTTGCTGCCCGTAGGCATGACTGTCACAGCTTCTGTGTACATCGATCAGCTCCAGAAATTGGCTGATGCAATGCAAGAAAAACGTCCAAGACGTTCAACAGTTCACTTGCTCCATGACAATGCTCGACCACACGTTGCTTCCTTCACCCGCCAAAAATTAACCGAACTTGGCTGGCACACGGTTGCCCATCCGCCGTACTCACCGGACATTGCGCCTTCTGACTACCACCTGTTCCGACCGCTCAAGCATTATTTGCAGGGAAAAAAGTTCGACAAGTATGACGACCTCAAAATGGCAGTCGACAACTTTTTTTTATCTCAGTCCTCTGAATTCTGGGAAAAAGGCATAGGTGCTTTACCTGATAAATGGGTAAAAGTTATTGATGTCAACGGTGAATATATTGTTTAAAATTATTTGTTCTGAATAAAGTTATAAATAATTGAAAAAAAAGTTAAATTTTGTCGAAGTACTTTTTTGCCAAGCTAATAAAAGAGTAAATGAATGGCGAAACGCCAAATACAACAAATCCCAACACCTCCCCCAATAAGTTTTGACCGTATGGGCAAAAAAAAAAAAAGAAGATGAGTAAAAACCAATTGGAAATTTAATCCTTTGGAAGAAAGAAAAAAAAAGATGGTACAAGACACATTGACGGTAAAGGAGGTGACAAAGCCACCGCGCGTTCCGGCCATCTTGTGGTGCACGAGTGCAATCCGAGACTCGGTGAGTCATTTCAGATCCTTCCAGCGCACACCGAACCACACAACGGATCGGAGGGTGATAAAGGACCGTTGTGAAAAGTACCATATTAATTGAAAAAAAAAGGATTTTAAGTTCAAAAGGTTTAAAACTCCAAAATAAGACTTAAGTGAGAAGGACGGACGAAAGACGTGCGAAAGGAAAGTGTCAATGAGATTTCTGGTAAAAAACTCTAGGCCTTCTATCTCGTTGTGGATAACGTCTTTGTGTGACGTCCGTTTCCCTTGTTGTTGGTTCCTGATTCGGTATTGTCCAATTTTCGTCTGAAGTCTTTGGTGCCAGGTTCTGGAAGTTCGCCCGGCGTTTTTGGAGTCACAATTTCGTTGCGCTCGCCGCCCCGTCGTGGAGGAACGTCGTTCTGAGGAACTTCACGCTTTCGCAATTGATTTACATGGCGGCGGTGACTTGTGCCGTAAGGTCCAAAGACATCGTAGCTTACTTTGCCACGGAGTGCTTTAACTACGCCTTCTGTCCAGAGTTCATTGCCCTGACCGTCTCGGGATCTGAAATAAATTAAATCTCCCACTTGAAAAGTTCTTGGTTTAGTTCCGAAATGATGATTAAATTGATGAGTCATAGACTTAGCGTTTTGTACTAATGACTTTTTATAAAGGCTATAATCTATTTCACCATCGTTAGGAGATAAAAGGGATATTTCTGTCCTGATTGATCGACCAAAGATGAGGTCTGAGGGCGATCTGTTGTTGAGAAGCTCGCTTGGCGAAGAACAGTAAGCACGGAGAAATTCCAAAACGCCCATAAAATCGTCGTTGGACTTTCGTAAAGCCCGCTTGAATGTGTCCACGAAACGTTCGGCTTGGCCGTTACTTTGAGGATGATAAGGCGCAGATTTTAAATGCTGAATTCCAAATCTGGAGCAAAATTCCTTAAATTGACTTGAAGTGAATTGTGTCCCATTATCTGACACAATAATATTTGGAAAACCAAACCGACTAAAAATGGCAGTTAGTACCACGATAGTGTTATTCGCCGTAATGCTTTGCATTTGGCTCACTTCGGGCCATTTCGAAAAACTGTCAACCAAAATTAAATAGAACTTTCCCTTTTCTGGACCCGCGAAGTCAATATGCACGCGTTTCCAAGGTCCTTCTTCCGGTCGCCACGGCATAAGATTCGTTTTGACTGGATTTTTGGCGACTTGCGCACATTCATTACAGCTACGTACAAAAGTTTCGACGTCCGAGTCGATGCCCGGCCAGAAGACGTGTTTTCGCGCCAACGCTTTCATTCGTACCATACCCGGATGACCGAGATGAAGCGTTTTTAGTACACGTTGCTGTAGGATCCTAGGAATGATTACTCGATCGTTTAAAAGAAAACAACCTTTAACTTTGGAAATTTTGAAGCGGTGGTTAAAATAAGATCCGATTGGGCCCTGTGGGCTCTTCTTAGGCCATCCTTGCTCGTGATGAGTCTGTAGCTCTAGAAGAATGGGATCCTCGAGAGTCGCTGAGGCGACTTCTTCCACCGAAGCCGGTATAATGTTTGTTTGAGCTACGAGAATGTTATCGAGCTCATGATCAACATCTACTGCTGCAATGACGACTTCGTCATCTTCACGCGGATAGGACGCGATGAGTCGAGACAGAACGTCGACATTTCCAAATTCTGACGTCTTCACATATTTCACCTGAAAATCATACGCTATTAAAATTAAAGCCCAACGTTGAAGTCGGCTAGTAGCGTGAACTGAGATACCCTTGTGAGACCCAAAAATAGACAAAAGGGGCTTGTGATCCGTTAATAAAGTGAAACGCCTACCATAAATCATGTTATGGAATTTTTTAACGGCAAAAACTAAAGCCAGCCCTTCTTTTTCAATTTGGCTATAGTTTGACTCAGCCGGTTTTAAAGTCCTCGACGCGTGTTCGACGACTTTCGTGGTGCCGTCGGGGTAAACTTGGCTGATGGTAGCGCCGATGCCGTATTTAGACGCGTCTGCCGCAACGATGATTGGCTTTGACGGGTCATAATGTGCAAGCATAAGGTCCGAAAGTAGAATTGCCTTCGCTTTGTCCATAGCTGCTTGGCATTCGTCACTCCATTTAAAAACCGTATCCTTTTTAAGAAGTTCGTCGAGAGGGGCCCTTAGCGCGCGCATTTCCTTGATAAACTTCCCATAAAAATTTATGGCTCCTAGAAATGAGCGCACTTCCGTAACGTTTCTCGGTGCCGGCATGTCCTGAATGGCACGCGTTTTGTTCGGGTCCGGACGAATTCCTTTCGCGTCGACTATGAATCCTAAGAACTTAATATCCGAATTGAAAAACTTACATTTTTCCAATTGGATTTTAAAACCGAAATTATTGAGTCTTTCAAAAACTTGAAAAATGAGTTTAATATGCTCCTGCTTTGACTTACTTGCGATAATAATATCGTCTAAATAAGCGAAACAACCTGTAAGGCCCGATAGCATTTGGTCCATAACCTTTTGAAAGATGCTAGGGGCTGACTTAATACCGAACGGAAGTCGTTCATATCGAAAAAGTCCGCGGTGCGTATTGATTCCCGTCAACTTCTTGGACGCTTCGTCGAGTTCCAGTTGAAGGTACGCATCCGACAAGTCAATATTAGAAAAGGTTGTCGCTCCGCTGAGGTGCGCAAAGATCCTGTCTGGCGCTGGAAGTGGATGGCGATTGAGCTCGATGGCGTTGTTAAGGCTCGTGCTAAAATCTGCACACACGCGTATCTTGCCGTTTTTCTTCTTGACGGCCACTATCGGAGCCGCCCAATTGCTGAAATCGATCGGCGTTATGACGCCTAATTCGACCAAACGATCCAATTCGCTGTTAACTGCTTCTTCAGCGCCGATGGGGATCGGTCGCTTCGGAATGAAGACCGGATTGGAGTTGTCTTTGAGGTGCAAATGCGCCTTCATCTTCGTACAAAGTCCGAGTCCTGTCCTAAAAACATCTGGAAAACAAGAGATTAAAGACCTAGAAAGGTCGTTAACATTATTAATGTCCACAGCAAACGAAGAAAGATTTGAAGAAAAACTACTAGGCGATGATACTAGAGCCTCAATTTTTGAATCGCATACCTGTGAAAACCGATCCACAAACTTAAGTGCACTTATCCAATCTCGACCCACAATGTCGAAGAATTTATCAGGCACTATAAAGGCTGTAAGACGTTGAATAGGCTCGTCTTGGAATTGCACGCGAATAGTCGCTGTGCCAAGCAGCTCAAACCGATCCTTGGTGAAAGACTCGCCCTTGCATGTCGTTTTCATAAGGTCCGGTCGGCCGATTGCTGTCCATGTTGACTTGGTCAGTAGAGTGGCACGAGCGCCCGTATCGAGAAGTAAAGTCCGAATGTTATTGTTCAGTTTGAGCTTCACCATCCACGGACGATCGTATTCACCTAGATTTGCTTTGCAATTTAAAATTGCTACACAATCGGTAGTAACATTAGACTTAGCCTTTTGAGTAGTGCTGTTATTGGTACAAAGGGGGGCGATGTGTCCCTCCTTGCCGCACTTATGACACGTCGCCTTACGCATTGGACACGTTGTCGGCGGATGTTCTCGTCCACAGCGATAACATTCTTTGCTATTAACTGTGGATTTGGTAGGCTTCTTTTTCTGCTTGTTGTACGGCCTTGAACGCCGGTGAACGTTGACTGCATTCGTAAACTTGAGCGATGTTGTCGGTTGATGTGTCAATGCGCCCGCGTCCTCTTTGAGCGACTTCTGACGCATGCACTCGTCGAAAAGCTGATGGAGAGTGCATTCACCATCCTCCAAAAAGGCTCGCCCTTCCATATATTGGAGTGCCTTAAAGCGTAATTCCTGAAATTCTGTACTCAAGCCTGAAACGAAAATTAAGCACATTAAAGCATTAGAAGTCAATGGCTTCGATAATGCTCGAGAACACATACCATGAACTTTGGCATAAAAAGTTGCTAAATCCTCAGCTGGCTGTTGTTTTAAATTTAAACAATAATACCTTTGTCGAAGCAGTGACTTGGTTGCTGTGAATAACCTAGTCAAATGTTTTACCAAATCCGAGTAGTCTAATTCGTTCGGTGATTTCGGTGAGGCGACGTCGGCCAATCGTTGGTACTCCAAATGTCCCAACTTCCCTACAAGAAGACGCACTCGTTCTTGCTCTGTAAGGGCTGCCCCGTCTTTGAGAAGAATGTCGCCATAACGTTCGTACCACGCCTCGAACGTCAAGTCAACGTCCGGCGAATAGCGGAATTCTTGAATACGTTGGCTCAACGAATCGATGAGCCTTCCCTTAAGGTCCGTGTCCTGAGGTGCTGACATCTGAGCGCCTAAGCCTAAATTTAAGCTGGACAAACGGTCCAGGAATTGCTGAAACTGCAATGTATCCATTAGATAAAAATTTTAATCCGCAATGAACGTTGAAAAAAAAAATGAACGAATTTAAATAATTGAAACAATACCACCCGGAATTAAAGAAACCGATCGTTGACTCTTGAATGTACCACTGGCAATGTCCGATCGATAAGCAAAACTGATCGCCAATTTGTTATGTCTCTCAATGACGTAACAAAGAAAAATGTTTACGCCCTGTGACTAATGTGATAACACACACCACTAGACTTTAGGTTGAATGCGTAAAGGGATAATTAACGAAACTTTTTTTTAACGCTAACTTCGAAATCACTATTTAATACACTGATTAGAAAAACGATAATGATCGATTAATATAGCGCGCAAATTACAATAACAGATTACAGTAATGACCGTCACAAAATATAGCGGCGCGCAATTTATATTTAAAAGAGTAAATGAATGGCGAAACGCCAAATACAATTATAACCAAATCCCAACAAGTATAAACTTGTGACGTGAGTAAACTACACTTGTGACAAGTCTTGTTTCGATATTTAGTTTTTTCTAATTACCCTAGCTTCTTCAATCAAATCTGTCGGGAACGCGCTATTTTTTTCGTATATGTTATAATCAATTAAGATTTTGTTTTGAAACGAATTGCTTTCTTCAGAAAATTATGAAATTTAAATCATTGATTCTATGACGGAAAAGATGTCTATGCCATTTGACGTGCGCGGAGTAACGGGTCTCCGTGAAAGTGAAGTCGACAAAGCATCAATGTATCAGCGCATGGGTCGAATGGGCCGACAATGACACGGATACTATTTTCCTCTTGCTTCATTGGCTGTATGTAAATCGATCGGAAATACCATGCACGAAAGCGCTGCGGAAATTGAAGAACCAATGGTATGTTGTTAAAAATTAAGAAACTTATTTACTAATTTATCTTAATATAGAGCTGCATTCTTAAATGTGCATTAATGGAAGATATCGATATGCCAAAACGCTTTTTCGACTCCATTTCGGAAATAATTCGGAAAGTTTTTTTTTGTTTTGATGGACACACACCGGAAATAGCTCTTCTCGTACTATTTGGATATGCATTTGGATGTCTGGAAAATTGCGCGGCTTTAGCGGCAATATTATCTGCAACTGCATCGAATAAATTTTGTATATTCACATTCTTTGCTATAATTAACATTTTAAATTTAGTCTTCTCATTCAAACGGGATTATCGCAACACTGATAGTTCGACATATTTTGTGCATAGTAACGGAAATACAAAATCGGATCACATTTCTTTGGCTTTTTTGAAGCGCACGATTTATTGCAACAAATGGAAAAATGTAAACGCACGCCGAAGGCTACAGAAATCCGGAAATATTTTAATTTCTATTACTCTGCGCCGATGGTTCGAATAGCTTTGGAAAACAAGGTGCACATTGGTATTTCATTGGCCAAAGTCGGACTTGTTACCATCGGAAATAATGAAGGCGAACAATTAAAAAGTGAACTATTTCGCGAACTTCGCCAAGATAAGTTCAATTGGTTGTATGTCGGAGATATTGCCCAGCTATACGGCGGAATTAAGGGTTAATTATTTAAACTGATGTATGTATGAATAGTGTAATATGGGGTAATCGAGATCGGGGATTACGATTTTGATATTGGTTTTGTGTTTCAAGGGTCCCAAGTGGTCCTAAATAGAGTTCCAAATTTAAATTTGTTCAATTTCTATGTTTGTATTGTGGTCGGATTGGGCTAAAATTGCTTAAAAATGCTTAAAATGGTCTTAGAACATCATTTTGAGTGTTTTGGAGCAAATCTGAAAAAAAAAATTTTGACCATTTTCCCCCTTTGGTGATTTTCAAAATTTTCGTTTTTTACCAATATCTCGCGATGCGTAAGAGATACAGTAACGGTTATATAAGATCATAAGTAGAACTCATGGAGACGCGTCGAATAAGGATATTTGCGTCAAGATTGGTCACGCGGTTGGCGCGCTATGAGGCGCGCAAATTTTGGCCAATTTTCGATGTTCGCGCTGGATTTTCGAATTGCGCGCGCAACTTTTTTTCAAAATTTTTTATCGCATCACATCGGGCGTATTGAGATCCATCATATAAGGTATAATTGATGTCGATTGGCTATCTCTGTCCCGAGATATGGTCGAAAATGTGAAAATTCGAAATTTCGGCCACCACTTTTTTATCGTCCAAATTTGGCCAGCGGGTCGATATGGGTTTGGTCGAAAATGGTCAATAGTATAGTGTTATATGGGGTAATTTATGTCGGAGATCACGAATTCGGGGTCAGGGACGTTTCATCCATGGGACGTTTCATCCATAGACGTTTCATCCACGGACGTTTCATCCATGGGACGTTTCATCCATGGGACGTTTCATCCATGGGACGTTTCATCCATGGGACGTTTCATCCATGGACGTTTCATCCATGGACGTTTCATCCATGGACGTTTCATCCATGTACATCCATGAACGTTTCGTCCATAGACATTTCATCCATGACCAAAATTTTATTATTTTTTAATTTTTTTTTCAAAAAATATTTATTTTTAAACAAATCAAATTATTTTTAAAAAAATGTGGGCGGAGATAGACCATTTTAGCTTTAAATAACTTCACATTTTTTATTTTTTTGCTTTTAGCCTTTTAGATTGGATATTTTAGATTTTTAAGAATGGCTTTGTTTTTTAATTCTCAACGTGGTGGACGTAAGTTAAGCTATCAAGGCTATATTTATGTTAAGCACGATTCTAACCAAATTCGAACACTTTGGAGATGTGAGTCATTTCAACGCGGATGTCCTGGTCGTGTCACATCTAATGCTGATAATTTTGTTGTTACTAGAGAGCATAGTCATCCGCCTTCGACTTCTAAAGCTGAAGCTGCAATTGTTATGAGCAATATACGCAGTTCGGCTATTCTTACGCGTGATCCTCCTCGAAGCGTCGTCAACGAAAAATTGATTGGTGTCTCTGAAAGTGCAATTGTGGCATTGCCAAAATTAGACTCCCTGGAGAAAAAAATTAGCCGCTCTAGGAAGCGTAATGCTGTTTTTGCTAACATTCCGCACAATCGCGCCGATATCGTTTTACCCCCACAACTTTCTAACACACTCACCGATCCACCAGAAGAATTTTTATGTTTCGATTCGGGAAATGCAGATATTAATAGAATTATCATATTTTGTTCTATTAGTGATCGTGCGAGACTTCGTTCGTGTGACATTTGGTTTGCAGACGGCACATTTAAAGTATCCCCTTTAATGTTTTATCAGGTGTGGGTCATTCACGGTTTTTATAAAAATCGCGTTTTACCTTTTGCTTACTGTTTGCTCCCATCAAAAACTCAAGAGTGTTATACGTTGGCACTTAACAGTCTTCTGGCATCTATTGATAACTTAAACGGAGACGATCCGTTCTTTCGACGACCAACGACTGTAATAATCGATTTTGAGAAAGCCGAAGAGAACGCATTTCGTGCTTGCATTCCTAACATTACAGTCCATGGCTGCTATTTTCACTTTGCTCAAAGTATTTGGCGCAAAATTCAAGCTTTGGGAATGCAAATTCGATACGGCACAGAACCCGAATATAATGCAATCGTAAAAAAATTTGTAGCACTTTGCTTCTGTCGCCAAGAGGATGTCGTTCCACGCTATAATGTTTTGGCACGCTCTTTTTTGGAACTTTTTGGCGAGTGCGAAAAGCATCAGGACTTTCTCGAATATTTTGAAAATACCTGGGTTGGACGTGTTCATCGAAACGCTCGTTTTTCAATTGAAATGTGGAATTGCCACAATGTTACTCTCGAACATCTTCCTCGAACAAACAATAGCGTGGAGAGCTGGCATCATGCTCTTCAGTCTACTTTCGGTTGTCAGCATCCAAATATATACAAAATGATCGAAGGAATTCGTAAAGAGCACGTTCGTGTTAATGCGATTTACTACAAATTGCATGCTGGAGAGATCCTAAAACTTTATTCGCGGAAAGATTACGAACAAGCGAATAAACGTCTTCTGAACTTGTTGCGCAATTACGAAAACATGAACCCTGATGAATACTTGGCAGCTTGTTCTCATTATGTTCACGTATAAATTGATTTGATTTTATTTAGAAGTAAATTGTTTTGATTTTGATTTTATTTAAAAGTAAATTGTTTTGATTTTGATTTTATTTAAAAATAAATTGTTTTGATTTTGATTTTTGTTTAAAAGTAAATTGTTTTGATTTTGATTTTATTTAAAAATAAATATTGTTTGAAAAAAAAAAAAAAAAATAAAAAAAATAAAAAAAATAAAAATAAAAATTTGGATGAAACGTCCATGGATGAAACGTCCATGGATGAAATGTCCATGGATGAAACGTCCATGGATGAAATGTCCATGGATGAAACGTCCCATGGATGAAACGTCCCATGGATGAAACGTCCCATGGATGAAACGTCCCATGGATGAAACGTCCGTGGATGAAACGTCCATGGATGAAACGTCCCACGGATGAAATGTCCTTACCCCACGAATTCGATATCCTTTTTTGTATAAAACGTGTGTGGAGGGTCCTAATGGACCTCAATAGGGTCCCAAATTCTCAATTGTTAAATATGTATGTATAAATATATAATCAAGGTGCAATCGAGTTTGGGCAGTTCGGATTTGAAGACGACATCGAAGTGAGGGTCCTGAGAGGGTCCTAACGTGGCCGTTCGGGGTCCCAAAATTTCAATTGCTCAATTTTCATGTGTGAATAATGTTTTATGGGGTAATTGGGGTCGGGGAGTTTAAATTTGTGGTCCAATTGGTCCTACGATGGTTCTACGAGGTCCTAATGGTCCTAAATAGGGTCCCTACTTTTGTTGTAAGGACGAACCACTTGCACAGCTCCTCCCAACACTGATGCAAGTTCAATTTTTTTAGTTTTTTTTCGATTTTTTCAAAATTTTTATACACATACCGTATCCCATAGAATTTCTACCGTATCCTATAGATCCTATATACCGTAATTTATAAAAAGGTAGTGGTGCTCACTTGTTACTGATCATTAATTAATATTTGCTTTTCGGTAATATGAAATTTTTTTGGAGGAAAATAATATCAAAAATGAAATAATATTATGTTTTACGGAAATAAATTTCTTTAGTAATACAGGGTGCGGAAAAAGTTTTGCTAATTTTAATTTTGCGCCATTATGGCTTTGTCATTGTGATTATTTTGTATTTCTGATTATTTTATTGAATTCCTTGTGAAATTTGGGTCTAAAAATTGTGGTTTTCATTTTGTTTTTATTTAGTTAAATCCGTGTTATGTCTCGTGAAAATGAACGTGTCACCGTTGTCGAGTTGCACAAGGCTGGCATGAAGACGGCGGACATTATTCGAACGACTGGGTTTGAGCAAAGTACAGTCTACAGGATCGTAAAAAGGTACAAGGAGACAGGAGGGACTGCGGACCGTCCTCGAAGTGGTCGTCCAACCACTGCGACCACTCCAGACAACGTCAACAAAGTGAGATGCCGAATTCGTCGAAATCCAGAAGTGTCCATGCGGAAGATGGCGAAAGAGCTCGGCGTTGATGAGAAAACCGTTCGTCACATCGTCAAGAAAAAGCTGGGACTGCGCAGTTACAAGATCGCTCGCGTACACTTCTTGAATGAAGCGATGAAGGCAAAACGGCTGCAGAAATGCCGCAGAATGCGTCGACTGATCGGCGCTGGTCGCTTGTCGAAAGTGCTTTTCACCGACGAGAAGATTTTCACTGTCGAGCCACTCCACAACCGCCAGAATCGCCGTCAACTTCTCAAGAAGGGGCAGCAGAAGACTGTGGCGGCAAAAACCATCGGCCGCAGCCACTTTCCTGTCTGGTCATGGTCTGGGCCGGGATCTGCGCCACCGGAAGACGCCTCTGGTCTTCATTGAGCGAAACGTCAAAATCAACGCCGCCAGCTATCAGCAGCGAGTGCTCCGTGAAGTACTGGAGCCGTGGGCAACGAATCACTTCGGCCCGGGTGGATTCGTGCTCCAGCAGGACTGGGCGCCGGCGCATTCTGCCAACTCGACCATCGTCACCTGCGAAGAGCTGTTTCCGGGATTTTGGAACAAAGACGTATGGCCACCTAACTCACCGGATCTTAACCCGATGGACTACTCGGTGTGGTCCATCCTGGAGCAAAAATCTCGGCTACACGATACGCCAATGTTGACACACTGAAGATGGCTTTAACACGCGCCTGGGACGAGATTAGCGTGGAACAATGCGCGACCATCGTTGGAAATTTTCCAAAGCGTTTAAAAAAATGTATCGAGGCCGAAGGAGGCAATTTTGAAAATTTGTTGTAATTTTTTTTGTTTAAAGTAATCTTTATAGTTTTAATAAACTTTGTTAATTATTCATTAAAATTGTTTTGTTATTTATACAGTACTTTCGCGCTGTTTAAATATCTGAAAAAATTAGCAGAACTTTTTCCGCACCCTGTATACTATTTTTTTATTGTCACTATTCGACGACCTTATTGACGGAAATATTTGTTAACGAACTACTAAAATATCATTTTCCAGGTAATGAAAAGTCAGAGCCACGGAGCCGACCAGAGCCGGCTCAACTTTCGTGGCTCCGGAGTCATTTGAATGGCCGGCTCCGGAGCCACGATTCACGGCCCCTGCTCCGGTTCTTTCGGAGTCGGCTCCAGGAGTCAAATTTTTTAAAATAGAGCCGTCGGAGTCGACTCCTGGTAGAATTTAAATTTTGCGGCTCCGGAGCCATTTAGAGTGGCTCCGCCTCCGACACCGGAGTCATTTCGTTGTCTAAGGATCCGGAGCTACGGAGTCATTTATTTCAATTCGGCTCCGTAGCTACCGGAGTCGAGAGGAGAGGCGAAATTTGCTTAATGGCTCTGATGGCTCCCGTACCGGAGTCAGCCAAAGCCGGAGCCATTTTTTTTTGTAGGCGCGAAAAGGTGTGGCTCCGTAGCCTTTCGGAGCTTCTACCCAACACTGGTTAGAATAACTAAATATTTTTGGAATGCCGGGGGATGACTTTTTATTGAATGCCAAAACTATTTTGGGATGTCTAAATTATAAAAAAGCCAAAACTTTTGGAGTTAAAGAGTTAAACATGTTATAAAAAAACCAGCCACAGCCGCAAACAAACAAAAAAATGAACTTGTCGGCGGAAAACCAATAAATATAATTCTATTTTTGCCCTTCTCTTCTATTCTATAAAATAGAATAAAAAATAGAATAAAAGAGCGAATAAAAAAAATTTGTTTGTCTTGACACGACTTTGCTTTCATAAATGTTACTGTAATATTTCCACATTCACGCAGACGCTTTAATTAATGTAATTGGAATAACATAAAGTTCGTTTTTAAAACAACGACAATATATTTTTAATACATATAAATTTCTTCAATGTGATAAAAGCGAATATTACTAACGTTAACAACAACGCTTTTAAAAACATTTTTTGCCAAGAATGAAAGGCTCAAAAAAATTTTATAAAAAATTAAAAGCAAAACGTGAAGGGAAATTCCCAAAAATTTAGTTGTCGCGAACGCGAGTATTATCATTATGTTTAAAATAATTCAGTATTGACTGGAATTTAAATGTGTTTATTTTATTTATGAATTTTGTTGTTCACATGATCAATTAAGTAATTATTACAATTATTATTGTTTATTGTTATTACTTTTTTGCCTTTGTTGAGATTGCAAATAAAGTATTTTTAACCACCTGTTGTGAACGCGTGAATTAATTAAAGATGATTGAAATTACAATTAAATTTCTGTCGTTGCACTTCAAGAAACCGATAAAACAAGGGCCAGAAATAAAACCTCAGAGTGCTTTCGATATAGTTGTCTTTTTAGATTTTCAATTTTTTTTACGAATATATTTTACTACAAAGTTTACTGCTCAACCTAATTATGATGTGCATAAAATCATATTTAATTACAGATAAGACGCGTCGCGTCATAACATACTCCAGAACTCAGAGTAATATATTAGAAGTGCGCCGTGGCAAACATAAACTATCTTAAAAGAAAAAGTCCCTTCCAGCAAAAAAGTTTTTGCAGTGCTTGGGATCTTAGATAGCCGACATGCTTTAAAGAAGTTTGAATTTTGAAATCTTAGATAATCTTCTTCTCCTTCTCGTCAAAATTTTTTAAAGAAATTCTAAATAGCTCCTCTCTTTACTCCTATCCTCAAATATTTTGTGACGATATTCTTTTTTCCTCTCCCCTCCAATTAAATGCATAGTGAAATTTAGGGTCCCAAATAGCTTAAAAAGAATTCGAATTTAATAATGTTTTTTGCTAATTATTTTGTTTTGTGCAGTTTTTGGCATTTTGTAGTTGCACGTTTTAGATTTAGAAACAATCCCTGGTATACACTAGTAAAAAATTAGTCCGAAGCGATGTTCTATGCACAAATTATACAAAAAACTTTATGTGAACCTATCATTTTGGAACGCACTTTATATGCCTAGTTTAATTTATAATAGTAATAAGTTATTACTAATAACTATGAATATATAGAATTTATACATTGCTAAATATGACGAATATTATTATTTTAAGATTTTTCATATTTAATTAGGTTCTAAAATACCTATATATAGTAAAGGAAAAAATTAGACCACCACTCTATAAATTTTTTAAACTTCTGTAATTTGTTAATGACAAGCTGTCTATTTCTTTCCATGCGCTTTTTTCTACTATTTTTTTATACTGAATGCGATGGCGTTACTCGTTTTTTTGATTTAGTTTTTTTATTCCTAACATTTTCAATTTTCTCCGGCACTCCCATTTTAGGGGCGGAAAAAAACCGGACCTCTATTGAAAATTTAACATTGTAAATATGATATTTTTATTAAGAAGTAACAATTAGGTCCAAAATAAGTAATTTAAGTCATAATTCGTAGAGTCCGAATATGCATTTATTTTTTTCGGAACCTCTTACAAGATCTTTTATGATCCTTTGTATGATAGGGCTTCTATATAAAAAATGCTGGAAATCTGGAAATCCCTGCTTTTATTTAGGGTTTGCAATTTTTATCATTTTTCTTTTATGCCCGGAATGTCATTTTTTGATTTAGAAGAATTAAATGTGAGTTTACTTTTACTTGTTAATAGTGAACATATTCATCAATTTTATGACGACCTCGTTTAGTTTGACCAACTTTCAATCTTTAAATCATATTCCCTAAATTCTACTTGGCCCGAAAAATTAAATGAATATAAGGAATTCAAAGATTACTATCGCCATACTGCAGACAAAGAAAAAAATATTAAGGTTAATATCAAAGTAATGCCATGGCTCCAAATTTTTCACCTTTTTCATTAAAATTTGCATAAAAATTTTGTTGTTTTATAAAAATATATTTTAAAAGAACGAGAAAAAGATACAATAGTGAATAATGAAAATCCGTACCTCACCCTCTCCACATAAATTAAAATTGTTTATTTAATATATTAAATAAACCAAATTTATTTCGTCAAATATGAGGGCACGAAATACATTATCAAAACATTGATCATTTTAGACAAAAAACATAAAAAACAACTTCCTTCAGAAATCGAAATTTTATCTGCTCTATCTTTTTCCAATAGTCTGCCCAAGTTTCATCATATATTTATCGAAAGTTTTGTGAATGATTTAAAATATTATGTTTAGTTATTTTTTTTAGAATTATCATTTCTCTATGATGACTATGGAGCCAAACAAAAATCTGTTACATGTTGGCTGAATATATGAATGGCGATAGTCTTTACGATGCACGCCATAAGTTTTCGGAACGGAAAATTTGTCCTATCGTCCGCGATATACTCATCGGCCTTGCTGACATACATTCACTAAACATAGTCCATCGAGATATCAAACTTAAAAATATTATGATTTCGAAAAATGATGATGATAAACTTTATAAAGCAAAGATAACAGTAAAAAGTTTTTGTAAACAGTAAAAAGTTTTGTATTTAACTTCTATCAGGTGTACAAATATGAAAGTTCGTTTTACTTTGTATAGTGGGATGTAATATTTTTCATGAATAAACAATGATTTTTTTCAAAACATTTGTCTGTATCTATCTTGTAGAGTGTTTAAAGCGCTATCTAATGCTTCTTGAATTTTTGAAAAAGATTTGCATATAAAATTTTAGGACAATTCTACAGATGACTACCAAAGCGCCAACAAAAGAGCATTTGCTGGAAGTTCTCTTATTCATGTTTAACTGGAAGAAAAGTGCTAATTCACGGCGACGATTCTCACAAAATGATTGCTGAAGTTTATGGCGAAAATACGATCACTGCCAGAACCTGTCAGAAGTGGTTTAAAAGGTTCAGAGAAGGCGATTTTGACCTGAGCAACAAAGACTGCGTATGGTGGGATCAGAAGGGTATTTTGTATTATGAACTTCTCAAACTGTCACGGCGGCTCATTATAAAGAGCAATTAATCAAAGAGAAGTTGCCGCCAAACGACCAAAATGGACCACAAGACACGAGTGCCCAATATTGCTTTACCACAATGCCAGACCTCATGTTGCAGAACGGTCAAAAATGCCATAAAAGAACTGAAATAGGAAATCTTACCTTACCCGCTCTATTCTCCTGACATCGCTCCGTCGGATTATCACTCCGTCGGATACTTTAAATTTATTGTTCGCCTTTATTCGGTTATAAGCAGTGTTGTGACTTGGCTCTATAAATGGCTCCGAATCATTTAGAGTCATAAGGCTCCGCTGCTAAGTGGTCGGAATCATGTTTCGGAGCCGAGGTCACCTGGAGCTATTTATATCTTAATGGCTTTCAAATTATGGAGTCATCTGGCTTGTCGTGGCTCCGGCTTTTTTTTAAAAAGAGCTAAAAAAGTTTCTGGCGACTCACGGCTTCGAAGTTAATCCGGAACCAAGTCACAACATTGGTTATAAGTAATCAAATTGCTACGTAATTGAATAAACACGAATACTAAATTCAAAAAATTCTTAAATGGTCCCGTAAACAATAAATTAGTGTGTATTAAATGTAAGTTACCTATTATCTATACGAACTAGTTTTTTGTTGGATATAATACAAAGAACAAATGTATATTTATAAATATATATAAATAACATTGTTTAATAATGCAAACGATAACATAGTTATGATCATAGTTAATTTTTGTGGAGATAAAACATCTTCATGTGCAATTATTGCCGAATTACAAAAGTCTTCATTATTACAGTAGCAAATCACATTTTGCATGCCAAAAATATCAGTCTGAAATTTTTTTGTATGTTTATGATAAAATAAATAAATAACCATTACCTCAAAACAGCCTCTTGGTTCAAGAAGCGTCATATAACCGGACGTATATCGTGCCGATCTAAATACTTCTTATATGTAAATAAATTAACAAAAAATAATTATACATATAATATTATTTCTTAAAAGATATCTTACCCCCTAGCTGTTCGATTTTCACAACCTTTACTCACATATTTGTTTTCCACTAAATATAAAATAAAATAAGTCTTTTATATCAAAATAAAGTATTTACGTTTGCACATTTAGTGTTTTTTAAGATTCAAGTTTTAGGTAATTTTTAATAAATTTACTATATGAGTGAAATTATTTACATGAAATTTCAAGGATTTTTGATGAGGTTACTACGTTTAAAAACGCGAACAATTCGAACAATGTGAAATAATTATATACTGCTGGAAAAAAGTTTACTGTCATCTAATTTTTTGGACGTCCGATTTAAACTGTATATTAATTTATTTCTCGACGTGCAGAGCCTCAAACTTGCTGATTTAAAGTTTACACAACGATTTTTTAAATGAATTAGATTAAACATTTCCATCAAAAAATTAAGCAATTAAAATTGTGATAATATTGAATTTCGTCAAGTGACCGTGAACTTTTTTCCATCGGTACAAACTTTTTGTTTTAAACTTTGTCCTTACATGTTATTTAGATGCATGATGACACAAAAAAACGTTACTAATATTTTAACGTATAACTTTATTGAAGAAAAAATGTAACAAAACAACAATTAACAATTAATAACAATAACATGAACTTTTAACAATAATATATTCAGGTAGTTTCGAAGTTGGCAGAGCTCCAAACGTGACTAAAAATTTTCGGCGATGGGCCGCAAATTTCTTTGGCAGTTTTTTGATGATAATCTTTTATTGAAGTAAAATATTTTTATGATTTTAGTTTTATTTTAAAGCCCATTTAATTCTGCATAGGAGCTATTTAAGATATTTTATTATCTTTTTAAATTAACTCCAATAAACATTAAAGAAATGCTGACAGTTAGATAATTGTCGAAAAAAATTAAAATTGCTCAATTTTTACTATCTTAGAAATACTATTTATATTTATTCCAATATAACACCTTCTTTTAAATATATGTATAAAAATTAAGTAGAAATACTGCAAATATTAAAAATTAGATCAAATGATACAAAATTAAAAAAGTTATGATAAATTGAAAATTAAAAATAGTTGCGGCCCATTTTTAGTCACGTTTGGAGCTCTGTATAGCAACCGAAGAGAGCAACTTCTAAACAGGCTAAATACATATATTATTTCTAAAAGTCCATGTTATCGTTATTAATTGTTGTTTTGCTACATTTATTTTCTTTTCGAAAAAAATCTAAAAAATTAAGTGACCGTAAACTTTTTTCTAGCAGTGTAGATAATAAGATGAAAAATAAAATATTCTCAATGTTTCATGCTATTTCATCCACATAGTCAAAAGTTATAGAAAAATTTTGAAAAATTGAAACTTAAACATTAAAAAATACCCTGTATAATAAAAAAAAACCTTGAAATAATTACCTGACATCTTAATATAATAAGTTGCAATATAGTTAAAAAGAAGAAAATAAATGAATCATAAATTTTTATTAGCTAATTGCTGTAAGTTTGCGTCTCTGTGAATATTAATAACTACTAATGAAACGACGCTTGAGTTTGGGTCAGAAAATTTGAGTTCAAAAAAATTAAAAATCGAAAAGTTCGGGTTCGGTCTGGATTCGAAAAAAAGCTCGGACCTTTTTGAACTTTTTGAGCAAAGCCTATGCCTATTTTGCAAATTTAAACATTTTTGTGAACTTTTGATAAAAAAATTCTTTTGTTCAATTTTTAAAATAATTTTTAAAATAATTTTTTTGAAAAGTTTTTGAACAACTTATTAAAGCAAAAATTGTTCAAATTTTTACAAAGTAACAAATGGCCTGAGTTCGGATTCGGATTCGAAGAAATATTTTGTTCGTTTCTTCACTATTAATAACCTACTTAAGGTTTTGACGCAATAATCACCATAGCAGAATCCGCTATTGCATTCGAAAGGCATATGACATTGAAAACAAGCAGGAGTTCGCAGGACACCATCTGAATTTTTTTAAATTAAAAAAATAAATAAAAGAAAGTTTTTGCCTCAGTTTTGATGGAACGGGTAAAGTTGTTTTCTACATTTATTCTTTCAAGCCTGTTGAGCTTTTTGGGTAATCATTGGCAGAAGTACGCAAAATTGAACTTAGTATATTACTAACTCACTTGCATTAGGACACGCGGAAAAACGAATGTCAGATCAGAAAAACAATTTTTTTAATTTTTAATTTTTTTTTTAAATATCGTCATTGAATTAAATTGAAAAAATATGCATTAAATGAAAATATGCATTTAGTAATTTTAAATTTTAATTTTACATATGATAGAATAGAATCTATTATTCGATTTGTAAAAAATTTTTAAAATGAATAATACAAATTTATTATACATATGTAAAATATAAATTTTTGTTTTTTATACATATTGTGGAAAAAACATACTAGAAAAGCTATTTGCTGTTGGGTTATTTATTAGTCCAAATAATGTTGTGAGTTTCAGAAGAGAATTCCAACACGTTTTCATAAGTAATTCTTTATGCAATTTATAGTAAACATGTAGTTACGAAATGACGTTGTCGTATTATTCAATGTTGTGACTTAACTTCTAAGTGATTTTTCAGGATTTTTCGTCATTAAAATTATCATAAAAAATTTTTGATTTGATAAAAACTAATTATTTCTTTTAGAGCATATGCAGATAATGCAGATACACTATATAAATAAAAAAAATAATTTCTACAAATTTTTATTAATGTGTTTGCTCGTTATACCAAAAAGTGATCTTTCTTTTTATATCTAAAAGTTAAACTTTATTTTTAGGCCGAAAAGTGAGTTTTTTAAATTGATTTCATGATATATTAAATTGCTCTCCTGATGATATCGAAATGATGTCATCATCAACTTAACAGAGATGTGTAAACCACTTTTGAAAAACTCATTTTTTTATGCCCTTAAGAAAATTACTGTTTAAATATATTAAAAAATTCTCTCAATTATATTTTGAATCAAATTTCAAAATAACTTGAAAGAAAAGTTACGGCTAAATAAAAGTGAACTTTATTTTTTTAATTGTAACTTTTTTTCCAATTAACATAAAACTTTTTTTAAAAGTAATTGATAGAGAATAAAATTTTAAATCTAATGTCTCTTGTATTAAATGACATTTTCTTGGCTTATTGTTTCCAAAATATAAGTAACATCTGATGATATGCGCAAAACATTGATGCAATTTTTATTTTTGATCAAATTTTTAGAGATGAAGAAATCTTTTAATCCCTTTTGCCATTTGATTTGTAATTTTAGATTATGGTCAATCGTGGCATTTACTTTTGACATTGTGTCTATTTGATCCTATATATACCCATTTTTGACTTTAATTTTCTAAATGGGCAAATTTTTTTAAAAATTTGTACATAAATTAGGTGTACAAATATGAAAGTTCGTTTTACTTTTTACTTTGTCTAATATTTTTTCATGAATAAACTTTTTTTCAAAACATTTGTCTGTATCTATCTTGTAGAGTGTTTAAAGCGCTATCTAATGCTTCTTGAATTTTTAAAAAAATTTGCATATAAAATTTTAGGAAAATTTTATAGATGACCATCGAAGAGCCAACAAAAGAGCATTTGCGGGAAGTTCTCTTATTCATGTTTAACTGGAAGAAAAGTGCAGCCGATTCTCACAAAATGATTGCTTATGGCAAAAATACGATCACTGCCAGAGTCTATCAGAAGTGGTATAAAAGGTACAGAGAAGGCAATTTTGACCTGAGCAACAAAGACCGCGGTAGTCCACCGAAGCAGTTTGAAGAGGATGAATTGCAAGCCTTACTTGATGAAGATCATGCCCAAATGCAACAACAACTAGTTGACGCGTTAGGTGTGACTCAGCAAACAATTTCGAATCGCTTACATGACATGGGCAAGATTCAGAAGGAAGGACGATGGGTGCCGCGTGAATTCGCTCAAACCTGGCGAAGCTGCTGTATTATGAACTTCTCAAACCTGGCGAAACTGTTACGGCGGTGAATTGATTGAACGCCAGCAAAAAAATCGAAAAATAACGTGCGAACTTTTGCTGTATTGTGAACTTCTCAAACCTGGAACCTGGCGAAACTGTTACGGCGGCTCGTCATAAAGAGCAATTAATCAATCTGAACAAAGAAGTTGCCACCAAACGATTAGAATGGACCACAAGACACGAGTGCCCAATATTGCTTCACGACAACGCCAGACCTCATGTTGCAGAACGGTCAAAAATGCCATAAAAGGGCAGAAATAAGAAATCTTACCCAACCCGCCTTATTCTCCTGACATCGCTCCGTCGGATTATCACTTATTTCGATCAATGGCTCACGGATTGGCGGAGCAGAAATTCACAAAACAAGAAGAAGTGCGAAAATGGCTCGATGAATGGATTGCGTCGAAACAAACGAATTTTTTTTTTTGATGGAATCCATAAGTTGCCCATAAATTGGAATAATGTTTTGTTGTTAATAATGGTTGTTATTATTAATAAAAATTTAATTGAAAATTTTTTGGAATTTTAATTTTTTAAATCGTAAAAAAACGAACTTTCATATTTGTACACTTAATACATATAGATTTTCAATTATCCCAAATTCAAAAATAATAAAAATTTTCCATTTAGGATTCTTTTTGATTCTATTAAAGACCATTATAGACATCTTTCAAACGCAATAACAATTTATTATTTTGGCATTAAAAAAACAGATACATACAGTAGCGCGAACAAAACATAGGCATCAAAAAATTTTTTTCTAACACCTATCGTCTAGTTTTCAGATATTTGTTTTATACAGTTTGTAGAGAATTTCGAACTCTATTAGTTAGGCTAATTTGTTTTTAAATAACTCTTTTAAAAATTTATCGCGGGCACTCCTAAATTTAATCTCTAATCCTTGCTTTATCGGTCTTCGGAGTGCGTACGATAGAATTTTAGTTGCAATTTCAATCAGATTATTAACAACACTTTATTTTTAAGATAAAAAGTGAACAACTTCAAAATTATGGCAAGAAAACCATTAATAATAAACAATGATAATGAAAAAATTGGAAAAATTTGTCTACAACAAAAAATGATAAATAAATTCAGACACTCAATTTCCGTTTGAGACATGAATTATTTCAAATATATTTCTCGCTTCCGCGACACTTCCGCCTCACTTGAAGACAATTCACGACGTCCCATAAGCATTCGCAGTCGGTCCTCCAGCGACGGTCGGGTTTGGCGATTCACATAGGACTTGGAAGACGAAGCCACAAGGGGCTTATTGTTCATTGCTAGCTTTTCGCTCAATCCGTCTTCAGATTTGCTGCCAGATAGTAATCCCTTCTTAGCCAAGATCTTCTGTTTGAGTTTCTTCTTGCGTCGAAGACGCTTTTTTACGAAATGTCCATGTCACGACTGATTTCTTCGACAACCGGATCCAGCTTATCTTCTTCATTTTCCTCATCGTCTTGTGCCGCATCTAATTCCTTCGTGTAAACATCCCCGAGCGACTGACGTACAATCTCAATGTTGAAAGACGTTTTGGCGCGATCGTCGGCTGTGACTTCGCCGAAGAATTCCCATCCCGAATCACCATCTTTAAAGATTTTCCAAAAAGGAAGGGAGTCCAAATTGATGGAATGTGATGTAACGGCAGGCACGAGGGCCTTTTCTTCCTTATTTCCCTTTATTAAATCACTAGCTGGCGCGAGGGCCGCAAAATAAACTGATTGCAAAGAAGAATTGGACTCACACCGCTGGCGCTTGCTGCCTCACCGTCCTTCACTTGTTCCCTGGAACGCACCGCGTAATCATCGTACTCGAGAATCACATCGTTACTCTCTTCATCATCCGTCACGTCAAGACTCACCGCGTCGTCCATGTAGTCTTTAGTAATAGTTTGATCACTAAATTTATTCCTTTCAACTAGATAACTTTTTCCTTCGCAATTAACATTTTCACAATCGACTATGTTAAAAACCATCACGGCACTATTTTCAGGCATAGGTTTCATGACCAACGATTTTTCATATTCTTCTGGATGAAAACTTAATTCAACTATTAATGTGGAGAGCGGCTTTTTTATCCATTCGGGTCCCTGCCACCATTTCTCCGAATTCATCAAATCTTCAAATTTAAGTCCTCTCGTAATCAGATCTGCTGGATTATCATGTGTCTCTACATAATTCACTTTAAATTCTCTGATCGCAGGTACTCTATTCTCTACAAACCTTTCAAGTCTGGAAGTAGATTTTAGCCAATGCAAACAAATTTGAGAATCTGTCCATAAAAAAACCTTTTCTTTTGAAATCTCCAACTCACGCATTAGAAACTTCGCCATTTTAGCCGCTAAATTTAAAGCCCGTAACTCTAACCTAGGGATAGTTGCCTTTGTATTAGCCGCATTTACTCGACTTTTAGCGAATATCATCGTAGCTTTGTGCGATTCCACACTCTTCAGCGACGATGTACGCAACAGCTCCATGTGCTAACTTCGATGCGTCCGCAAAAATATGTATCTCAAACGTCTTATTTACTCCAGTGAATACCTTTCTTTTCAATTTCATCTCTCCATTACATTTTCTTCCAATTAATTTCCATTCTTTAATCATTTCTTCTGGTAACATATCGTCCCATTTTAATTTACAAGTCCATAATTTTTGAAAAAATAACTTTGCCTCCAACATGGCCGGACTTATCCATCCCATGGGATCATACACTGCCGCAATCGTCTTCAGTACTAACCTTTTCGTGGGTTTACTTTCCTCTTGAAACTTTAACTGTATAGTAAAACAGTCTTCTATCGTATCCCATCGGATGCCTAAAAATTTTAACTCTCGCGTAGGGACGCGATCCTCCTCTCTCAACGCTGATATAGATTTATTGGAAGCAAACTCACGGAGATTCATGGAAACTTTTCCAAATAACTTTTTAGCTTCATGACACACTGAAAGTGTTTCTTCACTCGATTCCGCAGTCATAATGATGTTGTCGACATAAACATTATTTTTCATACACATAGACAACGGTGTATTTTCACGACGGAGATGTTCCTCAATAGTCGCCGCTAGCAAAAATGGACTACACACAAGACCAAAAGTAACACGGCAAAACCGGTACACCTCAATTTCCTGTTCCCAATTTTCGATACGAGGATCGCTGGGCCACAGAAAACGACAAGCGTCTCTATCTTCAGGAGCAATCGAAAGTTGCAAAAACGCTTTCTCAATATCCGCAACAATGATTATTTTAGGGAGACGAAACCGTAAGAGGAGTCCCACTAAATCACGCAGTAGCACTGGACCACGATGTAAACATTGATTTATGGAATTACTATCTTTATTAGTTTTAGCAGAACCATCATAGACTACTCTTAATTTAGTAAATAACTTATCTTCTTTAATCACTGGCTGGTGCGGGAGATAATGGATAATTGAACCTTCCATAACTTGGTCTCGAGGGACCTTTTCTATCACTCCCTTCTTCAACTGATCCATCATGATTTGGTGATATTGATTCATAAGCTGAGGTTTTTTCTGAAGTTTACGCATGGTTCCACGCAGCCGACCTCTAGCCAATCCATAATTCGAGTCCAGAGATGGCATAGGAAATTTCCACGGAAGTGAGACTTCGTATCGCCCATCAACTAGCCTAAGCGATTTATTAAACTTTTCCAAAATTTCTTTTTCTTCTTCTGACTTCGTTTCTTCCTCTAAACCTGCCTTTTTCAACTCATAATGATTATTGACTAATTGAAACAAGGAATCTTCATTTGTTTTTCAATCACATTGGCTACAAATACTGACATTTGGCTATCACAATTATCATCTACACTATCATCTTTGCCGCTTATTATTAGACCTAATCTGGAGTCAAACAATGCATATCCATCATTCAATAGTTTGATTTGTGATACTTCAAACTTCGGCATTTGGTCCATTCCAATTAATACGTCAGGTTTATTATTTTCACATGTAACCGTAAAATGAGAATCAAGCGACGACGTGACGTTCATATCATTCATCAGAGCCATTGGAATCTCACGCTGAATTATGGTATCGACTATGTCTACCGTCAACGGGATCATAGAGCCGTTCACCGATTCAATTTTTACTTGCGCAAGCCTACTTTGGTGTTCCTTTGCCACATTAGAACCAAACGTATACAACTTAATGGACCCTGAGTTCATGGTATTCAATTTAAGAGTTTCCGCTACTTCATTCGTTACGAAACTTCGGTTACCCACTATCAAAGAATATAATCACTTCTTTTTGAATATTTGATTCGGGATTTATCATCTTTGCCTTAACCGTCATTAACAAAGCCGTATTTGTCTTATTCGTCAGGGAAGCTACCGCAGATACATTGGCCTGACTTACAGCGAATTTCTGAGAACAAAGTGCTTGGTGGTGCCCGGTCTGTTTACAATAAAAACATGGTTTGAGAACCGTTTTGCAATCAACCGCTAAATGTTGCTTACTCAAACACTTATTACATAGTTTTAAAAAATTCTTCTGCTTTTCACGGGACTCCAAGGTCGTAAACTTGTCACACTCTGCGGTCCAGTGACTGGCAGCACAAAAAGCGCAGTGAGGGCCTTTCTTTACAAAATTCATACCTGCCTTATTTTGGAAACAATTACGCGGACGATGAGGAAAAGTAGGTGCAGATGAGGATGTAGTCGTGGCGAAAGTTAACGTAGGAACAAGGTCCTTTGACTTTTCGCTTCTTCCGCTAAAATTCGCAGGAGGACGAAGCTTCGACTCCCGTGAGTTTTGAGTATCCATCATCCTAAATAATAACTCTTCCTTTTGAATTACTTCTCTCAGCACCATACGAAAAACAGCCGTATTCCACTGGACATAACGCTCCTTACGAATCAAAATCTCTTTCAGAATTGGCTTAGTTAACTTCAGTTCTAACTCATGATATAAGAGAGGAGAATCATATGTTTCACCTAAAGCTTCCAGCTGACGACATAAACCTTCCAATTTATAAAGAAAATCCCTGCAATCACCAAACGTACGACAAACCGGGAGAATACTTAAATCGTGATATAATTGGCGTAATAATTCTGCACAATTCCCATACCTTTCCTTAAGCAAGTCTATAGCTACTTCATAGTTCTCATCCGTTAATGCTAAACCCTGAATCATCGTTTTGGCCTCTCCCGCCAGAAGAGTACGCAAATATGTGAATCTTTGCGTATTAGTCAGGTTGGGTACATTCACTGAAGCATTAAAATTTTCATAAAACTCAAACCATTCAGCACGATTACCATTGAACTTTTCCAGTTGAATCTTAGGTAAACTTATGTTTGAAGTAGCGATATGTTGTGGCTCTCGATTGACTGCTTTCACCTCCAAGAGTCTCACTTCACAAACATCCAACTCGGCTTCAAGGAACCTTTTACGTTGAGCCAGGAAGATTAATCTCGCTTTGGCGTCTGCAATTGATCCCGCGTCATAATTCGATCCAACAAATTCCATGTACTCCTTCTCAGCCTGTTCCACATTTCGTGCTGATGTACGCTTAACTGAATCGTACCATTGGTTTTTTAGACTGCTAATCATTTCCAGGTATTCCTTAAGCTGCGCCGTTTTGTCTTTAATCGACTCTAAGAGCCGTTTCAGTTCTCGCAAAACAATTTCAGTATTTCCAGAACCGCTACGCTTCTCAATGAAAATCGGATGCTCAAGGGCAATTTGGAGATCGGCAACGACTTCTTTAATTCGATAACTGTTGGCCTCCGTCAACATCCCTTTCATTGTCAAAATATGGTTGAGACAAGACTCTTTCAAATTCAAATCTTTTGGTGATGATACACCTCGATATTCAATCACAGTCGAAATTCACTCAATATAACCGCTTCAATCAATAATCCGCTTTAATAATCCTGCCAAGGTCGCCACGTATCGCGGGCACTCCTAAATTTAATCTCTAATCCTTGCTTTATCGGTCTTCGGAGTGCGTACGATAGAATTTTAGTTGCAATTTCAATCAGATTATTAACAACACTTTATTTTTAAGATAAAAAGTGAACAACTTCAAAATTATGGCAAGAAAACCATTAATAATAAACAATGATAATGAAAAAATTGGAAAAATTTGTCTACAACAAAAAATGATAAATAAATTCAGACACTCAATTTCCGTTTGAGACATGAATTATTTCAAATATATTTCTCGCTTCCGCGACAAATTTTAAAAATTTTATTCAAACAAAAATATGCGAAAATTTCATCGAACAAAATATTGGCACCGCAAAAGTAAATTTTCACAGAAATTTTTAATTTTTTTTTATTTTTGAACCCAACACGGATTTATTTGAAAAACTAATATTAGCATCTTAAAGAGCAGAAAATTCTGTGCTACATATCTGAAAATTAGAAAAATTGGTAGACTAACAACTAAAAAACACATGGATGCAAAATTTAAATCATTCAAAAGGTATTTTTTCCATTAAAAATTGCATTTTTTCAACTTTTTAAAATTCACTCATCCATATTTTAGTTGTTAGTCTACCAATTTTTTTAATTTTCAGATATGTAGCACAGAAATTTCTGCTTTTCAAAATGTTAATATTAGTTTTTCAAATAAATTTGTGTTAAGCTCAAAAAATCTTTGCGGTGCTGATGTTTTGTCCGATGAAATTTTCGCATATTTTTGTTTGAATAAAATTATTAAAATTTTTAAAAGAGTTATTTAAAAACAAATTAGCCTATCTGATAAAGTTCAATATTCTTTACAAACTGTATAAAACAAATATCTGAAAACTAGGCGATAAGTGTAAAAAATCTGCGTTAGAAAAAAAAATAAAATTTTTGATGCCTGTGTTTTGTCCGCCACTGTATGTATGTATTATTTATCTATATGTTCTAAAAAATTAATAGCTAGTTTTTATCAAATCAAAAATTTTTATAACAATTTTAATTACAAAAAAGTAGAAATCAAAGTACAAGGTATTATCCTATAATAACTATGTCTCTATAATAACTGTGTTTCTATAAAATAAAGTGAATAGAATTTACTTCTTTTTATCAGAAAAAACTATCTTCATATTAATGTCGAATTTTGCGCAAATAAAGAAACAATTTAATAATAAATTTAAAAAATGACATAGGAATGGCTGCACAAGCTAACATGCGTGCCCATCAATGTTCTCCTCCCATATTCATTTTTAAATCTGTCTATTAGACATCCACTAGAGTCATGCATGAGCTTGAGGTTTTTTACCGTCCAATTTTCGGCTAATTTCTAACATTGTCGTTAATTTCGACAAATGGAAATAAATAAAAAAGAAAAAAGAAATCCATACAATTTTAAGTAACGCGCGGAAAAAAAATAAATTTTTAGAAGCATCCTCTGCCAGAAATCTTTGTTTATTTTCCTCTTTTTTGACTTCTAAAAATTGTTGTTATAAAATATTCTTATTTTTACATGTCTACTTTACATTAAAATTAAAGTTAAGTTAAATTATATATGTATTTATCAAAAAATTTATTTATGTCTAAATAAAAAAAGTTGATTTTTTTGCTTTTTAAGTAACGTAAAAAAATTTCAATTTTCATTAAAAATTTGTTATTTTTAGCAAAATATAGTAAAAATATTTTTGAAAATTGCGGTATGAAATAGCAAAAGTACTGACGTATGAAATTTGAGCTTTAATTTATTTTTCCTCCAATTAATATAGACGATAGTGGGAATTCGGACCTTACAAATTTATCCAATTATGAATTTTTCAATGAAAAAATGCAAATACAGGGTGTTTGAAAAATACCTGAAATTTTATTTTCAACTTTACTAATTTTTAAAACTGCGAATTCTCAATATTTTTAGGATTTTTATTTTATTTTCGTATTCAATTTTTTTACAAATCACTCACTTTTACTAAAAGATAAAGTAATTTAAAAAATAGCATCAACTTTTACAAAAAAAATTTTTGGTCGCACCTTTTTTTGACTTTGACAGCTTATTACAAGTTTAATTTTTAATAAATTGCTTAAAATATTTTGCTTATCAAATTCCTCATATTTTTTTATATATGATAGTAAATTTTTGTTAATCAAGCCAAAAAAATTTTACAGGTAAATTATAAAATCAATGATTTTCAAAATTTTGTCATTTTTACTCTTGATTTTACTCTTCTAAAACGACCATTTTTTTGTAAAAGTTGATGTCATTTTTAAAATTATTGTAACTTCTAGTAAAAGTGAGTGATTTGTAAAAAAATTTACATGTATATGTAAAAAATAATAAAGAATACGAAAATAAAATTAAAATCTTAAAAATATTGAGAATTCGCAATTTTACAGATTAGTAAAATTGAAAATAAAAATTCGGGTATTTTTCAAGCACACTATGAATTACTATGCATACATAGTAATATCAATTAAAAATAAAGTAGACGAAGTGACTAATTTAAAAAAATAAAAAATAAGAAACTAATCGGAACACACGTTGCCAAAATGACCAAGATGTAAATATTTATATACATACAACAAAATTATTTTATGTAAATCAAGTTCTTTCATTTTCTTTTTTAATTTTTCTTTTCGTTTTTGTCTATTCAATTTAACCCTAAAAATTTGTTAAATCTTACTATTTGTTTTTCGTGCCTCGCTTCATTCTCATTGTTGTTTCAGTAATAGTGTTAATCGATGGATAAGGAATTAGCATTTTTCCATTTTTTGGAATGAAGTAAAAGATCCAAAAATATTTTACACTTTAAATATTTTTATTTAAATTTTCAGCAATTTTTAAGCATTAATGGAAATAGTAAAAAACATATATCTGCTAGTTTTTTGAAAAATTAATACTAAAAAATTGCAAAAATATTATATTTGTAATAATAAAATTTGAAATCAAATAAAAAATTTGCTTTTATAAAAAATTTCTTTTTTTTAAATTTTACTTAAGTAACAAAAACGGAAAATTTAGATAAAATAATACACGTCAAAAAACTAACGAACAAATAAATAAAGGCAAGCGAACGACGGGAAAAGCGCCGAGAAATTGACTCACTGACAAAAAATGGAAGAATTTAAAATAACTATAGTATAGAAAAAGTTGATGCTATTTTTAATAGTATAGGAAATCTTTTTTTGTTAACTTGTTTAAGTCATCTAATCAATATGAAAATTTTTTACTATTTTTTTAAATTTTAACAAATAAATATTATGATACAGGTAAACTAAGCCTCTAAATATTAATATTAATAATAGTTTCTAAATAAATTTGAATAGAGAAAAAAGGCAATTATCTAATTAAAATTGGATTGAGTCATAAATTTTGCAACATTATTGTTTTTTCAGTTGTTCGAAGTTGTACCTCGTTTGAAAGCTCGTTTTCTTGCTGTAATTTAAAGATATTAACTGTTGGATTATGTTTGTCAAAAGATATGCTAGCTTAGTTCATGTTGAGCCGACGTCAAAAATGCATAATTTAGAAAAAACTTTGTTTTTTTTCAACCATGGTAACGTTAATTTGCTGTTTTTTAAAGAAAAATACGCAATTTAATTTTATTTAGCTTGTAACTCAGTCCGGATGAGTTCAATTTGCATGGGTTCTTTTGCAACTTATTCAAAAATGTTTGGTCTTTAAGATGAGCTAGGCCCTAATAATGTAATCTTTGCGTCAAAACCCAAAAATACTGATTTTTAAAATTAAAAAAAAATCTGAATAAGATTGAGTCTTTTGTAAAGATAACTTACCGCAAAAGGATCCCACAAGTACAGTAACACATTTGCTAATTGTTTGAACAAATACTAATTCAAATTCTGTCCATTTACTTTGGATACCATTTCATAAACGTCCGATTTATACCGTGATCTAATCAGCTTCGTGGAGGGAATTTTTAAAATGGTTTGTTTTATCTAAAAGAACGTTTTCTTGAGATCATTATGATACAAAAATTATTTGTAATAACTCAATTTTGAGAATTTATATTTATTGAGATATATACTAAAATTGAAAAGTGCCAAATTTGCAATAAAAACGTAGTTTCTGAAGCAATCTTTTTGAAATTAATTTTTTTAGCTTTTTTAGGCCTAACTAATTAATACTATCATAGCAAAAAAGAATGATATTGAAAATATACGTCGATGGTCACTCATACTCAAAAATTTTAAGGATCTAAAGTTGGAAATTTGTATGTAACTCTGTTAATATATTAGCTACAAAAGCCGTTTTTTACCGCCAAATAGCCTAGAAAAACGGCTTTTTATCCCCCGTAACTTCAAGCTGTTATAATAAACAGTAGCTGACATAGAGGCAAAAACTTCCAAAATTGCAAAAATTTGAGGGTTCAAATTCTTCGAGTTGCAGCCGCCCAAGTTCTTCAAGAAAGGCATTCATTCTCTGCACGTACGTTGGCGATAAGTCATTGATAACAATGGAGAATATCTCTTGGATTGTAATTTTGTTTAAATAATAAATTTAATTTTCAGTACAAAAAAGCGCATTTCTTTTTTAACAACCTGATCGAATTTATAATAGTTTTTACGTTTTTTTACCTGAATAAAATCCCGTAATCTAATTCAATTTTAAATTTTTTTTCAAAAAATTAAAACTAAGTGATATTCCAAAAGAGCGTCCAAAAATCTTATATGATTTAATAAAAAATGTATTTTCGTCTCATAAAATTCCTATCTATCATATTCTTCTACTTTTATATCCCTTATATTTCCTTTTTTCGTTACTTTTAATAATTGAAAAAATAAACTTTAAAATATAATGCACTTTGGTAGAAAGTGCAACGTGGATCAGGTGGCCGAGTGGTTAAGGCGATGGACTGCTAATCCATTGGGATTTTCCCGCGTGAGTTCGAATCTCATCCTGATCGGATGTTTTTTGCATTTTAAAATTTATCAAATTTTTACATTATATAATATTTAAATTAAATTCTAATTTAAAAATTTCTTTTATCGTTTGTTTTCTACGTACATTGCTTGAAAAATATTTATTTAACCGTATTTTTAAATTTCAAATTTGCTTGTATAAATTCACATGCAATAAAAAAAATAAAAAAACAGTAAAGAGATTCCGATTAAGGTTGAAAAAATATTAAAATATGTTTTAAAATTGAGCCCTGTTGTGAAATACATTTAAAAGCAAATTGGCCCAGCAAAAGCTGCACCTAATAGGTTTCAAGTAAAAAATATATAGCAAAATAAAAAATATATGATATCATAATTAATTTTTCACATTTTTATGAAGTGTTGCACACAATGAAAAATAATATAAAAAAGTTAAAATCTAAGTTTTAATAAAACAAAAACAATTTCTGCACACTTATCAATAATGACAAATGAATTAGTGTACCACAACTAATCGTAAAATAGGAATAAATTTTTTAAGGAAAACTTTTCTTAAAAAGAGATTTCATTGAAAATAAATAAAACCAATTATCTACAAAAAAGTAAAAAAAATGAAAAAATACATACTAAAAAAGTAAAAATTCAAAAATAAAAAAGTTATACTTTATATGTTGCTGGATAGCTCTTATTATAGATTTCTAAGTATATTTTATTTAATATTTTCATGTCTTTTGATTGGGTAATCAAAAGACATGGAAATATTAAAAAAGATAAGAATAATGAATAAGTCGTTATGCAATTTAGAAATGTTATTGGTGATAATTCGATATCACCTAATGGCCAAACATTTTGTTCATTATGCGGGCAGTGAAGCTTCCTTCATTATCCTATTCAAGTCTGAAAATGTTTTTAAAATTTTTTATTTACCGATTATTCCAAATCAAATATTTTGAGACACAATAGACGTAAAACCATGAAATAAAATAACAAGAGCTATCCAACATCATAATAAATATCGTACAAAACCAAACTAATTTTTTAAGCATTCGAAAAAGCCGCGGATAATTATTAGGTTGGCAAAAAAGTTATGTCGGGAATGTTTGTTTGGCTATTTCTTGGATCTAATAAAAGATCTTTTAAAACGGCTTTCTCTATTAGAAGGATCGTTTTTTTGCGAATATTATGATACAAAAATTATTTGTAATAACTCAATTTTTGGGACAAAAATTTATATTTATTAAGATATATACCAAAATTGAAAAGTGCCTAATTTGCAATAAAGACGTAGTTTTTGAAGCAATCTTTTTGAAATTAATTTTTTTAGCTTTTTCTAATTAATACTATCATAGCAAAAAAGAATGAAAATCTTTAAAATTTTCCATATGTCGATGTACTTATGTCGAGATACTCAAAAATTTTAAAGTCTAAAATAAAAATTTGTATGTAATTCGGTTGATATGTCAGTTACAAGAGCTTGGTTTTGATACCGCCAAATAGCTCAGAAAAATGACTTTTTATCCCCCATAACTTCGAACTGTTATAATAAATTGTAGCTTAAATAGAGACAAAAAACTTTAAGATAGGAGGTTTAATTTTTCCGAGTCACGACCGGCCAAGTTCTTTAAGATTCTTTGCATGAACGTTGACGGTAAGTCATAGATCATGCTGGAAAATATTTTTTGAATTATGTAATTGGATGTTGTAGTTTTGTTTTTATAATAAATATCGTTCCATATAAAAACCGATATTATTTTTTTTTTTGCCAACCTAATATTATTATTCTTAAAGTGCAGTAATAGTTAAATTAGTTAAAAATGAAAATAAGCCTGAAACGTTAAAAGAAATCAGCCTTTCATTGAAATTTAACGCACGCACATCTGGCAAATAAAAATTGCCCTTCAAATTCAGCGTTTTTTGCGCGGTGTTTTGTGATGATCTTTGGTGAATTTGTGCGGCCCGTCCTTTTTCACAGACACCAGTGGAGATAAACGAATGTTCTCGTGGTTCGTATCATCGTGACAATGGTGGTGATGAAAAACGTGTTGATGAACGGGATAAGGATTGATCATTCCACAGTAAGTGTCGTACAATGACGAAGACGGCGAAGGTGAAACATGTTTGGTTGGCGAGTTGGAAGCGGAAAATTTTAGGCGACGCGATGGCACGCTTTTTGTTGGAGAACGCGACTGTTCTCCAACAAAAACCAACGTCATATTCGAGGAAGAAGAAGCATCGCCTATTATTTGAGTTTTTTTTTACAGCTATTTCTTTAAAAAAATGAGTTTTTGAATTTTTTTAAAAACGTACAGCGAGCCATTTTTCGCGGAGAGGCACCAAGGTCGTCCTTTTGTGGCGGAACTTTGCGTGGCGCACTAAGAAGCGCGGCCGCTGGCGGCGGTAGCAAGGATTGCGAGGCCATGCGCGTCACAATCGCCGACGACGAAACGGTCTTTCGAGGAGATATGCTGGCGGTTCGCGTCATTGCGACGCGCCGCCCGATACTAGCGTCCGGCATCTCGGAAGGAGTGGAGGTGGACGCGGCTGGCGCCGGTTGCAAATTACGGCTTAGAACGGTGTGATAAAAGGAAGGAACCTAAAAATAATAATAAAATTTTTTTTATCATTTTGAACAGAGAATATTTCCAGAAAATTATCACTATCGATTATGCCAGTTATGTTGCTGATTCTCAACAACAAATATTTTTAGTAGGATTAAATTTATAGTTCGTATTGAAATTGTAATTACCTCGTCTTCGGCAACTTTAGACCATATAATGTCTGGCGATTCTTCACTCGTAGAGCTTTGCAAGGGTTGGCCCTTAACAAAGTCAAATTGCCATTTCTTCGTTTGCTTAACACGAAACTTGTCTTCCAATTCTAAATTTTAAAAAATCCTTATTAAAATGTATAAAAATTGCTTCGAAAAATAGGTACCCGATAACCATGTATCAGTGTCTACTTCGTCGTTGGCTTTCGGAAAGAGAACACGACTAACGCTACGTCGTTTCACAATCGACATGGACGATAGATTTTCGGCCGGTGTGTTGTTTGCGGAATTTGTACGCGCTTCATTTTGCATAGCCTCTCGTGGTGGTGGAACCACGAAATTTGATGCCGTATTGCAATTTGACTTGTTTCTGTCACGGCGCGAGGATCTATGCATTTCACTGAAACAACGACAAAATTAATAATTGTTAAAAAATAATAATAGAGAAATTATTTTGATATTTTGATAAACAAATCCAACATGGAAGAATATCCATATAATCAAAATAATTTAATTTTCGTACAATAACGACAATTCAAATTGTATCCTGTAATGTAATCACAAAAATTAAAGGGGTTCCACTTAATTTAAAGATGGAATTAGAGCAGGAATGTGCGGAAGTAAAAATCACAATCTCATAACTCGTAATTTCAAATTTTTTTTTAAATTTTCGACTTTTTTTGAAATAAAAAATTGCGGCTATTGCATAGGCATGGAATATTTTGTGAAAGAAATGACAATATTTTTTATTATAAATTCCAAAATAAGACTAGGGTCCCAAATTTGCAAAATTTTAGAAAATTACGAATTACGAGCAAAAATGATGAACTTTTCGTAATTCGTAACCACTCGCAGTCCCGATTCTGAGATCACCAAAAAAAAACTTTAAAAAAAACAAGTAAAAATAAAATTTGTAGACGCTTTTCATCCCACGGCGATTTTTTTACATATTAGCAATATTTATAAATGGTAATTTGAATAATTTTTGAAATACTACAATAAAAAATTTTAAAAAATTGATGCATATATTTTTCAAAATTTTTTTTAGGTAGGCAATTTGAATAACCCTAAGTTCGGGTAAATAAGCCGCGGTCGTTCAAAGAATTTTTAAATTTTGACTTGGCCTTTATTCTGTTATAAACGGAGTTGAGCTCATAATTTTTAATCTGCAATTTGGGCCTGCTTTAATGAAGATGTTCATTCAATTTTATGCTTAACCGGCACAAAATAACAGAAAGAAGGCCAAGTCGAAATTTAAAAATTCTTCGAACGACCGCGGCTTATTTACCCGAACTTAAGGTAATTTGAAATAAAACGTTACTATTGCGAAAAAAGCGTCATGTTCATTTTAGCATTTTTTAAATTTACAATCAATTTTTTGCACCGAAATATTAGGATAGCCAACAATTTATTATGCCTAACATTATTTTTTGCTCCGGCGAGCGAGTTTATAAGCCATTGTCGGAGAAGGTCTCAAACATTCTAAGCCAGTTTACATCGAATACATTGAAAGCTGAAGGTATTGTATTTGAAGAAAAATTAATTTAAAATAAGGGCATGATTTTTAGCTCTTATGTTCAACGGTAAGAAGCTACAATTGGCGGCGAACTTGTCGGACGTTCCGCATCTGTCCGACAAACATAACATCTATTTCGTTCAAAAGGCTGTCATCCCAGAGTGCCGATTAGATGAAGCGGAATTGAAAAAGTACCTCAAACGCTATGATGATTTATCGGACGAGGAGCGTCGTTTGGTATGAGATTTTTTTACCACACACAAATTTTTTTTATTCATTTTGATGGAACGGTTTTAATTTAACAATGATTATTACAATTTCTCTTTTTTTTAATGTAAATTTTATTTGTTTGAAGTGAAAAAGTTCCGAATTATTTTTCTCTATTTTTTGTCTTAATTTTTCATAATTAGTGGAGTAAAGGCAAAACAAAAGTAAAGGTTTTTAAATAAAAAAAAATTTTAGGTGCAAAAATTTGTGACAGATCCCGCCAATTTTCATAAAATTGTCGTCGAAAATCACGAATTGCAAAACGACAACTTTTTACAAGTTGTTTCCGATTATCCTCTCTTCATTGATGCCATTTACAAGGTCTGTTTTTTTTTTGTATTTGTAATAATTAAATTAGTATCTATCATTGAAAATATAGTTTTATTTGGTTGAATTTTTAGGATGATTTCAACAAGGAAAAGGCGCATCTATTCGCCATTTTCAAGCGTGGTGTTGACTCAATTTGGACAAAGCGCAGCCAACAATTCAATCCCTTTCAACCATCGTCATCGACGGCCGCAGACGCGCAGCCGGCAAATGGTCTTTATCCCTCATTTCTAGTACCGACCCCTCCTGTACCGATCACTTCACAAATGCTTCAACAAGCGCTGAATATGGTTGGCGGCGGTAAATAAATAATTTCTTTTGCCTTTTTCTTTTCGAAGTATTCTTTTGACAGGCATTTATTATCTATGAATTCTTTCACAATTTTTTCTTCGTTATTTTTTTTTTGCATTTACAAAATATTTTTTAAAATTCTTCACCCTTTCTGACTAATTTTCTCGTATAAATTTTGACGTTTGAATGATTTTTTTCTTAAAACACAAGAAATGCTGGTCTTGGGACTTTAGAGCAGCCTTCGGCTTCACGCTCGAATTCCCAATCAAGAATGGAAGTGGACGAGAATAAGGATCAATTACGTAACACATACGCAGCTCAGATGATGCAAATGCGCGACTTTGGTTTCACCGACGACGACGAGAATTTGCGCGCTTTACAGGTGAAATTGCAAGATGCTTTTTGCACTTTTTTTAGTATATTGAATAAACGGCAAAACGGAATGGCCAAAATGAGGTGGGACAAAACGGGATGACTGTTTCAAATAGAAATGTAAACTTAGATTTAAACTTTTTTTGTCTTTTGCTTCATTTTGTTTTGTCCTGTTCCGTTTTTTCGTTCCATTTTGTCCTGTCCACAAATTGCATCTTTTTTTTTTAACTTTTTGGGCACTCCTAATAGATGAAATGAGATTATTTATGGAACATGTATTTTCAGCTTTGTGATGGCGATGTTGAGAGAGCTTTGGAGTTGGTGATTTCGATGCGCGAAAACGACTCTTGAATAACGTTCATCGATAAATTCCACCAAATATACAGAGTAGTGGAAAAAAGTCTTGCACTAACCATTTTTAATTCGTTCAATTGTGGATTTCGTTTTTTTTTTGGAATGATCGCCATCAATGAGTTTATATTTTTATAGAAGCCCAAAAAAGCTCTACAAAATGTGCTAGTTGTTTTTTCAAACTGTTGATTTTTTGGTAGTACTTTGTAGGATTTATCAGTTTGTGTCAATTTTACAAGTTGGTGCAAGACTTTTTTCCGGTCAAAAAATTTGACACAGATTGATAAATCCTACAAAGTACTAGCAAAAAATTAATAGTTTGAAAAAACAACTAGCACATTTTGTAAAGCTTTTTTTGGACTTTCATAAAAAAAATATTAACTCATTGATAGGAATCATTCCAAATATAACGAAATCAATAGTTGAACGAATTAAAAATGCTTAGTGCAAAACTTTTTTCCGCTAACTGTATATGTATTATCGTTTTTAAGAACGGTTCTTACCAGTGTTGTTAAATGCGCTGTCTTCTTTTCCATCTCTTCGTTTTTCGTTGTCTTTTTCAGTTTTTCGTCTGCATAATTGTCTTTTCATTTTGACGAGAGAGCATTTCTTCAAACGTTCATAACTTGGCCCATATTTAATGAAAATGATATTTGAAAAAAGAAGTTTGATGAATTTTTTATTCTCTACAAAACGTAATTTTCAGAATCCGAAAATGTGTAATAGAAGCCAAGATAATTGAGGAAGTGCCACAAAAAACCAAGTAGCTCACAGAAGAGACGAGGAAAAGAAAACGATACGTTTATTTTTATCTCATCCTCATCTCATTTGTGAGCCACTTAGTTTTTCCCGACTCCTCATAAATAATCTCGGCTTCCATAATAGGTTTTTAAAATTTAAAAGCTACGTTTTGTAGAGAATAAAAAATGCAACATCTCTTTTTTCGAAAATCGTTTTCATTAAATATGGGCCAAGTTATGAACGTTTGAAGAAATTCTCTCTCGTCAAAATGAAAGGAGAATTATGCAGACGAAAAACTGAAAAAAACGAAAAGACGGAAAAAAACAGTGCATGAGCCAAATAACAACACTGGTTCTTACCAAATGTGTAAATTAATATAAAATAATAGGTTGTAACAAAAATTAATTTATATCGGACAAAATTTATTATAAAAACTACAGCACTTTAATCCAAAAGGTATTTTTCATCATCATCGTCAACATTTATACAAAGAATGAACGTAAATCTCCGCGCAGAGAATGAATTCTTGAAGAACTCGGCCGATTGTGACTCGAATAATTTGAGCCCTCAAATTTTTGCAATTTTAGAAGTTTTTGTCTCTATTTAAGCTACAATTTATTATAACAGTTCGAAGTTATGGGGGATAAAAAGTCATTTTTCTGAGCTATTTGGCGGTATCAAAACCAAGCTCTTGTAACTGACATATCAACCGAATTACATACAAATTTTTATTTTAGACTTTAAAATTTTTGAGTATCTCGACATAAGTACATCGACATATGGAAAATTTTAAAGATTTTCATTCTTTTTTGCTATGATAGTATTAATTAGAAAAAGCTAAAAAAATTAATTTCAAAAAGATTGCTTCAAAAACTACGTCTTTATTGCAAATTAGGCACTTTTCAATTTTGGTATATATCTTAATAAATATAAATTTTTGTCCCAAAAATTGAGTTATTACAAATAATTTTTGTATCATAATATTCGCAAAAAAACGATCCTTCTAATAGAGAAAGCCGTTTTAAAAGATCTTTTATTAGATCCAAGAAATAGCCAAACAAAGACGTACGAAATAATTATTGTTACAACCTATTACATTGATGTTAAAAATGGACTTATACGAAACAAATAAAAAATGTTTTAAAAATGCATATAAAGAATGAAGAACTTTTTTGGCGTCTTTGGTGAATGTTTGGCGTTCTTTCGCCGAATGTTTGGCGTTCTTTCGCCGCGCTTAAGCGTAGTGCAATACTGTCTAACTGTTAGCATTTTTGGGTATGATTTGCACCCATCTCCACCAAAAGAAAATTTCTTAATTTTTAAATTTTTTTACTATATTTGAGGGTTTTCAATGATGCTTATTCCTAATATAATAAGCATTTTTTAGAAAATATGTATAAGACGGATTATGGTAAAACAAATTTGGATTTTTTCATTGGAACAACTTTTAGAGGGGAGGTTGAAAATTTTTGTGTACTTCCTAATCAAAATGATAGCCGCACTTGAAAAATAAGCATAATTTGAGTTTAACCCAATAGAAAATAATGATTTTTTCTCAATATTCGTTTGCAATTGAGAAATTGTAATTTGTAATCAATTTGAGTTTGAATAGTTTTTGGGACTTTGTTCAGCTGATATTATAATTTTTCAATTTTTAAAGTTGGTCAAAATAATAGCCGCGGTTTATAGTTTCGTTAGTTCCTAGGCATTTTATCGGTTTTATGTGATTGTTTTTGTCATTTTTGAACTTTATCAATGTTTTGCTTATATTTATAGTTAAGGGCAAAGGAAAAGCGCTTACCGAATTTGAAAAAGGGGATAAAAACATCGTCGCACTGCACGCTGAAAACTGAAGTTATCGCCAAATAGCAGCTCATATCGGGCGTTCAGACAAAATTGTGCGCAATTTTTTGTTGGTTCCGGGTTCTTATGGAACTGCAAAATCAAATGGTCGCCCAAAGTCCACTAAGGCACGATAACGGCGACTAATAACTGCATCGAACTCGATTGTCACCTCTGCTCAGATTGTGTCTGATTTGGGTCTCAAATGCAGTCCGAAAACTGTTCGCAGTGTTCTACATGGGAGCGAAGTTATCGTGCGCTCTAAAATGGTCAAGTGTCCGCATCTAACTAATGCCTATAAGGTTGCTCGCCTTCAGTTTGCAAAAGAAAAGCTTGCGCAGCAAATTGACTGGTCAAAGGTTATTTTGTCGGAGTAAGAAGCATGCCAACGAACTAATTTAACGTTTATAGATTGTCTGGTCTGATGAGAAAAAGTTTAATCTTGATGGGCCTGACGATTTCTCCGGTTACTGGCATGATTTACGTAAGGAGCCACTCTAATTCTCAAAGCGCAACTTTAGAGGTTACAAGCTGATGATTTGTGGAGCTTTCGAAGCTGCTGGCACTCTTCCTCTTGCGTTTACGTCGAGCAAAATGAATAGCGAACATTTGACCTCGACGAACATTTGACGCCGTTCTGGCAAGAAAACTTTTATGCAAAACAATGCGTGTATTAACTGAAGTGCGTCTATAATGAGCTTCTTGCAGGAGAGGCAAATCGCTATCTTATCATGACCAGTATGTTCACCCGACCTGAATTCAGTCGAGAATCTATGGGGACTTCTAGTTCCTGATGTTTATCGTGACAACCGGCAATACCCCGGTGTCAACGATCTCAAAACTGTAATTCTTGAACCATAGAGTCGTCTAAATTTGAATGTATTGAATAACATGACTCGTAGTCTTCCAAATCGATTGATCAATGTTGTAAAATCTAAAGGAGAACTTACTAAATATCAAATGTTAATATTATATTGTTGTTTGTTAATTTTTTATTCATAAAGCGATAATTTTGAAGGTGCTTCTATCATTTTGTTCAGTGATAAAAATTCAAAATACAGTAAAACACAGTAATACGTGGGTAAAATTTCGAAAATTTTAAAATTGTTTTAAAATTAAGATTTATAATAGAGAAAGACTTGTTTTTGCAATATTTCATAAAAAACGGTCAACTCGAGTTGTGCTACATTTTCAAATGCGGCTATCATTTTGACCAGGAGTGTGTGATTCTTGATCAGCTATTGAATGAGGCGTCTTTTAGTGAAAAAAATGTTCAGGGTCAGGGTCCTAAAAGGGTCCTAAATACATAAAAAAATTTGAAAATTCTGGAGGAATAGGTAAAGTGTGAATCTTCAATTTTTCATTTCTAAAAAAGGTAGTAATCAAAAAATTTCTTGTCTATAATTAAATTTATCCTGACATCCAATAATTGGCATTCATAGCCTTTTAGATTATTAGATTATTTTACAATTATAATTTATTAGTAAATCGTTATAAAATCAAATTTGAAAAAAAAACACTAATATTTATATGTGCAGAGTAATTTCTAGAGCTAAAATTCGTTTTAAATTTTAAAAAATTTATTCAAGTTACATATGTAATACGTGAAGGCCCCAGATCATCAATCCTCTCCTGTTGGAAATGACTATACTAATCATTTCGCGGGTTTGGATGAGAGCCACCTAGCCACCGAAATCTCGGCTAGTTTGCTGCATAAACATGCGGTATCGCTGATGCGGCTTGCAAGGCCCAGTCAGCATCGCCATATCACCCACACTGCAATGTGGTACCTATTGTCTTCTAAATATGGAAACACCTAGGTGGAGCCGGAGGTGGAACTGAACTTCATCCCAAGCAAAGTGAAACCTATCGCAAGCAAAGTGAAATCTATCGCACAACCACTAGGCCACTGCTCCCCTTAACTTAAATATGAAATTTAAATTAGGTCGAAAAAAATCCATGGGGTCGCGCAATTTCGGTTCCAGGAGTTCTTTTTAATATAATTTTTTATTTTTCAACTAATCTTCAAATTTTTGCATTTCAGTTCACAATTTTTTTTTTTGAACTAGACTTGTCAATACTGATTTTGATTTACGAATTTAAAAACTAATACCCTAAGTTCGGGATGATAAGCCGCCCCCATGCATAAGCCGCTGCTTGGCGAAGTGTAAAAAATTGAATTCACTTTTTTTTTCAATTTTGTTGCAATTGATGAAATTTTTTGTTTGTTAGATATTTTTTCGTTTATATTATTAAGTTTTCATTTTTAGCGTATTTTTTATGTATCAACATCGAAAATCATACACTGCAGAATTCAAATTGCGTGCGGTTTCTTTCGCCGAGAAAAATGGAAATCGAGCAGCAGGGAATTTTTTCAACGTTGACGAATCGATGGTGAGGAGATGGCGAAAGATGAGTCACGTCTTAAGTGCGACTAAACGAAATAGGAGAGCATTCCGAACAAAAAAACCCTATTGGCCGGATTTGGAGGAGATCATCAAGGAGTGGGTATTGCAACAACGAACCCTACAGCGTCAAGTTATTTCCTTTTCTTAAGTTTAGCGTTGTCTTTGGCTTTTCTATCCCTATTCTGTTTGCACTTTTTTTTAAATCAACGATACAAGAGCACTCTAAGATCGCAATTATTCCAGGCGGGCTGACGAAAATACTCCAACCTTTAAACGTTGCAATAAACAAGTCATTTAAAAATCGACTTCGTCGCAAATGGGAAAAATGGATAGTCGACGAGGCCACACATACTTACACGGCCGGCGGGCGTATGCGTCGAGCATCTTATTATCGAATCTGCTCGTGGATTCTCGACAGTTTCAATGAAGTGCCTCAAGAATGCGTGCAAAATGGATTTCGACGCGCCTTGGAAGAAGGCGCGCCGATTTTACAAGAACCAGATCACGAAGAAACTGTGGAACTAGAGCAAGAAGAGCAAGAAATCTTGGAGGAGGAGAAGGAGGCTGAAATTGTAGTTGAAGTTCTGCCCGAGGAATTTTATAATTTGTTTGAAAGTTTTCATTTTGTTTCTGATGAAAATTTTAATGGATTTTAATTCTATTATAACAACAAGTTATTTGTTCTTTAAATAAATTATTTTTGCTTTTGAAACACAAAAAATAAAAATAAAACTCGAAAATGTTTGATAAATTTTAGAAAATATTGCAAAAAATTTCAAATTTATTAAGAAGTGAAATTCGCTTCGGGACGAGTTTGTTCTATAAGCCGCGGCTTATCATCCCGAACTTAGGGTATTTGGAAATCGAAATTTTCACATAAATATTAGATACTTAGCTCATTCTCCAGCTTCTTATAACATCTACCATGTCATATTGCTGATAATTTCAATATGTTATTTAAAAGCAACACATTCATGAATGTTATAGCTGGAATTTATGAGCGCCTGTTCGCGCAAAATTAACGCGATCTATCCCACAAAAAGTTATGTCCGTCAAAAGTTAATAAAAAGTACAATGTTTTGTGTGCAATTTGTAGATTTTTTTCGAGCTGCACCCAATATTTGGAAATCAAAATTTTTTATTTCCAGTGTCTGAGAGTTGCAATATGTGGCGATTTTGTTTGTCTCGACGTCCCAACAATCTGCCAACATTTTTTCATATTTTCAGGGACCTATTTTTTCGCATTTTTGTCGGGTCTGGGTGAACGCGTGCTTTATTTTGGTGGTCAAATGCAGGATGTCATGTACGGACGTCTCGACAACTTTCCATCCGGTTATGTGAGCATCAATAATACTGCCGACAACAATTTCAACAACAACACGCCGGAGGAGGATGAGAACGAGGACGACGGTGTTACCATTGTTTGCTGTGTGTCCAAGAACGCGTACTGCCTTTTTTACATATGTGGAAAAATGGAATTAATTAGAGCACAATAGAATAATCTTTAGACATAACATTTTATATTCTATCAATTATTTTTTAACTCTCTTTAGATTGGACAACGTGTCTGGAGAAAAATTGAACGAAAAATCGCTGTGCGAAGAGGCGACAGGACTGCAGTGTTCCTTCATTTTAAGGTTATTGCTCATTTTCTTCGTTGCTATCGTCTTATTCATAATCGTTTATAATGGTTAGTTTTGATTTTACTTTTTCTAAATTTGTTATCATACATCACAATTTTTTTCATAATTTGTTGAAAAATTTTCTAATTTTCCTTCTATTGTCTGCTTAAATTATGTTATTTAAAATGCTCATAGATATTGTAAAACAATTTTTAGCTTTACCTTCATCATCCCCTCCAAATCCATTTGTTGAACAATCAGAAACATCACCGATAAACTCATCCAGGTAAGAAATCTTTCCTTTTTTACACAATGTTTCTGTATTAAAAAAATACTTTCTCTACAAGGATCTTTGAAATATTTTATATAAAATATTTCGTAAACACATTTTTATCAAGCGCTATTCTCTTTCCCAATCGGAGAAATGGTTGCATCAAGTTCTTTCCATCAAAAAAAAAAAAATTCCGGTCTTTTGCAGGGTATTTTTAAAATTTTTTTATAATCTCTCTAAGATGGCTGCGTTATGCGTATTCCCTTTTTGCTTTCTTCAATTTGAGGAGGTTTAGGCGAAGGAAAGGGTTTGTAATGTATGATTAGACTATTTTTTTCAAATTTTTCGTATATGATTACTTGGTGCTTAAAGAGCGAACACGCTTCTCACAACGGTATGCGACGCAGTGGTGAGCAGTCATCGCACCGGCGACGCGTGCGACTGGCTATGTCATCGACCGCGCAACTACACGATAACAGGCTTTTACGAAGGCGGCTCTAAAATTGTGTTGAAGTTGAATCGCGACGGCAAAGACCTAATTCTTAAAACGCACCATATCTCATTACAGGAATTTGACACTGTCGATTCGCGTGTTGACGACGAAGAGTTTACTAATAAGGTATAGAAAAGGAAAAAATTACTTTTTGTTGAAATGTTTTTATTTTAAATTTTCTATGCACTTTTTTGTGCTCAAGAATAAATGAATTTTTTGTTTTAGGTTTTGAGAACCTTGGCATTTTTTAAGTAATAAATTAATATTATGTGTCTGTGATTTTAAATAACAACGAAAAATGAATTTTTTAAAATTAATTTCAGGTCCTTGAGATAGTAAACGAGCAGTTGCGAATGGATTGGCCATTTCGGTACAAGCACTATCTTATGCGATTGTTATGGCCCGGGTACAGTCAATATCGGATATTAAGTAACGCCGAACGCCAAAGCTTGTGGGCTTTAATGCAACAAGACGAGTTCATCGAGATGAAAGTTCTTTCACAAACGAGAGTTACGCCAAAGGTTTAAACGTTTCAATTTTTTTCCGAGAATAATCATTTAAAAAATTTATTGCTTATTAGGTTTTGGGAAGTTGTGCTCATTTATATCAGGTCGAGTATATGATTCCGTTTAAAATGAAGGCTTACTACATGAATTTGAAAGCGAAAATTCTCTTACATTTAATGGGCACATTGAAGTTGTTCTACGAATTTTTAAACGAGCCACTCCAATGGTGTGACGTCAAATTTGAGAATCTAGGGTTGTCCGCAGAATATCCGCGGAGGTTGGCTATTATTTTAATTTCGCGTGTATAAGGTCGGGTGTTTTGAACCAAATTTAAATTCGCGCTAATCGAAGTTCATTCTGTTGTATCCGCTGGAGTCCAAATTCTGTGCCCACTTTTATGAAACCGAGACAAAGGCGGGCACAAAATTTGGACCCCAACGAATCCGATACAACAAAATGAACGCATTGGCGCGAATTTAACTTTGGCTCAAAACACCCGGTCTTATACACACGAAATTAGGGTAAATGTTTATTGCTATTTTTATATATTGGATTGATGCATAATTACCCGCAGTTTTTGTTGACGCGTTTTTCTTCTTTGCCCCGTAGAATCGACCGGCTGTCAAGCGAATGGGAAGCAGCTTTTGAAGTGATTGGTGAATAAGATCCCGAATAATCATTTTAAACATATTTTTGTCAAATATATTTTTTTTGTCGTAAACTTTGGTTTAGGAAATTAAAAATTCTTCCTTTCAAATTAAAATCTTCTCTCTTCTTTTCTCCCCAATTTTTTAGTTGTCTAATCAAGTTTTTCGCTAAGAAACTTTTTCATTCTTTATAGCTTATTTTCGCGTATTTTCGTGCGTGAAAGATTAAGTTGAAAACTCTATTTAATGAATTTCCTTTTCTCGCTTTTTCTTTTATCATTTGGTTACTCTTGAGAAGTTGCGTCTAAAAGTGAGGTTACGTGTCTAAAAACATTAAATTTATTTGTTCCAGTGTTTTTTAGTTTAGACTTTTCACCTTTTTTGGAGGTATGCCATATTGTGTTTAGTTTAATTATTTCAATTTTTCGTTTAATTTAATTTATTTAAGATTATTCATTGTTGGACCTGATTTGTTTTTCAGATCAATAAACAAATTCTTTTTGTTCTTGTTTTTTGACTTTACAAGTCCTGTTGATCTTTAATTTATTTGCATTTATGGTTGATTTTTGATTGGTTATTGGTTTTTGGTTGTCGAGTTCCTCTTGTCACATTTTCTCGTAGTTTATCTCATGAATTTGGGAGTTCTTGTCTTGCACCTTCCCTGCGCGTTAACGTTGCTAATTTTCTACTTTCTTTCTCCAAAAATACTTCCAATTCGTGACATTTTTGTTGAAAAAAACTGCGGATAGCTATGCATTAACCCAATAGTTTTTTAGTTGAATTTTTTTTGAAATAACAATGAAAATAATATTTCATTTAGATTTATGGTATTGGATTCGGACATGCTATACACCGATTCAAAACTGAACGAACTCCTTACCACTCAACGCTGTCAAGTTGATGCGGAATGCAATCACTTTGATTGTCACTCAAGCTGTAATAATGCTACCGGATTTTGCACGCCGCGAACCAACGACAACGTCGATGTGAGAAGATATAATTTTTCTATCCATTGATTCATTTACGCAATTGAATTAATGCAAAAAACATATTAGGTATTCTGCGAAAAGTTGGTAAATCGACTGTTCGGTTCGTTTTGGTCCAAAGCGAACAAGTACTTGTCGGCTTGCCACGACAAGACTGTTAGTCCCGCTCAGCGACTAGCCAATCTTCGTTATATATGGGCATGGAGTTTCGTAAATGTCTAATGAATGTTTGTATTTGTAGTATTGTTCTCTTTTCCATTGCTAATTTCTAATGTAGTATTTGCTTAAATTAACTTGTTGGACAAAAATTGTGCGATATTTTTAAATTTATTTGTTGATAATGCTAAATACTTTTTTTTCAACTTGGGTTTTTATTTTTATTTTACAATTGCTCATTAACTTAGAGTAAATTTATACAAAGATTTAAACATAATTTCAGAATTGCTTTGGATGATATATTTTTTTTTGTTAAACAAAAGGTTTTCTCTATTTAGTATTTTAAGAAAAACTTTAACTCGAATTTTTAGAGACGCATTTATTTTTGCTGTTTCTTCATATTAAAATTTTTATTAAGAGAAATATACCCTAATTTCGCGTGTATAAGGCAAGATATTTTGATCCAAATTTAAATTGTCCCCAATGAGTTCATTTTGTTGTATCGGATCCGTTGGAGTCCAAATTTTGTGCCCGCCTTTGTCTCGATTTCATAAAAGTATGCACAAAATTTGGACTTGGATTCAATACAACAGAATGAACTCATTGGCGCCAATTTTAATTTGGTTCAAAACACCCGGCCTTATACGCGCAAAATTAGGGTAAATTTAAACTTGAATTTACTTCAAAATTTGAAAATGGAGTAAAAATTCTTTTACATTTTTTAAATTTGGCACAGCTGGGCCATTTTGATTTTAGTTAATTTTTTAATTCTAGTTTTTAATATCATGCAAAGTAGGCAAGAAATGCATCAAATTTTATTTGGTTTGTATTTGTTATTATTCAATAAATTGCGAAAACATATATGTTGATATGTCAATTTGAATCTAACCAAATTTTATTTCTTGCTAATATTGTTTTTAAAGTTTGTGAATGCTTAATTTGAAAGAATAATTTGGCAAGAATCAAATATGGCTAGAACATGTTTTTTTATTTAAAATTTATATTCGATCTTTTCTTTCGCTGCCAGGTAATAAATTTTTACTTTTTATCTATAATTTCATTCGAATCATTTTCTTGTTTGCTTTTATCAAATTTTATGCTTGGTTTTATATATGTATTTTTAAAATATTTCTATAGCACATTCTAGTTCAAACATTATATTTCATCATAATTTTATTCGGAATACTGGAGATTTTAGTATAAATTTCATCTTTAAAAATATCTATATTGCCTTATAACTTATGTGATATAAGAAATATTACATCGTGTTTCCTATTTTTTGTAGTACAAGAAATATTTCTTTAAACTTTCATATTTTGCTTGATACTATCAAATCTGATTTTTTATTTTTTTTTAAATTTTTACAAATATCTATAATTTAAATTTGATAATGTGAAAATGATATAATCCATTATTTTCAATAAACAAATTTTTATTATCGCTAACTTAATGATCGAATGTATCATACGATTCATAAAAAGTATTTCCATATTTTGTAGCAAAATTGTTCGAATAAAGAATGAAAATTTATGTCAGACTTTTCGTGCAATTTATGATTTCTTCTTAAGAAATTGATTAACTACTTGAGAATTGATCAAAAAAAGTTATTCTATGAAAGTTACATATCGTAATTATGCATAAATAACGAGTTTTAAGTTTAGATTTGTATTTATTCTATTATGTATTGAATGTAAACAAAATCTTTGAGTTTCCTTTTATATATTAAGACCAATCTGAAAGTTAAAAATAAATAAGCTATCTTAAATTGTAACAAAATGAAGTTCAATTCGGAAGTTCAATTTATTTCGATAATTTTTTCAGAATATATATCTTAAACAATTTTCATTAGATTGGAAACGCAATGAACACAGACGTAAACATAAGCGCGTCAAAATCATTAAGTGATCAACAAAAGCAACATATTAGTGAGCATATTAATGATATTGTTGGCAAAAAATCACGTACGATTCTTGAATTTGTTGAGTCATTAAGGCAAGCATATTTTTAATTTCAGTTTATTAGGTACGGAATTCCGATTTTCGAAATTTTAATTTATTTTCGAATTTCGATTTCTGATTTTCGAAATTTAAAATTCATTTCCGATGCATTCCTGTTAAGTACATGAAATATAAATGATTTATTTAAGATCTGATATAATCAGTAAGGATGTATCTACACGTGAGATGGCGATTAATGAATTATCTGCCGTTCTTCTCCAACTTCCCAACGATATTTTAACACCTCAAACGTGTATGGCCATTTAGTTATTTCCAAAAATAATTTATAAGTTTTGTCATATTACAGGCAATTTTCTTTTGGAATTTCTCTTACCACGAGTAGAGGATAGCGGCCACGTGGCAGCGGAATTTCTTGTTGCTGTCGTTCAACACTTGGTGAGTTTGTATTTAAATTAAAATATATATGTTGCTTTTGAACTAATATTGTTAGCGTAATGCTAATTTTTTTTCAATATTACATTTTTACAAAAAAAGTAAATTACTGCAAAAATTGTCATGACAATATTTATAGATACTATGCTGCGGCGTGGAACTATCGCGCAATGTGCTTGCTCAGGCGATTGAAGCGTTGTACGAGACGAACGGCGTGCAGAGTTACGCTCAGCGGGATCGCATGCGCCTCTTTGAACTTTTTCACCATTTACTTGATAAATTTCTTCACGGTATAATATAGCATTTTTGTGTTTTAATTTTTTTCTCTTCAGCCCCCCCCCTATTATATTATTTTGCTATTCGAAAAGATAGACAAAAACAAGCCTGTTATGTAGTATTATATAAATGATCTTCTATCGTTTTTGTAATTTTTAGAGATTAAAGTAATCTTTGAGCCAACAAGATTCATTGTGGCTTTTATGCGTGCTGCTAATTCCGAACGTGATCCACGTTGTTTGCTGAAAATTTTCAGAATTTTCATTATTATTGTTCGCAATTTTCCTATCGGTAAGTGACGTTTAAAACCTATCCACAAAGCTTTGTATCTATAACAAATTGTGAAATTTTAGGGAATTTGGCCGAAGATCTTTTTGAACTAATTGCTTGTTATTATCCCATAGATTATGAGCCGGTACATAGTTTTTTAAAATAATTTACTTTTTTTTCTCAATTTATCTTTATTTTAAATATATATATATATATATTTTTAGACCGATAATGATGTTGGTAAGATTTCTAGTACGATGCTTTCGGCCGGTTGTGAAGCTTGTTTATTAGTTCATGAGGCGTTTGAGCCATTTTGTTTTCAACTTATTAGCGATAAGCTACTTGAAGAGAACGACGACTTGGCTACTGGCGATGGTGCTATTGCACGTCTTCACCAGCAGCTTAGTGTTTGCGAGTTTTTGGTGAATTTTTAACTTTTTTCTCAACAAATAATCTTTTTTAAAGAAAAATAACGGTCAGAGTTTTCAGAAAGTGCAAACGTTTGTTCATTTCTAATAAACTATTTGTGTTTATAGTGTAAGGCATGTAATGCGTTTTGCGGTAGTAAAAACTATAGGAAAAAAGATGATGTTTCGCAGACAGAACAGTCCGCTCTCATTGCTGAACTCGAAAATATTCTCACGGCTTTTCGTCTCATCGCCCTGAATCCGACACAAACGCTTGCTCTTTTGACGCGTACGCGTCGAATTTTGAATGACACAGCTCACGCTATTTTCAAATATATTTATTTCGAAAAAGTAAGCTAAATATGGAATATAAAAAACGAATGAATCACTTTCTGAATTCCAGAATCATAAAATCATTTTTAATGGATTTTGGAATAAAAACTAATAACAAAAATAAAAAGAAAACCGGTGACGAAATTAGGGCACTCTGTATTCAAATTTTTCTGAACTGTTTTAAAAACGATACATAAAAAAGTTGCCTGTACTAGAAAAATAAATAAATTTATTTTTAGAACGAAGTGATTGAACGCCTGGAATTTATTGCACACAATTCATTGGAACGTGAGCATTTTAATTTGACATAAATAATTTTTTAAAATTAATTAATGTACATAGATTGCGAACCATTTGTTCTTCAAGCCGAAATGGGTCTTACGGGTCGGGCGTTGATTGTTCTCGAGGCGATCGCTGAACCCGTTAAAACTATACCCGATTCGCTAATCCTTACCGGCATAATTGTGCCTAAAGTTTTAAACTGGTTTATCGTTCTCTTCAAAGGTTACATTTCTTTTTTAAAATATTTCCAATTTGTTTAAAAAATCTTTTAATTTCAGGTATGACACTAAAAAATATCGAAAATCGACGAGAGATTTGCGAGGAATGCATAAGTTTTTTGCCAAAATGGTTCGAAATTTCGTGTTATATACCTGAATCATGTGGTTCGTTATTTTTTTATTCGATTATATATTTAGTAATCGAATTAATAATAAGTTTGTGAAAAAACATTTTTAAGGACGAGCCGAACGTTGTGAGTTGTACAAGCTATACGTTGATATTTTTAACGCTATTGATGACGTAGCGGAGTTTTGCACGCGTCAGAAAATTCTGCTTTGCAAGTTCGAATGTGCACATATTGCTAATTTTTCCGCGATAAGTAAGGTTAATGAAGGCGGTGACATCCTTCCAATAAGTCGACAAATTTACGAGCACGTAAAAACTCTCCTGGAAAGTGTAATTCTTCTTATGGATGATCAAAATGATTGTATCCATTCTCGTTTCATTGAAGGCGATGATCGTTCTATTACGAATGCTGCAGTTGTCCGTGCAGCTACTGTCTTTATCAATGGGCTGAATTCTGAATATCATAATATCCTCAAATCGTTGCGGAATAAATTAATGGAAAACAAGACTTCGAAGTCCCAGTTTATAATTTTGTATGCCATTTCTACAACGTGTGACGAGTGTATTTTGCCAATTTTTTTGAACAAAATAGCTTGCAATAGTAAGTTTCCATATTCAGTTATATTAATTTCATTATTTTAAACAATAAGAAAAAATTAGATCTTCAATTATTTCAAGCAATAGCTAATTTCTATTACGCTGAGTTCTTGAGACACGGCCGTCGCAACAATTTTTTTATTTTTAATTTATTTTCGTTTTATTATAAATAAATTTAAATCCTCATTTTTAACCTACATCTTTGTCCTATTTCAAAGAAGATATTTTATGGATAATAATAAAGGTCAACGAAATGACCGCGCTCTATATATACAAAAACATTGGGGAATATTAAATTTATTGAAAAAAAATCATTTATTGAATAAAAAAATTATTCCATTTATCTAATCAAATATTTAAAACCGACAAAAACTTATTTCTCAATCAAATATTTATTACTGTGAATTATTCTAGATTGTCAGTCTGAACTTGTCGACTCTTTTCTTCTTAAGGTTAGAACCTTATCTTTTCGCGAAAGGTGCATAAAATCGGAGGAACTCGAAAATTTCAATTATGGTTCATTTTGGGATTCGCTATTGATTTATTTGTGGGAAGACAATCTAGTGAAATTTCCCCAGGATCTTCAAATTCAACAGTCACTTTACGACTTTCTTCAGGACCTCGGTGCTATTCTCTTAAAAGAGTGAGTTTAGTTTTAATATTTAATTCAATTTCAATTGACAAAAAAATTGGTTTTTCTAGACGATATGAAGAATTTGCACGATTTTTTTTCTTTAAAATGAAAGAGGTCAAGAATATTGTTAAAGAAAATCAAGACTCATTTTATACATTTTTATTAAATGCCATTGGATCGTTTCTCTCTACTTCGAAGGTAATTATTCGAAAATAATTATTCTCCAAGAGAGCATTAGCTAATACTAATTATTTGAACAACTGATTTTCTTGGCATTATACAAAAAGCATTATACAAAAAATTCCACTCACATCTTTTCCCTTATAATTTGTAAATTAAAAACTTATACTGACACCAACCACTTTATAGTCTGAGGAATTACTAAATGATTTCGTCGAACTAGTAATATCATATATGCACGACGTTTTGGAAAAGCGAGATGAAGTCAAAAAATCTCTTTTAAATTTTTTATTTTATCTTTATTACTACAAACCCTATTTTTCCAAATTATCCGAATTTAAATCCCTCATTCTCTCCGCATTTTGTCCAATGTTCTATCAATATCGCTGTGGAGGTCGATAATGCTAATATGTCAATGGGGCATTTGCCATTCGTCGAGGACATTAATGATCGTGAATGTGTGTGCGGATGGCGTTTTCGAATGCGCGTAGTGCGTGCACGCGCCCTTCTTTTGAACGATCCACATGACGGAATCGTTGCAGTTAGAAAGGTTTGAGTTTTCAATTACCCTAAGTTTCGGCATATAAGCCGCGGCCTTCATTCTGTTATAAACGAAGCTCATAATATTTAACCTGCAGGTTTGACCTGCTTCAATGAAGATGCTCATTAAATGTTATGCTTCACAAACCCAAAATAACAGAATGAGGGCTAGGTTAAAAGGCAAAAATTCGTCGAACGACCGCGGCTTATACACGGGAATTTAGGGTATAACAATTATTTTCATGTCTTGTTTTTCTATTATATTAAAAAATCAAAGTTTTGTTGAAAAATTTTTCTCTTGCGATGTTATAATTCATAATAACTCATAATTGCTCTCATTTATTTAATTTTTAGTTGTTCGATAACTTAATGTTCAATGGAGACACGACGCGTCGTGCGGAGGACCTTTCATTCAACCTTCTCGATTTTCCGACACGTTTTGTGTCTAAGACACCGCTTTTGCGACAACGGTTTATGATTCTTATTTTCTAATCGATTTTCTCATCTAAAATTGCAATTTGTTTTAAAGAATTTTCTGCCAATTTGTTCCTCTCTACGTAGAACGATTCTTTCAGATCCCGAACGGTACATTATTTTTAATTTCTCATTGAAGACAAAAACTAACTACTCTAATTTCGCGTGTATAAGACCGGGTGTTTTGAGCCAAATTTAAATTCGCGCCAATGAGTTCATTCTGTTGTATCGGATCCGTTTGGGTCCAAATTTTGTGCCCGCCTTTGTCTCGGTTTCATAAAAGTGGGCACAGAATTTGGACTCCAGCGGATACAACAGAATGAACTTCGATTAGCGCGAATTTAAATTTGGTTCAAAACACCCGACCTTATACACTCGAAATTAGAGTAGTTAAACGTTGATTTTTAGAAAAGTCCTCGTTTAAAATAGCCTTTTTACAAATGATCGAACCATTGTTTTGCCTCGCAAAAACCATTGATCGTCAGATGAGTGACGAATGGAAAATGGTTTAAAGTTTATTTCAGTTTTCAATTTTGATTTTTTTAAATTATATATTTTTATATGCCTGATATTCAATTAATTTTTGGTGGTATATCGAATTTATGTTTAGATATTTCCGATTATCACCCATACTTTTCAACACATTTTTGACTCCACGCCAATCAGTCACTATCCGCCACTCGATGTTGATCGACGTTTGCTTTTTGATGCCGCATTAGAGTTGATTAACATAACGGCTGACATAAACGAATTGTGTGTAATGAGGAGTGATAGCGACAACAGTACCAAAAAATCATTGCCACCGCTTGTCGTGTTTCTGCGTGCCTTCACCGACGTTCTACAGGACGAAAACGCCAACTTGGTATCATTCGCTTATTAATTGTTGAAATTGACTCCAAAACATATCTAAATGACTTTTGACTCCAAAACATATCTAAATGACTCTCGGAGTCGAGTTAAACCGAACACTGGAGTCAACTCCGAAAAAACGACTCCCGGAGGCAGCTCCCTTATTGACTCCAAAGTCACGAAGACATACCCCGCTCCAGCGATGGGAGGCGCCTCCGGAGCCGCTCTTTGCGACTCTCTAGCTCCGGTGCGGCTTTTGCTAATGACTCGAGAGTCATGAACAGTCAGCTTGCTCCGGCGGTGGGAGTCGCCTCCGGAGCTGCTCCCCGCGACTCCCTAGTTCCGATTTTAAGAGAATAAGTTGAGAAAACAAAAAAGTGTTTAGATTCTTTTTTTTCTTTCCACTTAATAAATTTGAGTAAAAAGAGTATAAGGAGTGGGGAGAATGTAAACGATTAAGTGAAAAGGGTAGCAGTGTAAACGAGTAAACGATTTCGGGCCTTGCATACTAAAAAACCATTCAGGTCTATAATAATCATCGCGCAAAATAAAATTAAGATTAAACTTAATAAAATAACTAGCTTATCATCATTGTTTAACGTTATTTATTAACAAAACGTAAAGGATGAGGTAATAACAAATTGATAAACTAGTACTAAACAATGATTATGTAGTAAGAGATACTTCGATTATCATTTTATAATAGTTAAACTGTTCAGCGCTTGTTTTAAAGAAATGAAGCATGAAAAAGAAATATTTCCACAAAAATGAGTAAAATTATAAGTATTCGCGAAAGAATTAAAGCAATGAAAGAGAGCAAAGAATGAAAGAGAAGTATTTCCATAAAATAATTAAAATTATAAATATTTCCATAACAAAACCAGTGAATCAATATTTACGCGAAATTAAATCCTTATTGAAAGCAAGAAGAACCTTTGCAGTAGTTAACTCCGGTCCAGTGTTAGTTTTATGACCACTAGTGTGAAGAGTTGTCTGTGAAAACATACGTTCTACAGCTGCAGACGTTGCCGGAACGCATAAAACCTCTTCAACTAACTTGCTCAAAGTAGGATAAGCCTAAAAAGATTGCATTATGCATTACAAAATTAGAAATTTTCATATCTGTCAGCCAGAGTACCCCAGAGTAATTAGCATAAATAAAATTAATAACATACCTTGCAGTTATTTTTCCAATAACTCGCAGCATTAGAACCCATGAAATTAGGACGTTTCCTATCAGCAAAAAATGTGCTTATTTCCGTGTCGATGTTCGCTTGTTGTTTCTGAGTTGAACATTCGATTGCAAAACCCAAGGAATGATCTATATTCATTTGTTTTTCTCCAGTTTCAGCGGACATAACATTGTATTGTTGGCGAGTGACGCACTAAAAATTTGACATTAGACAACATAGATAAGACGTTAAGAAACAAACCCAATTTTTTATTTCCACTTGTGCTAACCACTCTTCTTTTGGGTCAGAGATAATGTATTTTCGTAATTCAGGGTCCAGATAAGAAGTTATTATGAAAATTGAATCACCAGTCGATCCGGAACACAATATATCAGCAAATCGAGTGCGCAGTGAACTTACCAAACCTTTATTTATTTCCGGAAAGAGACTATCAGTGTTCTGAAAATTAAAAAACCGATACTTTTTTCGTTTAGACCCCCCCCCCCCCCATAAGCACCATGGACCAATTTTTACTCAACTTTTTTGCCATTTTACATCACCAAAAAGCGAGAGTTTACACTTTTTTACGTCAAAACTAACTTGACATGTCGATAATGGTACGATAAGTAGTGACAATTGTCAGCTAATGACTTTAAGTTTCACTGTCACAAATAAGAATCAATGGTTCTGGAGGAGGGGGGAGGCTAAACGGAAAAAGTTTCGAAAAATCTTTCGTAAAATCGGCGAAAAAATCTCCCAGGAAGTTTACCCTTTTGTGCCCAGTCATACTAAGTAAATATAAAATAATTACGAAATGTTTACCTCAATACATTTGATAAGCTGCTTTATTCCTGGAAACAGCAGCGAAATTGTAGGAATTCTGTCGCTCTGTAGCTTATCGGTGAATCCACGAAAAGGTGCCACAATTTCACACAATCCTTTGATTTTGTTTGCTTGTTCTGGTGTTATTTCCTTCCATTGTTTCTCTTTTGCAATTTTGTTCACATAGGGTAATATTTCCAGTAAGCGAGAATAAGTTATATGCAGTGAATACCAACGCGTGTTAGCTGGAAAGAGAAGCTTTTTACCGCAAACATGATGAAGATCACGAATAGCATTATGGGACTTTGAAAAGCTGTTGAGAAGTTTGAATACAACCTAAAACAAACCATCATATTTAATACTGCATAAAATTTTAAAACTTGCTTTGCGTATCTCCAGGGCTTGGGCATTTACTTCAAATACATCTTTTAATGCCAACTGCAAGCGATGTGCTACACAACTGATATGATTATATCCATTCACATCGATTTTCGTTCCTGCACTCTCCGTAGAATTCATATTTCCGGTGTACAATAAATGAAGCTTTTGCATTTCCTCTACAGATGCTATTTCCATATTCACAAAATTATCTTCATACTCAGGATCAGTATCAGAAAACGGCGCAAATGGCTTTCTGAAACTTTTGAATAGAATAAGTTAAATAAAAATCAAAAACATACACAAAAGCGGCTTTCATGTTGGCAGCGCTATCGGTCACTACACGTACAATCTTTTCCACTGGAATATTGTATTCTTTCATTGAATCTTCTAATAATTTTCTTATATAAGTAGATTTGTGTTGCTCGAATAGCTCGAAGTGTCCTATTCCCAAGGCGCGACATTTATATCCATCCCAGACATGAGCTATCACTCCCATGTAGCTATACCTCATACCTTTTGTTGTGGCAATATCGGTAGAAAGAGCTATGAAAGTAGAGTTTTGAAGAATGTCCTTAATGTTGGACTTCAATATCAAATGTTCTTTAAGAATATCACTCTTCAATGTCTTTAGGCATGTAGGAATGGTTGCTTTATTTTCAGTATTTCCATTAAGAGCTTTCTAAATATAACGAATTAAGTAAGAAATTAATATTTAAACAAAAATACCTGCAAAAATTCATTTTCGATATGATGTAAAGGAAATGTAGTAGTACCAGCGTAAATTGCAAAGTTTCGACGTGCTCCCAAATAACTTTCTTTTTTTCCTTTTATCTCCATAGCGATATCATTTGCAATAGAACTGTGAGCTCGTTCTAAATGACGCTGAGCATTGCTAGACTTCATTCTTTCACTGCTAGATTGAAAATGACAGTATTTGCATTTTCTATTCTCAAAATGTGCCAAATACAAAGAAGATGATGCTCGTTCCACTTTCATGCGTTTCGGAGTAGAAACATTTAAACAATTTTCCGATTGATTTCCTTCCTGACTTAGTAATTCGTCTTCCATCTAAGTGCAAAAAAATAAAACAATTTTTCACCCCTTTTTCTTTTTCTCTTTTACCCCCGGAGGGGGGGGGGAAGAAAAAAATGAGGAAAAACTCTAAATACATAAAAAATTGTAACAAATTGAAAAAATAACACGAATATCATGATCAGTGATGGGTAAGTGGCTCGCGATGGCTCAACAGCATGGCGAGCCACGAGCCATATTCGGCGTATGTCAAATTTCAAAAATTTGGCTCAATGGCTCGTGAACCACTGAGCCAAATTTTTGAAATTTGGCTCACACGGCTCGCGAGCCAAGTGAAAAAAAATGGCTCAATCGCGAGCCAAATAGCTCACCGACTGAGCCAAGTTTTTTACAATGGCTTACGACCTAGTGAGCCATTGTGAAAAAGTTGGCTCGCGAGCCACAATTGTGCCATTTGCAAAAATTTCACTCTTTTAACTTAAACATTTAACAGAATTATTAAAAAATTAAACTAAAAATAGAAAAAAATTTTAGCCAAGGAACGCCAAAAAACAAAATCGTGCTAAAACACAACAAAAAATAATTTCGAAATTATTTCAAAACGATTTTTTCCTTTTTTAAATTTTGTTCGGCACTTTTGATAAGAGTTCCAATTTGTAACGATTTTGTTGTTGTTTTTGTAGTCCCGAATTATTGTAATATTATTTATTAGAATACAAATTAAATTATTTTACAACTAGTTTCACAAAGTAAAATATTATATATTGAAATAGATGACAAGCAATTTTTTGGTTAGTATTTTGTACTAATAAGTAATCAAAACCTGATTTTTTAGATGTATTCAATTGAAATTATAGTATTTCGTTAGAAAAAGCTAAATTTAAAAGTATTTTTTATTTTGTGTTTAATATTTTAATATTTCATTTAGTCCGCGTCGAACATCCAAGTATTTTTTATTTCATTGATATTTCTATTATTTATAAATAATGTTATGTCACAAAAAATATTTGATTAATATGACACAAATGGCTCAATTGTGGCTCGTGAGCCAACTTTTTCACAATGGCTCGCGAGCAATCTTTAAAAACTTGGCTTACCATTTAGAACACTTTTAGAGAGCTAGGGAGTCGCGGAGAGCGGCTCCGGAGGCAACTCCCACCGCCGGAGCGAGGTTTATCTTCGTGACTCCGGAGTCATTAACAAATTTAATTTTTTCAAATGACTCCGAGAGCTATTTAGGCAAAACAATTTTAAAATTATTTCAAGTGGAGCGTGGAGTAATATCTTGATTATTGACTCCAAAGATGCCAGAGTCATTATAGAAAATTTTGCTTATTAACTCCCATTGCTCCGGAGGCGCGAGCAGCATCTGGCTCTCGCCACCGGAGCTAAAGAGCATTATTTTCTTTAACGACTCTTTGAGATTCGGAATAATTTGGAGTTATTTTTTCTTAATGACTTTCCCTGAGTCCGGAGATTTTTCGGAGGCGATAGGGGAGTCTTTTCCTAACACTGGTCTTGATAAAAAAACAAACAAAAAACGTGTATTTTGACGATTTCTTCAAGTTTAGATGCTTGTTATGTGTACGCTTGAATGTCTTAAAGCTGTGGCGCGGAAAGCAGGCGGATCTGTCGCAAGTGTGCGGCGTAGAGTAGGAAACGCGAATTCCGTTAGCGCAAACGACATTTTGCGCGCCTTCAACCGGCGCGTCATCGAAGGGGCAGCGCGACGTTCGCGCTGTTCGAAACGTTTAATTCGTCAGCATGCCGCGGCCGTTCGCAATATATGGTAAATGTACTTTTTTTCTCGATTTTGAAATATGCTATATATTAATGAAAAATATCGCTGCTTTTAGGGAATTACTTTTGTAATAGAAATGAAATATGTAGCTCTTTTCTACCAATTTCTTCTATTTTCGTCGGTTGTTTAAAATACGTGTAGGCATTTCTTAAAATTTATTTTATTAGTAATTAATTAACAATTGTTTTTAATACGATTAATAAATCATCAACTTATAAAATGTGTTATATTTTTTTTATTACAATTAAAAATTACAAAAAAAAAATGAAAAGTTATATTAATGATGAAAAAAACCCAACTTTTTTTTCGAACCATAACTTGTTAAAATTTAAGAGTTTGTGTCCGAATCGAATCAGAACTCGGGCCATTTGTTGTTTTATAAAAAATCTTTTGTAAATTTCTGATTAAAAAATTCGTTCCAAAGCTTCTTTAATTAGGTATAAAAATTTTTTTTTGTTGGCTTTTGGAAATCGGAAAGCGAAAAGTTTTTCAATGCGGAACGCTGTTTCTACTACGATTTGCAGCGTATCTTCTTTTCTCTTGACGATTCGGATGTTGACGAGGTATGTGTAAGCAAAAGAATTATTAATTCATTACTTCACTAAAAAGTGGGTCAATATTAAGATCACTTTAGATTGGTGAGAATTTATATTCTCGTTAAATATTAGACACTTAAAAAAGTTTAAAATAAGACTGCAAATTTTTTCTTTTTTTTTTTGATTTGGAGTTTGGCGATGGCGCGCAACGTGTCGACGTTGTCTTACCATTCAAGAGTGGGAGTGAGTTTATTTTCTTTTTAGCAAAGATTTCTATACAAAATAACCTAAGTTCGAGTAAAGAAGACGTGGCCATTCGATTTGAATTTTTACCTTATAAGCGAAGTTAAGCCCAAAATGTTTGATCTGAAATTTGCGTTAATGAAGGTGTTTATTAAAATTTTATGCTTCACAAACACAAAATAACAAAATGAAGGCCAAGTCAATATTCGAAAATGCTTCGAACAGCCGCTTCTTATTTACTCGGACAGGTACTTGAAATAAAACGTTCACGGCGAATAATATTGCGAATTTTTCGCAAAATAACACCGTAATCGACCGCGAATTTGAAAATGTTTCGAATATTTGAAAGATTATATTTCGAAAATGTTCTTCTAATTCTCGCGTGTGATAAAACCTTTTATTTTATTCAAATTCATTTTTGATTTATAATATAAATGATAACATTTGCGAAAGCGACAACTCGAGAATCGGCTTGAGGGCAAAACCAATTTGCGTTCGGCTGTCACGCACTTCACAGACGCGGTCCATCACACGCACATGTTGCAATCGAACAGCGCATTTCGTAGAGTAGATTCATTAAGGATCTGCCTCACATGATCGTCATTATTTCGCACGCATAAAAATTTCTTCTCGTCTAGGTTAAATTGCGTGTGGAATGCCTCAATCGACTGTTCGATCATCTCCATCGCCTCATGAACGGCACAACATGTTCATCGAGACAATGCATCTTCGAAGTCGCTTTGATGTCTGGGAACGTCGCCTGAAAATATATTCAATAGAAACAAGAATAAAGAAACAAAAAATAAAGTGAAAATTAACATTCATGCATTACAAATCAGTAGTCATTCGATTCGTAAGAAAATGCGCTATTATTTGTGTGTATTTGCATTCAATAACCAATAACTCTTCACATTTATTATTTTACTGCAAACAAATTTTGTCAAATTTCAAATTCTATTTAATGTAATATTACATTCTTTAAATATAGGCGATATGCGAAAAATTCGAGAATCACTTATACAGCTAAATTCTCCTTTTTTTGCAGTATTAGTCGCCGTGTCGGATTGAAGTTCCTTTGTTAGAATGTTAATTGTTTTAATAATTATTTTATAGTATGAAATAGTGTATTTATTGCTTATCAAGGAATGGCTTGTAGATTCAATAAGATTTATTCTAATAATTTTATTCATTGAAAACAAAATATAAAGGAAACACAAATTTTAAAAAAGAACACATGATGGAGCAATTTCGTCCCCGGTTTTTAACTTTTTTATTTCGCAACTGGTTTTCAAAATTTTTTTATTCGGTTTTCAAAAAGTTTACCCTTTTTATGATACCGAAAATTGATTCACAAAATTTTTACTTTTTTGTTACAAAAAACAAAAAAAAAATTCGATTAAAATATGTTGCATAACCCTAAACTGTTCTTCAAATCTATTCCCGATTATCATGACTTTTTAGTTAAAAGTGGCGGTAAAATTCAACGTAAAGGACTTAGTACCAAATAAACTTTTTACGAAAAGCAGAATCAAAAATTAAGTCAATCTTACTTATTTTTTAATCTTTTGAAAGAGGAAAAATTTTGAGTTGATTTTTACTAGATAAATTCTTATACAAAATATTTTCGAAGTGAATGAATTGGTTTTGTAGAAAGTTCTCCATTGAATAGGATACTTAGTTTTTTTATAGTTATTGTGCAAAAAAGCAAAAATTTTGTTTATATTTTATACACTTTGAAATTTGACATCAATAATTCGAATAAGCAAAAAAATCATAGTCATAAAAACTGAAAACCCATATAAATAATCGGAAAATTTTCCGAATATGATGTTGAAAAATGAGCATTTTATAAAATTATAATACGCGGTGGGCTTTCTAAAAACTCCGATTTCAATTGTTAATAATTTTTTTGAACCGATTTGAAAAAATTAAAACTTGAAATAGTATTGTTGTGAGCTTTTATTTGCTACATGTGACATGCGAGGTTGTCGCACGATAATTTTTTGTGCGCTCGACAAATTATATGTCGTTCGACGGGCAATTTTATTCTGAGTTTAATAGCGAAAACGGCCAGCCGATTCGCTTCGACAATAAAAAATTTTCAAATCGGTTCATAAATAATAGAAAATTAGATATTAACGATTTTTAGAAAACTTATCCTATATATTAAATTTTGTAGAATATCATTTTTAATTTAAAAAAATAAATTAAACATTTCAGCGACTAAAAAATTCATCGTTTAAAATTATTAAAATTATTTAATTGTGAAATATACATTAAATTTAGATGCAAATATATGTATATTACAGAAAAATAAATAGTTTAAACAAATTTACAATATCTGATTTTTATTGTATTAACTTATTTACATTTAAAAAAACCAAATTTTATTAATTCACTATTTTTTAATCATAATTATCGACATGCAATAAATTTATATTTTACATGGAAATAAATATACCTCACACTTAATTAATTGTCTAACTGTGGGCGTCGAATTTCTCCAGACGGCGCCGTCGAATCTCATCGCTGGCCGACGAACCGCATGTGTCAGTATTCGATGTGCTATCGACATTTGACGAAGTCGGCGCATCCAGCGTAGTCTCATTAACCGTTGACGACGATGATGCCGATTGGGATTTGTTGGCGATGTTTATAGCTGAAACGGGTGCAACTTCCGTTGTTGTTGTTGATATCGATGGAGACGTGGAGTTAATCATTGAACTTGAAAATAAATGATAAACAAATAAGCAAAAAAGTTTCAGTTCTCATAAATGGTTAAAACAACAAAATTTCTGACAACCTTGTTCAAGAATTTTTGCTTTATTTTTTAACAAAAAAACAAATATTTACTCTAATTTCGCGTGTATAAGACCGGGTGTTTTGAGCCAAATTTAAATTCGCGCCAATGAGTTCATTCTGTTGTATCGGATCCGTTGGGGTCCAAATTTTGTGCCCGCCTTTGTCTCGGTTTCATAAAAGTGGGCACAGAATTTGGACTCGCTTGGATCCGATACAACAAAATGAACTTCGATTGGCGCCAATTTAAATTTGACTCAAAACACCCGGCCCTATACACACGAAATTAGGGTATATCATGTATGCAGCAGGGATGCATCGAAAATAGTCATATTGGAAACGAAAATATCCGATTTTTTTTCTCTATGCCAGAGAAATCAGACACAATACTATTTTCATTTCCGATTTTCGAAATAGAGTAACGACTGCATTTTTGTTGCATACTCGGCATGAATCACAATTATGTAACACTCTACTATTGGTTTCTTAAGAATAGAATTCTAGAGGATGGAAAGAAAAAATTCTCGAGTAAGGTTATTGGAAAATTCGAATAATAGCATTTATAAAAACAAAAAAAAAAATCAAAACTGTTCGATTTCCAAATTTCATAAAAATTAAAATAGTTATTAATTTTGATATGGTGATATATTAAAGATAATATTAACTTTTGAAAAAATTGCATTTTTTCTAAAAATAAACCACCCGAATATTTTATATTAAAAAATCGCTAATATAGTAACCTCGGCGTAGAAACAATACTCAAGTATTGTTGGAATTGCAACATAGCGGCGTCTAAAAGGACAGAAATGTTACGGAGGGCTTGCACACGAGCTTCCACAGCTCCACGTTCATGTCCCTCCATTTCCGTAATTTCAAAATGCGAAAAGCCAGCAAACTAAATAATAAAAGTAATAATTATTTAAATAATTATTTAGTAAATATTCATACGACAAATAGGATGCAAATTTGCACGACAAATAGGATGCAAATTTTTTCTACAATTCAACGCAGTCGAATCGAACAAGCTATTACATATTGAAATTCAACGGTTTGTTGTTTTTCTCCGCTTTTATTAAAAAGTTTTAATAATTTTTTTTTTGGTGTCATGTAATACAGATAATACACATAAAGTTTCAGTTTCCAATATTGTTGGAACTATAATAAGCCAAAGTGTGGTCCAAATTTTTGTCGTGCATTATATATGAAAAAAAAATCTACCGTAGGTGGTCGAGGAAATGTATACAATGGTGAAGCCGAACCAAACAAGGGCTAAAAACGAAAAATATGTATAAAAAACAATAAATTGTCCAAAAAATAACAAACAAAAGAGGTTGAGGCTGCGCCAACAGACTGCTGTTGTTGCGTTGGTAGAGCGGATGATGTGGACGAATGATCAGAAGTCGCCGTCGAAGTGAACGCTTGTTGGCTACCAGTTGCATGCTGAGCGCTACTACTCGTATTCTCAGAGGTGGAAGGCTGTTCGACGTTGTTCTCCGAGGCATTTGATGCCGGAACCGGCTGGAGATTACCATTCGGTGCTGCTTGTGGAAATCCGGCAGCAAGAAATTGCGGCGGAGGCGGCGGCATGCCGAAGAACGGCGTAAGGAATGGCGGCGGAGGCAATGGTGGAAACATAAATGGAAACATGTTAAAACCTCCACCCATCAGAGCATTCGGTTGATGCTGCTGCTGTGGTGGCTGAGGCGCTGCGGCAGCGAAAGTACCACCAGCAACCGGCTGTACACCGGCTGGCTGCTGGTCTTGCGGTTGTTGCTGAAGATTTTGCGGCGGAAACCCGCCAAACGGTCCAAATGCCATACCGAAATTGGCCGGATTGAAGAAGTTCGCTTGTGCGCCAAAATTGACCTGCGCAACGCCCGGTGGAGCTGCGCCGCCAAATGCCGCACGATTGGCGGCAGCCGCAGCAGTCGGATGTCGATTGCCTAGAAAAAATAGGTTTAAAAAGAAAATTTTGAATAAATATCAAATACTGAAGAATAAATTTCAAATAAAAAAAAATTGAAACTCACCCAAAACATCGGTCCGACACGTCGGGCACGTCTGTTGGCGTTGAAACCAGGAGCGTAAACAGTTCGGATGAAATATGTGATTACACGGCAACTTTTTTGCGCCACTTTCCACCGCCATTTCTTCGCGACAAATAATGCATGTATTGTCGCCTAAAGAAGGCATGCGTGAATATTGAATGAATAAGTATACAAATTTCTTGACACAATCATATATATATATATATATATATATATATATATATATATATATATATATATATATATATATATATATATATATATATATATATATATATATATATATATATATATATATATATATATATATATATATATATATATATATATATATATATATATATATATATATATATATATATATATATATATATATATATATATATATATATATATATATATATATATATATATATATATATATATATATATATATATATATATATATATATATATATATATATATATATATATATATATATATATATATATATATATATATAGAAAATTAAAACGAACCCGTGGCCAATTCCTCAGCTGTCGCGAGCGGAAATAGATTATTCATGGCATTTATGGCACGTCGCGATTGAATAACGTCGTTTATCGCTTTTTGCAGCGCGCGAATCGCGGTATAAAACGGGCGAATGGCGAAGAGTGGTAGGGTATGAATTTTAAACATAACGATCGCAAATGCCATATATAGCAGGCAACGCATAAAATCTTTAAAAAATGAAATCAAGATAGTTTTTTTTAATAATTTTAATAAAAATACGCTACTACTAGCAACTTATTTGTAAAAAAAATCTAATAAATTTATCAAAATTAATACGCAATTACCCTAATTTCGCGTGTATATGGCCGGGTGTTTTGAACCAAATTTAAATTGGCGCCAATGAGTTCATTCTCTGTTGTATCGGATTCGTTGGAGTCCATGGCAACGGATCCGATACGAACAGAACGATACGAATACGAATGATACGAATCCGATACGAACTCATTGCCGCGAATTTAAACTTGGCTCAAAACACCCGGCCTTATACACGCGAAATTGGAGTAGATATCGTTCTTAAAAAACTAAAGAAAAAAAACTTACTAACAAACAGTTCGGCGTAGAGCATGTAAACTGCCTTGTTCTCCCATGGATGTGCTGAGCGCAGGTCATGAATGTAAAGAATGTATTTGATAGCAATGTGTATGACAGCTGTAAGAAGAATCGCATACTGAAAATAGGAAGTTGTATCAATCTCCGGATATTTTAAAAATGCATAAAAGATGAAAGGCTTATAAAAACGAAGCCTACTTCAAATCCAAAGACGACTTGTGCGGTTGCACCGCGAATCATTGTTGTGAAAAACGCGTATGAGATAAAGTAACTGTCAATGGCGCTAATCAACGACAAAATGCCCATAATGCGAGCGTGATAAAGAACGGTGATAACCGGACTACGTTCCATATAGTCAACGCGATCCTCAGTCAGCCAGTGAAACGCCTTCACAAACAGCAAAACAACAAATTGCACGACGAATTTCGGCGAAAAATCATCACGAAACACCGTAAATGCCAAACAAGTCTCAAGAATGGCATGCCAAACACGCTCTTGTGCGTGCTAATAGTAATATATAATTTGTGTATAAAAAAGAATACTTTTATAAAGTGACCTATTTAATATTTTATGAAAAAATAAAAATTTATAAAATATATGTACCTCAACTTCGGCCACTCGCAATTGTCCAAAAAATATTAAACGTAATAATGAAAATATCAAGTAAGAGACAACGGCCGCTTGAAAATAAATAACCTAAAATAATAATATATGCGTACATATTAACAATGTAAAAAAAAGATTAAATTAGTTATCAATTCGATCGATAAGTGCGCTTACCGCCATCGACGTGTTGCTTTTGGTCAAATAAATAACGGACGGATAAAACTGTTTCTTAAGAAAGAACGCCTTCGCAACCGTCAGCGCTGTCGAGACAAAGCTCAGGCAGACGATAAATGACACCGACACACGGACCATGTTTTCTTTCAAATAATTAGGTTTTGTACGCTCAAATTAGAAAACTTTATACAAAATTTTTTTTTCACCGTACAAATATCTTTGATTCCAACGAAATAAGAAGATCGATATTCGATACTAATCAATAAACTTTAATATTTTTTTATTTAGCAAAATAATAAATATGAAAAAAATTTCTAAGCAGATAGTAAAAGTTAATTATATCACATCTCTCAATAAAATCTAAAAAAAACATTACGCCGATTGTGTCAAAGAATGCATTATAAAATACGAAAAAAAGTGATTATAACATTATGTTACAATATTTATTTTTACCTCAAATAATAAAGAGAAAATTTCAAGTCATAAAAATAACGAAAAAGACAAAGAATGCCATTAGTACACCGAAAACCTTGATGATGAGCCAACGATTTTTCGCAATATTATTGAAATACTTTAAAAGCTCATGGTGCGCTGCTTCCACGTTGAGAACACTGTGTTCGACGTTGGAATCGATTCTAAAAAAGATTTTATTTTGCGTACAGCCTTTTTCATAGCACAATATAAAAATTTTTATTTCTTTACAGTAAAAAACGGAACCTCGTAATCATATCGCCTTGCTCTGAGACGAGCGAGGCTAATTGTCGAAAAATACTACCCAATTCATTTATGCTACTCTCGATGTTTTCCATGGCGCCAAGTCGATCACGATGATAGCTTTGCGAATCGCTAGTCAAAAAAAGCTAAAAATCAAAAATATAATTTTTTTGTAAAAAGTTAATTTAATACCTCTATTAAAACATTGTCTTAATGTTATTTTATATTATAAGATTAATCTAAACGATGCAACTCACTTGATTGTGTATTCTCTGTTGCTCCATACCGCCCATATCGAGCATAACTGAAGATGAATCCGCAACCTCATTTGCCAAAAGACTCCCGCTTGCTATTAATACAAAACATGTGTAAGTGGATTTTTTAACAAAAATTTATAATCACATAATCCTTTTTCGATTAAAAATAAGAAATATCCAATTAAAGTTTGATTTGTATCTCGTCTAGCATAGAAACAATATAAAAGTTATAGTTTCCAACTGGAATCTTAATCCATTCTAAACCAGAGATTTTTTTTCGTGTACGAACCACGAGTTTTTTTATAAATTTTCTGTCTGCAGAGACATGTCGCTGCAAAGAAATCGTTTTTTTACTTTTTCGTATTTTGTATTCCATTTATATGCTTTTTGCCTACTTAATTCAATTTTTTCTGTATTTTATCATGGAGGAAAATAAATTAAATGAATTGTTAGACCGACTTTTGATCGAAAAAGACCTTAAAAGCCTGAGAAACTCTGATGACCTATAAATTTTTGTGAATAAAAAATCAATTTTTATTCTACAAAATGACGCAATTTCGTCCTCGATTGTATTTTTGTTATAACTTTTTTATTTTTTTAACCAAATTGTAAAATTTTTTTAAATTCGATTCACCAAACTTGTACATATTGGTGCCGATTTAGAAATTTTATTTTCATTTGAACTTGTTTGCCATTTTTTAAAAAAAAACAACAAAACCGTAACATAATGATGAATGCACCTAATCATCAAGCCTATATTGAATGTTTTTGACATTTTGATTCAAAATAAGAATAAAATTAATCATAATGAACATTATTTAAAATCCTGACTTATTCAACACATCTTAATCCTTGAATTTACTTCTTGAAAAATATTATAAGTAATAGAAGAGCTCATCATTGAGAAATCAAAATACCTCTGCTAAAAATCACAATTTTTTGTCAGAACAATTAATCCTTAAAATAAAATATCGGATAAAATAATTCTCAGTAATAATTCGGAACCATTTTCTAAACGACCTATATATAACAAAAATACAATTGGTGACAAAATCTGTGTGAATTTTTGTGAATAAAAAATAAAAAAAACAAAACTTATGTTCACGTAACTTTTAGATAAATTATGATCTAAAGAAGTAATAAATGACAAAAACAGTCAAAAAATTGCGATCAATCGGAAAAAAACATATTTAAAACCACTGCAGCGACATGTCGCTTTCGAATGGGTTAATTAATTCCTAATTACAGAATTGGCCAATTTATTTCGATTGGCCATAAGTTTTTTTTTTCATTTTCAACCAAATCGCAAAATCTTTTTTTCCGATTCACAAGAGCCTAAAAATTTGTTTGATATAAAAGACAAAATAATGTTTGAAAATACGTGTGAGCAGAGCTTAAAATTAAGACCATTTTTTGTTGTTGTCATTTTATAAAGTTTAATGTTATGTTTTACGTTTTAGTAAATCAGAAACAAAAAGATTTTGCAATTTGGCCGAAAAAAACAATCGAAATAGTGATACGAATTTGGCCAATCCCATATTTAATTCAGCTAAAAATAATAAATATAAGATTAAGCTCATTAGCCTGAAAAAATAAATTTATAAGGTACCTCGACCTTATGCGTCCTAAAAAAGTACCCTAATTTCGTGTGTATAAGGCCGAGTGTTTTGAGCCAAATTTAAATTCGCGCCAATGCGTTCATTCTGTTGTATCGGATATGCTGAAGTCCAAATTTTGTGTCCGCCTTTGTCTCGGTTTTATAAAAGTGGCACAAAATTTGGACTTACTTGGATCCAATACAACAGAATGAACTTCAATTGGCGCCAATTTAAATTTGATTCAAAACACCCGGCCTCACGCGAAATTAGGGTATTTCAATTCCCAAAAGTTGCTAATTGACTTCTTAAAATTTATCAAAGAATTATTTAAAAGAAGTCATTTGCGTTTATCATGTACACCAATCAATACCATATTATTTAATATACAGGGTGTAACAAGATAAAGTTCCAACTTTAAAGTGGATTTAAAGTGGAATAAAAAATTTTTAAGGCGGTTTTATGAAGCGCAATTTTCGACGTTCGCTTTCTCTTCATAAAAATTTTATTGGATAATATTTTAAAGTTTTGCCTTGACATCCTTTTTTTGGTGAAAACTTTTTTTATAATTTTTTCGTATTTTTGTTGTTTTTTATATTTCTTTTTTGTTTTTAATCAAAAAACGAATTTTCAACCAAAAGAGAGAGAACCAAGACAAAAGTTCTAAATTTTTCAAAGTTTTTCTTCCAATAAAATTGTTATGAAGAGAGAAAGCGAACGTCGAAAACCGTACTTCATAAAATCGCCTCAAAAATTTTTTATTCCACTTTAAAGTTGTTATACCCTGTACAAGATGTAAAAATAGTAAATGTTTAAAAAAATACCAGAATTGAGATGCGAATACATATCGGTTTGCTGACTAAATTTTTCGCGCCGATTTTTTTTGTGCTTAACATTCTGAAAAAAAACGTTTCAAAATCATAGCATAATATAAAAAAATTGCTTATTAGTAAAAAAAGTTTTAAAAATGTACAAATATAAATAGGAAAAAAAACCTCAGTGCAAATCTCAAGCACGTTCTTAAAAGTACTACTGATGTCCGCGAGTTTGGACTGAAGTCCAACGACGACAAGTTTGGAGTGTTGCTCCTTGCCGCCGCGTTTCTCGTGTGAGCCACTGGCACGATCGACGGCCATCTGTTGGAGAATAGCGATTTGTTTATTGAGACCAGTAATATCCTTAAAAATAACAACATATTAGTTGAATAAAAAAGTCTTTATTTTCTTAAAAATTAGAAGCAGCTTTTGTAATTTGGTTTTTTATTCAATTTTATTTTTTTTTAAATTCTCTTTAAAGTAAAAGAATACTATTTATACTTTTTTATTTTGATGAACGGCCTACGGCAAATACATTTGCCTTTTTTATATAAGAAAATAAACGGGGAGGGGAGCAGTAGCCTAGTGGTTGTGCGATAGATTTTACTTTTCTCGGGACGAAATTCAATTCCACCCCCGACCCCACTTAGATGTTTCCATATTTGAAAGACAATAGGTACCACATTGCACAGTGTGGGTGATACGGCGGTGCTGACTGGGCCTTGCAAGCCGCATCAGCGATACCGCATGTTTATGCAGCAAACTAGCCGAGATTTCGGTGGCTTCATCCAAACCCGCGAAATGATTAGTCTATAGTCATTTCCAACAGGAGAGGATTGATGATCTGGGGCCTTTACGTATCACGATATTAAAAATAAAATGACCTTAATAAAAATAAAACGAACTATTACAAAATTTAGTATCATTATTCAAAGATTTAAATTGAGATACTGTAGCTATTATAAATCTAAATTAATGTAATTTTTACTGTTTTGTAATTACCGCATTCCTTAAATTAGGAACATTTTAAAAATTTCGAATACTAAATTTTGTAGTGCTCTAAAAGTTGTATGTGCATTTTCCTTGTACTATGTACTAATTCATGCCGTATGCAATTTAAATCTTTGAATAATAGTACTAAATTTAGTAATATGCGAATTGTAATTGTCGACGGATCAACAAAATTTTCTTTCACGCAGATTCCCTCTTATGATTGATATTAATCACTACAAAAATATGAGTCCGATTGGTAATCCATCCATTTCCCAAAAAACCCAAAAAGCTGGAGTGCGATTAAAAGCATTTCCACCAGTGTACAAAATGACTTGTTTTTGTTATTATTTTAAAAGTGATTTTCTTAAACGCATTTTTTAAAATTTTAAATATTTTAAAAATGAAAATAATATTATCTTATATACGTGATACGTGAAAAGGCATTTCCACCAGTGTATAATTTTTAAAAAACGAACAAAATCAAATATGAGAAAAGCACTCACTTGTCTAAGCACCTGCGATAATTCGTCCATTTCGCCACTATAATCTTGAAAAAGAGACTTTTTTTTAGCGATTTGCGTAAGTTTTTCCATTTTCGCACAGGTCATCGCAAGATCACGTCCAATTCGACTAAAAATAAAAAATAAACAAAATCTCAAAAAGAGTCATGGTATATTTAATTTATAGTGTAATACTTTACATATAAAGAGTTATATCTCAATATGTTTTTTATTTAAAAAAAACTCAAAACAAAGACAATACCGTGCCAATTGGTTAAATTGAAAATAGGAACGAATTAAGCGCTCGCGCTCATCAATTTGCGTTAAATTGCGATTCGTTTGATATCGCAGCTAAATGTTTAATGTTTAATGCATTGGTCCTCTTTTTTAATTTTCACATTTTTAGCAGACGCTTTTTAAAAAATGATAGTCTGCGACATATTTTATTTTAAATATTTTTTAAAATAATAATTAAGCGATAAGCTGTGAATATAAATTGGCAAATTCTAAAATTTATTGTTTTCTAATTTATTCGTCCTTAAATAGAAATTTAAAAAAAATACCTGTGTCGATTTGACAACCGTGCGGAATTCGCCCGTCCGATCCCGAAAAGACATTTTGTCTGCTGCAAAATGTAAACAATATCATGCCAACGGTCACCCAAAAAAGCGACAAAATATTTCTTAACATAGAAAAAAAGTTACGATTAAAAATGAAAACGTACTTTACAAATTTTCAAAAAATCAAAATTGACTTCACTTTTTCAATCGCAACTTTTTTTCTATATTATTTAAAAACTTTATTCAAAAAGCATTCGATGGAAAATTAAATTCTGAATCGGAGTGTTAAAATAATATTTTGAAAAATAATTTTGCAGTGACGAAAAAGTCAAAAATGCGCAAATTTCCGGCAACCAAAAAAAGAGGTCCTCAAATTTTCAAATTTTGCGTTATAACCCATTTCCTAATTCTAAAAAATTTCAACAAAAATTAAATTTGGCAAAATGCAATCAAAATGCTGGAAATTTTTTGCCCGGAGGTTTTCGAAGGTTCTAAACCAAAAGCTGATAATATTTTTTTTGATTAGATCTCTTTGGGATGCTGTGCAGAGCGCCTCAGGTCATTCGACACCCGAATAAAGAACCTAAGGTTATCAGACTCCAAAAAAAAATTTTTTATTTTGTGGTAGAAATTCCTATTCCTGAGTTTTTCAACATGCTGAATTTGAAGATGACATTTATTTTTTATAAAAATGTTCCTATAGGATAAAAATTCCAAAATCAATCAAGAATCTACAGCAAAATAAAAAAAAAATTTTGGAGTCCGATAACGGGAATTACATAATACATGTGTATTTTATTCAAAAAATTGATGAGTAGTGGGAAAAATGGTCCGGCACAAGACCGAAGAAACTCTGTACAATAAATGGATACCGACTCAACAGGTCAGATAATCTTATATTGCGTAAGAAATGTGTTCAAAAAAATTGATAGGTTTTATAGAACCAAGAATTCTTTGGTCTCGCAGAGAATCAAAGAAATTCTAAGCACAAAAGTGGATTCATGATCAGCGGGCCGAAAAATCTTTGCCTCAAAATTTAAAACAAAAAAATCGAAAAAAAAATTGGGACCGACACATTAAAACATAGCCTTCATTGTTTTTCAAGATTACAATTTCATCTACAATTATAAGTTAAAAAAAATGTTACAATCTGGCGCTTACGCACATATGCGTAAGTGAACGCATACGTATGCGCGCATACGTTCACTACAATTTCCATGAAAAACGCTGGGAAATTTTTGCAATTGTTTCGCCACACAATCTCACTTTTCTAAACTGCATTTTAAAAACTGAATTTTTTACTGTTTTATTGTTTTTGTGAGGTTTTATTCACTTGGGTAATTCCTTACTAAAAAAATTTCTTGTTTATATGAAAACACCCAATTTAGTAAAAATGTTCTTCGTCTAACAAAAATAGATAAAAATAAGAAGTTATAATTCAATGAAAAATGTGCAAAAATAAGTCTTGAAAGAACATATACTAATAAAATTTTTGTAATGAAACAATCTTTTTTAATTAGTTTTATAAAAATTATAGTATGATTAGTACTTACCATGAGTATTATCATTGTCATTTGGCCATGATTGCACTATTATTATCATGTTTTGTTTTTTCCATACACGCCCACCAAAGCCAGTCATTTCCTGGCACCGGCACAAATCAAGAGCAAGCTCATGTGCGGGGACAGCAGCAACCAAATCCGGATGGCGCCCACCAACATCAACATCAGCCAGGATTTGGAGGAGAGCAGGCCAAGGATGAAGGGTGATATTTTTTAAAAATTTACTAAATCATTTACGTATATCCATTTTTGTTAGACATATCAAGGAACATTTGGATGGAAAAGTTGATCCTACAGCCAATATGACGCCTGAACAGCTTCAATTTCATTACTTTAATATGCACGATTTGAATAGAGATTCGACGCTTGACGGAAATGAAATTTTGAAGGCTATTACCCACTTCCAGCAAGGTTCGCCGGGTTTTATAGTTTAGAAATTTATAACCACATAATCATTTTATATTTATAAAACTTTTAAGAGCATGCCTCACAAAATCCTTCATCGAGCAACGTGATTCAGATACCGTCAGAGCAAGAACTAGAGAATATGATCGATCCTATTTTGCGCACCGACGACTTCAATGGTGACGGTCGCATTGATTATAGTGAGTTTTTGCGAGCGCAAAAACAACGCGACGAACAATTTCGCCAGCAACAACCGCCACCGCCCAGAGAAAGTAATTCTGCCTCAAACAAAGATTTATAGGAAAAATATACCCTAATTTCGCATGTATAAGGCCGGGTATTTTGGGCCAAATTTAAATTCGCGCCAATGAGTTCATTCTGTTGTATCGGATCCGTTGGAGTCCAAGTTTTGTGCCCACTTTTATGAAACCGAGACAAAGGCGGACACAAAATTTGGACCCCAACGGATCCGATACAACAGAATGAACTCATTGGCGCGAATTTAAATTTGGCTCAAAACACCCGGTCTTATACACGCGAAATTAGGGTAAGAAAAAATATCTTAAAAATGTCCTATCTCAAAATCGTTTAAGAATTTCTGAAACGAGATATTTTTCTGAAATAAGAAATTCTTCTTATGGGAACATTGGCATTGTGTAAAAATTTAAATTTTTAGGATTCATTTTTAAGTCATTAGATTTATATTGCTTATAACTCGATTGGAAATGGTCATATCCACATGGATTCTTTTACATTTTGATGAGACAATATGTTGGCTTTAAAACTTGATTATTTTCATAACCATTAAATTCGTCTTAAGGCCACAAAAATCTATTTTTGGCTTTTCTGTGGGGTTTTTATTTACACACAATGAGTATACGATCGGACTTGATCGAAGCGTACAGTAACTCAATCATCACAGACATAATTTTTAGGAAAAGTAGTTATTTTTAAAATTTTTACATTATGCTAAAAAATTTGCCGAAAATTTAAAAAGTATAACATCACTTTGCGAGAATACTATAATTGTTTATTTTCATAAAAAAAACTTTAAATTTTTATACAATGCCAATGTTCCCATAAGAAAAATTTCTTATTTCAAAAAATATCTCATTTCAGAAATTCTTAAACGATTTTGGGGTAGCTCGTTTTTAAGAAATTTTTTTCTTGTGTTTTTTTATACCGGACAATGATGTTCTTTGCCCCCGCCACAACCGCGCTAAAATTAGTAAATTATTTGTAACACGAAATATTCCATGGATCGAACACATCACTCTTTTTACATTTTGTTTTCTTATTTTTATCTTATCTACGATTGCCTATTTATAAAAGGAAATTAATTCAAATTTTCTTCTTTGGGTTTAAATTAAATTTATTAAATTTAAAGTTCTTACGTATTATCGGACCCCAAAAGAAATTTTTTTATAATTTTTTTAGGTTTTCTGACACGAGGAATTCAAATCTGACACGAGGAATTCAATGTTTTTTCACTGATTTTTTTGTTTTGTGAAGTTTTTGACATTTTCAAAACATCATAATTTTATAGCATAATTCTAACAACTATCACAAAACTTGATGGACGTAATTTCTTAAGTCCAATAGTAGATGAAGTGAACGGCTCGCTCGAAAGGAACACAAACAAACACACAAAAACACATCTAATGCATTATCTTTGTCAACGCGATAGGTACTTTTACGACATCTCCACCGAATTTTCACGCCGAACGATAACGTCATTTGATGTCCGTTCTCGCATATCACTTCACTTGCCAAAATGTGCTATTCTTGAAAAAATCGCACTGCTTCCTCTTCACTGTTTTACGCGACGTGTTAGTTGTTTAATGTTCATGGTAGAACGTTAGCAAACTAAAAAACTAAAAAAGACTATGTTAAATTACTTAAACGCACAATCACAAAGTGTCGAAAACTTTAAAAAAGAAAAAAAATCAGTGAAAAAACATCATCAAATTTGAATTCCTCATGTCAAAAAACCTAAAAAAATTATAAAAAAAAAATTTTTTTTGGGGTCCGATAATACGTAAGAACCAAATTTAATTTTATAAAACCTAAAACTTTTTTGAATTAATATTTGTTTTTTGTAAGGATTTTGTTGTTTTTAGTCTTTTTTCCGTTCAGTTAAATTGCTAATGTATTTGTTGCTTTTTTTAATAAATAAGTTTAAAAAAATAATTAAGTCATTGGCTTTTTAAAATTTTATGCGCAAGTTTTTACTTACTTTTTATTTTTCCTAATATATACACACTTAATTATTTAAATAATCATACTTCATTTTTTGCATAATTTACTTTTAAAATTTTATATTTTTTAAATTTATTCTGTGATGTATTTTCTGTTCTATTTTGGTGGGTTAAATTATATATAATAATAAAAAATATTTTTATTTTATTATTTAAAGTTACAAAAACGTATAGAAGAAAATTTGCGTTTTATTTTATACCAAATAAATTTTTCTTAAAAAAATATAGCGCTAACATTTTCAGAAGCTGTTTTCTTAATAGCGATGTTAAACGTTTTGGAAAATCTTTTTAAATTTATCTAGTTTTTGAACGAAGCGAAAACGAGAATGAATGAAGAAATGAAAGAGCGAATGTTTGAGAAAATTTTGGCTATGGGTGATGATGTTTTCTATCGCTCCCAGCAACGCGACGAGCCCGATCTCAGCGGTGCCGACAGGCGCGCCATCCTCGTGGAGCTGTTTGCGCAACGTCCGTCCGTCTTTCTCGAGCGCTATCATTGCTATTTAGATTTGAGTAGGTGTTTTGCTTTATTTTGTCAATTAGCTATGCATTTCGATAGAAAATTTATATGAATAACACAATATTTCTTAGAATTTTTTTTACTAATTTTTTTAATAAATTTTTATATTAACAAGCACAAAATTTCGATTTTTTTAACACATTAACTTTTATATATGAAGGCTTTCTCGGCTTGTTTCTTCCATCAGACGATGAGCGTGTACAAATGTATGCCGAACGTCTTCACTCACAGAAAGCCGCCTCGGAGCATAGCATCGCGACGGAAACACGCAATCGTCGCTACGCGGAATTGTTACGTCTGCGCGCCGATGGCATCTATTTTTCCAACGAGCGCATGCGTGAGCGCGCTCCACAGCTCTTTGACAGAATGGTCGGACGATATTTGGATAATAGCGGTATGTGCAATCATATTTATACAGAATCGCTTGCATAAAAAATATTAATCATTCCTCTATTCCTATTATTTTTATGTATGCATGTTCAAATGTTCAAATATTTTTTCAACAATAAATATTTTACAATTTTTATGTTTTTAGAAAAGCTTTATTTGAGACCGACAATCGACTTGCAATTATCAAATGGTGAAGAAAAATTACAATTTACTTATCTCTTAGAACAATTCGACAAAACGCATAGGATTCAATCACGAAAAGTCGGTTATTTTCCCAGTACGAGTAAGGTAGGTTTTGAAACCTTTTAGTTTCAAAATATATATAGGTAGTTTTTTTCTAGGATTTTGCGGATCGTTTTCTTCATCATGTAGAGCACCGTACAGCAGAACACGATGCAATGGTGTCCGACAATGAAGACTTTGAAATAGAATTTGACTCATCCGACGAGGAAGGTCGAGAAACGGAACGTATGCGGCAGCATAAAATGCGCCTTAGTCGCCGACGAAATTTCGGCGCGCTAGCCGGCGAATCGCCGCTAATGCGTGCAGAGCGCAGAAAAGGTTTAATTTTTGTATTTTGTCTATGTAATTAAGAAGACACAAAAGACTTAAAATTCCGCAATTCTATAAAAAAAATGTATTATATTACATTTACAAAATATGTATGTTTATTTTACCATAGTGTTATTATATGGTAAACTTTTTTAGAAATAACATTGCTCACCACCGGCGAAAATCTTTCGGCTCTTCATGTTTCGAAACCGTCCACAATCAACGAATGCAATGCCATAAGGAAGCAGGCACAAGAATCTCATAATGATATAATGGATTGCCGTGAAAAAAGTGAACAGAAAAATACGACGAAAAATGAAGTAAAGGAGCACGACGAGGACGAATGGTCGAGCAACGACGAAGATTTCGTGACAGGAATTCCAGCCGAACAGTTGCGCGACGAGTTTGTATCAATGATGGAGCAGCGGTTTCTAAACGGCGACGATGGTGACTTTTTTGACTATGCGAAACTTGACACAGACTCGTATAGCGAGCGCGATAAAACACTAAATCGTATTCGTGAACAAGATCTCGAAGACGCCTATTTTGCTGATGAATATTCATGAAAATTATCACTATTTTTTGACCATTATTTCGTATACTTAAACTTTAAATATTGGTACGGAGATACGTGATACCTGAAGGCCCCAGATCAATCCTTCCCCTTTGGAAATGACCTTGGACTAATCATTTTGCGGGTTCGGATAAAAGCCATACAGCCACCGAAATCTCGGCTGGCTTGCTGCGTAAACATGCGGTATCGCTGATGCGACTTATATAAGTTTTGATCAGCACCGCCGTATCACCCACACTGTGCGATGTGGTACCTATTGTCTTCCAAATATGGGAACATCTAAGTGGGGTCGGGGGTGGAATTATCGTCCCAAGAAAAGTGAAACCTATCGCACAACCACTAGGCCACTACTCGCTTTGGCATGGAGAATAAAATTTTAACTTTTAATTTTGGTAAAAAAACTTACCATGAAAGAAAATATTTTACAAGCATTCACTGAATTCGACTTTTCTTGTTCTTTGATAAAATAGATTTTTTAATTAACCATCACTTTTGCTCAGTGAGCGAGCAACTTAGAAAAAACAAAAAATTTCTATAAATAATAAAAAAACTACAGTCAAACCTCAATCTAATGACACCCTCGATCTAATGACACCTAGGCTCGGTCCCGACGAAAACTAACGTAAAAATCTTCTTTCAATGACAGTTGTAAGGAATCCAAACCTCGATCCAATGACACCCATTGCGCTCAGCTAGCCATTTTTTTACCTTGGTGTCGTAAACTTGGGTTTACGAAATTTCTTTTAAATTCAAATTTTCTTTTCGCTCATCTTTTCTTGGCATTATGTTCAAATTTTGCCACCAAAAATGTTTTTTCTTCATATTCATTCTTAAGTTTTTCGCTTGATCGGTCGTGTTCCTCTCTCGCTTATTGTTTTCGTGTGATAGTGTTGAAAAAAAAGCTTTTTCGTTTGCTGCTCTAAGAACTATGCTTCCTGATTTTATTGCTTTACATTTTTTTTTGCTTCCCTAGTCTTTTGGCGAATAAAGTGCATTAATCGACAGAAATTGAGGCAGAAATTCCTCAGTGGTGCTAGCTAATTTCGAAAACCTTGATCTAATGACACCTAGGCTCGGTCCCTAGGGGTGTCATTAGATCGAGGTTTGACTGTAGTAAGAAAAAAATACGAGAGATTTCGAAAATCATAAGGCTAAATTCGATAAGGTAAGAAAATTTTTACATAATAAACTAGCGCGCCCTCGGCGCGATAAATTTTAGCGCGCTACAATTTTAGCGTTCCCAAATTACAATAACATATAAACAGTTCTGCCAAAAAAAAAATCGCAAATTCAAAGCGAACTCCCTCTGGAGTGAAACTCTTTATTATAGCATTTTTTATAAATTTTGATAATATATTTTGCATAAAAATGATAAATTGCCTACCTTATCTCAAAAAATGCATAAGTGAACAAATGTTTCACTTTTTAAGAAAAAAGAAATTATGCCATTTTGAAAAAAAATAAATTCAGCGGGTCCTAGATTGTATAATATAGCTCCACAAAATTTGTCAATTAGTTCTTGGGGTAGTAAATTAGGCTTACTGAGGTGAATTCTTTTAAAAGTTTGTTGTTGCTTTTTAAATTAAAATATATCGGCATCCTCCAGCAATTGTATGTAATTTTAGATCATATATTTATGTTTACATACAATATACTTATTCATAATATATTTATTCATATGTTATTTTTGCAAAACTTAAAAATGAATGAACCCGATTAAATCAGATTATGAATAATGAATTAAAAGCAAAAATATTATTTAAATCTCTTAAAGATTAAAAATATATAAGAATTTGCTTTACACTTTTATTTTACAAAATATTTACCTATATAGAAAAAATATTTAAGATCATTTAATATTTATTAGGGGAGCAGTGGCCTAGTGGTTGTGCAATAGGTTTCACTTTGCTTGGGATGAAGTTCAGTTCAACCCTCGATTCACCTAGGTGTTTCCATATTTGGAAGACAATAGGTACCACATTGCAGTGTGGGTGATACGGCGGTGCTGACCAGGTCTTGCAAGCCGCATCAGCGATACCGCATGTTTATGCAGCAAGCCAGCCAAGATTTCTGTGGCTGGATGGCTTTTATCCAAACCCGGTGTGATTAGTCCAAGGCCATTTCCAAAGAGGGAGGATTGATCTGGGGCCTTCACGTATAACGTAATATTTATAAACCGAAAAATATGGTGAGATTTTTAAAAATTATTTTTGTACATGAAACATGAAATTAAAATATATTGAGCAATTCAATAAAGTATAGGGAGTTTATTTAAGAAATCTTTTTTTTTTAAATTTGAGTAACTTCATTTATGAACCAATTTTGATAATACTTTAGAAATAGACATTACTTTTTATGAGTATTTTTTTTTTGATCAAAAAATTTTTTTTGCGATCGCAAAATTTTTTTTTTGCGCGCAAATATCGCGCGGCAAATTTTGCGCGCTTGAGATATATATTTGTTATATGCCGTTCGACGAGCAATTTTATTTAAGTCGATTGTCGAAAACGGCGTACCGATTGATTAAATTAACAAAAAGTTATAGCTAAAAAACGAACACATATTTTTCAAAATTTTAACGAAATTTTTTTAGTGCTACTGTAAATTTGCTATGAAATTCTCAAAAATTGACATTATATTTTTAACTATAACTTTTTGTCAACTTAATCAATCGGTACGCCGTTTTCGACAAACAACTCGGAATAAAATTGGGCGTCTAACGACATACAATTTGTCGAGCGCGCAAAATTTACCGCGCGACAAAAAAATTTCGGTCAAAAAAATTTTCATAAAAAATTATGTCTATTCTTGAGATATTATCAAAATTGGTTCATAAATGAAAAAGTTATTCAACTTGAAAAAAAAGATTTTTTAAATGAACATCCTGTACATCACCATAACTATATGTAATTTAGATCACAATCGAATGTATGTAAATTTCTTGAAATTGAATTGTGAGAATTAACTTAAATATACAATCACCGTAATGAAATTTTATAACGATAATGGCTCGAAAGCGTGTACCATACTGACTAGCTAAAAATCACGTTGAGATTAAAATAGAAAAAGATTCACTGTCGAGTTAAACGAAAGAATGAAGATGTAGGAGTAATCAACGGAGCCGTTGCACTATCATTTTCTTCTGCATCTATGCTGTTGGCGATGCTCGGCTTAACACTACACTCTTCAACGCGCGACTTTACATTGTGAAATTCACTAATCGTCCGTGTATTTCCAAAACTATTTTTATAGCTGTTTTTCATCGAAGTCGCGCAAAACTGCACACGATCATCATCAGACTCATTTCTATTGTTATTCTCCTCATAGTCATCATTTTCGTTTGGCGGTGAATGAACCGGCGTTCTAAATGCAGACATGGTAGATTGTGGACTTGCTGATTGAAGCATGGCTGATTGACGATACAATGGTGTATTAGCAGTTCCACTATTAATAAGACCACTTGTATTTCCCAAACTATCAGAATGTTGAGAAATATTTGAGCAAATATGTGATTTTATTGAATACGATGCATTGGATCTTGAATGATTTTGCACTACTTGGTTTTGTATTTCCACCGTTTCATTATTATTTTGTGACGCATTAATATTGGAAAGTGCGTTGGACAAGGACGTTGCAAAATCGGCTGATCGACAACCAACAGCGGCCAATGGAATATTTTTTCGACGTCGTGTTATCAATGTAATTGGCTTTCCGTCGAATGCTAATGACCGTTGTTGTTGTTCCAAGTTACTTTGTTGATGTATTCTAACATTTGAATCTTTCTTATCGTTATCTGAAACTACAACAACAGACAACAATTGTTGTGTCTGAGATTGATGATGTTGCAGTTGTTGCATTTGCTGCGGCATTTGCTTCTGTGGCACTATCAAATGAGTTTCCGTTGAAGATTGGTGATCATGGTTATCAACATTGTTTTTAGAAAATTGTGCTTGTTGCGATTGTTGCTGCAGGGGTACAACATTACAGACACCTCGAGTATTTTGCATTACGAGCTGACCGCCCAGAACGGCTGTTTGTAAATCGACAATTCGTTGTGTAAGCATGTCAATCTGTGCGATAAATTGGTCTTGTGTACGATAAATTTCCCACAGAGTTTCGTGCATTTCATTTTGCAACTAAATTATATTAATAAAAATAAATAATATATGTATCAGGAATGTACTGAAAATACATACAAAATAGAGTCATATGTATATGTATTTAGAAAATTTGAAAAAATACACTAATGTTTATGACTTTCCTGGCACAAAAAAGAAGTTGATCCCGATTTTCGAAATACATATATTGAAAATTTCATTAAAAAATATTAAAAAATGAAAAAGTTATGCAAGTTTAAAAAAGGCTTCTTAAAAGAACTGTATTACAGTCGACCCTCGATATAGTGCGCTCAATATAGTGCGCCCCTCGATATAGTGCGCACATGGAGACGATTTGGTTGGTTTTGCGTTAAATAGTACATACTGAGACCCCGATATAGTGCGCCCTCGATATAGTGCGCCCCTCGCTATAGTGCGCACTTGAGCCGGTCCCTATCCATAAATTTGCCCTCAATATAGTGCGCAGTCAAAAATATTGTGTTACAAAAAATATGATTCGCATTTTTAACGCAAATTTTTTAAATTTACGCCAAAAAATAATTGATTAAGCTGACAACTTAACTTAATTTTGTGTTCTGACGAGTGCATTTTTTGTTTTTTGTGTTCTGACGAGTGCATTTGTGTTACAAAAAATATGATTCGCATTTTTAACGCAAATTTTTTAAATTTACGCCAAAAAATTTTTGTGAGTGCATTTTTTTTTTGTTATTGAGTTCATTTTTTGATTTTTTATTTACTGTTTTTATTGCTATGCTATGTACTTTTTCATTGTTTTTTTCTTTTAAATTATTTACAATGAGCACTCCTAACAAGCGCCGCATTTTCTCGTTAGAAAAAAAGAAAGAAATTATCGATGCTGCCGAAAAGGAAAAAATCAAAGAAAACTAGCTCGTGATTTTAAGATTCCGGAATCAAGTCTTCGTAATATTCTCAAAGACAAGGCTGTGATTCTCAAAGCGATTGCAAATGGAAAAGACGGAAAGCGTTTGCGATTAACAGCTGGCAGAAACGAGGAATTGGAAGAAGCTCTTTTGCAGTGGTTTAAACAGGTTAGAAGCGAAAACGTTCCAGTCAGTGGAGATATAGTGCGCCCTCGATATAATGCGCCCCTCGATATAGTGCGCACTTGAGCCGGTCCCGAGGGTGCGCACTATATAGAGGGTCGACTGTATAGGATCTAAAAAATTATTAGGTCGTCTTAGAAGTTTTGATATTTTCAACAATTTTATAAAAACTTTAATTTTCTACAACAACAATGGATCATTTTCATCAATATATTTGCCATTATTTTGCGGCCCCTTCGCCAACGAGGGCGCAAAATTAGGATTCCGTAAAAGATGCGCGACTTTTGAGCGAAAAAGTCCGCCAAGGCCAGTTTGATTCCGTTATCTTGCGTGAAGTAGCGTCCGCGCAGAACCTGAACAAGTGATAATCCAATGGCGCAATATCTGGGCTATATTGCGAATGCTTGAGTACTTCCCAGCCCAATTCCTCGAGCTTAGTGTGTGGTTTCGTGTTGTCTTGCTGGTAGCAAACTCGACACCTTGCGATGCCGCAATGCTGCAATTTTGTACGCGATCTAATTGGGAGTAGTAGATCTTGGAATTGATAGTGTGACTGCGTGGAAGCAGCTCGCAAAACAGCATCTTCTTTTGGTGTGGATCGGTTTGAGGTGCCCGCACTCCGCCATGATTTGAGCTAAGCCACTGGAGTTGGCTTTTCGGTTGTCGTACGAGATCACAAATAACGATTTGAACTAATCACAAATGACGATTCGATCCAATTCTCCATGGCCGAATTTGTGCAGCAGCCAATTGCAGTCGGAAATTCGCCGAATATTTTGCTTTTCGTTGAGCTCGTGTGGGACAGTTTGATCGCGTCTACTGTTTTTGCCTAATTTGTAGAGATGATGGGCGATGATATTTTTTGAAGAGTGGAAGTCGACGGCGAATTTGCGCGTGGTTTGAGTTGGATTGGATTCAATAGAGCGGCGCAATGGTCGAGGGTCATCTGGAACGTGCATTGTCTTTTCGATGATTCTCACTTTTCTACAGTGGGTTATTCGATGTTCCCGCCGTTTTTCTTTTTCAAATTGTACATTAAAAACAAAATATGTAAAGGTAATATCTAAATTTTTTTAGATTAAATCAGGACAAAAAAAAACCAAATAAAAATGTAAACGTCAATACCATTAGGTAAACAGTTAAGTTAACAAAAAAATATATTAGACAGCAATTATTGTTTTATGCCATAACTTTGGTATGTTAGATCGGAAGCAGTTAAACTTTTTTTTTATCTGGTAAAATTTTTTTACAAAAATTATTAAGATTGTAAGTTTATTTTTTGTTTTATTTTCAAAGTTTACTTGTAAGTTATGAATATGGACAAAACTGTAAAAATAGCCTTTTTTGGTAGAAGTTCTCCCTTGGCTGCAACATATATATATATATATATATATATATATATATATATATATATATATATATATATATATATATATATATATATATATATATATATATATATATATATATATATATATATATATATATATATATATATATATATATATATATATATATATATATATATATATATATATATATATATATATATATATATATATATATATATATATATATATATATATATATATATATATATATATATATATATATATATATATATATATATATATATATATATATATATATATATATATATATATATATATATATATATATATATATATATATATATATATATATATATATATATATATATATATATATATATATATATATATATATATATATATATATATATATATATATATATATATATATATATATATATGTTGCGGCCAATACTAGAAATCGGCCATTTCGCGAAATGCCAATACGTGATGTCGGCCATTTCTAGAAATGGCCGGCCAATACTAGAAATCGGCCATTTCGCGGAATGGCCGACATTGGGCAATACTAGAAATCGGCCATTTCGCGAAATGGCCGGCCATTTCTAGTTTTGGCCGGCCATTTCTAGAAATGGCCGACATCGCGGCCATTTCGCGAAATGGCCGATTTCTAGTATTGGCCGTAACATATATATATATATATATATATAGGTGATTAATAAATCAAAGATAAATTGTTTTCTAAAACGTGCCTTTCCAACGTCTAATAATGAGTTGCCTCGCTCTTGCAATTTCCGCTGATCCCATTTGATACGCCGGAATTCATTGATTGCATTTAAAAATTTTCTTTGATGTTGTCGTAAACGTAATTCATCTCCTTTACTGCTACTTCGCTGGTATTTGTGAATAAACCTGTATAAATAAATGTATAGTTTCTTAAATTTATAAAAATAATTATTATAATATTTAGGAATTGTGAAAATACATAATGATGTAGATAATAAATAAATACGGCTAATTAGCTGTATAGTATTTGCTGTGAAAGTAGAAAATGTTGTATGTACATACATATGTATGTACATGAACACTGTAGAAATGAACTTCGTACCAAGTATGTTGTAATACAGAAGCAGCAGCATTTTTCCGCTGTTTCGTCAACTTCGAATCGGCCATGAAATTGTTGACGTGCTTTTCAGCTCGAGATAGTTCCAACTTACGTGAAATAACTGCAATCAAAGCGGACGATACTCCAGCTCCCTTAATCAATTAATTTTTTATAACATAACATTAAATTATATGAATATTGAATAACATACGACAATGCCTGTCGTAATTGATAAAAGCCTGCCACAGTAAGAATTTGGAACTACATCACCATAGCCGATTGACATAAAAGTTACCTTAAATTAAAAATTACTCAAAAATGTAAAATATTATGATCATACATATGTATTAGCTTGGCAAAAAAGTACTTCGACAAAATTTAACTTTTTTTTCAATTATTTATAACTTTATTCAGAACAAATAATTTTAAACAATATATTCACCGTTGATATCAATAACTTTTATCCATTTATCAGGTAAAGCACCTATGCCTTTTTCCCAGAATTCAGAGGACTGAGATAAAAAAAAGTTGTCGACTGCCATTTTGAGGTCGTCATACTTGTCGAACTTTTTTCCGTGCAAATAATGCTTGAGCGGTCGGAACAGGTGGTAGTCAGAAGGCGCAATGTCCGGTGAGTACGGCGGATGGGCAACCGTGTGCCAGCCAAGTTCGGTTAATTTTTGGCGGGTGAAGGAAGCAACGTGTTGTCGAGCATTGTCATGGAGCAAGTGAACTGTTGAACGTCTTGGACGTTTTTCTTGCATTGCATCAGCCAATTTCTGGAGCTGATCGATGTACACAGAAGCTTTGACAGTCATGCCTACGGGCAGCAACTCGTAGTAGATCGGTCCCTTCGCATCCCACCAAACACACAGATGATCTTCAAGGCTTGTATCTCCGTTCGCAAAGCGGTTGAACCAATTGTTGACCGTCGCACGATGAACAGTCCCTTCACCAATTATGCTGTTGATATTTGCAGCAGCCGCGCTTGCACTCTTGCTTTGGAGCCACTCGTAGTAGATGATAGCTCGAATATGGTCTTTACTAATCATTAGTGAAAATTAACAAAACTCTGCGCGCGTGTCCTTATATATTCATATAATAATAGTTTCGAGAATGTTCTACAAGGCTATCAAACTTATAAAATTATTTGAATTATTTCCAGAAAATTTTAGAATTTTGAAATTTTTGTCGAAGTACTTTTTTGCCAAGCTAATATATTTCATAGGTAAACACTACATATTTAGATTTAAATTTAAGGTTTTTTAAATGTGAAATTTCTTCAACAATATAAAAATTACCATAATAAACCATAGCGAATTCATGTAATAGTGCTCAGAGCTGTACTTGTTGTTATAACGCTCACATTGTGTAAACATCCAGGACATACAGATCCAATAGGATACGGTAAATACAACGAGTACAGTGAGGGGATGATCCGCCATCTAAATAAAAATATTAAAAAATTAAATAATTCAAGTTAATATATAAAAGAACACCATCGTTTTAATAACAAAGCGGAAGTCCATTGAAATTCGATTTAGGGCTGCTATGGAACGAGTCGCTGCATCCTATAAATACATCAAAATAAAAATGCATACATATTTAACATTAAAATTTTTTTAATTATAATGATATTTAATTATAAAAAATTATATGCTTTTAGACCTGGAATTGTTTAGAATGTAAGACCATAAAGCGGCATAAAAGATAAGAGCGCAAAAACATTGGCACAGACAAAAGTACGTCTAGAGGAACTTGTACTGTCGATATTCGGGGATGATCTGCGGAGATATTTGGCCAATTAATTATACCACTACCTAAAATTTGTTGCAATATTAGAATATGATAATTTTGTACATTATATAATAATAATTATAATAATAATAATTTGTTACGATAAATCGCGAATAGTTCATAATATGATTCAACGTTAAGTATTAAGTGAGAACAAATATATTGGTATATATTGATCAAGTTAACTTTTTTTATTTAAAAATGAATTTTTACAATGTGCGGATGCAACATTTGCGAATTTTCAACTTTGATTAACTTTTTGAGGAGCATAGAGATTTTTTCAAAAAAATAATTTTAGCCATTGGATTCAGAATTTAATTTTTAAATAAAATTTCTGGCTAATTTGGAAAAAAATTACAAGAGTACTTTAAAAAATATACAAAGTTTGTCTTCAGCTGCTACCGTGCCACTAGAAATCTGCGTAAATTTTTGATGATAGTCGCAAGCTTTTTTCCATCTCATACCATTACGTATTTGAGAAATTTTAACCGGAAATTTTCATTTCCTTCACTAACTTCTGCATCGACTCATTGAAATTAATAAATTCAGAGACGTAAATAATTTAATTTATCGGAATTTATCGTGATGCTCGGTTTTCTATTGCGTCCTTCAGCGGCCATACCCAACTCTTTATATCGGTTAATGGCATTATATGTTTATAAATGCCCGGATTCTCTGCGGTTTTAGGCACTGATTTTTTCGTTTCGAACAGTCAAACAATCACAATTTCTTTGTCTTTCGAGCTTTTATTTTGAAAATGTAACAATTGCAAAAAACAAATGAGCATCTCCTAAAAATTTTTACGCGGTACGAAATACACTGTAATATAAGATAGAATATACTAAATTTGTGCAAAAATTTGTGCAAAAATTTTTTTTATAAAAATTTTTATAAAAGTTAAATATAGTAAGTCTTATAGTAAGTCTTATTTTTTATAAAAATTTTTATAAAAGTTAAATATAGTAAGTCTTATAGAAAAATGTCGCACCCTATTTTAAATGTTTGATACTTTACAAAGGGTATTCAAATTCATTTACAGATAATAACTTGATTATGTTTTTGTAGAGGTATAAAAGTCGTTCCAATAGTTGCAAATTCAAACATTGATCAATACTTTATAAGTAGGTAAAAACCTATGGTTTTTTTTGAATCGTATCGAAATAACAAATATGCCATTAAATAGGGCATTAAAAATTTTACAAAAAAATTAAATTATTCTTAAAAAATGGATTCGAAAACATTCTGTAAAGTGTTAAAAATTTTTAAATAAGCTTTTTTATAGCACTTGCTGTATGTACGAATTATGTAATACCTGGAAAAGGACATATCATGCAAATTGCTACTTCAATTGATAATTTCATAATTCTCTCTGTTGTTACTCTAAAAAAGCACAAAAGATGTAAAAATAGTGTTTTTTTAAAATTTATAATATTTATCTATTTTTTATGCGATTATATAAAAGCTCTATCATTTTGTTTACTTACGCGACTCGCCAGTCATCCGCACCACTGTCTATAAGAGCTATTTTAACTTCAATACAATGATAATCAATGAGTGTCCATATAAGAAGCACTGTTGAAGCTACACATGCGCCACGCAATGCCCATGATGCTCTATCCGACTACAGCAAACACTTTTTTAAAGTTAAATAATGAACGCAATTTAATATGATTACCTTAGAAATAATGTCAAGAGCTGTTAATTCAGTGTCAATGACGACAAGAATTAGCCCGATTAGTCCAAGTAGTAGTGAAAAGTCACATACTTTATTTCTTTTTGAGAAATACATCTTGCGTAATTTACAACGCATTTTTGCAGTACTCTCACTAAAAATATCAGAATGTATGAGTTTAGATAACTTTTAATGAAGTAGTCTTTTGAAAAACGAAAAGCGGCATCTAGTAGAAACTTTACCCGTTTTGAAGAACTGTATATGTAATAAAATAAAATTTAAAAAATAACAAAAATAAAAAAGCTGCAAATAATAATGATATTTTCAATTCATTAGAAAATCTTCATAGTTAGGCAATGAATAATTGTTTCAGAAAAATAAAGTTATTTGTGTGAATTAAAAATGAGTTCATCATAAAGAAAATATAACACATAAATGAAAAAGATGTTAATTTCTGAGAAATTCGAATACGTAGATAAATTTATATTAAAATATAAATTTATTCTATGTTTATTAAAATAACCAATATAACAATTTTAAAAATATTTTAACTTGTTATGTCTATTACATTGTGTTGGTATGCGCTTAAATTAGGCGCTGTAAGTTTTTACCATTTTTTTGTATCATCACTTATTTTGCTTTTTAAATTTTCTCATCGATTTAATACAATTTTACAATTCTCTTTATGTCACGCAAAAATTTCTTTCTTCAATTAAAAAAGTCTTGAAATATTCTAATTGCATGCAAGTTATAATAAGCTGCTTTAAATAAATATGAGCAAACAGAATAAATGCCTGCTTATTAATTTGGCTTTTCAAACGGAATATGTTTCACACCACCCCTTTTTTTAAGTATATTACTCCAGCATAATAGCGTGAATTTTTTTTGTAAAATTGAATAACAATGCCTATATAAAAAATTCATTAAAATAGTTTAAGCGCATACTTAAATTTTTTAAAAACTTTTTAAAATTTTATTTGCAAATTTTGTATATAAAAATTAGGTAATCTTAAATTTTAAATTACAGAATTTAAAAAATTCAAACCTAGTAATAGAAATGCCGTAGCCACTTCGCCGACGTCGTATTTGTCGAGTTGATAATGTGTTTTTTCGAGATGCATTTTCAACACTTGCGCTAAATTGAGCTGTATTACGAATCTTTTCTATGTTTGACACGCCAGCGACAGTAGAAGCAGTAGTTTTATCATCCGAAATTTCATCAAAAATAGTTGTTCCAAAAAGTGTGCCATCAGTTGCTGAAGGGTGACGTTCTCTATCAAGCGTAACATAACTTCCAGCCGTTGTGCTGTTAGCGCGAGATCGTTCTAGATTATTGCCATCAAAACGCAAATCACCGTTGCATTTTTCTTCTAAATTTCATACGTTTTTATATTTATAACTTAAATAATTCTATATATATTAATAAATCATATATGTATAAATATTTTTAATTTTTATATACATATTTTGTTGAATAACTGAAAAATTTTTTTTGAATTTTTTTGACATATAGTATAACACATATAATGTGACTAGGGCTTTATAATTTAGGTATTTGAAAAAAAGTTCCTTGTTATCAGTGCTGTAAATTGACTCTGACTTGACACTGAGTTATTTGAAATGCTTAAATAATTTCTTCATTTAAATTTAGAAGTCATTAAAAGTCATTATAACTTCTAAATAACTCACCTACACGAAGTCACTTAGGGTGTGGAATTAAAAAGTTAAATCTTTAGACTGCTTGTTACATCGTTTAATATATTTTAAATTAATTTTAGAAAGTTAGTAAAATAGTTGATTAAAATTAAACAGCATAAAATTTTCTGGAATACACAATATCTGGTAAATATGCGTAAACAGTTCGGTTTTTTGAAAAATCAACATAGCTTATAATTGTTTTTGTTTATTTTGTAGATGCTTTCATAGTTTGCTTTTGAAATAAGCGATTAAAAAACAAATATTTTATAACTTAGAGAAAAAAAGTTTATAATAAAGATAAATTATATAATATATAAGAACTAATTTTTAATACATATATTAAATTATAATACATAATTACCTAATTTAATAATAAAGTTAAGGTGTAGAGATTGATTATATTTTTAGCTAAAAAAATTGTATTATTCATAAGTAAATTTCGAAGAATTATAATATTTATTTAAATTTTCTTCAAATCATGATTCCATGATTAATTATAATTCTGGCAAACCAAAAAATCAAAGCTTGAATATTTTTAAGGGAAATGTAAATATTAAATACACATAAAAATCATATTCAATAATCAAAACAAACCTGTAATTGCCATAATAAAATTTTCACGCCTCCTTTTTTTATTGCCATGTAAACTGCTGCTTTGACTTAAACTGCGATCACGAGATAATGATCTGCTACAATAATTATAATCTGTACATCGTTCAAATGATGTCCAAAATGAATTAGAAGGTGCTGCTCTTGTTGTACTCATTGTGTAGCGTTTTTCACGTCGAAAACTAGTACTTTGTCGATGTTGGCGTGCATCACTAAATGCTGCCACTGCAGTTGATGCTATTGATTCTGGAATAACTGCGCCACCAATTTGACTTGGTGAAGGTGGAACAAATGTATTGGAACTGTGAACTTCATTAATACGCTCTTCGGTATTTTTCTGTGTTTTTTCTTTTAATGTATGCAAAGTACGAAAATGCTCAGTGTCAATAATATCGGTCGCATTTGCACTTAAATTAATTTGTCTAGCACATTGAAATATGTGTCGCATTTGTGCCAAATTTAGAGTGCCAGCATATGGTACTCCACATACAAAACACGTATCCATACTTCGATGACGTTGCGAGGCAAAGGAATTTCGCGAAAAATTTCTTTCTGAAATATTTTTTGAAGCAAAACTTGGACTATAAGCGCGTGTTACGATAGTTGAGGATAAAAGATTAGATGAATCATTCGCAGTATTTGAAAAATTGTGCGAATTGATAAATGAATGTGGCATTCTCTTTAAACAAGTAGGACAGTAGATACTCTCATTTTCGCAAATAGTATTTTGTTTACATGTTTTTGATAAATTCATAGTTGTCGTTGTAATTAATGTATTTGGATCATCGATATTAGATAGCGGTAAAGACTGTGGAACTGTTATTGGAACAGATGTGGAAGGTAAAACAGATGGTAAAATTAACAATTGCGAACTTCTTGTCCGCATATCTTGCCGCGGGAGTTTACGACGGGAGCCATTTTTACGTATCACATTTGGCGTGGAGTGAAGTGATGAAATAGATGATATTGCAGTATAGTTTGGAATTTTAATTATGCTATTTACTATTTTTTTGTCCAAAAACGTATCATTTTCACAATTTGTTCCTACCGCTTTTTCCACATCTCTATTGTTGGTAGTGTTATTACTGTTTGCTGATAGTGTAGTTATATCTTTTTTGTATTTTGTATGGATTCTATTGCAAGATTGAAATTTGTTTTTATCTTCACCTGTAAGAAAATAAGGTAAAAACGATTTTCTGTCCAATATCGTTTCCGACATTGATACCCTTGAAAATCGAAGTGATGTCGGATTATTCGTAACGCTTCCATTGGATGCAGCACGAACAGCCTTTTTATCATTTTTTAACTTTACTCCAATTTCCAAAGGGAGTGAAAAATTTGTTGGAGATCTTGTAATTGCTGAATTTCGGGTCAATTTGTTATAACCATAACCACTAAGCGCTGCCGCGCTGTCATCGCGGTGTTTTAACTCCGCGATCACGTTTATGATGATCGATTCGGAGGACGTGCTTGACGAAACTGAGTGCGTCGCCGTAAGCGTTGCGTAATCACGCCAATTGCGCTATTTATTAATATGTTTATAAAATATTGCAACTAGCTATTGCAAATGTAAATTACTGTTTGCTCCCTCCTGAAATTCCTTAAAATATTCTTTACCATAAATAAATTGATAGCGAATTTGCTGTAAATATAAAGATATGGATACAAAGATATTTGTTTGAACAAAATTAAAATTTTTTACGATATATTAATTTATGATTAGCTAACGAGGAAATAATAAATAAATAATAACATATAATTATGCTTCCTAAGATATCAAAATTTTTTGATATGTACATATATCGGAAAAAAAATAATTTTCTTTTTTTAAATTAATTTAATATTAATTATCAAGTTTTAAATTTTGAACACTTTATATTACAGTCGACGCCCCCATTAACATAACGCCAAGGGACTGCGCGTTAACTGTGTTAATGGGAGCGTTATGTTAATGGGGGAGCGTTATGTTAAGGGGGCTAATGGGTGAAAACCAACCAAGCTGCCAAAACGATTATGTTAATGGGAGGTTTATGTTAATGGGAATTTATGTTAATGGGGGAGTCGACTGTAATTACATTTATTAAATGAACTTACGATTAACATAAGAAAAAATTAGCATTTATAGTATTGTTTTTCATTTTTTTAATTTTTATTTAATAGTTGCACATTCAAATATTTTAAGTTTTCAGCTTAATAATTTTAAAAATCAGTTGAACAGTAAAAACTAGAAAAAGAATATAAAATGAATATTATGAAAAATAAATACTTTTTACTACAAATATGCTAAATAAAATAGTTAATATTTGAATGGCCAAAACAGAATGAAATAAAACGAGAATTAATAAAATAAAATACTGAAGATTATTTCTTCAGGCTTAAATATATCTAAGTTTAGATTTTAGACTTAAACTTAAACCCATTCTTAGACTTGAAATTTATACTTTTAATTCAGTTAAGCCTAGGTTTTAAACTTAAACATATGTAATCATCGTGTTTTTTCTAGTCTAGTTTTGTCATTTCGTTTTGGCTGACCCATTTTGACGCATCGCTTTACATAATACTTAAAATTTCTAAACAGATGACTCTGCGAATTGATATCCGTTTAAAAAAGCTGCACAATATGGTAAAATACATACATAAATAATATAATACAATTACAAATTTTGAAATTATTTGTAAAAATTTCCTCACGAATATTGGATATTTAAAAATATCGAAAATTAAAAAACAGAAAAAAAGTTTCGAAAAAGAAAACAAATTCTTCTCAATTTCATTTTAACTTTTCATCGCTTTTCATTTTGTTTTGGCATCTCCTACATTATTTTAAATAATAAAGATTTTCTCTGATGAATATATTTAAAATATACATATAACTTTTCACGCTTTCTTTATATTTTTTAAGATATCCATTTGATCATTTCTTTAATTTGCGATTGTATATTAGACCTCTACTTTATTGGTCATTTCGCTAATTACTTGGTATATTATATATATTTTCTTTTTACTAAAATTTAGACTTTACTTTGTTTTTATGTTTTTGTGCATGTTTATCCTTTTCATCTAATTCACTGCACAAGATATTTGTTAAAATGGGAGTTTCCGAAAACGAAAGGAAGGTAAAAACGAAAAATGTTCAACACGGAAAAACGAGCCTGGTTAATAAAAAGGTAAGTAATGTGAAAATATAGAAATAAAAAGACCATTATTCTATTTCTTATACGTGTATATGTAGTATATAGAAAAGATAAAATTTGTTTTATGATAAAGAAAAATAGTAATTTCGCCTACAGCATTAATGCATAAACGCCAAGCAAAATAAAAATTTTATTTTTGTGAACCAAGTTTAAATTTGCTTATTTTCAATTCAATTTCACTTTCTAAAAAAGATGTCTGTATTTATAATAAATAAGCTTGTACTTCAAATACTCCTTTAATCGATAAAACATTAGACAGGTAATTTTTATAAAGAATTATTTTAATGTTTTTCTTATAATTCCTGTATTCTTACAAAAAAAGAGCTCTGCTCACAAATAGCAATATACATCATGTGCCTTCAAATAAAAATAAACAAAATATGAAATTAGACATCCAAATACAGTCAAACCCCGATCTAATGACACCTCTAGGGACCGAGCCTAGGTGTCATTAGATCGAGGGTGTCACTAGATCAAGATTTTCGAAATTAGCTAGCACCACTGAGGAATTTCTGTCTCAATTTCTGTCGATCAATGCACTTTATTCGCCAAAAGACTAGGGAAGCAAAAAAAACTATAAAACAATAAAATCGGTAATGTTTCCAATAACCTTATGCAACTCCCAAGAGCAAAAGATGACGAAAAAGCTTTTTTTTTCAACACAATCACACGAAAACAATAACCGATCAAGCGAAAAACAATGAATATGAAGAAAAAACATTTTTGGTGGCAAAATTTGAACATAATGCCAAGAAAAGATGAGCGAAAAGAAAATTTGAATTTAAAAAAGAAATTTCGTAAACCCAAGTTTACGACACCAAGGTAAAAAAATGGCTAGCTGAGCGCAATGGGTGTCATTGGATCGAGGTTTGGATTCCTTACAACTGTCATTGAAAGAAGATTTTTACGTTAGTTTTCGTCGGGACCGAGCCTAGGTGTCATTAGATCGAGGGTGTCATTAGATCGGGGTGTCGAGGCTTGACTGTATTAGGTTGGTCAGAAAGTTTTGATACACTTCAACAATTTTATAAAAACTTAAATTTTCTACAACAACACATGATACGTGAAGATTCCAGATCAATCCTATTCCGTTGAACTAATCGAGAGCCATCCAGCCACCGAAATCTCGGCTGGTTTGCTGCATAAACATGCGATATCGCTGATGCAGATTGCAAGGCCTGGTCAGTACCGCCGTATCACCCACACTGTGCAATTGTCTTTTAAATATGGAAACACCTATTTGGAATCGGGGGTGGAAGTGAACTTCATCCCAAGCAAAGTGAAACTTATCGCACAACTACTAGCCCACTGCTCCCCTTTCCACAACAACAATGGATCGTTTTCATCAATATATTCTCCATTCTTTTGCTTTACTCTTCGACAACGAGGGCGCAACATCAGTGTCGATAAAAGACCGCGACTTCTGGGCAAAAAAGTCCGCCCGTCCGACTTCGTCATCTTGCGTGAAATGGCGTCCGCGCAGGAATTACTCCAGACATTTGAACAAGTGATAATTCGATGGCGCGATATCTGGGCTATATGGCGAGTGCTTGAGAACTTCTCAGCCCAATTTCTCGAGCTTGGCGCGCATGTGTGTGGTTTTGCGTTGTCCTGATGGTAACAAACTCGACGCCTTGCAATGCTGCGACGCTGCAATTCGGCTTGTACGCGATCTAGTTGCAAGCATTAGATCTTTGAGTTGATAGTGTGACCGCGTGGAAGCAACTCCCAATAGACCAAACCCGACACCGACCACCAAACACATAACAGCACCTTCTTTTAGTGGATCGGTTCGAGGGGCTCGCACTTTGCTCTGACGTGAGCTGAGTCACTGAAATTTGGCTTTTCGGTTGTCGTACAAGATCCACTTCTCATCACAGGTGACGATTCGATCCAATCCTCCATGGCTGAATTTGTGCACCAGCAAATTGCAGTCGGAAATTCGCCAAATTTTTTGCCTTTCGTTGAGCTCGTGTGGAACAGTTTGACTGCATCTGCTATTTTGCCCAATTTGTGGAAATGATGAGCGGCCAATTTGCGCGTGGTCTGTGTTGGATCGGATTTGATGGAGCGGAGTGCCCGTTTATCAATGATCGAGGAACGTGCCTTGTCTTTTCGATGTGTATTAAAATTTAGCGAACCAGCGGCGATATGTGATATGGGTAGTTGCTTTCCTGCCCAATGTAGCGCAAATGATCCGGGCTGCCTCGGCTTTATTGTGTTTCTGCTTGAACTCGTGAAACATAAGCATGCGGTTTTTTTGACGATTTTTTGACATAATGAGCTTCCATTGAAAACTTATAACTTTACAATAAATTAAACTAAACCGAACTTTTATATACCAAAATATTTGCAAGAAAACGGGCTTTCAAACCATATATTCGTCGTACATAACAATAATAATAAAAAATTTTTATTGACGTATAAACACTAAACGCAGGTGTATCAAAACTTTCTAATACACTTCTGGTCAAAATGATAGCCGAATTTGAAAATGTAGCACAACTCGAGTTTTATGTGTAGCACAACTCGAGTTTAATGTAGTACAACTCGAGGCCGTTTTTTATAAAATTTTGCACGAACATGCCTTTCTCTATTATAAATTATAATCTTAAAACAATTTTAAGATTTTCGAAATTTTACCCACGTATTACTGTGTTTTACTGTATTTTGAGTTTTTATCTGTGGACAAAATGATAACCGAGGTTTATATTTTCGTTAGTTCCTAGGCATTTTATGAGTTTTATGTGATTGTTTTTGTCATTTTTGAGCTTTATCAATGTTTTTCTTTATATTTATAATTATGGGCAGAGGAAAAGCGCTCATTGAATTTGAAAAAGGGCACATTGTCGCACTGCACGCTGAAAACTGAAGTTATCGCCGAATAGCATGTCGGGCATTCGGACAAAGTTGTGTGCAATTTTTTGTCGGATCCGGCTTCTTATGGAACTGCAAAATCAAGTGGTCGCCCTAAGTCCACTAACGCACGATAACGACGACGAATAATTGCGGCTGCATCGAACTCAACTGTCACCTCTGCTCAGATTGTGTCTGATTTGGGTCTCGGATGCAGTGTTCGCCGTGTTTACATGGGAGTAAAGTTATCGTGCGCTCTAAAATAATCAAGTGTCCGCGTCTAACTAATGTACATAATGTTGCTCTCCTTCAGTTTGCAGAAGAAAAGCTTGCGCAGCAAATCGACTGGTCAAAGGTTATTTTGTCGGGGTACGAAATATGCCAGTGAACTAATTTAACGTTTATAGATTGTCTGGTCCGATGAGAAAAAGTTCAATCTTGATGGGCCTGACGGTTTCTCGGGTTACGGCATGATTTACGTAAGGAGCCACTCTACTTTGGAGGTGGCACGCTGATGGTCTGGGGAGCTTTCGAAGCTGCTGGCACTCTTCCTCTCGCGTTTACGTCGAGCAAAATGAACAGCGAAGAGTATTAGTATGTGCTCGACGAACATTTGACGCCGTTTTGGCAAGAAGACTATCTTTCATGCAAGACAATGCGTCTATTCACCGAAGTGAGTCTACAATGAGCTTCTTGCAGGAGAGGCAAGTCGCTATCTTACCATGGCCAGCATGTTCACCCGACCTGAATTCAATCGAGAATCTATGGGGACTTCTAGTTCCTGATGTTTATTGTGGCAACCGGCAATACACCAACGTCAACGATCTCAAAACTGCAATTCTTGAAGCGTGGAGTCATCTAAATTTGGATGTATTGAATAACTTGGCCCGTAGTCTTCCAAATCGATTGATCAATGTTGTAAAATCTAAAGGAGGGCCTACCAAATATTAAATGTTAATGTTATATTGTTATTTGTTAATTTTTTTGTTCATAAAGCGTTAATTTTGAAGGTTCGGCTATCATTTTGTCCACAAATAAAAACTCAAAATACAATAAAATACAGTAATACGTGGATAAAATTTCGAAAATTTTAAAATTGTTTTAAGATTATGATTTATAATAGAGAAAGGCATGTTTGTGCAATATTTCATAAAAAACGGCCAATTAAAACTTGAGTTGTGCTACATTTTCAAGTGCGGCTATCATTTTAACCAAGAGTATGAATTTTATCAAAAAATTATGAGGCTTTATTTGCTAAAAGAAATTTCTGAGGTATTTCGAAGTTAAGCTTTGTTCCAATTTTCTTTAAAAAGTTGAGTTTCCAGGAATTAAAATTGTATATACTTTTTTGGTTTATGATACATATAAACAAGTCTTCTGATTCAATTAAGAAATTTGATACCTGCATGTCCTTATAGATGTTTTAAATTTCGCATTTTTTATACACCGATTCTTTTTTTTCAGTTTGACTAAACACCACGCTTATTTTTTCTTTTGTGACAATTATTTTTAAAAAGACATATTATTAAAATTTTCAAAATATAACGCAGGGCATAAAATTAGTTTAAAATTAGTTATCTAAAGGAAAGGTAATATCAAATATAGCTAGCCATAAACAAAATTAGCAAATAAATTACAAGAATAGTATTATGTGTTATATTAGTGTTAATAAAGCAAAAACGTTTTTTTTATATATTACTACTAAAAAACTTCATATTTGCAATCTCTTTTAGTGATCAAAAAATCATATGCACTTCTAATATAACGATTGAAAAGAAAAAATCTTTTAAATCTTTATTTCGTTGAGTCACTTATGTATAAAGATTGAAAATTTCAAAATTAAGTATTTTTTACAGTTGTATCATTTTTCCGAATTCACAACAATACCTTTTGTTAATTAGAAAGAAATTTGACAAATTATATAGAGAATAATTCCGTTTAAATTTCCTTTTGAAGAATCTTGCATAATCATATTTTTTCTTTATACTTGCCTAATCATATTTTTTCTTAATCCGCACATTAGTTATAACTGCTTTATAATTTTCCCGTCTTATTTTTTTCTCATCGTTCATAATGTTATCTTTATTGCTTTTCTTATAATTTTTCTTCTTTTCTTTAACTGAAAACATATTTATTAAGCCAGTTATTTTTGTATCAAATAACTACATGTAATGAGTTTTTTTTAAAGAGGACTAAATTAAATACATTTTTTAATGTATCGTATATTAATTATTCTATTTACATCAAATTTATGTATTTTTGCACGTAATGTAAGCGCGCAATTTTATTTAATTTGTGTATTCGCACATTTGATGATGCCTGCTTAATTCAGAACATATGCCAATGTGAAAAAATCCACTAAATAAATTACGTGAACATGCATTATTACCATGGAAACAAAGATTTGAAAACAAATAGTTTTGTGAAAAATCTATAAAATATTAGAAAAACTACAAAAACAATGGGAAGCAAAAAACATGAAATATATTAGAGTTTCAGTAAGGAAATTAATTAAACATTACATAATATCGTAAAAACATAATATAACATTTTAAAAAACACGGTAATTTTAAACTTCTAAAATTAATTAACAGAAAATTTTAGATAGTTGAAAAAATTTAGCTGTTAAAAATCATTTTTATAGATAGTGTTTCTAAATTTCAAATAACTTTTTTAATCAAATTATTATAATAAATTTTAAAAAATATATAGCCGTCTCCAAAAAGTGTAAAAAGGCAGGTCTTAAATAAAATTTGTGTGGATCTGTCTGATTGGTTATTTGAATATTCTATAATCATAGTACAAATTAAAATAGTGTAAAATACTGGGGCAAAAATTGAATGGATTTTTGTTAATTAATTGTTTTAATTTTTTAATTAACTCTATTTTATTTATTTAATACCTTCATAATCAAGGTACATAGCGTTTCTGGTCATTTGCCTCGGATTGCGTATCTTACTTTTTCAAATAATTAATTCAGAAAATCATTAAAAAATCTTCTGTTAAGAAAATTTTTCACTTTTTGGAAATGACTATATGTATACGTTTAGTTCCTATTTCTCATTGTACTTTTTACTGTTTATCCTAGATAATGTGATAAAAAAATACGCATTTTTAACTTTCATACTGTAACAAAGTTGTAGTAAAAAAGCAAGTTGTACAAATTTCGTGTGATTTAATTATTTTATTTTTTGTCCATTTGCCAAAATATATGAAAAGTAAATTTTACTCACCAAGGCTTACGGTTTTCTGTGTGGTGAGTAAACCATACGAACCATGGCATTCGCTGCTATTGCTGCCACCTCGTGCTGATAAAAGATTGCGGAATTGATTTGAATAGCCTGAGACGCGCAGAATGTCTGAACTAACCTAAAAAAATAATTAAACTATTAAAAAAAAACTTTTATTCTGAAATTAATCATTCGAGAAAACAACTAAAAGTTTAAAATTGATTTTCATGAGAGCATTATAAAAATTTCATTTTTATAAAAATATTTTTATTAAACTAAATCTTATCCATTTCGACGAGATTTAAAAACAAAAACACACATCAAATACGGAATTGGCCCGACTACGTGACATTAATGAAGATGCATTAAAAGTTGACGGAGTCAATGTATAGTTATGTTTATTTGTTAGTCCTATATCAACTTTATCAAAAGGAGAAGGCATTGCTGGTAAAGCTTGTGATACTATAACTGTTGGAAGAGTGTTGCTATTATTTGGTATTTGATGCACGATTACAGCGGAGGGTTGTCGCTCAGGCAAAGATGAAGTTTGAACATCTGTTGTTGTTGTTGAGAAGAAAATCAAACGGAATTGTTGTTATTGTAGGAACTGTAATTACGATAACTGACGCACCACAATTTTACAAGTTGATTACCGTTGTGTCAAAAGAATTGTCTGACGATGTCTCTGGAACATCGGAAGCAGCGAATATTGCACTGTTTTGTGTTTCTTCATCAGCAAAAAGCGTGGTTATGCTACCAAAACTGACGCGAGGCCGGGAATTTCGCGTCGTATTTTCACAATGAGGCGAACAATCTTCTACAAAAGAATCGTTTCTTCCCATTGTAGTGCAAGACTTATCATGTAGACTCATATTAGCACTCATAAGAACACAATAATTTTCTAAATAATTTTCTAAATATCGTAGATAATTCTTTCGTTGCAGTAATGCAATAAATTATTTTAAGAATATAAATTTTAAAAGTAAAAAAATGATTCAAAAGACTCTTTTCTGTATTTAATTTCTGGACAAAAGGAGAAAATTGACAAATTTTTAATAAATCACATTAATTTTCTTATTGATAATAACTTGCTAATAACTAAAAATAACACTTTAAAAAGTTGAAATTAAAGTAAATTTATGAGGTTTAAAACTGCGCCTAAATGAGAAAGTATTAAAATATGTATTTTAAAAAATTAAATGGTAATAAAAAACATAAGATTCAAAAATTACACAAAAAAAGTATTTAAATTTATTTTTATCGTCATTAAATTTTAAAGATACTTTTAATTTGACTTATTTCTAATGACTAAACAAAAAAATAAATAAAATAAATTAAGAATTATAAAAATTTAGGTGGACTTCGTTTGATTCTGCCAATCAAATTTAATATTTAATTATTTTCTTTATTTCTTTAATCTATTGTAAATCTAGTTATGTCTTTTTTCAGCTGCTATTTTTAGATTTATGCAAAAATGCAAAATTTTTTAATATAAAAAAGCAAAATTGAAAAAAAATTTTCTTATATATTTATTCTTATTATTAACTTTATCTTCTAGTTTTTACCTTTTATGTAGATTTTGAAATTTTCTTTACTTATTTTCTTAAAAAAAAGGAAAGCAATGAAAATAAATATTTGATTCACGTAATTATTTTTTCAATTTAAGATGTCAACAGATTTCTCTATTCGAATAAGACAAATAAGAACTTTTGTGTACATCTTTTTCGGGACCCCAATAAACGCATGCCATCCCATACAGATTTTTGCATGCTATTTCTCTTCCTCTTTGCCTTTTTGCGTTGTCTTTTTTTTTCGTGTGCGTATGCACTTTTTTCTTTTCTTTTTTTTCTTTTCTTTTCGGTTTTTTTTTTGTTTTTTTTTGTTTTTTTTTGTTTTTTTTTGTTTTTTTTTGTTTTTTTTTTGTTTTTTTTGTTTTTTTTTGTTTGTGCTGTGTAATGCATATTTTTGCATATTTTTTTGAAAAATATGTGAGCACCCTGATAATTTTATAGGATCTATAGGATACGGTAGAAATTCTATGGGATACGGTATGTGTATAAAAATTTTGAAAAAACCGAAAAAAAACCAAAAAAACTAAAAAAATCGAACTTGCATCAGTGTTAGGGGGAGCTGTGCAAGTGGTTCTACCTTCCAACAAAAGTAGGGACCCTATTTAGGACCATTAGGACCTCGTAAAACCACCGCGGGATCAATTGGACCACAAATTTAAACTCCCCAACCCCAATTACCCCATAAAATATTATTCACACATGAAAATTGAGAATTTTTTTTTTTTTGAGCACCCTGATAATATATTTATACATACATATTGAACAATTGAGAATTTGGGACCCAATTGAGGTCCATTAGGATACTCCAAACACATTTTACACAAAAACTAATATCAAATTCGTGATCCCCGACATGAATTACCCCATATAACACTATACAATTGACCATTTTCGACCAAACCCATATCGACCCGCTGGCCAAATTTGGACGATAAAAAAGTGGTGGCCGAAATTTCGAATTTTTATATTTTCGACCATATCTCGGGTTGGAGACGGCCAATCGACATCAATTAAAGCTTAAATGATGGATCTCAATGCGCTCGATGTTATGCGATAAAAAATTTTGAAAAAAAGTTGCGCGCGCAATTCGAAAATCCGGGGCGAACATCGAAAATTAGCCAAAATTTGCGCGCCTCATAGCGCGCCAACCGCGTGACCAATCTCGACGCAAATATGCTTATTCGATGCGTCTTCATGAGTTCTACTTGTGATCTTAAATACCCGTTACGCTATCTCTTATACATCTCGAGATATTGAAGAAAAACGAAAATTTTGAAAATCACCAAAGGGGGAAAATGGTCAAAATTTTTTTTTTCAGATTTGCTCCAAAACACTCAAAATGATGTTCTAAGACCATTTTAAGCATTTTTAAGCAATTTTAGCCCAATCCGACCACAATACAAACATAGAAACTGAACAAATTTAAATTTGGGACTCAATTTAGGACCACTTGGGACCCTTGAAACACAAAACCAATATCAAAATCGTAATCCCCGACCTCGATTACCCTATATAACACTATTTATACATACAAATCGAACAAATTTAAATTTGGGACTCTATTTAGGACCAGTTTGGACCACCTTAAAGTCAAAATTACAAAAAACTAATATCAAATTCGTGATCCGCGACCTCGATAACCCCATATAACACTATTCATACAACCAATTTAACATTTTGAAAATTTAAAAAATTTTGGGACCCCAAATCAAAAGAGTTTGTCATCAGCACATCGGGTCCTAGGAGGGATCAAATCAAAAAAATTTTTCACAATTCATGTAGAGAATTTTTTAAACTTGTGCCCTTTCTAATATGCCAAAGCTCCATTCCACACCCTTCATACCCAAAAATAGGATCAAAGTGAAAACATATTGAATTTTGGGACCTTTGATCAAAAATTTTTGTGGAACGCACCCCGGTCCTATTTTGGACCAAATCAAAAAATTTTTTCTTCATTCATATAGAGAATTTCCTAAACTTGTGCCCTTTCTAATGTGTCAAAGCTCTATTTCAACTCCATCCCACCCAAAAATAGGATCAAAGTAAAAAAAACCCTAAATTTTTATAACAGTTTATAAGTTTTTTGTTGAAAAAAGAAATACAAAAAAATGCATTCAAAAAAAAACGTTTGTCCTAATTTGTGTGTACACATTTATTCACAAGTAAAATGAAAGAAGGAAAAAAAAAGGTTTGTCCTAAAAACGTTTGTCCTAATTTGTGTGTACACTTTTATTCACAAGTAAAATCAAAGAAAAAAAAAATTTTTGTCTTTTTATCTTTTTCTCTAATACTATTTTTTTGTCTTTTTTTCTCTGCCGCATTTTTTATAACGTGCAAAAATCTGTATGGGATGGCATGCGTCCTTTAAATATGTATTTTAAAAAATTAAATGGTAATAAAAAACATAAGATTCAAAAATTACACAAAAAAAGTATTTAAATTTATTTTTATCGTCATTAAATTTTAAAGATACTTTTAATTTGACTTATTTCTAATGACTAAACAAAAAAATAAATAAAATAAATTAAGAATTATAAAAATTTAGGTGGACTTCGTTTGATTCTGCCAATCAAATTTAATATTTAATTATTTTCTTTATTTCTTTAATCTATTGTAAATCTAGTTATGTCTTTTTTCAGCTGCTATTTTTAGATTTATGCAAAAATGCAAAATTTTTTAATATAAAAAAGCAAAATTGAAAAAAAATTTTCTTATATATTTATTCTTATTATTAACTTTATCTTCTAGTTTTTACCTTTTATGTAGATTTTGAAATTTTCTTTACTTATTTTCTTAAAAAAAAGGAAAGCAATGAAAATAAATATTTGATTCACGTAATTATTTTTTCAATTTAAGATGTCAACAGATTTCTCTATTCGAATAAGACAAATAAGAACTTTTGTGTACATCTTTTTCGGGACCCCAATAAAATTATGGTGATAAATAAATATAACAAGAAAGAAAGAAGGAAAAAGTTAGACGAAGAAAAATGGACCATCGTATTCTAAAAAATGTTTGTGTTCCTTTTCTCAAAAAAATTCAAACTTCATTTTGTTTCACATGATCTTCTACCTGTATTTTTGCATATTTTTTTATTTTCTCTGAATCTCACATTCCAAACAGCTAATATTTTCTCAATATTTTTTCCATTCTATTGGTTTTAAGCTTTCACATTTATTACTTACTTTATATTACTTTCTTTTTTTTGTTTGTTTTGTTCTTTAAAATATATTCAAAAGCAGTTTTTTTATTATTTTTTTTCCATCTGATTTGCTTAATATTCCTGAGAATTTCGACATGGTGAATCAAATAAATTCTTATAAAAATATTTACACAAAATTTTCAAAGTAATTCCACATTTTGAATATAAAAAATATATGTGAACGGATTGGAAAAATTTTCCTTTTTCGTTTTTATACGTATTTCCACTTATTTGACATTTTAACGAAAACGACAGTAAGATATTACAATATGAATATATTATAATTTTAAAAACAAAAAATAATAAAAATTCTTTTGTTTGCATTATACAGTATATTTTCATAATACGCTTCTTTGCTTTTGTGATTACAAAAGTGAATTGTCTTTGATAATTGTCTTAGGAACGCGACTTAATACATTAAAAAATTAATAAAAACGATTAAAAACATTTTAAATTTTCGTTGAAAAATTCGTTGATGCCAAAATTTTGATATTAATTTTATTTCTGAATTTGCTAAGTGTTTGAACTTTTTACCAATTTTTCAAGAAGTAAAAAATAATTAAAATTACCTTTATTTTTCAATCTGATTTTTGCTAAAATTTAATTTAATCGTTAAATTAAATAATACCGCCTTTTATAATGAATTTAGCATTCCTTTTCTTTTTAAGTGCGCAAATTACTCTCAGAGGCCGAAAATAGCTTAAATTGTTTTACTCTGTAAAAATTATGCCATTTTATCAAAAGTCGATTTTTTAGTTCATGCAGAATTAAATGCACTAAATCTTTGAAAATTAAAAAATTCTTAATTTTAAAAATTAATCGGATCAGAGACACAAACTTTTTGGCGTTATGAAAAGTTAACACCAAATCCAATTTTAGAAAAAAAAACTCAATTTCGACACAAAGCAGAATTAAGAAAAAATCGTAAAATATGTATATAAAATAAATTATAAACCTGTGCAATTGGATTGTTGAATGATCGAAGAGATATTGCATCGTTATTATTGGATTTAAGATGCGATGATGAGTTTGTGCTAAAAAGTGATGTATCGACAATATCCAAATGAGTACCAGAAGAGTTTTTAACGGCTGTGTTCAAATGACAATTACGTATACTCGTAGTAGATGATGCGGCAACTGGTGTGGAAGCTTCTATTGTACTCCAATCACAGCTTCGATTGTGACGTCTCTCCAAAAGACCAAAGTGACTAAAATTTAAATAATTCTAGCATTTATTGTTGATTAATAAATTTGAAAATTTATTCTTTTATACAACCAGCTCTCATAATATAATAAAAATAAAAAGTTTCTGTTCTAAACTTCAATGACCGTAAAACTGCCAATTCTCAATAATTTTAAGATTTTTGTTTAATTTTCAAATTTTTCATTATTTTTTTTTACATATACATGTAATTTTTTTGTATAACAGCTACTTTTACAAAGTTTCAGTAATTTTAAAAATAAGACTACATTTTTTTGTTTATTACAATTTCAATTAACACATTATTAAAATTGATTTGCTTATTAAATTCCTTATTATTTACATATGATAGTAAATTTTCATTAAAATTGTCTTGTTAAATATTATTGTAACTTTGTAAAAGTGGCTGCTTTATAAAAAAACTACAATTATATTAGGTTATTCAAATATAAATGCAATTAGGCATAATTCGATCCAAATTTTATCTTTTGAGGTGATCCAAAATAAAATCGACACATCTTGATCTGGAAAATGCAAATTTGCGGTTGGATTGATATGAGACTTTTCGGCTCAAAACTCCAAAAAAATCATTAAATTTTTAAACGACCGCTTATAGAAGTTGGATCAGTACCAACCGGCTTTTCATCGAGGGCAAAAAGCGGCCGAAGCCGCTCGGGACGTATGCAACGTGTATGGAGAAGGTGTCATAGGCGAATCTACAGCAAGAAAATGGTTTGCAAAGTTCAAAAACGGCGACTTTGACCTCGACGATACGCCTCGCAGCGGTCGACCTGTCGAATTCGACGAAGAGCATCTGAAGGGACTTTTGAAGGAAGACGGTCGTCAAACAAGCCGTGAATTAGCCGAAAAAATGAACTGCGATCATAAGACGATCCTGAATCATCTTCATTCGATGGGATTTGTCGAAAAATTCGGAGCTTGGTTGCCTCACGAGCTTAGCGAAATCAACAAAGAAAATCGCCTTCAAATCGCGGCTCAACACCTCGCCCGGGTGCCATCGAGCAACACGCGGTCATAAACAGCGTTTTTGTACCGAATCGTCACAGGAGATGAGAAATGGTGCCTGTATGTCAATATGAAACAAAAGAAAAGAATGGGTGGCCCCTGGAGACACGCCGAAGCCGAGAATCAAGCAGGATCTCCACCCAAAAAAGGCTATGATCTCTGCGTTTGGTGGGACTGGGAGGGCATGGTGCACTGGGAAATGCTCGAACGAAACGCTACGGTCAACAAAGAGCTCTACATTGCCCAGTTGCGCCGTGTAAACGAGGCTATTCGACTGAAAAGACCCGATCGACAAGGCCAAGTCATCTTGCTTCACGACAACGCCAGGCCCCATGTTGCACAAGTCCGTCAAAGCCGCCCTCCAAGAGCTCGAATGGGAGGTTCTTCAGCATCCACCGTACTCTCCGGACCTTGCGCCAAGCGATTACCACCTTTTCCGCTCCTTGTCAAACCAAATGAGGGGTGTTACCTTCGACGGCGAAGAGGACCTCAAAACTGGCTCAACAACTTCTTCGATACCAGACCGGGCGATTTTTTGGCGAAACGGCATCAACAAATTGGTCGAGAAGTGGGAGGAGGTCGTAAACAGTAACGGAGAATACATCATTGATTAATTTGTTGTAATAATTATTGTTTTTTGTTTAAATAAATCTTTGTAAAAAAAACGCTACGAACTTATTCCCCAACCCAATAGAAGTTGGATCAGTACCAACCGAAATGGAATAGATATAGTTTCGGCCACTTTACAGCTGGTATGCAAACATGTATCTTATTTCAAAAAAATTTTTTTTGTAATTTTCATGAAATTGTGTTTTCACATCTAAATTTTTTAGGAATATGTCGCAACATGGTTCTACATATGATTTTAAGAGTAGACAAAAGTCTATCGATCACACTTTGGTTAATCTTCAATCGATTCCTCTGAGCCGATTTACAGAAGTCCAAATATTTTATGATTTTTGAGATTTTAAGTTGAAAGAGTCTCATATCGGCAACCAATCATCTATCCAACCGCAGATTTGCATCAGATCAAGATGCGTCGATCCTATTTTGGATCACCCCTATTTTGGATTACCTCATTAAAAAATGAAATTTGGATCGAATTATGTCTAATTATAAAATCCGGCATTTATACTTAAATATCTAAAAAATAATGGAGAATCCAAAAATAAAATAAAATCTTAATTATTGGGAAGTTTTACAGGTCACTAAAGTTGAGTATAGAAACTTTTTACGCACCCTGCATAAAAAATTAAATTATTTTTTAACTTTCAATGCCAATTACATAAAATATGTATGTATTATTATAATTATTTAGCACAATAAGAAAGACAAATACAATATATGGAAAACCTGCAGCGAGGTGACGCAAGCGTCACCGTCGCGCCCTTTACAAGCGTACGGACATCACGGTTTGTGCCCGACATTATGCTTATATGCAAAAAACAAATTTATTATCTAATATTTTTGCATATACAAATGAAAAAATTTATTGATTCGATATAAATTTTATAAATCTATCTAATAAAAATAATAATAAATAATAAAAAATTTTCCTACTATAAACAAAATACAAAAAGAAATTTTTGCTATATTTTTCTACTTAGCCATTTTCTAATTTTTTTGTTAAGCTTGATGTTAAATTTTAATGAAAAGTTAATTAATAAATAAAAGTTAATTAATAAATAATTAATTAATAAATAAGTAGGTCTTTTAGCTACTAAATTTTAAGTTTATCATTTTCAAAATAATTTAAAATTCTATTAAAAGGTAAATTTTTTAGTGCTTTTGAAAGTAATTGATTTTATTATGAATAAAAATATAAAAATTTAATTTTCTTAATTTTTGCGGTTTACATTCTGACTGATTATAAATTTGATAAAAAAAATTAGAACTACAAATACAATAATTCGTTTAAAAATATGTATTTCTTAGAAGTCATAAGACCTTTATTAAACATAACAAAATTATTTTGAAAACAAAAAAAGTTATTCAATAAGTAAAAAAACTTTTACATTACACTTTTATGCTGTTGAAATAAATCAATTAGAATTATTTTATAACCCTTGCTAGCTTAGAAAAATCTATTAGGTTGGTCAGAAACGAATTATTGTATTAAACGAATTATTGTATTTTGTGTGTTTATATGTCAATAAAATTTTTTATTATCATTGTTATGTACGATGAATATATAGTTTGAAAGCCCGTTTTCTTGCAAACATTTTGGTATATAAAAGTTCGATTTAGTTTAATTTATTGTAAAGTTATAGGTTTTCAAAGGAAGATCATTAAGTCAAAAAATCGTCAAAAAATCTGCATGCTAATGTTTCACGAATTCAAGCAGTGCAGCCGAGGCAGCCCGAAACATTTGCGCTACATTGGACAGGAAGGCAACTTCCCATATCGCATGTCGCCGCTGATTCTCGAAATTTTGTTCTGGCAAAACACATCGAAAAGACAAGGCACGTTCCTTGATCATTGATAAACGAGCATTGCTCCGCTCCATCAAATCCGATTCAACACAGACCACGCGCAAATTGACCGTCGACTTCTAATTTTCAAAAAATACCATCGCTCATCACTTCCACAAATTGGGCAAAAATAGCAGACGCGTTCAAACTGTCTTACGCGAGCTCAACAAAAGGCAAAAAATTCGGCGAATTTCCGACTGCAATTGGCTAGTGCACAAATTCAGCCATGGAGAATTGGATCGAATCGTCACTTGTGATGAGAAGTGGATCTTGTACGACAACCGAAAAGCCAAATTTCAGTGACTCAGCTCACGTCAGAGCAAAGTGCGAGCCCCTCGAACCGATCCACTAAAAGAAGGTGCTGTTATGTGTTTGATGGTCGGTGTCGAGTTCGGTCTATTGGGAGTTGCTTCCACGCGGTCACACTATCAACTCAAAGATCTAATGCTTTTAACTAGATCACGTACAAACCAAATTGCAGCAGCATTGCAGAGCGCCGAGTTTGTTATCAGCAGGACAATGCAAAACCACACACTTCGCGTCGCACGCGCGCCAAGCTCGAGGAGCTGGAAAGTTCTCAAGCACTCGCCATATAGCTTAGATATCGCGCCATCGGATTATCACTTGTTCAGGTCTCTGGAGCAACGCCACTTTACGCAAGATGACGAAGTCGGACGGGCGGACTTTTTTGTCCAGAAGTCGCGCGCCTTTTACCGACCCTGATGTTGCGCCCTTGTTGGTGAGGAGCAGAGCAAAAGAATGGCGAATATATTGATGAAAACGATCCATTGTTGTAGAAAATTTAAGTTTTTATAAAATTGTTGAAGTGTATTACAACTTTATAACCAACCTAATATTTATCCTACATGCATATTAGAGAACTCATTTTGATGCGATATCATGAAAATATTGCACCTTTTCATTTTTAACAGTGCAAAAAATTTGAACAGATGCACCGCTAAAATTGCACTAAACAAAACCCTAATATACGCCAAATTTAAATATTGTTAGGTTAAGAAGATCCAATTAGAAAGATCCAGGCCATTCGGGCCAAATTACGGTATAAATCGAACGTTTATGAAATGGTATCAACGTAAATGCAGAGAATTTGATCAAAATTATCTAAAGTTACGTAAAATATAATTTGGTGCCAATGTTTTGTCCGATAAAATTTTGTTCGAATAAATTGTTGTTTGTTAAAAGCAGTATGTAAAAACAAGTTAACCTATCAAATAGAGATTGAAATTCTCTATCAAACTATATATAACACATGTCTGAAAAATTGACTATAAATGTAAAAAAATCGTTTTAAAAAATACTACTTTTGGCGCCAATGTTTTATCCGCCATTTTGTATTTAATGTCTTTTGACGATGAAACACTTTTGTATTTTTTTTATTTTAATGAATAAAATTGTTTAAAACACATATTAAAATATGAATATGTTGTTTAATGAGAATGGCATAAGAATATTTTAACTATTTCGAACAATATTTGAATTTGGCGTATATTAGCATCAAAAGTTATAATAATTTTTTAAAATGGCACTCATAAAAAAAATTTTTTTTGCTTTTTACAGAGGTTTGAAATCGCAAGTAAAAATAACAAAATTTTGAAAATTAAAAATGACATTATTTTTTGCGCCATTTAGCGGCCTCAAAACGATTTTTGTAGCTGACATATAAGTCGGCTTACAGATTATTTTTCAACTTTGGACTGTTTAAATTTTTGAGCGGCTCCCATTTAACATAAAAATAAATAAATTGCCCAAAAATCCTTGATAACGAAAATATAACAAATCAAACGGCAATTCATAATTCGACAACTTTATCTTTTGTTGCACATCTGGTATAAATGTACAATTTAAAATACAAATGTGACTTACTTTATTTTCTCTTTACTATTTGTATTACTTGCCGCTGAAGACAATGCATAAAGTGACGATGACATCTTAGTAGCTAAACGGTTACTTTCGTCATGTTTTTGTAAAACAATGTTTAAAAATATCAAATTTGTTTTTTACATTATGTTTTTTATAATATTTATGGCACAACGACATTTTCGAATACGATATTTGCGGATTTTTCAACTTTGACTAACTTTTTAATAACCAAAATGTTACTTTTTTCAAAATTTAAATTGTATTATTCTATTTAGAATTTACTTTTCCATCCATTACTTCTTAAATCAAACCTCAAAATAAGTCACAATTTTGCTAAAAAAAAGTTACAACTATTAGGTTGGTCCAAAAGTTTTGATACACTTCAGCAATTTTATAAAAACTTAAATTTTCTACAACAACAATAAATCGTTCTCATCAATATATTTGCCATTATTTTGTTCCACTCTTCGCCAACGAGGGCGCAACATCAGGATTCCGTGTCGGTAAAAGGCGCGCGACTTCTGGGCGAAAAAGTTCGTCAGGGCCCGTTCGACTTCGTCATCTTGCGTGAACACCGACCACCAAACACATAACAGCACTTTCTTTTGGTGGATCGTACTCGCACTTCGCACTGACGTGAGCTGAGTCATTGAAATTTGGCTTTTCGGTTGTCGTACAAGATCCACTTCTCATCACAAGTGACGATTTGATCCAATTTTCCATGGCTAAATTTGTGCACTAGCCAATTGCAGTCGGAAATTCGCCGAATTTTTTGCCTTTCGTTGAGCTCGTGTAAGACAGTTTAAACGCGTCTGCTGTTTTTGCCCAATTTGTGAAAGTGATGAGCGATGGTATTTTTTGAAGATTGTAAGTCGACGGCCAAAACTATATATTCATCATACATAACAATGATAATAAAAAATTTATTGACGTATTAATACACCGGTATAAACACCGGTGTATTAAACTTTTGGACCAATCTAATAAAAAAGTAAATTTTTATTTTTTAAATCTTACTATTTCTCATAAATTTTTTATTTAGAAATGTGATTTAAAAAGTATTCAGTAACGAATTATATTCTGAATAGAGTGGCTAAAATTAATTTTATGAAAAAATTTTAATGTTCCTCAAAAAGTTAATCAAAGTTGAAAATCCGAAATTGTCGCATCCGAAAATATCGCTCCACATTGGTTGTTAGATAATTATCGCGGTGTTTTTTTATTAAAGTTTTAACAAATAAAACAAGAACAAAAACATATAACGCAATAAAATAGTTCCCACATAGACATTTTAGACAATTTTCTGATTCCATGCCTGAATATAAATGGTTGTAGCGATTTTTTGATAGATTCATTTCCAAGTCCATTTTCGGGTCATTGTCGTTTTTGAATTGGTGCACGAGCCGGAAGTTTTTTAGCGACTTAAACACATCCGTTTGCTGCCGAACGTTTCGTTGATTTTTCATGCAGCTGGGCTTGCTTTATTACCTTGCTGAAATCATTCGCGTAAAAACATTTTACAAATTGTAAATCCGCACTCGTTGCATGTATTGCCGTGAAAAGCAGATAAAAAACGAGAATAACGCTGCGAGTGTGTAGAATTTGGAGTTGTTGGCGTTTCATCATTTTCCTCTAATATGGCCGACTGTTCCGCATTGAAATCCTCAACATCGAGCGTATTAATATTGATAACAGACCCCTCTTCATCCATCTATAATTCAAAATGCAAAAATTTCACTCTTTTAACTTAAACATTTAACAGAATTATTAAAAAATTAAACTAAAAATAAAAAAAAATTTTAGCCAAGAGGCACCAAAAAAACAAAATCGTGCTAAAACACAACAAAAAATAATTTCAAAATTATTTCAAAAACGATTTTTTCCTCTTTTTAAATTTTGTTCGGCACTTTTGATAGGAGTTCCAATTTGTAACGATTATGTTGTTGTTTTTGTAGTCCCGAATTATTGTAATATTATTTATTAGAATACAAATTAAATTATTTTACAACTAGTTTCACAAAGTAAAATATTATATATAACAGGCAATTTTTTGGTTAGTATTTTGTACAAATAAGTAATCAAAACCTGATTTTTTAGATATATTCAATTGAAATTATAGTATTTTGTTAGAAAAAGCTAAATTTAAAAGTATTTTTTATTTTGTGTTTAATATTTTAATATTTCCTTTAGTTTGCGTCGAACATTCACGTATTTTTTATTTTAGTGATATTTCTATTATTTATAAATAATGTTATGTCACAAAAAATATTTGATTAATATGACACAAATGGCTCAATTGTGGCTCGCGAGCCAACTTTTTCACAATGGCTCGCGAGCAATCTTAAAAGACTTGGCTTACCAGGTCGTGAGCGATTGTAAAGAACTTGGCTTCCATTAAGAAGTTCTTTTTTTAAAGTTGAATATCTTTTATGATCTGAATAGTAGGGTTCCAAAATTGAATCTGTCCGATTTGTATGTGTGAGTAGTGTAGTAGGGTGTAGTCGGGGTCGGGAATTACGAATCTGATATTAGTTTTTTGTAATTTTGTGTTTTAAGGATCCCAAGTGGTCCTAAATTGAGTCCCAAAATTGAATTTGCTATTTTTGTATGCATGAATAGTGGTTGGATTGGGCTAAAATTGCTCAAAAATGCTTATAATGGTCTTAGAACACTATTTTGAGTGTTTGAAAGCATATCTGAAAATTTTTTTGACCATTTTCGGACCAAAGACTACCTCCTTTGGTGATTTTCGAAATTTTCCTTTTTCTCCAATATCTCGCGATGCGTAAGAGATACTATAACAGTTATATAAGATCATAAGTAGAATTCGTGAAGACGCATTGAATAAGCATATTTGCGTCGAAATCGGTCACTCGGTTGGCGCGCTACGAGGCGCACAAATTTTGGCCAATTTTCGATGTTTGCGCTGGGTTTTCGAGTTGAGCGCGCAACTTTTTTGCAAAATTTTTATCGCATCACATCGGGCGCATCGAGATCCACCATTTAAGCCTTAAAGCATGTCGATTGGCCTTTTCCTTCCCGAGATATGGTCGAAAATGTGAAAATTCGAAATTTCGGCCACCACTTTTTTTTCGGTCCAAATTCGGCCGTTGGGCTCACTAACAGCCGATATGGGTTTGGTCGAAAATGGTCAATGGTATAGTGTTATATGGGGTAATCGAGGTCGGGGATCACGAATCTGATATTAGTTTTTGTGTAAAATCCCTCTAAAGGGTCCTAATGATACTAAATGGGGTCCCAAAATTTTTAACTTATTACACGCTCTAGGCTCCCCCTGGGGGTTAGCGGGGCAGTGTGTTTCCGTTTTTTTTTAAAAAAATTCCTTATTTCGGATCAATACGAATGGATGTAGCGGGCAGCCGCTGAATACCGTACCCCATCGTCTGTTTGTTGTTTATGAAAATAAAAATTTATCAGTTTAATGACATTTTAATTACGTATGCATATATCTGTTGTTTTTCAGATTTTTTTACTTATTAAAAAAGTTTCATTTTTTATTAAAAAAATGAAAAAAAAATTGCGAGCCATTGAGCCATATGGTTCGCAAATGGCTCAATTGTGGCTCGCGAGCCAACTTTTTTACAATGGCTCGCGAGCCATATAGGTGAGCCATGGCTCGCGCACTTGGCTCGCGAGCCACGAGCCATTTGAAATTGGCTCAATTTTTCGTATTTTTTTTCGCGAGCCAAATTCGAAATTTTACATGTCGGCTCAGTGGCTCGCGAGCTAGTGAGCCAAAATCGCGAGCTGGCTCAAAAAATTTGGCGAGCCACACTTTGAATAACTGGCTCACTGAGCCACTTCAAAAAATCGAACCATTTAGCTCAGTTGGCTCGCGAGCCAACCTCTAAACAGCGAGCCACTATTGAACCAGTTACCCATCACTGCTTACAATCTCTAGTTAATCTTCATTATAAATAACATACTCAAACAATACCGCAAGATAAAATACATTTGGCACATCAAGAGCTATTTAACAATATGTAATTTATAAAAACAAACGTGTTTTCCTTATTTCTAAAAAAACCGTGATAATTATTTGCAATCCAATAAATTTCACAGGAAAAGAATTGAAAAAAGTAGTTTAGCTATATTTTTCCCGAAATTTATAAAAGAATTATAAAATAATTTAATAGATTTAAGTTTACAAACACCTTTTTTGATTTGGTTTTTTTGTCGTCTGTTGAAAATTATATATCGCTGTTGCGAATTTCGCCAAACACAATAAGGATAGAGCTTGCTATCGTTACGCATTGTTATAACAAGCGTTCCAGAGCCATTAATCAAATTACTATTCTGTTTTGTATTTTCTTGATCAACTTTCTCACTGGATGTTTCAGAATTTGCTTCTCCACATCCGTAATTAATACGACCGCTTGACGATGTTGGTGTTACCGTATATAAAGATGAAGCGTCGATATGGGTTACTCCTGATACGGACGGCATAATATCTACCGTTAATAACGTTCCGTCAATAATAGAGCAGGTTCCTGCTGATATTTTACGGTATGAAAAGCGCATAGAATGATGCAATAAAAAAAGTTAAAATTTTCAAGTTAATTGAGCTTTGTATGACGATGTGATTAAATTTTATACAATTATTAGGCTGGTAAGAAAGTCTTGGAACAAAAAAAAAAATTTTTTTTAAGCATAATTTTATAAAAACAACTTATAAAATCCAAGAGGTATTATCCATCATGATCTATGACTCATGACCAACATTCATGCAAAGAATGAATGCCCTTCTTGAAGAACTCGTCCGACTAAAGAATTTGAACCGCCAAATTTTTGCAATCTTAAAGTTTTTGCCTCTATTTCAGCTATTGTTTATTATAACAACTCAAAGTGATGGGGACTAAGAAACCATTTTTCTGGGCTATTTGGCGATACCAAAATGACTCTTGTATTTGATGTATTAATCGAGTTACATACAAATTTCCATTTTAGACCTTAAAATTTTTGAGTATCTCGATATCCCTATATGGAAAATTTTAAATCTTTTTTTTGCTATGATAGGCTTGAAAAAGCTAAAAAAAATTAATTTCAAAAAGGTTGCTTCAAAAAGTATGTTTTTATTACAAATTCGGCACTTTTCAATTTTGATATAAATCTCAATAAATATAAATTTTTGCTCCAAAAATAGAGTTATTACAAATAATTTTTATATCATAATATTCTCAAAAAAAAAAACGCTCTTTCAGATAAATAAACTTAGTTGTTTTTATGAAATTATGAATAAATGAAAAAATTTTTTTTGTTTCAAGACTTTCTTATCAGTCTAATATATATATATTTCAAATATAGGTAGAATTTTGTTATTTATCTAAATATATAGTCTTATAAAGTATCATTTTAACAATAAGCACTTCAAGCTACTTTTACTGATAATATTTTAAAAAATAACTGTTCTTTTATTATTTTATTTACAAAAAAGAAAAATTAAAATAATGAATTTAAAATTTAACATTAATGCTCAATCATTTGGAAATAGAAGTAAAATAAAAAAGAAATAAACTAAAAATATGCAAATAAGATGTAATAAAATCATAAATTCGTCCTTTTATTAAAAACCATTAATATATTTAAGCAAAAAAACTTTAAAAAATACACACAAACAATTTTAAGACACATATGCAAAAAACATTACATACATATTTAATATTTTTTCTAAAATAAAGAATTTTTTATTTGGAAATTAAATCACTTCAAACTAGTAAACAACTTTCTAAAGCAACAATAAATTAAAAGCTGATGAAAAAATATTACCCAACATTAACAACATTTTACTTTTTTTAAAGAACTACGATAATTTAAAGTAGGTGCTTTTTTTGCATTATCTATTAGGTAACTATTCCAGTTATTATATTTTTTTACATGTAGGGTTATTACCCGATATTTTTCTATAAAATTTTTAAAACACAAAATAATTCGAAAAAAACTTTCTCTTTGATTTGACATCTAAAACAAAATATTTAAAACTTGTTCAAAAATTGTAAAAATTTACATTAATGTAGTATTTTTTTAGTATTTTGAATAGAGAATCGAACAGCAATGACTAAAAATAAGATACTTAAAACTTTTCGTAAAAAGGCTCTAGTAATCACTTTTTGCGCAACTTATAAATATTATATATAAATGTAAAGAAAATAATATACATAAAGAAAATGATATACAGTCAAACATCTCTAATCCGTCACTCGTCGGGACCGGAGAAAAGTGACGGATTAGCGAGGCTGACGGATTAGAGAGGTTTTGAAAAAAAGCTTTGTAGTCAAGCAACAAACTGATCAGAAAAGATGGAGTCTAGTCAAATGTCTTTATTCCGGAGCCAAACACAGATAGAAGAACTCCTGCTAACCTAGGAACTCCAGGAGTGTTGTCTGGCGCATCGTTTTCCGGCGGATCTCCTCCATCTTTTCCTCGAGTTGATCGCAAGCCTTCATCACGCCGGGTTCCTCGCTGTTCTTCTCCCCTTAACGCGCTTTGAGCTTCCTTAAGCGAGATCGGAGGCTCCTCGATCGGCGGCTCTTCGTTGTCGCTTCCTTTTTGCCCATCCTCACGCATGACCTCTTCAGCAATCTCCTCTTGGCTAGATCTCCGCAAACTGGCAGATTCTGTCCACGCGCTTGCTTCAGCCACTTGAGCACCGCTTTGTCGAGCTTCGAATCTTGAGCTTGAGTCAATCTCTTGCGCTTTGCTGGAACTCCCTCTTCAATTGCCGCTTCGATCGAGCTTCGCGAGTTCAGGATGTCATTGACTGTCGTCCTCGGAACGTCGAATTGCTTTGCCAGAGCAGACTTATTCGGGTTCTTTAGTGCCCCTTCTAGGATCTCCTTCTTCTTCCCAAGAGTGAGGTTACTTCGCTTGCGCTTTTCGCTGGACATCGCTAAAATTGATGAACTCAAGATGCCAAAAATTCCTTAAAAATGTTCAAAAAAGTGACGAATTATAGAGGGTCGGGATGACGGATTAAAACATTAATATACGCTAAATTTCGTCGGGGCCGAAGAAAAGTGACGGATTAGTGAGGGTGACGGATTAGAGGGGTGACGGATTAGAGAGGTTTGACTGTATGGCCTAAACAGCGACATCTTTAATAAAAAGATGCTTGCCCCAAGTTTTTTGGACGCTACTGTATCTTTGAAATTGTATTTTACATTTTTTTTTTGAAAAATGCCTTTTTCTTTCCGCAACTTGCTTAATATTGTTATTGCATTTTTTATTTTTGTGAGACAAAAGAATTTTACTAAACGTTGATAAAACATCTGGGTATCGCCAAAAAGTAAGCGTTTTTTTTCTAGTTTTTACGTTTATTTATATAGTATCTAATCATTTTTTAAATTTATTTTATTATTTTCTTCTTTAATTATGCACTTTCCTATTAATTTAAAATGTTTAATTTGTTTCGTATAGTTGCTATTTTTCAATCACAATGACGAAAATTAGATAAATTATGGCCTTAATATTTATTGTTTTTCAGTTGCACTTTTCGTTTAAAACTAAACTAGTCATCATCACTTTTTGATTTTTAAAATTGTTAATAATCGAAAACAATCACAGAAACATCGTTAGCTTAATGCAAAATACTACATCCGTAAATAAATAAATTTAGCTGATAATGTTCTTACTCTTAATTTGACAAATATGTACTTTTAAAGTTTTAGCCGCTATTTTTATCCATGTTTCTAATATGTTCAAGCAAACTTAGCGTCAAAACATTTGCTTGGAATAACAGAAAATTAGGAAATAATTTCTTTATTTTGGAAAGAAAATAAATTTAAAAATATATTTAAAAAACTCAGGTTTTCTCCACTAGTTAGTTGGGTTGGCAAATTTTTTATTTTACTTTTACACTCGCTTTTTCAAAAATATTGTCTTGCCCCATAATTATCCACGTTTTTTTTGAATGCTTAAAAAATTAGTTTGATTTTGTACGATGTTTATACTTTATGATGTTAGATTGCTCTTGTTGTGGTCTTTCACATGTATTTTATTTCATGGTTCTATGTCTATTGCGTCTTAAAATATTCGATTTGGAATAATAAATAAATAATCAATTTTAAGAACATTTTTTCAAGCAGTTTGAATAGGATAATGAAATAAGATTACACTGCTCGCGTAATGAACAAGATGCCTTTAGGTAGTATCAAATTATCATCATTAACATTTCTAAATTGCATGACGACTGCAAATTTCGTTAACTTTTCAGCAGCAGAAGTGACCTTATAACTTTGTTCAAATCGTTCACGTAAAATCGCCCTTACAATTTCCCGATTATTCATTATTCTAAATCGAATATCTTCTTAATCAAAAGACATGGAAATATTAAATAAAATATACGTGGAAATCCATAACAACAAACAAGAGCCATCTAACAACATATAAAAAATAAATTTCAAACAAAAATAAATTAGTTTTTTAGCATCCGAAAAAAAGGACATAATTAAGGGACACAATATCTTATAAACACAATATCTTATAAATTTGAATTTTAAAAACATCTGAACACTCTTTTTCCTTTTGTTTTTGACAACTTGATAAACTTTTTCAAATAGTTCATCATTACAAATGTATTAAAAAGTGTTTTTTTGAGTAAATCACCAACAAAAAAGTAAAAAAAATTCAAAAAAGTTGGCAATTGTGAGAACAAATTTGCAATTTGCTTTTTTGTTTAGATGTTTGGTGCATGTATTCTTCCAGTCCGAAAATTGTGGCATATAAACTTAATTGCTTTTTGGAACATGTAAATTGCGGAAATTTTTTATAACAATTTTATTTTTTTATTATCAGGTTGGCAAAATAATAATAATGTCGGTTTTTATATAAATGATGTCGGTTTTTATATGCAACGACATTTTTTATAAAAACAAAACTATAACACATTAATCTAAGAGGTTTTTCACTCATGGTCAACATTCATGCAAAAAATGAATGTCTTTCTTGAAGAACTTGACCGGCTGTGATTTGAAGAATTTGAACCGTCAAATTTTTGCAATCCTAAAGTTTTTGCCTCTATTTCAGCTACTGTTTATTATAACAACTCAGAGTGATGGGGAATAGGAAACCATTTTTCTGGGCTATTTGGCGATACCAAAATGGCTTTTGTAATCACATATTAACCAAGTTACATACAAATTTTTAACTTTAGACTCATAAAATTTTTGAGTACCTCAATACCTCTATTGACATGTGGAAAATTTTAAATCATTTTTTTTTGCTATGATAATATTAATTAGGCCTGCGAAAATTAATTTCAAAAAGTACTTTTTTATTGCAAATTCGTCACTTCTCAATTTTGGTCGATAATCTATAAATTAAAATTTTTGACCTAATAATTGAGTTACTACAAATAATTTTTGTATTATAATATTCGCAAGAAAACCCTCTTTTTAATAGAGAAAACCGTTTTAAAAATCTTTTATTAGATCCAAGAAATAGCCAAACAAACATTGCCGATATAACTTTTTTGCCAATTTAATATATACGTATATTACAAAAAAATTAATGGAAAAATAAGTGGCAAATATAAAGTAATAGAAGACGTTAATTTTTGAGGTAATAAATTCATTTTCGGGTTTAAAAAATATTTATAATTCGATATTAAAAGTTTATTTTATATTTACACACGCGACCAATATCAATAATACTAAACGATTTAATAAGATAGATACATGCATTATAATGTATAAATCGTTATCAACAAAACTTATTGATAGTATCAATTGTTGCTATTTGATACTATAAAATATGCATCAGCTAATTTTTATTAGTTGTGGCTTTAAGGGATTTAAAAAAATAAAATTCACACCTCTTTAGCTAGCAAAAAAACTAACGAGTCGATACAAAGTATAAAAAAATATAAATAATTGGACAAACTACAAAAAGCATTTTTATATTTTTTTAATGTAATAAATGTATTTCTTAAACAATTTTTACATTTGTGTTCAAATGACATCTTTTAAATTTCTTAGTAAAATTAATTTAATAATTAACAAAATTCATTTTCGTTCCTGAAATATGAGTTAATAAAATTATGTCACCTGCAGGTGCTTTTTTAATCATTGACTTTTTTCAAACATTCTGAAATTTGTTCAAATATTTAGGCTAAAATGCTATTTTTGAAAAAAAATTAAATTTTTGATATTTATTCAAATTACCTGGATTCGATAAAATGAATTAAAAGGCAATAAATCATGTCTTTAGCTAGCTAAATAGCTAATAAAAAATCTCGATGTCGACATTTGCGGCCTGGATATTCGTGGTTTTTTCAATTTTAATTAACTTTTTAAGAACCATAAAGATATTTTTCAGAAAATTCATTTTGGCCATTAAATTTAATTTATTTTTTAAAGATTATGTTTGAAATCAAGTCTCTTTGAAAAAGGTAAAGTCACTCAAAAATAAAAAGTAAACCCGTCATTTTTCTTTGCCGCTTATAGGAATCTTTATTGGTTTATGTTTTGACTTTAAACATTAAAAGGAAACTTATGCAGCAAAAAATTAAAAGCTGTTGCTTCTGATATTTAATTTTAGTTATAAAACCAATTTAAAAATTATTAATTCTAGTTTACAACTTATTCTAGCATTTTAATTTTAATGAAATCTTTTTAATTTTAAATTTTAGGGTCCTCTATACATATTAGTATGTCTATAAAAATTTTCTATACTTTTCTATATTTCTTAAACGAACAAATAATTTATTTAAACATTAATTAACAACAAAAAACAAAAATAATAATTATATTTTAATAGAATTTTTGAAATATGGCGTCAAAGTCTTTTCTCACTTGTGCTCAATCTCGATCGGTGTCTCCTTGGGAGATTCCTTCTCAGGCGGAGGGGTGTATGGCGCCTCTAAAGCCAAAACGCCGTCTCCCTTGAAGATGCACTTAAGCTCTAGAAAATGAAATGAATTATTGAAGCAATTACGAAAAAATAAAGTTCTTAAAAACCTAATCTTATAATTACTCTATGTTTTTGATTAAGCCGGACTCGACAAATATAAAACTGCAAAAATGGTCCAAATGACTAAAATACAAAAAAAAAAACTGAGGATTGATAATCATATGTGAAAAACTGAAGAATGCTTCAGTCCCATATAGCTTCAAAACCATTTGTCGGATTCGACTTAAATCTTTGGAGTTGTTTTTTGGTGCTAAGGTTTATCAAAAATGCTAGATATGATAAAATTCCATTTTAAGACCATGCTAATAATTATTATCTAAAAAATAAAGTTTCCTCGTCCACAAAGAATTCTAATTTCTAAAGCAATGACACAAATTTTAGGATTATTGGCTTATTCATTCAATAATTATATGTGAGAAATTGCAAAACGTACCGTTATTCTTCACTCCTTCGGGGATGCTGATCTTGCGGAGATACTCGAATCTGGAGTCATCGTCAACATGTTTCGCCTCGATGATGAGCATATTATTCTTCGAGTCGGTGGTAATCTTTACGTCTTCCGGACGAAAACGACGCACATCAAACTCCAACTTAAACTTTTTCATGCCATCCTCCTCTACGATTGGATTCTTAAGACGGAAAAACTCCGTCGACGTGGGATGCTCAAGATCAATGAACGGACGAAAGCCACCAAATCCTGAAAATATTTCAAAAATTAACAATAAAATTCTAATTAACTTTTTTTACAAAAGGTAAACATCAAAAATGAAAAAGTCTTCTTTTCATGTATTTGTTACGTATATTCAGTAATTAAACTAAATAAATAGACGAGAATTGTGCATAGTATACTCTATATAGTAATAAGGTAACAATTTCCGGATAATTTCTTTGAAAAAGATGAAAGTAAATAAAAAATACCGAGATAACGATCAAAGCGATCAAAATAACGGCGGGTTATGTCGTCAAATAAATCGCTGGGGCGATAGAAACCATCAGGCACAAGACTATTTCTGCGACCGCTGAACATACGCTTAGCCATGAGTGATGGCGTAAAACTCGACAAGGACGATGGCACGAAACGGGACGTGAGATGTAACGCCGCACCGCAAATCCGACCAACTCCATTAATAATTGTCATTTCACACTATTGTCGTAATGGTCAAAATTCGAAAGTCAAAAAATTTTTCCTCGTTTATCTAAGTTTAAAGCCGTTCGTAAGCAACGCTATTTATACCTTTTATTTTTTGCAAAGAAAAAACATGAAAAATTGCGAAATTTCTAGAAATAGATTGGCAACGAAAAAAGAAAAACATGTGCAAAAACGTGTGAGAAAATGACAAAGAGAGATTAGAACACACAAACGAGCAATGAATATATGCAAACACAAAAATACGCATGCACAGCGCACGGCAAACAATATTGCAAATTTTTGACAGAATACACCGTAATTGAGAGCAAATTTGAAAATATTTCGAATGTTTAAAAGATTACATTTCAAAAATGTTCTTCTAATTCTTGCGTGTAATAAAACCGTTTATTTTATTAAAATTCATTTTATGATTTATAATATAAGTGATAAAAAAAAACGAAGCGACAACTCGAGAATCGGCTTGAGGGCAAATCTGTCACGCACTTCACAAACGTAGTCCATCACACACATGTTGCAATCGAATAGCGCATTTCGTAGAGTGGATTCATTAAGGATCTGCCTCACACGACTCGTAGCGGTGACAGAGATGGCGGACGCTACAGAAGGAAAATTAATTAGAATTATAATTAAAATTACCTCCCGAGTTTTTTTAAATAACAAAAATGCCCAGAAATTGATTAAGTAACACTTACTTTACTACAAACCAGAACTGCAGCTGGTGGCGGCGTTGCGACCGAAGTTGCATCATCCGACGTCAAGCGATTAGCTCGACGAGTTTTAGCAGAACGCGCATGAGCCTCATCATTTGAAACTCGAAAATTAAGAAATTTGACTTCAATTTGCTCTTTGTATATTAATTTTTTTTCTAGTATATGAATCACTTTCAAATTACACCAGAAGGTAGAGAATTTAACGGGCGATTCGATGAATAAAAGCTTTTTAATATTGGCCCATTTGTAACAAAGCTCTCCCTATTTATTCGCGGTACGAAAAAAAGTATGCGTTCCAGAAGGAAAGAAAAATAAAATGAAAATTAACATTCATGCATTACAAATCAGTAGTCATTCGATTCGTAAGAAAATGCGTTTTTTTGTGTGTATTTGCATTTAATAACAAATAACTCTTCACTTTTATTATTTTACTGCAAACAAATTTTGTCAAATTTCAAATTCTATTTAATGTAATATTACATTCTTTAAATATAGGCGATTTGCCAAAAATTTTTAACTGTATAATTATACAGCCGAATTCTCCTTTTTTTGCAATATTGTTCGCAGTGGCATAATAAGCATGTGGACGGGATGCACACATCTATCTATGCGGACGTACTTTTAAAAAATTCACATACATTTTCGCGTAAATTTGCGAAAAAAGACGAATGCACCAGAAAATAAATAATGTAAAAAAACAGCTGAAAATTGCAGGAAAAAAAAACTTTCACAAATCTCCCACCCAATCCGACTAGAATTTCCAATTGTAGCGATCAAGAGTCTCAAATTCCTCGAAGATATTCTCATCTAAGTAGGCGTCTGTGGTTGAGTTTTTGACGCGTGAAAGAAGCTTTACGTCGCGCAATGACTGGTACTAAGCGAGAAGCTTTTGACAACAATCATGCCAACAGGACGACTCGACTACGTCTTACTCTGTCTTGTGTGCTAAATTGTATATTTGTATTTTCTCTTTTTTTGATACTCAAATTCTTGAATGTGGCTGCTTTAATATAAGATATTTGATACGAGTTATCTTTTCATCTTTTTGAAGGTACGCCATATTGTGTTGTGTTTAATTATTTTAATTTTTCGTTTAATTTATTTAAGATTTATTTTTGGACTTGATTTGTTTTTAGATCAATAAACAAATTCTTTTTGTTGTTTTTTGACTTTATAAGAACTTTGGTCCTGTTGATCTTTAATTTATTTGCATTTATTGGATATTTGTTGTTGGATCCCTCTCGTCACACTTTCTCACAAATTTCGGAGTTCTTGTCTTTCCCTGTGCGTTTAATTTTCTATTTTCTTTCTCGAAAGGTTCTTCCAATTTGTGACAAAGTCTGAGTTTTTTCCCAGTATCACAGGCATCAAGAACGAAGTTATTTGGTTCGCGTTTTTCTTTAACGATTTAATTAATTTGTTGTTAAGTTTATTTGGTTAGTAATGTTTATTTGGAAAACCATTCGTTGCACAACAAAATTGAAACGCTCTAAAATGAATTGGACCGGATAAGAAGACCGATAGCAAAAAGTTAGAGTCCCTTCTCTTCAGCAAGGGCATTTTTTATTGTTACAATGAAATTTATTTATAACCCAAAAAAAATTCAATTAATATAATAATCATAATGTCAGAGATAAAGATAAGATTAACAATTAAATAAATAATTAAATAAATAGGAGAAACACAAATGAAAGAACAAATGCCAAAATATTCTTCTAATATTTTGTCGTCAGGAACGCGGAAATATCGTTTTCATTCGCTTTGAGAAGTTTTTCATTTAGACGTACCACCTCAATACTCTGAAAAAAACTATTAAGTCACTATTCATTTAAAGATTATTTAGTGAGCAAAAAGCGATGTTTACCTGATTTAGTGGACGGCTAAACACGTTGAATGATTCCTCGTCAAAGTTGGATTTGAAAAATTCCTGAAAAATTTAGTAGATGAGACGTTAAAAGAATATGTATAAAAGAAATCACTTTCAAAACTTTTAAGGCATTAAAATTATTTAAAAAAACTATTCATCAAGTAATATGTTCGCTATTTTTTCAATATATTTTTAAGAATGATCAGTCGGAAAAGTTGATAGTTCGAGTAAAGCAAACTCACCAAAGCCTCGTCAGCAATTGCGTTGGAGTAGTTTCCGTCAAAGCTCAAGCCCAGGATTTGTTGAAATCTTGAGCTATTCACAGTACCGTAAAAATCCAACAATTTTTTCACATTGTTCTTGAAGTACGTCCAAATATATTCCTTGCCGACACGTGATGACTTTGCGCCATAGAAAATGATCCCGATGTCTTGCGGACGCAACTTGCCGTCTTCGATACAATACTTAAAGACGTCGGCGAGAATTTTCGCATCGGTGTTATGCGCCATTGCTAAAGCGACCTGAACCTGTATTTCGTTGAGTTCAACGGTCTCGTATATGCGCTTCAATGAGGCAATTGCTTCTGGTTTGTTAGTGCGTGCGGCAGCGCTATAGATGAGACGGCGCAAGTCGGCCACAATTTTTTCACCTTTGTTAACGTGCGCGTTGAATTTGGCTAATGCAATCTCGTTGGTCGGTTGGTGGTCGCACTTAGATAAACGTCCCAAAACCAGCCCGCGAAGCATGCTCTGCTGCGTGTCTAAACACATTTTATAGGATTTGGTTGAAATGAGAAGTTTTTTTGCATTTTTTGAACTTTATGGTTATTAATTATTCTCTCTTAATTTTCTTGAATAAATTTCGCTCGCTTAATATTAATTTGGAAAAAAGGCAATTGCTTCCAAAAATAATATCAATGTTGTCGGTAAAACACACATACACTAATTTTTTCCATTTTTATATGGGAATTTTCATAATGCGGATAAATCTTACCTTCATTGGGAATCGGATCCCAACCTAAACGATTAGCCAACGGCTCCATAATTTTGCAAACAAAGGCATTGAATTTCGTCTTAAACTTTGGGGAATCCTCCACGTAATCGAGCAACGCTTGGATGCTGCCTATGCTCTGATCGAGAGAAGACCACACGATATACTCATCTTCGTCAACACACGCGGTGAAGATCTGAAGAAACTGTGAGATGGGACTATCGCCCGCTCTGATCAACGCCCAAATGTCGTTGACGAGACTGAAACGATCAATGGCGCCAAGTTGTTTGGATTTAAAGGCAGGAATGAGTGATTCGAGCATGTCGCCGGTATATCGAACACGATAGAAGCCTGTGAGCTCAGCGTTTAACTAAAACCTCTTAAACAACACATTTCATAATTTTCTTCATTTATTTCCCACTTTGCTTTATTAAGACCAATATCGATAAGCTTTGTACGAAAAAGACTTGTCAATTTTAGTTTTGATTTACGAATTTCGTTCAGAGTTTTTAATACCTTTTTAAAGATCAAAAATAAATAAAATTGACTTGAAATTACATCAATTTTTTAATCTGAATTTTGTTCAAATTTAATTTAATAAATTAAATAATGTCGTTAATGAGATATATCATTTTCTACTATAAAGTGGTAGGTGCCCAAAGGAGATTTGAGTATTAAAATAACTTGATCCGCTCATTTTAATAATTTTGCCTTTATAAAAAATTAGAAAATACAATTAGAGAATGCGCAAACAAGACCAATATCGATAAGCTTTGTACGAAAAAAATGGTAAATTTTTAAGAATAGAATGAAAAAATTTGCAATAAAAATTTTACGGCAAAATAAATTGCCCAAAAACACTTTAAATTTGAAACAATTATTTTAAATAAAGACTTATTAGCAAAAAAAATGAAAATTTATGAAATCATTAAATACAAAAAACTGATCTTAAAAAATCACCTTAACCCAATCGCCTGGCTTAATACCCGTCAGTACAATTTCACCGCTCTTCTCCTTTAATAACGTTTTGTGAATGGGTGTTTTCGGCGAGCTGGCCGTAATGACGGAAATGGGAATCTGCCATTGTGGATTCGCCTTATCACTGCCACCGTCAGCAAGGAAACGCTCTTGGTGGAGCTTCAACGTGCGCGTCTCGTCGTCAATTATCTGCTGAACCGAGACGATGGGAAAGCCCATCTGCTGGGTCCAACCGGACATCATTGTCCCTATGTCCTAATAAAAAGAAACTTAAACAAAAATCGAATAAATATTGCTAATAATACTACACAAAAACAAAATCATATCGCGTTTCACAAAAGTATCTTAGAAAAAGAGAACGTTCAAAAGTGCCACCCTCAGAACTTGATTGATGAAAGTTTGTGTAGGTACGTATTTTGAGTTGATGACACCAACCATAATAATTATTCGGGCCCATATTAGATTTAATTATGCTTTTTGCAGATCTCGGGTTCGATCCCGGCTAAGAACTTTTTTATTCTTTGCCAATTTTATGACGTTTTTAAAGATAAAAACAATTCAAATTGAATAAAAAACTATTAATTTGTAAAAATGTACCAAAAAACATTTTAAAAACTTTAGGAAATTGGCAAAGAATAAGTCCCTAGCCGGGATCAAACTCCGATGGTTGGTGTCCACACCCAAAAACACATATCTGTACAAAGTTTCACCAAGTTCTAAGGATGACATTTCTAAACTTGTAAGACGAATAAAAAAAAGCTAACCTCACCCGTCACTTCCGACAACGAGTTCCACAAGTCGACGGTGACTGCATTTCTATATTGAAATTTATTAAGATAGTTTCGCAATCCAGCCTGAAACTTCGATTCACCCAAATATGAGTAAAGCATTCGGATCACCGCGTTCGATTTAGAATATGTGATATTGTCGTAAATTTCGTCCAATTCATTGGGATTTTTAATTTCCACCTATAAAAATGCCAGTTTAAAAATGTTAGGATTAAAAAATATAAATATTGCCTCGATAGGATGCGAATTGTATAAACTGTCCAAAGAAAAGGCACTCGTAATCTGGTCGCTAACAAAGCTAAGAAATATTTTAAATTCCGGACACAATTTTTCCACGCATAAATATTCCATAAATGAGGCAAAGCCCTCTTTAAGCCACAAATCAGTCCACCATTCCTATAAAAAATAAACAGCATTTGGAGTAAAAATATAAGAGTTTAATAAATTTAAAGCAATTTGCTAAATGACCAGAAAGCGCTTTTTAATCGTTTAAAAATTCAAGTCAAGACACTATCTTAAATGTAATTTAACTTTAATCGCTCATAGCTATATAATAGTGTCTGATATGTAGTTTATTTTATTAGTAAATTAGGTAATAACATAACTCTAGCAAAAAAAAATTCCTTACCATAGAAACCAGATTACCAAACCAAAAGTGGGCTAACTCGTGCGACACAGTTAAAGCAGTTTGTGATTTGTTCAAGGTCGTAGAATTAACGGGATCGACGAGTAGCAATATCTCGCGAAAAGTAACAAGACCCCAATTCTCCATGGCGCCTAAATCGGTAATTATAATTTAAAAAAACTTAAACATAATCCATTTTATGTACACAAATTTGGGGTATTTAAAGGAAAAGCTATGAATGTAAAAAAATAAAATTGTAGTTTAAAAAAAAATATATTTGTCAAAATTGTAAAAAGAATAATTTTAGGAAATTTTACAAAACAATTTTAAAAATACCCGTAGCAAAGTCAGGAATGGCAATAAGATCAATTTTCTTCAACGGCTGAGACAAACCAAACCATTCCTCGAAAAAGTCTATGGCTTTTGCGCTCAAATCAAGAGAAAATTTTCCGTGTTGTTTCATTCCTTCCGTGGTATAAACCCGCATTAGGATGCCTCTCTTCGTCTTAGTCTAAAAATCGAAAAGCATATGTAATAAATAAGCCGAGTGACCATAAATATTGAGTTAATGCATCCAAAGTAATTGGGACTTTTTGTGCATAAATTTCTGAATAGATAAAAATTCAGAATAGACATAACTTATCATAAGGTTTTATCTGACACAAAAATTTTTGAAAATGACACGTGACGAATTTCTAAACAAAACTTTATAAAAAGTTAGCCCTATTCGATTAATATTCCTGCAAATAAGATGTCTTCCCACGCTATTACCTTTTCTATTATAAAAGCAAAAATATATTCAAAAAAGCAACCTCAATATACTCGAAGTTACCGATGGCAAACGCCACCAAACACGTGGACATTAACGGCGTCGGAGCGAAACGAACTAATTTCTTTCCGCCATCGATCTTCGTTTCCTCGACAACGTGCATATTTGACAATGCCGTCAAAGTGTCGTCCACCTCAATATTAACATTAAAAACCGCCTTGTAGATGGGCTCGTCCCAGCACGGGAATACCTGACGAGCGCACGTACTCTATAACAAAAAAATGTAATTTTGATGCTCATACAAAATTGCGCATCCAATATAAAAAAATATTTCAAAAAATAATTTTTTATATATAATTTATAAAAATTATTTTTCAAATATATATTCTCTATATACATATATTCAAATTAAAAGTGGCTTGGGACCGCTTTTGCGACCTGGTCCATTAAAATAAAAAAGGCCGGTATAAAAAGAAAATAATAACCTAATAATCAAGCCAAGAGCCGGGTTCTCAAAATTAAAACCCATAAACATAATTCGAATATATAAATATAGAAAGAATAACAATACTTGTTCACAAACAATATTTAAAAGAAAAGTATGCTAAAAAATATACTTCAAATTGCGTGGAAGCCATATACTTGTCGCCATTGTAAACAGAGCTAAAAACAAAGATTATTATAAAATAAATAAAAATATCTTAATAAGTATAACTAACCGAGAAAATCCTTGCATGTAGTTGTTGATCTCCCCGGAATATTTAAAATTGAGTTTGACCTGACTCTTTGGTTCCAATTCGATGGGAAAGTGAACGGTGAGAAGATTCCATTTTTTATCCAATTGAATGGAAAGATTATCAAGCACTAAAAATTGTTTGAAATTTTAAAAGCACTAACGTAAAAACGAAAAAACCTTTTCCATTCGCCAGCTCCAAGCTGGCCGATTCAAATTCGAGCTTATTGGCGTGAAGCGTAAAATACTTGGTTTTCTCGAGAACCTAAAAACAAATAGAAATTTTTGTCTAAATAAAAAAAATTCAAGAAAAAAAATTATCACCTCGACGGCAATTCTCGTTGTTCCAGGACATTTGAAAGATTTCAAACATGGCTTAAGGTATAAGTCATACGAGAAGGGTTTAGCCAGAACTGGCAACTTTGAAAATTTATCTTCCATTGATAAAAAACGTTTGGCAAATAGTGATCTTACTAAAAAAGTTTCTAATAATCAATACTGATCACGAGATTGTAAATCACAATTCATGGTGCCATAAAGCAAAAAATAAATAAAATTTTAGGTTGTTTTATGTGCATATAATTCACAAAAATTGTAAGAATCAAATTTTACTGTAAAAAAAACTCACTCGGTTGGGCAGTGAAACGTTTAGCCACGCGAAGAATGGTGAGCAATCAAAAAAATGGATATTGTAAATTGCTAAACCACGGCGAATAATATTGCAAAAAAGGACAATTTAGCTATATAATTATACAATTAAATGCAGTTAAAAATACAGTTAAAAATTTTTGGCATTTCGCCTATATTTAAAAAATGTAATATTACATTAAATAGGATTTAAAATGACAAAATTTGTTTGCAGTAAAATAATAAAAGTAAAGTTATTTGTTATTAAATGCAAATATACACAAAAAATAGCGCATTTTCTTACGAATCGAATGACTACTGGCTTATAATACATAAATGTTAAATTTATCTTTTTTTGAATTGGTTTTGCCCTCAAGCCGATTCTCGAGTTGTCGCTTCGTTTTATTATCATTTATATTATAAATAAAAAGTGATTTTAAATGAATAAACGGTTTTATTACACGCGAGAATTAGAAGAACATTTTTGAAATGTAATCTTTTAAACATTCGAAATATTTTCAAATTTGCGCTCGATTACGATATATTGTCAAAAATTTGCAATATTATTCGCCGTGAAACATAAAGTAAATAAGGCCAATGCAAAAAAATATAGTAAATAGATTTTTAAATTATTCGGTAAGATTACCGTCAATTTGAAATTCCAATTTCGTTTAGTGTTTTTATTACTCATTAAACGTCATTTTGTCCGGTATAAAAAAACACAAGAAAAAAATTTCTTAAAAACGAGCTACCCCAAAATCGTTTAAGAATTTCTGAAATGAGACATTTTTTGAAATAAGAAATTTTTCTTATGGGAACATTGGCATTGTATAAAAATTTAAAGTTTTTTTTATGAAAATAAACAATTATAGTATTCTCGCAAAGTGATGTTATACTTTTTAAATTTTCGGCAAATTTTTTAGCATAATGTAAAAATTTTAAAAAAAACTACTTTTCCTAAAAATTATGTCTGTGATGATTGAGTTACTGTACGCTTCGATCAAGTCCGATCGTATACTCATTGTGTGTAAATAAAAACCCCACAGAAAAGCCAAAAATAGATTTTTGTGGCCTTAAGACGAATTTAATGGTTATGAAAATAATCAAGTTTTAAAGCCAACATATTGTCTCATCAAAGTGTAAAAGAATCCATGTGGATATGACCATTTCCAATCGAGTTATAAGCAATATAAATCTAATGACTTAAAAATGAATCCTAAAAATTTAAATTTTTACACAATGCCAATGTTCCCATAAGAAAAATTTCTTATTTCAGAAAAATATCTCGTTTCAGAAATTCTTAAACGATTTTGAAATAGGGCATCTTTAAAAAATTTTTCTTATAAATCGTCGTTTAAGACAAAACGACGTTTCAAGTAAAATAATAAATATAATGGAAAAAGAACAATTGTAGCCATAAAAATGAAAAAACGACAAAAATTCATGAATGAATACAACTTAATAATATTTTTGTTACCTTTGGCAACCAGAAATAAAAGTTTAGTAAATGAATTCATTATACCTCAATCAAATTTTTTGAGTATCATAAAATCTCAAAATTTGTATATGAGGTAAATTTCCAAAGTTATATAATTGGAAGACACATAAAAAAGAAATAGTTATGACATTTTTATTTAATGCATTATAAATGGAAATTCAGAAAAGAACACAAAAATTAAAGGAAAAATCGAATTGAAGCGAATAAACGCTATTCACGAACGTTATTACGAAAAAATTAGTATTTCTACTAATCGCAACGGAAAAAATATCATCAGTCACAAATAATTTATTTGAAGAGACAAGGCAGTTGCCCGTCTTAAACATTCGCACTTCGCACACACAAAGATAATTATTATATTTCAATAAAAATTTTAAAAAAAAATTTATCGCAAAAAACCGGCGCACATATGCCAAAAAATGATCGGAATACACTATTTTCATAAACACGCAACACAAAAAATAAAACAAAAAAAGGAGAAAGGGAAACGCGGAATCGTTAGGCATATAGACACTAAACTCAAAACTTTGGGATTTTTACAAGCTTACCATATCACAAACTGTTGTACACAAAATTTTTAATTCAGGTTGCATGAATTAGTAAGCTTTTTTTTGTTTAAAAAGCTTAAAGATTTGGGGATTACCGAAGGGTGTTTTAATGTACAAAATTTCGAAATTCCACATTGATAAAAATATCAAAAATACACGCATGTGTGTAAAATTATAAAAAGATCGGAAAAGTAAAGTTGATAACGATATTTTAATTTCATAAAATATTCTATTTTCGATGTTTGCCTAACCGAGAAATGAGTAAAGATCGAAGACTCGTTGTTATTCTTTTAACACAAAAGCACGCAATTAAACATTGAATGAAAAAGAAAATCGAAAAAAAGATAATAAAATATGGAGAATTATAATTTTTAATTTTCATGTCACATCAAATCGCACGCCCCAAAACGTCGTATAATTCGCTCTTAAACCATATCCTCGTCGTCCACGTCGTTGGGGTTCTGAACGCCAGGAATAGCGAGTTTCTCCGCCTGAATTCGACGAATCTCGTTCTCTTTGTCCTCGAGAAACAAATCTGCACAATCCTCTCCAGCTTCTTCCTACAAATAATGCTTTGAGCCAAAAATTTAAGCAAAGCTTCGTAAAAAAATTTTAAATTATTTTTTTTAAATTTAATAAATACTAAAAATAAATTAGACCAAAATTATAAATTTATAATTATGATATCAGAAACTAAATTATAAATTTAAGACGCGTGTCGTTCAATGCAAAAAATTGCAATTTTCTTTTGTTTTTTTTTTGACGGCGTTTTTTATCTTTTCTCTCTCTCTGTTACTGAAAAACAAATAAAGAGAGTTACAAATTGGCAGAAAGAATTGATCCAGATCATAAAATCATAAAAAATGCTAATATTCGAGAAGATGTGCCGATTGAAGAAGAATTCGAAGAGCTCGAATAAAATGATGATTTTGTAGACGATTTTCTCAATATTTCTATTTGATTTTGTTTCATGTATCAAAAATAAAATTTTACTTTTTATACGATTTATTTTGTAGGCAAAAATTATAAATAAATATATAATTTTAATAACAGTTTATAAGTTTTTTGTTAACATGCAATTTTCTGCATTGAACGACACGCGTCCTTTAAAAAAATAAAGGAGCAGTGGCCTAGTGGTTGTGCAATAAGTTTCATTTTGCTTGAGATTAAGTTCAGTTCCACTCCCGACCCCACCAAGGTGTTTCCATATTTGAAAGACAATTGCACAGTGTGGGTGATACGGCGGTGCTGACCAAGCCTTGCAAGCCGCATCAGCGATACCGCATGTATATGCAGCAAACCAGCCGAGATTTTGGTGGCTGGATGGCTTTTATCCGAACCCGCAAAATGATTAGTCCAAGGTCATTTCCAACGGGGGAGGATTGATCTGGGGCCTTTACGTATCACGTATCACGATATTAAAAATAAAATAACCTTAATCTGAACGAGAAAATCGCGAATATGCTCGCGCATTTTCGACAACATACGATTATAGCTAAAGAAACCCTTAATAGTAACGCGAATTTGAGCCCTAAAAATTAATATATATACGAGCCAAAATAAAAATTGAGTTAGAAAACTAAATTAACAAACTCATTGAGATTCTTAAAGTGAGAGCTAAATAGAGCCGTAATCGTCTCATATACATAGTCCATATTCGGCTGAGACGGATTAGCGGAATTCAACGGCACCTGAATACTGAATTCAGCTGCTTGAAATAGTAAACAAACGGCCTCCGAGAGATTTGTTAATCCTAAAAAAATTTAAAAAAAACAAAATTTTATGTTTTATTTATTTTTATGCATCCTCATTAAAACAATTTATTGAATTTTAAAGATTCAACTTTCCTTATTCAATACAAAATTGCGCTATAAGAAAACTCACCGACAAACGGCACTTGATTATGATCCGTCACGACGCTGAGAACGTGTTCCAGAATCGTCATATAATACTTTTGATAAAACACTTGCGCGTTCTCCTTGTTTTCCGACTCGGAGACTTTCACCAAAAGTTCACGCAAAATTTCCATTCCTGAAAAATAATAAGAATTGCATTAACTTGAAAAAATTAAACTAATTTTAGTCATTAAAAAAACTAATCGCACCGATTTCTGCAACGTTTCTCATGGAATGTTTAAACGCCCAAACAATGGCCTGAACGATGAGATTAAAGATTTCGTCAGGTAATGAGATCATAGCGTTAAAGCAATAGCGATTAATCGCGCTCAACAATTGGAAAAAGTTGGTACGAAATTCTGGATACGCTTCCATGTCTTTGTTAATCATTTCAAGCGTACGCGTGAAAACCGCTGCCAAAATTCCGGACACTTCGGCGGATGCCTCTTCCTAAATAAAATTTGTGTTTCAATTTTCAAAATGCCAAATTCAATTCGCTAAGAAAAATCTTTTCTTTTAAAAAATTAAATACCTTGAGAGAAACGACCGAGATCGAAAGCAGCGAAAGAACTTTTGGCTCGCGAGCAGCCGGCACATTCATTTCATAATCCCGCAAAACAGTCTCGAAAATTGGACGAAGCACATTTTCGACGACCATTGGAACTGTTACGGAAAGATTCGAAAGATTCTAAAAAAAGCATTCATCTTTTCTTGGCAAGCAAAAATGTGAAAGAGCCAAAATTAAGCATATAATTGTCATGTTAAAAATTTTTATACAAACCGGTATAATATCAAAGGTTGTAGAAAACGTCGGTCGAATTTCAAAGGCTCGAGCCAGCCATGTAGAAAGTAGTGTGAGAATCTCCTTTTTCACAACACGCATACTCTTCACAATTGGCTGCTTGAGAACTTCCTCGCCGTGTTCGTTGACCGCTTTGTTGAGATTCCCAGAAATCACCTGATATACGCTGAGCATATCGTTTAAAATTCGTTTCAACTACAATAAATATACAAATTAAATAAAATGTATAGAAATAATGATGCTATAATAATACATAATGATAACGATATAACAATAATAATCATAATAATAATATAATACCTGGCTGAAAAAGGGCGCACCAATCGATTTGCATGCGGCCACATTTGTCTTCAGAATATGAATCAAATTAGTCAGCATTTCGGGATCCGTCAAATATTCGACATTCTAAAAAGTCACATAAATTTATAAAAATTAAAATATTTTTCTTCCGAAATGCATACCTGGCTGGCGTGATCGATAGATTTCGCCCAAATGGTGTTTGGCATATGCATAAGCTTCTCGATTAACTTATCCTGAATGTCTCGATCGGTTTGCGAATAAATGATATGACCGACGGCCTCGTAGAATACGTGCACCTGTTGGGGAGTAAGATCGTTAATGATTGTGTCGAGGTTGTTTAGAATTTCATTAATAAACGGCATTGTTTCGCCGACTTGATGCTAAATAATAATCGCATTAAATTGCAATAAACAAAATTAAAAAAAAAATTGTAAAATAAAATTAAAAAATGAAAATTCAAGTTTCACATTAAAACGTACAATGACGAAATGCTGTCGACATTTCATGACAATCTTAATAAACGTGTCGCATGCCATATCCTGTACGCCTTCGTGAGACTCGTGCATAAACTCGAATAGCTTGTTAATCACCGTCTTTAAAAACTTCCAATGACAGCGTAAAAAGCGCGGATACTGCCCCACCACGTACATAATATTCGACGCGATGACAGCCTTGTTGTCCTTGCCACGCTTCTGCTCGCAAAGACCCAACAAATCTACACAAAAACCATAAACCTCTTCGACCCATTTCTTTGTACCCTTATTTCGCGTGTATAAGGCCGGGTGTTTTGAACCAAATTTAAATTCGCGCCAATCGAAGTTCATTTTGTTGTATCGAATCCGTTAAAGTCCAAATTTCGTGCCCACTTTTATGAAACTGAGACGAAGGCGGTCACAAAATTTGGACCCTAACAGATCCGATACGAACAAAATCAACTCATTGGCTCGAATTTAAATTTGGCCTTATACACACGAAATTAGGTTATTTTCTTTTTAATCAAAAGAAGAAAAACGATTCTGCCGGCTCGATTTTAAAATACTCTAATTTCGTGTGTATAAATAACAAATGCTAGTTTTCAAGCAAAATAAATTTTAAAAAATAAACCCCTAATAACGGTGACTAGAAAGCGTTTCTCGTCGTCTTCGTACATTGTCCCACTTATTGATCCAATCGCCCAACACAACTAAAAAAAAATGTACGTTATAAGCATTTATAAGAAAAAAAATTTAACCACCGAACCGTATTCAAATTTTTCCATGACCATTCAGTTCCATTGACTTGATTTTGAAGCTTTTCCGTCATTTTCGCCTCCATATCGCGATAATCCAAATGCGTCAAAAGCACTAAAAAAATAAAGTTGGTTTGCCGATCAAACTCAAAATTAATAACGCTCGTAATATACACTCGTTTTTTTAGATAAATGTTGGAATAAAATAAAACCCATAGTTTCGCGCATGGTTTTATAGACGACGACCGAATCGGTGTCCTTGACAAGTTCGCGAACGGCTTCGTTGTTCTCGTTTACGACAACAATCACCTCTTCCGGCTTCGCCATCCGACTAATCATTAGCGTGCGCAGCTCGGAGAGAATGGACGCGTAATAGTGACGACGTGGCGGCTCACTTTGATTGGCGCGTAAAATCTTCAGCGACTCGATGAGCGGATGGTCGGGCATGTCGAAGGGCGATTCACGAAACAACTCGAGAGTCAGCCAATTCCAATAGTCCAGACAAATCTAGAGCAATACGTATAATTTGAAAATATATTTTTAAAACGAAGTATTTCAGCCGGTACTGGCCATATACGTGTTTTCCCGCCATTCGATGTCCTCAATCTGACTAATCTTAATTGCCGGAAAAACACGTATATGGCCGTCGCTAAATTTTCGCTTCTACATTTATAATAAACTAAGCTGTATGGAGCTAAAAATTCTATCTCTTAACTCAAATTCCATGCAAAAATAGAGATAAACTAACGCCTACACATTCAAATACGTAGAAAAAAACCTTAAACACTTCGACGTCCTCAATCTGACTGATCTTAATCAAATACTTGAGCGAAAGCAAATGTGCCGTCTTAAACGTTTCTTGCTCCTCGTCGGGCCGTGTGCTGAGCACCTCGACGAGTTTCGAGTGCTCTTTCAAATAGGTGACAAGCAATTGAGCCAAGTTAGAAACGAACTTTTGCTCATCGTTAGTGCCACTCGCATACGATCCAGCAAAGTCGATATCGATCGACAATTGAGTTGCGATCACCTTCATTACCTAATAAAAGTCGGAACCAGTGTGAAAAATTGCATAAAATAAATGATAACAGAGAAAAGAATAAAAAGTATAATCAAACAAATACAGTCAAATCTCGATATAACGGCATCCTTCGGCACCGGGCGCTGAGATTTGATTTGGTTATAAATTTTTCACTTTTTAACTAAATTGTAAATTTTTTTTTACATTTGATTCACAACTCCCTGAGAAGTTGTTTGACATCAAACTTGTTGGTTCCGATTTAGAAATTTTAAAAATGCCGTTATAGCGAGGGTGCCGTTACAGCTGGGTTCGACTGTAACCAAAAACGCTATTAGCTATTTGTTGATTATGAAAAAAATTATAAGAAATATTATGAATAAAAATATTTTGCGCACAATTTCCTCAACCTCTTGGCCTTATTATTTTCAGTAAAAAAATGCTCGAAATATGGACGATCACAAAATCGTTCACAATCTCATCCTACTTCCTGGCTTTAAACATTGTCATTAAAAAATTCAAGCGGCGTACCGTCACAAACAAAAACTTCAACTTGGTTTCATATTGGGGATTGTCCACGTTGATCGCCGAAATTTCTATGAGACACTGCACGGAGATGGAGCGAAAAACCGGATAGGGCAAAAACTAAAAAAAAGTAAAGGTACGAAAATATCGACGCGTAAACCATACAAATTGTAGAAATTAACGAATATTTGAAAATATTAGACCTTCTCCGTGATAAGCTCGATGAGATCATTCTCGAAAACGTAGCCAATCGGAATCCAGTCCAAAAAGCCGTAGAGCGTCTGAAGCGTCACATAAATGAGACGAGCGTTATCGGAATTCGTCTGAAAATATATTCAAAGGTCAAATTTAGAAATAATCTATCAAAATTGCAATTGAAAAAATTCGTTTCCCTACTCTTCTCATCGACGAAAAAATATATTACAATAGTGAGATTTTGTGCTAATACTTATAAATAAAAATGCAAAAATAATTTTAAAAAAAGCAGTTAAAATTGAATTCAGTTGACTAAAATTAGTATTAGCAAATCATCGTTTTTTTTTTGCAACATATACCCTAAAGATGCAAAATAGTTTTAAAGACTAGAAAATTCGCGCGGCGTTTATACACCCCTTTTAAAATATTTGGCGCCGCGAAAATGTTTGGCGCCGCCGCAAAACCCGGATTAAAAAATTTTCGAACTCTTTGTACCCAATTACCGTATATTTCACTTTATCTCGAAAAAATATTTAGGACCCAACAAATGGGTCCTAATCACCCCAAAAAATCACCCCAATTTTCGAATTCCCCGCACCCAATTACCTTAAATTCCATTATTTTGAAAAAAAATTTTTGGGATTCTATTTACAAAATCCCAAAGGGGTCGGATCAAAAAATTATCATAATTTTTGGACTTCTCGTATCCAATTACCCCATATTTCACTTTAATATCGAAAAAATATTTTGGGATCCTATTTTGGACCCGGTACAGAATCCCAGAGAAGTCAGATCAAAAAACGGACTTCAACTTTGGCATTTAATACCCTGATTTGAGGGCAGTCCCAGTCTTGAAAATTTTTCGGAAAGGCCTTAAAAAGCGTTGCGAACATTTTCGTGACGAACATACGAATAGACGGATATACAAAAAATAGCGCTTTAGAAGCGCTAACCAAAATCTCGTGACACAACTCGTAGACAGACTCGAACTGGCCGCAAAATTGCTGCTTCAGTTGAACGGCGCGCGCCGACGTAAGGCCGGTATTGTTATCAAAGACCTCTTCGCTCAATAAACGCAAAATAGACATGTTGTTCATGCATAGCGACTGACCATTTCGACTCGAACCAACAATGTCCGAAATAAAGGTGGGCCAAAGACGCGGCCATTCTTGTTTTACAATCTACAAAAATTACAAAATATCGATCAATTTAAAAAAATTTAAAATCCAACCTGAACCAAGACCAAATCCAATTTTTGCAGAAAAAGTTTCATGCTTTCGCTTTTCGTTTCGTCAGCGCTAATATCGAGAATCATGCTGACAATGTAGCCCTTAATGCCTTCGCATTGATCACGCGGAAGAGCTTTCCATTTAGACTGGATCAGTTGTTCGAGAATTTGTAACGCGAAATATTTTGTCTCTAACAAATCACTGTACCCCAAAATTGTGTCCACTTTCGTCCACGAATCAGGACTCTCTTTAAAGCGTGCCAACAGATTGGATGCCTCACGTTGCGTCTCGCCGGTGGAACGATTCATCAAAGTCACAATCTGAAGATCAAAATTTGAAAATTTGCTAGTGCTATTTGCTGTCCGTATGTTTAATTGTGTTTGCGACATATTTAGATTTTCATCCGGAATTAAAAAACTTTCTAATCAAAACCATCTCATATCTAGCTCAGGAAAAGTAATGTCAAGGTTAACAATCGATTTTTCTTTGTTCCTTATTTCTAAAACAGATAAATTTAAAATCTTTTAACAATTTCTAAAAATGATCCCGAAATTATTTTTACTGTTAATGCTGTAAGAAAATAAAGTTAGAATAAGGAAAAAGTAATTTAATATTTGAGTTATGTTAGACAATACCGTGAGTTCGTTCGGGTTCGAAAAAAATGAATAAAAAATTCAGTTGGGAAGAGGGAAATTCGGGTATATTATACAAAAAAAGTCATATTTTTTAAAAATCAACCGAAATTTTTGAAAATATATTTTATATCTATAATGTTTTTTATATCTCAATGTTCATTCCCAATAAATCGTCGTAAAAATATAAGCTTACCTTATCAAGAGAAGACACGTCGAATTTGGCTTCGGGCTTCATGAGCTGCTGCTCAATGTTGCGCAGAAACTCCAGTTCCAAACTCATTTTTTGTTGATAGTTTGGAAACACACACACGAAAAACTCGCGAATAAATTAAAATAATCACTCAAACGCACACACGTCGAACAAAATGTTCGAAAAAACGCAATAGCTAAAATTTAAATTTGTTAAAAAAATTAAATGTATGATTTGTAAATAATTTTGTTGTAATGCATAAATCATAAACTTTTTCATCAAGTGTAAAAATTAAAATAGTTTGATAATTTTATATATAAAAGGTGACATAAAAAAATTCTGGTAGTTCTTTTTAATGCTATTAAAATTGTTTTTGATATTTTTTGACAATTTGCGACATAAATTAAAGCATTTCTCTATAAAATCATTTTTAAACACCTCGAATGAATTTTTCGCCGAGAAAAGCTCCTAAGAGTGCTTTCAATTTGATACCAATAAAATGCATTTTCATTTTATATAAGAAGAAATTTCGAATTTTTAGGGCCAGTATCTTATCAAAAAAGATTACTCAAATTTTTAAAGAAATTTATACTTTTCCATTTTTTAAAAGTAAAAAATTGTTAATTTAAACATCTTTGTAAAAGTATTCCAAATTTTGCAGTAGTGCAATCTTGACATCCCCATCCGGAATAAATATTTCGGCTATATTAAAGAATTATAATCCTTCCGGTTTTGAGTTTTTTTCCAGATTTTTTTTATAAATTCATTCATAATGGCATATTATTGTAATTTAAAGGCGTTAAAATTTGGCGCTGTTTTGCGTGATAAACTGGCGCGCTGTGAGGGCGCCAGTTTATCACGCAAAAAAATTTTTTTTGAATCAAATTTAGTCGTGCGATGCCTCATTCGCTCTTATCGCTAATCAAGAATTGTATAGGAACTATAATCCAATTTTATTTCCCCGTCGAGTTACGGTAGATTGAACGAAAATTTGAACCAGAGGGGACCAAGCATTTAGGGCTTAGGCTTTAAATTTAGACTTAGGTTTAAGCTTAGGCTTACCATTGTATGGTCGTACTTTTGATACGCTTTTTATATTTTAAAATATAATCAAACTGTTTTTAATACAATGAAACTGTTAGTACTGTTTTTTTACTTATCCTAATTTCACGTGTATAAGGCAGTGTTTTAAACCAAATTTAAATTAGCGCCAATGAGTTCATTTTGTGTTGTATCGGATCCAAGCGAGTCCAAATTTTGTGTCCACTTTTATGAAACCGAGACAAAGGCGGGCACAAAATTTGGACTCCAACGGATCCGATACAACAGAATGAACTCATTGGTGCGAATTTAAATTTGGCTCAAAACACCCGCCCTTATACATGCGAAATTAGAGTAATTTTTTTGTTTTTAAAATTTGTTTTTAAAATGAAAAATTTTTTTTTAAAAATGTTTGGTCCCTCTTTTGGTTCAAATTTTCGTTCAATCTACTGTAACTCAACGAGAAAATAAAATTGGGTAAATTTTTGATCAGTGCGATAAGAGCTTTCGAATAAGGTATCACACGACTAAATTTGATTAAAAAAATTTTTTTCGCGTGGTAAACTTGCGCGCGACAATTTTGGCGCCCAAAAAAAAATTGCAACAATATGCTATTATAAAAAAAAAATCCGCAAAAAAACTCAAAACCAGAGAGATTATAATTCTTTACTATCTTCAATATTTCAAACTGAAAATATCCCAAATAAGCCATTCATAATCAATTTAGGTAATCAGAATTGGCATTTTTTGTATTGGAGAATGGCTTATCTTATAAAACCAATTTTTATATTGTTGTTATAACTTTTTTTATTTCGTAATTAATTTTTACTCTTAGATTTAGGATGCCTAAACTGGATTATAGCAATAAAATATAAGGCCCAATCACTTGTAGAATCTCTAAACAGGAAAAAAAGCACATTCTATATTTTTTTTAATGCGCAGTGAATTTCAAAAAAATAATGTCACCGTATTTTTTTCAAAAATATGGATACTCCGTTTAGAACAAATTTCAGTTTAATTGTTTTTCAAAAATATTAGAAAAATTAATTTTTTTATAGTCGTCTCAAAAAAATGTCAAATTTTCTTAACAGAGAATTTTTTCAATAAGGAATTAATTATTTGAAAAAATAATTCAAAATACAATTAGTTAAAAAATTAAAATAATTAATAATTAATAAAAATTCTTTCAGGACCCATTTTTGGTCCACTATACTGTAATTGTAAAATTAATTAGAAAATTCAAATAAACGATCAGGCAAATCTCCACGACCTTATTTAAGACCTGCTATTTCGCACTTTTTTGGAGACGATTATACAATAGCGAAAAAATTTATTAGGTTATCAGATTCGCAGTTTTTTTCGAATGCTTAAAAAATTAGTTTGATTTTGTTTGATGTTTATATTTTAATTTTTGAATGAGTGTTACGTTTCAGTTTTCTTTTTTTAATTTTTATAATTGTTGAATTTTCTTCAATTACTTTAAATCACTTTATTATTTCATTTAGAATATATAACTCAAAATTTAGAGTATATTACTCGATGGCATCGATCAGAACCAGCTCTACGTGTTTAAGCATCTGCTCCGTCACTCATATATTTGTTTACGAAATTAGCTCTTTAAAAGAGAATATTCTAAGAACATGTGTTACCAATGATATTTCATCGTTTTGCTGCAAGATTCTAGAAAAGAACGACATTGAAGGCGTTAATGAATCTGAGAAGTCTGCACAGAATACCTCGGAAAATATGGTGAACATTAGTATTTTTTTGAATAAACATTACGCTTAAAGTTCTCGCAATAGAAATTTTTTTGGTTATTTTACTATTTCTTTTAGAGTATATTATTCAAATTTAGTTGATTATCGACTCGAATTTCTCGAGAGATGGAAAACTCTTTGCTGTTGTTACAACCTCAAAACATCTTTTGGTGTTTGACATGAAAAAAGTTTATTTTTATTTTTTTTAAAATTTTGATTTAAGAAACATGTTTTAATATTGTAACTTTGTTAGTGTTAGATTTATTTAACTATTAGAATTTGAATGAATGCGCCTTTTTGCGACATCTTCCAAAGGCGCCTACACGAGTTTGCTTTGATTTCGCGAACAACATTCTTGTCGCCGATCGTAGCGGTTCTCTTCGAAGATTTTGCTCGACGGATGGCAAATATTCGGGTAATAATTATTATTTTTGAAAATTAGTTTTTAATAATAATGGTTATATTTTGAAAGAATTATAGACTTGCATTTATTTTTTACAAGTTATAAATTTTAGTTGAATAAATTTATAATTGTTGATGTGAATAAATTTTCCATAAGCAGGATGTTTTTTAAGATTATATTTTTGTTTTTTTTATGACTGTTAACCTGTTGATAAAATTTTTTCGATGTAACTTTTTTTAAATATTCGACGCAGAATTTCAAGTCGAATCGAACAAGCTATTACATATTGAAATGGATCGAGATATGGTCAAAAAACCAAAATCATTCATAAACAAAAGTATAATCTTAAAAAAAACACTCTGTATATTTTTAGCAGCTCAATATTCTATTTTATTCATTCGAAAAAAATGAGAATTCTACTTATTTCTTTTGTTTTTTTTAGAGCAATCTCAAGAACTTTTGGGTCATATGTCCATGCTGTTGGATTTTTGTCTATCCGCGGACGAACGCCATATTCTCACGGTCGATCGTGACGAGAAGCTGCGCGTTTCGCGCTATCCGCAAGCATTTGTCATCGAGTCGTTCGGTCTCGGACACACTGCATTTGTTAATAGCGTTGTGGAGCTGGCAGAAAATGTGGCGGCCACCGCGGGTTTATTGCAATAACATGTTTCATTTTGTTTTTAGTCTCAATTACGGTTTCATTTTTACTAAAATAACTTAAGTCTTTTTTCCTTTTTTCACTTTTTGAGCTCAATAATATTTATAGCTTTTATATTCATAAATTTATCTTCATTAAGTTAAGGCGGCGATTCCACTATAAATTTATGGAATACGATAAACGGCGAGCTTGTTGGACAAAGCGAGAAAATTGTTGACGCACCGATTCGAAAACTATGCGTTTGCGTTTCCGCCGAACGGGTTTGAAGCTTTTTTAAACACCCTAAGTTCGCGTGAATAAGTCGTGGCCATTCGACTTGACTTGTTCTTCATTCTGTTATTCTCGCTTTATCGAACGATAAACGAAGTTGAGCTCATAATTTTTAAATTACACTTTGAGTCTACTTTAATAAAGGTCTTCATTAAATTTTATGCTTTACCAACACAAAATAACAGAACGAAGGCCAAGTCAATATTCAAAAATCCGCCGAACGAACGCGTCTTATTTACCCGAACTTAGGGTATTTATTTTCTTTGAATTTATTTTTTCTAATTTTTAAAATAATATTCTAACCTTTAGGTACGATCTTAAAAAATATTTTTTAAATTTTTTTAATGTTACAAACGAGAATCCGTTTTTTCCAGCACAATAAATTTGCTCGGGGTTTATGTCGTAGAGCAGAAATAAAAAATATTGATTTTTGTGGTTTATCGGAACAGCGAAAAAAAAATTCGATTTGTTTTTCAAGGTTTTAACGTGGAATTCGAATTTAATAATGTTTTATACTGATTTTTTTGTTTTTATATGATTTTTGACACTTTCTAGCTACATGTTTAACTAAAACAAATCGAAAAAAAATTTTAATGATAATCCACAAGAACCAAAATATTATATGCATATTTTTATCCAGAAATTTTACTTTATACGTGATTAAATTTTATATACTTTTTTAATTTTTGTATTTAGAAAAGCACGAAATTGGCCGTTCTTTCAGAAGAATCGAATATAATTCATATTTTTAATTACCCTGTTGCTTCATCTACTCTTCAATCAGATTCTATTAGGTTGACCCCTCCCCATCATTTTTTTGTAATTTTTAAAATTTAAAAAAATTATCAAATTTCAGAGAAAATAGTGGATTAAATTCTTTCCGTATATTTAGCGCATCTAACGAAAGCTTCATATTTGATATTGTTTTTGATGTGCATTTGGAACTTCTAATTTGTGTTGGAAGGTAAGTAAGGAGAAGGTATTGTAAATAAAATCATTTCTCTTTATTATTACTTTTAAATGAAAGAAATTTTTATTAATGATTTGTAATTAAATAACGTTTTTTGGTAAGAAAGAGTAGATTCTGCTCATAAATTAGAATTTTCAAATACTTTAATTCTGTACACAACAAATTATTAGGATTTTTAAATATTTTTTTAAAGCAAATCAAATATTATAATACATTATATTGGCTTGGCACATAAGTCATGGTATTTTTTCAATTTAAAATTATGCGTTAAAAATAAAATACATAAAGATAATGTTTCGATAGAGAATTTTCTGTTCTACGATATAGCATGTTTAGTTTTTGATTTTGGACAATTCTCAAGTCAATAAAACGGACTGTCAAATTGAGAAAAATAAGTATTTTAACACCATTTTTCAGATAAACAAAATTTCGATCTTTTCCAACATCCTCGTATTGCTTATAGGACCTAGGCAGCCATTCAACGGTTTGATTGGGACTTTCTGCCAAATTCCCGTGATGTTCATTATCGTGTTGGAAAAGAACGACATTTGCCTATTTGAAAATGATTTTGCCCATTTAAAAAATGAAAAAAAAATGTCAAAAATTATATCATTATCAAAAACTAAACATGTTATTTTGTAGAGCAGATTCTCTATAGAATGACATAAAACATTACCTATACGTATTTTATTTTTAACGCATAATTTTAAATTGAAAAAAAACGCCATGGCTTATGTGCCAATCCAATACATAAATATATTATCGTTTATAAGTGAACTTGAGGGTAAAAGAGAACATGTTAATGTTTTTTAGTTTGTTTAATGAAGAAGATAGATATAAAGCGAAAATAAGTAACAACTTTTAAATTTAAAATATTTTTACCTTGTAATTTTAATAATAAAAAAATATTATTAAATTAATAATTTTAGATGTGGAATTTACCAAATGTCACCTTTCGCCAGTTCATCCAATAGTGAATTGTCTAAAATAAATCTTACTAACGAATCCCAATTCATTGTAAGCATCAAATGTGCGCAAGATCCCTTGCCGCTTTCTCAACTATACAAAACGACTGGTTTTGAAAATATTAAGGCTTATTGTGAGCGAAAGCAACAAAAATTACAGAAGCGAAAGCGAAAAATTTGCTCTGAAAGCAACAATAACGAGGACTCATTTCCGACCCTAACCTAACTTGTAATGATGAATGGAATTTTTAATATACATATGTGTATGATATTTTAAGGAAAAGTCTTAAGTTGCCCCAGCAAATTAATTAAAAACTGATTTTTTAAATATTGTTCTGAAAATTATTATTGTTATTACCCAAGTTTGGGCGTATAAGCCGCCGTTTGGAAGTGTAAAGAAATGAAATGATTTTCGTTTTTCTTGAAAATTTTGAACGAATTTTAATTTTTTGTTGTTATTTTTCTAATATCTAGTAAATTATTTTTGTTTTTAAAGTATAAAAATGTGACTAGGACATAAAAAATGGAAAAACTGCAAGATTTTTAAAAAAATTCATTCATTGTATCTTAAGGTTAATACTTTTAAACTTAGGGTAATTGTTGTTATGTTTATCGTTTATTAATTGTTACTAATAAAAATTATATTAAATATTTTACAGCGATACAGCAAGCCGAAAATCATTTATATGAAAAGGGTATTAAAGGATCCTAACGTTAGGGCTTCAAAAAATTTTTTAACGTTTGTAAAGAGTCTATTCGTTTGAAATCAATCTCAAATGGGTAGAAATTTATCGTCAATGACAACTGAAAATATTGAATGTTCAGAAAAATTGATGGTGCCATCATAAAGAGCACGAAATTCTGCATTATATATTGTAAAATTACAAAAATTAGCCGCAAAACTTTTTAGAAACATATCTTACAAAAGCAGTGTCACCAAAAAAGGTGTTTTTTACATTAAAAATAGCACATTTTTAAGTTTTTATGTTGACACTGTCTTTGTTGCATATGTTTCTAAAAATTTTTGTGATCAATTTTTCTAATTTCAAGATACACTATACAGAATTTCGTGCTCTTTCGGATGGCACTAGTAGTTTTTCTGAATAATGCATATTTGGATCAGAAATCGATTTTTTCCGTATTAGGGTCAATTTTTAATAGAAAATCGACTTTTTCAAGTACGGCATATACGAATGCTACAATTGTTTTTATGATTTAAATTACTTATTTTGGGCATAATTATTACTTTTTAATAAAAATATCATATATAATTTTGTATATAACAATTGATATACTAGATTTATACAAGTGGTACAAAACTTTTTTCCGGTCAAAAAATTGACACAAATTGATAAATCCTATAAAGTACTATCAAAAAATTAACAGTTTGAAAAAACACCTAGCACATTTTGTCGGGCTTTTTTTGGGCTTTCATAAAAATATAAATCATTGATAGGAATCATTTCAAATATAACGAAATCAATAGTTGAACGAATTAAAAATACTTGGTGCAAGACTTTTTTTCACTAAAAGATAAAATAATTTCGATATTTTGCCATACAAACTTTTTACTATGTGAAAATGCAAAGCCAACCTGAAAATAAAGCACGTAAAAAAAGTTTGCATACCAGCACGCGATTTGTTTGATGTTGTTGTGTTTTTCAGCTTTCAAAAACATAAGAAAAAATAATAAATTTTGTTCTTTTCTCGTTTTTTAAAAAGGGGTAATGGGATATGAGAAAGTAATAAAATTAATTTTTATTGAATTTTTAATAAATTTTTCAATAAATTTTCAGAAGGCATTTTTTAGTTGGCATATTTTTATTGAGAATTTTATAAAATCGATAAAAGAAGTAGTTAATCTTATTAGTGCTAATTATTAGTGCTATAAAAATTATGTATTTATATATAATTAATTTAAATTTGATGATGACAAATTGTCATTTTACAAATGAAGTATTTATTTTAATAGTATTTTAAGCAATTACAAACGAAAATGGGAACAGCAAATTCAAAACTGCCGATAAATGCCAATATGAATGGCGGTATAAATGGCAATCGCACCACTCCTACAAACAACAATATGGCAAGTTCTCGAAACAACAACAATATCAACAACATAAACAATTTCGGCAACAATACACAAATTCCAAGCAGCAGCGACAAGGAACAAGGTCTTTATCATGTTGGTACTTAATAATTTTTTTAAATTTAAAAACCATATAGGAAAATTAATAAATAGAAAAAATAAAAAATGTTAAGAATATTAGGATGCAAAATAAAATTTTTCCGCCACTGAAGTTTTAAATTTTTTAAGAAAGAAAAACTTAACAATTCTTTTTGTACTAATTTCTACGCATGCTTTATTCGTCGACGTTTTTTTGGTACTAAAAATAAATCTTTTAAGGGCCTAAATATAAGGTAGAAAAATTCCAAATCGGCATTGTAATAAAATTTAAAGAATGAAAAATCTTAGAGATCTAAAAATTAATAGACTTTATCACCAACAATAATAGCGAGAATTTGATCCGATAAAAAAATGCTCAAAAAAAAAATTCAAGATAGCTACAATAAGTTTTAAAAATTTTAATTTTAAACCATTTTTCAATCTTAGAATTTATTTGTCAAATTAAAATGGTTTATTTTTGAAAATTAAAAATAAGAACATCTAATATGTGCTCTATATCCTCTACAAAAATTATCGCTGAGTTATTTTATCTTTAAAAAATTTAAAATTACACTTGAACACTCGAACACTTGAAGATCCGTGTCACACGTTGTTATCCCGTGGTGGATCATACAATCGCCGCTTATATTGTTTTTGGTCTTCTGCTAATTGTCTCCAATTAGGTCCTATGCGCTTTTCCATCAACTTTTACCATCTTTCCGCTGGTCTTCCTGGTGGTCTTTTGCAGTCGTATGGCCACCAAAATGTCGCTCGTGTCTTCCATCTGTTGTCCTTCCTTCTGGCTACGTGCCCTGCCCAAAGAAGTTTTCGTATTGTAGCTGTCTCGTATGCATCTGCGAATTGTGTTTTCTTTCCGATTTCCTCGCTTCTGATTTTGTCCATAATTCTCACTCCAATTGCTTTTCTTTCCATTGCTTTTAGCGTTGTCGTTAGCTTGTGCTTCTCACATTCCTACATATTCCACGTTTCTGATCCGTATATGAGTGCAGGTATTACCGTGGTGTTGAAAAGATGTGTTCTTGCTTTTTTGTCGTTTGTTTTCTTTAGGAATTCTTTTATGTTGTTAAAGTTTAACCATGCTGCACTTCGTCGTCTGCGTATTTCGCTGTCGATTGTGTAGTCCGATGTTACCAGTTGTCCGAGATATAAGTATTTGTCCACCAAAGCAATTTCCGTATCTTCCAGCTTTATCACTTCAGTTTTTTGATTGTTGCACATTGCCTGTGTTTTCGCCCTGTTTATTCGTAGTTCGACGGATGTGCTTGCATTATTCAACTGTTCTAACATAAGTTGAGCTATTTTTGCATCGTATGCGAATAAGACGATGTCATCTGCAAATCTGAGATGGTTAAGCTTTTCTCCGTCGATAGAAATATCGTACTCTTACCTGTCTAGTTGTCAGAATACATCCTCCAATGCAGCCGTGAAGAGTTTTGGCGATATGGTATCGCCCTGCCTTACACCTAGTTCGATCAGAATGTTCATATCGCTGTAGAACAGTTGTATTTTTGTCGTACAGTTTGTGTTGATGTTGAGTAGTGTTTTTAAGTACTTGTGTTGTATTCCTTGGCGCGCGAGTGCATTTATGACGGCGTTAATTTCTATTGAGTCGAAGGCTTTTTCGTAATCGACGAACACCATATATAGTTGAATTTGCCATTCTCTTCACCTTTCCAGTACTTGATTGATAGCTTGTAAATTGATCTAGCGTCGAAAATCCGTTCCTGAAACCCCAAAACAATTAAATTAAAATTACAATGGCAAAAAATTGCTTACAATCTAATAATTGTTTCAAAAGCAAAACAATTTTTGGATATTATTTAAACTAAGAGCGGCCGGACCGACCGTCGGCCCGGCCCATGGTCCCGATTTTACCCAAATTTTTTTAACAAAAAAATTTAATAATTAAATTTTTTTAACGAAAAATTAAATCACTAACACTTTTTTGCAAAAAAAAGCTTTTTTTAAATATTTGCTAACATGCTTTATTAAACTTATTTATATATTGCTTTTATTTATGACCACAAAAAAACGTTTCGTTATAAAATTTTATTCGTGAATGGTTTATTTTAAAAATTTTTTAATTTAAAAAATTTTAAAAAATTGTATAAAATTTTATGCCGGGTCAAAACACCAGCCAAAACTGGCCAGGCTTAATTTTTTTATATAAAAAATATCGGCCCTGAGCCACTCTTAATTTAAACAATCCTTAATTTAAATAAAAATAGATTGTGTGTAAAAATTACTTACATTGATTAAAATTTCAAAACAAAAAATAAAATCTTATTACTTTTTCGTTGGTGGACATGCATGGTGGTGGAGAGTTAATAAAATGGATGCAATATGCCCGGAAAGGTGGCGACTATTCTCTCGTTGATGGTCATTTTGAAGTATTGTATTTTATTTTTTAAAATTAAATATATTTAAAAATATAGTTCAGTTCTAAATTTGTAATAATTTAGACAACTATAAAAGAAAAAATGTATAACGGTGGAAAAGGTAAATTGGAATCGGTAGCTGAATTAGTAAAACGACGAAACAAAGAAAGAAATGAAAGATTAAGCGCCTTTAGCAGGTACGAATATTTCTTCGAAATACATTTTATTAAAATATTATTTAGACGTTATTCAGAAAAAAAGGCAAGGGTAAAAGTGGACCAAATATACTCGATGATTTTAATCAGGAGGCAAATCAAGGCGATCTTAAAAAGGGTCAGACATTTTTTGAATTTGTAAAAAAATATTCGGCAAACGATAAAAATTCAATAAAAAAGTTCTTTAGCACTAAAACTGCTCGATGGCGGTAAAGGGGGTAAAGGAGATCAACGCTATCGTGAAATAGTTTGGAAGCTAGAGGAGCGAGGTATGTGATGAATTATATGAAACAAATTTTTTTTTATTAACTTACCCTATAGGTTCAATGGGTGAGAATCTCGTTGGTTGCTGCCTGATGCAAGGTAGCCCAGTCCATAATGAGCTTGCACTACGTCTTTTGCAACAATTTCCTAAACTTATTAATGATGTTTTTCTTTCGGAAGATTATTACGGTTTGAATTACAAAAAATTTTTTATTAATTATTTTATCGTTTTTCATCAATAGAAAAAAGAAAAAAATTCGAAAATTTTTTAAAAAAGAGTTAAAAATATCCATAAATAATCCTGTATATATGTATAAACCCGGGCTTATTTTCACGAAACTTGGGTACATATTTTGTTTTGTTCTCTTCGACATATGGAAAATTTTAAAGTCCTTCAAAATTTTTTTTTTTTAGTATGATAATATTAATTTGGCCCAAAAAAGCAAAAAAAAATTAATTTCAAAAAGGTTTTTTCAAAATAATACTGCAAATTGCGGATTCTTCTATTTTGATCAATTATTTATAAATATGTATAAATTTTTGTCTCAAAATAGAATTTAATTGCAAATACAGGGTGCGTAAAAAATTCGGAGACTTTTTTATTTTGTCATTTTTTGCATTGTTGCTTTTATTTTTCGTCAATTTCAATAATTATATTAAAAATCCAAATACAATTTTGATTCAAAAAGTATAATAAAAAATAATCCATGAGTTTTTCAATTGTCGGTTGCGCAATTACAAATGCAGAAAAAAATCGCAGTTTAAAAAGAACTTAGGACTTTCACCGCTTCATCAGGCAATTGTAAATGAAGACCCATACCTCACAAATTATTTATTACAACATGGTGCAGATGTTAATCAGCGTTGTTATGGTGCATTTTTTTGTCCTGATGATCAAAAAAGCTCTAGGACAGATTCACTGGAACACGAATACGTAGAGCTTAGCGAAAAGACAGATTATACAGGGTTGGCACACTTTATAATTTCACAAATTTATACATAAGCATGTATAAATTTTAGACGAATGTATTATGGTGAATATCCATTGGCATTTGCAGCTTGTACCAATCAATTTGATTGTTATCGTCTCCTCATGGCGAAAAAAGCTGATCCGAATCAACGGGATACTAACGGAAATACAGTGCTTCACATGACTGTGATTCATGAAAATATGGTTTGTAAAATAAATATATTGTAATAATTAACTAGTAACAACAAGAAGTAAAATAAATAAAATACATGTATCTAATACATAAATGTATTTTCTGTTGTAGGAAATGTTGAAATTAGTTTATGATACTGGAGGAAAGCTGCAAATCATGAATAAACAGAATTTAACACCGCTTACATTAGCAGCTAAGCTAGCAAAAAAAAATGTATTTTTTAAAATAATATTTATAAATCATGTATTTATTTATAAAATTGAGTAATTAATAGATGTTTCATCAAATTTTGCAACTTGAAAGCAGTACTGTTTGGAATTTTGGACAAGCAGCCAGCGTCGCTTATCCGCTCGGTTTATAAATTAGTTTATTTGACTTTTTTTACAATTTACGTATAAAATTTAGCAAAAATTGATACAATTAATCAAGAAACAGGAAATCTTAACGAAGATTCAGCATTATCATTAATTGTTTATGGTGAGACTGCTGACCATTTGGATCTTCTCGACGGATTAATGGAGGATCTACTAGAAGAAAAATGGCACTCTTTTGCTAAAAGACAGTAAAAAATTGCGAGTATATTGGACGCATGTAATATGTTACATTAATAATTATTGGTTTAGATGGATTACATCTTGTTTTGGTTTTATATTTTATTATGCCATTTTCTTTATGGCATTTATGAATCGTCCATTTTCAATGACTACTAGTGTAAGTTTTAACTTTCTTTACAAAAAAATAAGTAAATTATGTGTATTTAAATAAATAGGTAATATCGAATCTAACAATGACAGAGAATGGAGAACTAGCTATAGATATTACCACTTTTCGCGGATCGTTAAATGTAAGTAGTCAAAGTTTTGGAATGGTAGGCATTTCCAGCGGCAAGTCTGCACATTCAGTTGAAAAACACGATGGTCTTGGCAGTTTTAGCTTATTTCGAATGCTTTCTGGTATCGAGAATTAAAAAATTTCTTACGCTTTTATTCTAATATACTTTAGGAAATAGCAAACAACTTCAGGAATACTGCCACTTATGGCGATACGATAATTTTGGTTTCTTTGGCTATGTACGAAGTTTAGATGAATATATGAACTAAGTGTCTTTAACATATTTAAAATTATAGTTACGTTTATTTTGTGAGCCCCTGCTTGTTATAATGGTTATTTATCAATTAGCTAGCGAAGCCTGGGATATTTATCATATTGGTCGCAAACGATGGTGGCATGTTTTGGTTTGTAATTATACATATCAGTGATAAAACAAAGCTAATTTTTTTTTAAATTTCAATATTTTTTTGAGTCCAATTCGAAAAAAAAATAAAAGATTCGATTCAGGTTTGGGTCTAAGTTTTCAAAATGTTCAGACTTTTTCGAACTTTTTAAGCATAGCCTATTCCGTAAAAATTTGAACAATTTTTTGTAAATTTTGATAAAAAAAAATTATTTATAATTGAAAATAATATTTTTATAATTTATTAGGTCGGAAAAAAAGTTTTAACACAAGAACAAAAAATTTTAACTTTATTTTTTATTTATTTAATCTTAACTTTAATTAAATATCATTATTAACGTTAATATTGTTAATTAACAATATATTAATTTAAAAAATATAAAAATTAATAAAAATATAAATATAAATAAAAAATAAAGTTGAAATTTTTTGTTCATGTGTTAAAATTCTAATTACACAAAAAAGATTTTTTCAAAGAGTATTTTTTAGAAATCTTTTCCATCAAAAATCTTTTATAAAGTATCACTTTTATTGGTTATTACAATTGTACCCATACGCTTTGCTTGTGGCTGGGGTCAAATCGCCGTCTTAATCGATAACGCGCTTTCGTTAATGAGTGTAGTTTTAACAACGTCACACTTTCTTTATTACTGTCGAGCAATCAAATTTGTTGGGCCTTTCATTTTGATGATTTACACAATTATCACTCGCGATATGATTCGCTTTTTTGTTATTTATCTAATTTTCCTTATCGGATTCTCACAAGGTCTATGCATTTCTACTCTTTAAGTTATTTTATTATAAAGAATTTTTATCTACAGTGCTGTTGAAAATTATATGTATACCCTAATTTCGCCTGTATAAGGCGGGGTGTTTTGAGTTAAATTTAAATTCGCACCAATGAGTTCATTCTGTTGTATCGAAACCGTTGGAGTCCAAATTTTGTGCCCGCCTTTGTCTCGGTTTCATAAAAGTGGGCACAAAATTTGAACTCGCTTTGATCCAATACAACAGAATGAACTCATTGGCGCCAATTAAATTTGGTTCAAAACAACCGGCCTTATACACGCAAAATTAGGGTACTTTTGAAAAAACATCCGTTTTGGCTGATTACTTGAGTAATTAAAGATATCACATTTGTTTGACATAAATTTTAGCCAAAACGGATTCTTTTTCAATTGATTATTTTGAGACTGCCTTTATAATTTTGAATGGCACTGTATAAAGCACATAAAAATTTAAATTAATTCGAATCTTTTTATCCCAAATTTCTGCGTATATTATATATAAATAAGATTTTTAGGCTTTTATGTAATATTTTTATCGTGTGAACGTGAGGCAAAAATGGTAGATGATTTCCATCCATTTAAAATATGGAAGAACATTCTTGCCGAGCCAATGGAATCCGTTTTGCGCCTTTTTATTATGACCATTGGAGAATTTACTATCTTTTACCGCACACTTGCGACGTGTCCAGTTACTTCAATGTCGATTATTGGCAAAATAATTTTTCTTGTTTTTGAGATTATTGTAAGCTTGATGTTATTCAACCTACTAATTGCGATGATGACGCGTACTTACGAGCTCATTTATCGTACGCGAAAGGAGTGGAAGAGACAGGTAGTTTGACGTATAATTATTATTAACTTGAACAAAACCATCTGCACATAAGAAATTTGGGTGATGCGACATTTCAGGATAGGCCTCCTCAAAAAGATGACATAACAATTTGGAAAAGAAGTGAAAACAACTTAAGTTGAAGAATTAATCTAAGCCTAAAACCAACGTGTTCCTTAGAGACTAGTTTAGCCTAAAATCTGACCTCGTAATGACGCGAAATGTCCGTTTGGAAATGTCCTAACACCAAAATTTGATAATTCAAAATTGTTGAAAATATTACGAAGACATTTGAAAAATTAACATTAAATAAAATCTTATAAATTTTTTCCATAAAATTTTAACCTACATACTTTACTCAATCAAATTATTAAAAAATAAAAAATAAATTGGTTGAGGCAATCTGCAAAACAAATATAAATTCATAAGTTGCTTTAGTCAGCAAAAAGGGGTTGAAAGATTATAGAATGTCATCCACCATATATACCCGATTTATTGAACTATAACTTTTTTAGAATATTTTCAAAAATTTATATTAGGTATTTTTTTCTAATTTTATGAGAATTTGTTCGATATTATAGATAAACAACAATTTTTTTATAACAAGAAAAATTGAACAAAAAAATTAACGACATTTTAAACAATAAATTATATTTGATCATGATCATGATATTTTTACTCCTCTTCTTACATTTACCATAAGATAATATTCGTTTGTTCCCCGATTATATCATGCAGGATATACTCTGGATTTAGCATACAAAATATTGATTTTTTTAAATAGGAAATGTGTTTTATTGTGATGACAATAAGATCTTTCTGCTGGTTAATATATACAAATCATATTGTAGTTTTTTTCGAGATATAGCTTGAAAATTTGGGTCAAACTGTCTTCGATGAAAAGATTTTTTACAATTTAATTATTCAATGTACAAAGTATGAATACTTGTTGAGCTGCAAATAACAACTTTTTCTTTTTGAATAAGTTTTTTTTAGTGGGCCCAAGTAATATTAATGCTCGAACTTTCCATAAGTCCTAAACGACGTCTAATGGCACTTCTTTCCTATTCGCGACCGATAGGCACGGACAAGAGAAAACGCGCATTCGTAGTGACGAGAAAGGTTTTTTTTATTTGACATAATAAAAAGTACATATAAAAATGCATATATTTTACCTAAAATAGCATCTTATAGTTGTAAAAAATTTGACTTTTCATTCGAAAATTTTAGTAACAATTGAATTCATATAAAATTAGCCTTTATTTACAGAAATTTTGCACATTGAATAGAAAAAATCAATTTTCAATCTAAAATATGTAGAAAACATCCTTCTTGTTGTCGGTTGTGCAGAAATTAGTCTTCGACGTTAGATACTGGGATGTATTTTTGTTTCATATGTTTATTCTTCTCGTGCAATCCTTCCATCAGTTCCAAATCGTCTCGCTTAATTGGGTGATTGTCTGAGGGCAAATTCTCCACTAAGTTCAACCAAGTTTTCTAAAAATATGTATTAAAGCAAAAATACTTTATGAATAATAAAAATAGCAGTGAATGTGGGACAACGTAGTTTTTTTTTTGTCAAATTAGCGTGTTATAAAAAATTAAGCAAACAGCTTATAAGATTTAAAAAAGAAACATGATTTAAGATTATAAATACTACATTAAAATTAATAAGAAATCTAATGACATATTAAATGGCGATCCCACATTTACAACTTTAACTTTTACAAAGTGAAAAAAACGAGATTACCTTGAAATAGCCTTGTCTAGCCGTGTGCATCGATGGCGACGATGGGAACATGATCGCCGTAGTTGTAGATGCTTCACTTCTCTTTTTTAGCGCCTGCGAAGCTATTTCCGGATTGGCTTCTTCCGTGGGATGCTCGACGACTGAGTTGGATGTGGTGACGCACGATTGATTCGGCATTTTTGACGAAATAGTCGATTTCTTATTCTTTTTCGTTGACGGCATAATTAGTGCAGACTCATTTCCACAATTAATATTGGTATTCCCGATAGTATCGAAAAGGGCACCCAGGAAAGGAACGCCTTCGTGACCAAGAAATCGTTGTTGTCGGTGGTAGGCGTAGAGCGCCCAAAGGATGAAGAGAATGCCGATAACGACGAAGGCCTCCATTGCGCGTTATTGCGCCCGTTAGTTCAGTCAATAAATAAGTGAGAATAAAAATGCTTGAAACGTTAGCAATTTTCGTTGATAGAATATGTTCACACAACGCCAGATTATTACTATTTTACCGTTTTTGTTATAATTATATTTAAATACAAAATGGAAGTAAGTATCGAAAATCACAGGTCCCAATAAACTATGATTTTTTTTCAATTTCATTTATAGTAGTTCGTGAGCAATGGCTCATGACTTCTGTTGTGATTTGGCCCCGGAGCAGCAAGCCGCCAACGGCTCCGTTAGCTCTTTTTTTTTAAAAATCAGGAGCCACGACCAACCATTAAAAGGTAGTGTGAGTCACGACTACCTTTTAATTGTTGATCAATGTTATGACAAATAAAATTGCAAAAAAATCATTTTTGAGTGAGATGTATTCGATACTATAGCAAAAAAATTATGGTTATCTTTTAGTCATATTCAATTAGATTTTTTTCAATTAGGAAATAATATAAACGAAGAAAAATAAAGAAAGGTTATGACAAATGTAAAAAAATGTAAGAATAAAAAATGCGGTAAACCACTTTATTAACATTTATTTCTTTTTTATACATATATAATATTAATCAAAAAAGTTGAAACTTCACATTTTTTTCGTTTTAATCCAATTGAAATTTTTGCCAAGCGTCGTTTTTTAGTGATATTTATATGTACGGTACTATCTCACATGGATGCATCGGATTTTTGATTTTGATGATAATTTTTTCAGAAATATCGGAAGTTGAAAAAATTTAAAAAAATTGATTTGTTATAAAAAATTTTTGATTTTCGATTTTCTGTATTTTTGCAATTCCAATTTCAGATTATTTCCGAATTCCGATTTTCGAAAATTTTTTTTCTATTTTTGATATGTATTAGGCCATAACATTAATTCATAGAGTTTTTATGACAAGGATTTATTTGAACAAAAATTATATTGAGTTGTAACAAGTTGACGAGATTGACAAGAGGTCAAGAGGTTTAAACAGCAACGGCCAATACATCATTGATTAATTTATTGTTATAATTATTGTTTTTGTTCAAATAAATCTTTGTCATAAAAACTTTACAAACTTAGGCTACGACTTGATACATATTAACATCCTAAAAATTATAAATTTCTTAATAATTATATTTCCATTATGCAGATCGACTCGAACACGGAAATTGAACGAATTCGTCGCGAACAACAAGCAAACGCGATTCGCGAAGAAAAGAAAATGATATTAAAGCGTCGTTTAAAAGTTCATTTTTAAACATAAATACTTTATGCTTTGATGTAAAATGCGTAAATTTTGATATAACAAGTGCTAAATAATAGTGATGTGCCGAGTACCCGGGTCCGGGTCCTCCGAAGAAAACCGGGTAACCCATCATTTTTTAAAGCCTGGGCCCGGTTTCTGGACTCGAGACAAATCCATTTTCGGGATCATTTTCCACATTTTTCGATCAAAAAACTCGGATCCGGGTCTAGATTAAAATTCACATCACTATCTACTAAATAACATTTTTTTAAAGGACGCAATGAATAAGGATGGTAGACGTAGTGGTCTTCGTCCTACAACATCTTACTTACTCGGTCCAACTTCTGCGAAGCCTGGCGATATGTCAAATTAATATTGAACAAAACTTTAAAAAATTGGAAACAGTAGTTAATATGTATTTTAGATATGTTTTAATTTTTTTGCAGTATTTAGAAGTTTTAATACCTTTGAAATTGAATATAGTATTAATATTAAAAAATTACTATGTGTTGTATCTGTAATAAAATAATTTTTAAATTTATTTGTAAAATTTATCATACAATAATATATTATTTTTTAAAATCAAGAACGGGTGAAGCAACTTAAAGAAAATCCTTGAATTTCAATGTTAGCGCTTAGCAACAAATTTTATTTTTCATGTTCGAATGCATAAAAAAAATCCATTTTAAGCAAAATTTTTTATTTATAATTGAGCTATAAAAATTGTTATAAAAAATTTACGATTTTAATTTTGTTTTTAATACATCATAATACATTATATACTTTTAATACATCATAATACATTATATATTTTTAAAAACATTGTTTCGCTCTGTGTATTAGTTAACACGCGTATAAGAATTTTAGTTGTAACCGCTTTATTAAGCGTTTTATTTTTAGCTCTTATCAATTATTAGCTACTATAATAAACTTTAACTGTTAAATAAAGATATGCATTTATTTCAATTCAATTTTATAAGTTAAAAAAGATGAGTGCATTAAAAATCCTGGCAGAAGGAAACTCAATAAATAGTGCAGGGGATACGGTAATGGTTGCAGTGCGTGTGCGACCCTTCACGGAGCGTGAATTACAACGTCAAGAGAAATTGATTATTCAAATGCCCGACAAACAAATTACAACAATAATGTGAGCGTCTGATTTTAAGTTTTGTAAATTAAGTTAATTGTATAAACTTTAGTGATTTGAACAATAATTTGCCACCTCGCACGTTTGCTTTTGATTATAGCTATTGGTCCCACGATGGATTTGTTGCTGATGAGAATGGCTATTTACATACACGTAGCAAACAGCGTTATGCAGACCAGGTTTTAGATATTGTAAAATAGACTTTCATATACAGTATTGGACAAAATGAAGGAGACCTTTTTTGAAAATATGATCTCTTGTATTTTTCTCGGAGTAAACAAAAGATATAAACTTTTAATAAACTCTATTTTGTAGCATTTTTTGTCTTCTCTCAGATAAAAAAAAGTTTGTGCCGATTCGTTTATCCAAAAATTTTTGGCATCCAATCAAAGGAGAGCAGCTCAAAATTTTGCCGGAAAAATGAAAGAGACTTTTTTATAATTACATAATTATTTTATTGCGAAATTCAATCAAAACAACAACAATAACAACAATAAAAAATGGTTAACAAAAACGGCACTTAATATTTGGTTGAGGAGCCACCAGCATTGATAATCTTCCGACCTCAATCTCATAGAACATTTATGGGGCGAGGCTAAGAGGAAGCTTACGAGCAGAAAATTCTGCAAACCGGGCGAGTTCGTTGAGGCTATTCATTAGGAATGGGCCAATTTGCCCAAAAACATACTAAAAAATTTGGTCCATTCAATGCCTTGCTGTTGCAAGGCCGTTATCGATGCTGGTGGCTCTCCAACCAAATATTAAGTGCCGTTTTGTTAGCCGTTGTTTTAGTGTTATTATTGTTGTTGTTTTGGTTGAATTTTGCAATAAAATAATTAATTATAAAATAGTCTCCTTTATTTTATCCGACAAAATTTTGAGCTGCTCTTCTTTAATCGAGTGCCAAAAATTTTTGAATAAACGGATAGGCACAAACTTTTTTTTATCTGAGAGAGGACGAATAGTGCTACGAAATAGAGTTTATTAGAAGTTTATATCTTTTGTTTACTCCGAGAAAAATACAAGAAACCATATTTTCAAAAAAGGTCTTCTTCATTTTGTCCACTACTGTACATATCAAAAATGCAACGAAACGTATTTAACTTTTCTGATATAGAGAAAAGAAGTCAGAGATAATAGTATTTTCATTTTCGATTTTGAAAATACAATAATGACTGTATTTTCATTGCACCCCAGATATATACATAACTCTTGCATACAACAAAAATACAAAAAATATATGTAGAAAGAAATTTTCACGGATCTGGGCATGGAATTGATTAATAACGCATGGAAAGGGTATAACTGTTCATTATTTGCTTACGGTCAAACAGGCTCCGGCAAGAGTTATTCCGTTATGGGTTTTAATCAAAATCAAGGTTTTTCTAGCATTTATTTTAAATTGTGGAAATTGTTAGCAAAATTATTGTTCCAGGCATAGTACCACGTTTTTGTAACGAACTTTTTCGAAGAATCGAAGAATTACATAAAACGTCTGACGATAACCAAGACTATTTAGTAAGTATTTCGATGATGGAAATTTATTGTGAAAAAGTACGTGATTTATTGGCTACAAAGCCACTTCAGCGAAGTCTCAAAGTTCGAGAACATCCAAAAATCGGTTTTTATGGTATTTGATGTTATACATACATGTGCATAAAGAATCACTTTATATATATAATATTTTAGTTGAAAACCTTTCAAAATTTATTGTACAATCAAAAAGAGACATTGAGCGCAAAATAATGGAAGGAACACGAAATCGTACAATTGCCTCGACACAAATGAATGAAATCAGTAGCAGGTAAATTTTTACTTTTTAAATTGTATCCAATTGCAAAAACACAAATAAAAATTTTAGTAGAATGTTTAAAAATATACAAAATTGTAAACTATTAAATAATTATAGAGCTCATATGATTATTCGAATTAATTTTTTACAAAAACAAACTAAGATGACTGCTAACTGCTTGACAAAATCATCAGAAATAAATATAGTTGACTTAGCTGGAAGGTTGGAAATGTTTTTTATAACAGCTTTTTATTTTATTTACAAATGTTTATATAATTAGCGAACGGCTTAAGAGCTCACGATCTGAAGGCGATCGTCTTAAAGAAGGAGTAATTATAAACAAATCACTTTCTGTTCTTGGTCGTGTAATAAAAACATTACACGAAAACCAACAGCTTCAATCACAAATTCAACTTAACGCGTCGCGTTTACGTCCCGCACAGGTTTTAAGAATATTCATAAACATGTTGATATTAATTTTAAGGTTAGCGCAGTGCTAGTATTTTGCGGCCTAACCTTATAAAATAAAAAAAAGCCGGCCAGCCTTAATTAATTTAAAGCTGCGATTTAAATGTTTTACAAGTTAGTTATAAAAACTAATTTTTTTAAAACATTTAGAACAAATAAAACATGTGATTAATCGTTATAGGTTCCATATCGCGATTCAGTTCTCACATGCTTGTTAAAGAATGCATTGGGTGGTAATAGTAAAACAATTATGGTAATATTTAAAAAAATTAAAAGTAAAAAAATAAAATATGCACATAGAGGTAAAAGGGTAAAAGAAAATAAATTTTCAACTTCGAAAATCGAAAATCGAAAGGACTTTAAAATTTTGAAAATCGAAAAAATGATTTAGTTGGCAACAATTTCCCCTGCGGCATCATCTCGTGATGAAACGCTAGCGACATTGAGGTTCGCGGATTGCGTAAAAAATATACGTACACGACCGATTGTGAACGAATCGGTTATAGAATATTTGCTACGCGAGTTGCGGGACGAAAATTCACACCTTTTAGAACTTATAACACAAAGTTCAGATGCAGTGACAGAGGTAAATTGAAAAATTTTGCTTCAAACAACATTTTCCGAAAAATTATCTGCTTAATTAAGTTATTGAGAAAAGTACATTTTCATAGAATTAAAACAAATAAAAATAGGTACGGAAATACAGTCTTTAATCGTTAAGGTTTTCGCAGATAAGAAATAAAAAATACTATTGTCTCTGATTTCCTTTTCTCTAGCAGAGAAGTCAGAGACAGTAGTCTTTTTTATTTCCGATCAGTGTTCTGACTTGGTACTGGCGCTATCTTCTTTTCCCCCTCTTCGTTTTTCGTTGTCTTTTTGTTTTTCGTCTGCATAATTGTCTTTTCATTTTGACGAAAGAGCATTTATTCAAACTTGGCGCATATTTAATGAAAACGATTTTTGAAAAAAGAAATTTGTTGCATTTTTTGTTCTCTACAAAACGTAATTTTCAGAATCCGAAAATGTCTAATTAAAGCCAAGAACACGATACGTGTATTTTTATCTCTTCTGGGAGCCATTTAGTTTTTTTAGCTACTCATAAATAATCTCGGCTTCTATAATAGGTTTTTAAAATTTGAAAACTACGTTTTGTAGTGAATAAAAGCCGCAACAAATCTCATTTTTTAAAAATCGTTTTTATTAAATATGTTATGAACGTTTGAAGAAATGCTCTCTCGTCAAAATGAAAAGAGAATTGCGCAGACGAAAAACAGAAAAAGATAACGAAAATCGAAGAAACGAAAAAGAAGACAGCGCCAGAGCCAAGTCATCGATTGTCGATTTTTGAAAACCGTAACGACTTCTTCCAAGACATTGCTAGAATACAAATTAAAAATTTATTCAAATTCAAAATGTATTAAAAACATATTGCGTGAATTCTTTCGTAATGTGAAATCTAAAAAATTGAAAAAAAACAAGAGAGGGTGTTCCACATAAATAAAACAAATAAAAGTAATTTATGGGGTAAAAATAATTTTGCTTTTAATTTACGTCTATGAAAGTTAAAATGAGTAAGTGCAAGTTGCAATTATACTCTTAATATTTTTAAGTGAATATTTAATTTTTATTTGGTAGTGAATGTTCAAAGCCTTTTTAAAGGAACACAAATACTTTTTGCATATTAAAATTCGTGCAAATTTCATTAAGGTAAAATTTTAAATTGCTTCTAAACAAATAAATTCACCGGAATAAATTTAAAAATTAAATGGTAAAGATGACAAGATGCGTGAATTAAAAAGCTATATGTTTATTACAATATTGTAAGCCTAATATACTTTAAATTTATTATTTAGAAACTAACGTAATTTAGGATGAATTGACAGCATTAAAAGATCAATTAATAAAAAACGAAAAAGAACTGACAACACTGGAAAAGAATTGGCAATTGCGATATGATCAAGAACAAGAACAAAAAGTTGTTTAATTTAATTAATTATGATAAAAATTGCATAAAATGCACAGATATTATTTATAGAAATCAAACAATTTGCCAAATTCTACAAAATTGGACCTCAATACAAAGACAAAAATACAACAAAATACGAAACGAGGAAAATCAAAATTGAATCACAACATTAACAAGCTCAAAAACGATGCAGATGTGACGAGCGACGTGCTAACACAAGAGAATTCTGAAAATGACGGAGAATTATCACCACGACAACTTTTAGAACGTCGTCGTCATGAGCGCCCCCATTTCTGGAATCTTAATGAGGATCCATCTCTGACTGAAGTGCTTATTCATTTTATCGAGCCCGGCGAAAATCGGATTGGTAAATTTATTAAAAAATGTATTCAAATAAAAAAGACAAGCGACTGTTCCAAAAATAGGCGCTCCAAGTCAGAACAAACAAAATAGGCAATCCAAGAATATAAATTTTTTTATGAAAATCTTTTTTAATTTATTTATTTAATTTTATTTATTTTTTTTCATTTATTTAAATGAACATACAGAAGTGGACAAAATGAAGACCTTTTTTGAAAATATAGTTTCTTGTATTTTTCTCGGAGTAAACAAAAGATATAAACTTCTAATAAAATCTATTTTGTAGCACTATTCGTCCTCTCTTAGATAAAAAAAAGTTTGTGCCTATCCGTTTATTCAAAAATTTTTGGCACTCGATTAAAGAAGAGCAGCTCAAAATTTTGTCGGATAAAATAAAGGTGACTATTTTATAATTAATTATTTTATTGCAAAATTCAACCAAAACTAACAATAATAACACTAAAACAACGGCTAACAAAACGGCACTTAATATTTGGTTGGAGAGCCACCAGCATCGATAACGGCCTTGCAACAGCAAGGCATTGAATGGACCAAATTTTTTAGTTTTTAGTAATTTTTTAGCAAATTGGTCCACTCCTAATGAATAGCCTCAACGAGCTCGTCCGGTTTGCAGAATTTTCTGCCCGTAAGCTTTCTCTCAGCCTCTCTCCATAAATATTCTATGTGATTGAGGTTGGGAGATTGAGCTAACCACTCCAAAAACTGGATTGAATGAGCCGCAAATAATTCATGAAACTTTTTAACTTGTGTTTAGGATCATTTTTTTATTGATAGACCTACCCTGCCTGCATATTTTCACTTACATGTGGCAACTGAAACAATCTCAGACCATCACATTTCTTCTGCTATGTTTTACATCACCCACTATGTTATGGTCCGACGAATCGAAGTTTAATATGAGCAATGATGGTATTCGATACATTGCCGTCCGTCAAACTTCCATTTCGACCCTCTTTACACTGTAAAACATGGCGAAGAAAATGTGGTGGCCTGGAGTCTGGCGTCGTTAGGTCTATTGCATTGCTGCGAAGGTAAAATAGACCAAGTCCAATATTGCGAAATAATGTTGCCACATGCAAGTGAAAATATGCCGGCAGGGTGGGTGTGCCAACAAGACAAGGACCTTAAACACAAAGCAAAAAATGTGGGTTTATAAATGGGCTTGCGGCTCATTCAGTGCAGCATTTGGAGTGGTTAGCTCAATCTCCCGACCCTAATCTTATAGAACATTTATGGAGAGAGGTTGAGAAAAAGCTTACGAGCAAAAAATTTCGCAAACTGGACGAGCTCGTTGAGGCTATTTATCCAGGAATTTGCTTAAAAACGTACTAGAAAATTTGATCCATTCAATGCCTTGCCGTTGCAAGACCGTTATCAATGCTAGTGGCTCCCCAACCAAATATTAAGTGCCGTTTTTGTTAACCATTGTTTTATTGTTGTTATTGTTGTTGTTTTGGTTGAATTTTGCAATAAAATAATAAAAAATTATTATATCTCCTTTATTTTGTCCACTATTGTATACTGAAATAATTTTTTTCTCCGTTAATATGTTTTAAAGATTTTTTATGGCATACCACGTTTCTTTAATAGCTCGTGTGTTTATGGAGGGATTATTCATTTTTTTAAAAAATGAATGAAAAGGGAATTAAATTTAAAATTTAAAATAAATTTAAAAAAATTTTTTTTAATTATATTCTTGGACCATCTATTTTGTCATGAATCGCCTTTTCTGACCTGGATTGCCTATTCTGACGTGGGCCCCTATTCTGAAATAGTTTCAACGACAAGAATAATTTTTAAGGAAGTGCGATTAGCGACGGAATTTTCAACACATCAGCATCAAAAATCGTGCTTAGAGGTTTAAGTATATTACCAGAGCATGCAGTTATTATTAATAAAGAAAATCGTAGTATTGTATTGCGTCCACTTAATAGTGCAGAGATTCTTGTAAATGGCCGTGTTGTCACAGGTGATCAAGAACTTCAACAAAATGATAGGTGAATCAGTTTATTAATAAACATTTGTTTTTACTAATTTATATAGTAGAAATAACAATTTATTTTTTAAGTTGTATATTTTTTAGAGTTTATTTTGGTGGAAATCATTTATATGTATTTGCAAACCCGTATCGACCAGGTATGAAATCAAGTATGGAGATTGGTTATGAAGCGGCGCAACGTGAAATTGCAAAAAATTTTGGTACTATGCTCAAATTTAAAAAACGTCTAAATTCCGAAACAGATTTTCCACGAATATTATCAGAAGGTTAAATTTACATACATATTTTAAAAATTTATTACAAAAATTGAAATAAACATTGTTTTCCCAGAAGAAGCAGCATTAGAAGAACAACTAATTAATATTCTACCGGATGTATATCGCGCAAATGCAATGGCAAAAGCATTGAAAAGAGACATACATTTTGAAATTGTGTTGTTACTACCTGAAATGAGAGCTGCAAACTCTAACGATGGCACAGAAGTAGGTATTTATTATTAGGTTACAATTAGATTGTTACTCTTAGATCGTTACATAATTATGGGCGCTTTATAATAATAATTTATTTACGATAAATCGCGACTGATAATAAAAACAATAAATTAAATTAAAATAAGGTGAAACAAAAATAATGAATAATGAGGTAACGACATTTGGGAATAAATTATATTTGGGAATAAATTATAGAGCGGACTAGGATTAGGGGTGGGATATTTTGGGCTTAAAATAATTTTTATAAGCTCTATTACAAAAATAATTATCTAAAGAATACATTAGTTTATTTAACGGTATTTAATAGAGATTTAAATTGTTCGATAGAAGGAGAGAATTGCGTCAATGGATTAATCTTGATATATTTCTTAATTGCACGGACAGTGAAAAAGTTGTTTCTCACATGAAAAAGTTGTTTCTCACAGAAAAAGTTGTTTCTCACATGAAAAAGTTTTTTCATTAAAGCTTCAACAAATAAAACAAAAACATATATGACAACTCGACACATTCAAAGGTTGCCTTGTTGAAGAGTGATTTGATCTTTTTGCGCATTTTTTTTGTTCAGCTTTTCATTGACAGCGACTGTTTTTTAGCAGATTGAGCACATATGGATTGTAGTGTATTTTTGTCGATTCCCCTATATATACTAGACACACAACTAGAAAACTCTTCCCAGTATCCTTTTTGTGTTTTATGCTAGTGCATCAATCCCAAAATTCATTTTTTTCAATGCTTTCAATTTCCTTTTTTTCGGACACTATTTTGTATTTTCGAAATTTCAAATTTTTTGCAAGCTTATGTATATGACTAGGACTGCTGCAAGTCTGCTGTCAACGGCCTCCGACTGCACAACGGGGAGATCAAGCCTGCTGTACTGCTGTCTGCGGCTATAACACAATAAACGTAGAACCATAAAATAAAATACATGTAAAAGCAAAAGCTATCCAACAATGTGCAAACTATAAATATTAAACAAAATAAAACTTAATTTTTAAGTATTTGAAAAAAGCGCATATAAATAATTATATACATTATAAAAAATACATACATACAAATTTAAAAATTATTTAGATTTGGGTAAAAGTTCAAGATAATGAGCAGGATACTAACTTTTTATGGGATTACACTCGTTTTGCTAGTCGTTATCTTGGCATGCAAGAGATATATGCAGCATTCATCGACGGCGATAACAAAGAATTTGATTTACCCAAAGTATAATAAATTTTATTCTTTAAGTTTAAAAATATTATTACTCTAACAGGAGTATGAGGCATTTCTACCTATAAAGCAGTGATTTTATGGCTACATTTGATTACGAATATTTTAAAAGATTATTTATATGAAATTATAAAATCGATTCAATTTCATACACTTATGCAAATGAAATTCTATTTCTCAAAATCGTAATCATAATAGATTTTTTTATGAGCGAAGTCTAAAAAAATAAAATATTTTCCGGTTCGAATTCGAATTCAAACTTTTTAAGCGTAGCTCATTCTGTAAATATTTAAACAATTTTTGTAAATTTTTGATTAATAAAATTCAAAACTCTTTTAGTTTTTAAACAAAAGATTTTTTTAACAAAAAGTTTACGAAAATTTGTTTTTACCAAACAACAAATAGTCTAATTTTGGATTTGGGTTCAAAATGCTGACAAGTGAGTTCGAATTATGGTTCGGTTTGAGTTTAAAAAAATGAAAAGTATGAGTTTTAATTCGGCAAAAAATTGGTTTGTTTCATCATGAACAAATATGTAAGTATATATATATGTATATTTAAAGGAACGTGATCCCTTTTACGAACCGGCTAATACACCAACAATTATTGGCACGGTACGTGTATTTTTACGAAGTTTGGCATATATGATTGAATTGGATGAGCAATTTCCTATCGTGGATGTACATGGTACAGAATGTGGCCAATTATGTGTTTCGCTTACGCCATGTAACGTCACTGGAAAGGAAATTCTTGGTGAATTTGTTGAAAATCCCGAGGAATTGGTTGGTTATGTCTCCTTATTACTTTACAAATTTTATAAAATCTGTAAAATTTGTAAAATTGTGATTTTACAGATATAATAAAATCAAAAAGCATAAAAAAATAGCATAAAAAAATAGCAAAAAATGGTGGAGATATTTCTAGCTTTGCTGGGCCAATTTGTTTAGCGGGGGGGGGGGGGTGAGGGAGGCAGACTCGTCTTTTGTCAAATCTTCCAAAGCTTTCGTCATTTTATCTTGAAGTTTTAGTCCGCAAATGTCGACGAGCGCAAAAAAAATTATCTGCAAATGTGTTTTTTATTTTTAGATAAATCAGAATCTAGCTTTCAAAGTAAAAATACTTTCTGCTCTTAGTCTTCCTAGAAGAATTGAAGCGGTAAGAACTTTTTGAAAATAATAGTTTTTAATCAAATTTAGATTTAGTCTTATTGTACTTATTCATTTTTCAAACGAGATATGACATGTACAAACAATGCAACTGGCAATAATCCAGCTTATGCACATGAGCAACTTTTTACATTTCGTCCAGTTAGTAAAGAAGTAATTTATTTTAATATACATACACATCAAAATTTTTATGTTGTTTACTGTTGATCTTAGCTTGTTAATTATTTGCTTGATGGTACTTTAATTATTATTGTTAATGGAATACAAAAAAGTAAAAATATCGAATTGCATAGTGAAACAACAGCTCAGCGTATTTCTGCTTATTTCGGTGGCGCCGATACTGAAGTAAGTTAAAACGTCTGTATATGTACTTTTTTGCAAATTTTGTTTTTTTTTGTACAGGATAAATATTTTAAACGTCCTGGAATTTTTTTTAAATAAGTTTTGAGATACCCTAATTTCGCGTATATAAGACCGGGTGTTTTGAACCAAATTTAAATTGGCGCCAATGAGTTCATTCTGTTGTATTGGATCCAAGCGAGTCCAGATTTTGTGCCCACTTTAATTTTTTTAAACATAACTAATAAAACCATTTTAATTACAAGAAATTTTAATTCGCTACAAAAATTTTTGATAATTTTAAAAAATAAATTAAATTTCAAATTAAAAAAATTTTTCTTGTAGATGCATTATGAGAAATCTTTATTATCTTACGATTTCTTATTTTTCTAGAAAGAAAGAACATTCTCAGAAACGATAGTTTTTTTTGTATTCGATAAATTAAATGTAAAAAAAATTTTTGAGAAGCACGACCTTACCAAACGATGTAAATTTTGAGCCCATTTTGGGTCTGTAAAACCCTATATAAATTTTTTTGGGACTTTATCAATTTTTTTGTACACAATTATGGCTGAAAATTTATTGGGAGGATCTCCTGATTTCAAAAATAACGCTAAAAGTTTCATAGGACCATGAAGGATCTTATTTAGGACTGTTTACGGTCTCTATTTTCACGTTAATAATATATAAAATCAAACTTTTAGCAAGTCCAGAGTTCTCCCACAATTGTGTTACGCAAACCACTTGGAGTTGAAACGATATCTTCCACATGTGCTGGTGACATGGCTTCACCAAAAAGTCGATTTTTTCCGAATCACACCAATTCGCGTAATAATATGTATGTTGAAAATATTTACATTCAAATGATGAAAACTCTTATTCATAAATTGTAATACACACTCTGTCATTTATTGGTATATACATATATCTAAAAATTTTTATAAAATAAAAATATTTTGCGTAAAATTTTTTATGTTATTAAATTTATTGTAAAATTCTTTTGAAATGTTAATTAAATGTTGATCATTTGATGAGTTCAAGTTTACATAAAACTGCTTTATTTATATTGAATAATAAATTTTGGTAATTTGCTTTAAGTTTTTTAATAATTAGAAATAGTAGTTACAAATAAAAAACTTCCTTTATCCTGTAAGATCATTTTTCCAAGAAGTAAACATTTTTTTATATCTCTCCCTCATTCGTTGAAAATTAGTGCTTACCAGTTTTCACAATATTTAAAGCATTTAATGAAACAATTTTAAAAGATTTAGATAAGGGTTTATAAAATTAAATCACTATCTGTGTATTTATTTATTTAATTTATTTTTTTATTTGAAATACAAGTATAAAAATACAAAAATTATTTCGAAAAAAAATCGCTATTAAATTACTTATTAAGAAAGTTTTGTAAATTTTAGTGTGTTTTGTATTTATTTATATCATTTAACTAAAAATATTTAAAATTTTAGAAAGCAACATTCATCATCAACAAAAGAACCTATATCCAAACTAATTAAATCAACAGAAACAAAGTCATCAGAGACGAAGAAAAAACAAGATATTAATACTTCTAAGTCCAGTTCTTTTTCAAAAAAAACAGAAGAGGAAAAGAGATTGAAAAATGAAAAGGATTCATATTTAACTAAAAGTCAACTTCAAAACATAAAAAAAAGTAATAAGACTCAGAAAGTACAAAAAACGAAGAACGTCGAAGCAGAAAACATGAATCTTATTAAACATCAATCGACAAGAAGCAAAACGCACAAATAAAATGAAGAAATAATATACTTAACACATCGACGGCAATTTAAGTTTTTTTTGTTTGATTTTTGAGACAATGATTTTTTTAATTTAAAAATTTTGAGTCACATATGACTCAAGCTGTCCAACACGTCAATCTTTTTTAAGCATCACCTTTTCTTAACTTTTCCAGAAAAATTTTCGAAAACTTTCAAAATTATTTAAAAAAAATAACCTGTGAGTCATATACAGGGATATGACTTGGTTCTATAAATGGCTTCGAATCATTTGGAGCGATATGGCTCCGCTGTAGAGCCAAGTGATCGAAGTTATTTATCGGAGCCGGAGCCATCTGAAGCTATTTATTACTTGCAGTTTGTGGGGTCATCTGGCTTTTTGTAGCTTCGGCTTTTTTCGAAAAGAGCTAAAAGAGTCGCTTGCGACTCGGCGGAGTCAACCCGGAGCCAAGTCACGACATTAGTCATATATAACTCACATTGTCGTCAATTTGTTAAATGAGCTTTAAAAAAATAAACTTTTCTTATAACTTTTTATTTATTTTTTATTATATAAAAAAGTTGTTTATTTTACGGCGTAAGCTCTTTTTTAAATGTCTTCTTTAATAAGAGATGGCTACGATACATTAAAAAATGCATGTCTATAATTAAAATTTTACTTGATATGTATAGATTTAATGTGAATACCTACTTTAAAAATGTATTAGGCAGTAATTATTGTTACTTACTATTTTTCTCTTAAATATTACAAACAATTTTATTACAAACAATTATTGCATTACAAATATTTTACTTTATACCTAAAATTATTACAGGGTGATAAAAAAATTTCTGCAATATGTTTTTTTTGGCCTTGTCGTTGTGTTATTTTTAATGATTTCACCGAAATCCAGATTTGATTCAAAAAATGTATTATTCGTTTGTTTGCTTTGAGTTACGCTTGTTTATAAATCATGAAAATCCATTCATTGATTTAAACTAAAACCTAAAACTTAACTCTTGATGAATGAGGTTGGGATCAGAAATAAGAAAGTTCAAAATATTGTGGAAAACAAGCCGGAGCTGCGCAACTACAAGAACCCTCACGATCATTTTTCTTAAAATTACAATAATTTTAAAGATATACAAGGTGCTTCAAAAAAACTTGGACAAGTGTTTTTATCAATATTTTATTAATAAATGAAAATGGCATAAATTAAACAATGAATAATAATAGCACGGAACTTCAATGATAATATAGTCAAGCGGTTTCAAAGTGGGCTCCTTCAGCGGCGATACAGAGTCCCAAAAGGGTTTTTTTCACTTTAATCCTATTTTTGGGTGGATTGCAGTTGGATTTGAGCTTTGGCATATTAGAAAGGGCACAAGTTTAGAAAATTCTCTACATGAAAAGTGAAAAAATTTTTTGATTTGGTCCATTTTAGGACCGGGATGCGTTCCACAAAATTTTTTGATTTGGGGTCCCAAAATTCAAAAAAAATTCAAAATGTCTAATTTGTATGTATAAATAATGTTATATGGGTAAATCGAGGTCGGGGGTTACGATTTTGATATCGGTTTTTTTGTAATTTTGACTTTAAAAGTCCAAAGTTGTCCTAAATAGAGTCCCAAAATTGAAAATGTTTAATATGTATGTAAGAATGGTGTTATATGGGGTAATTAGGGTCGGTGAATATGGTTTTCTTATTAGTATTTTGTAATTTTGTGTTTCAAGGGTCCCAAGTGGTTCTAAATAGAGTCTCAACATTAAATTTGCTATTTTTATATGTTTGCATTGTGGTCGGATTTGGCTAAAATTGCTCAAAAATGCTTAAAATGGTCTTAGAACACTATTTTGAGTGTTTTAGAGCAAATTTGAAAAAAAAAATTTTTGACCATTTTTTAACCAAAGGCTTGGCAAAAAAATTTTTTTTCTCTTTGGTGATTTTCAAAATTTTCGTTTTTCTTCAATATCTCGAGATGCGTAAGAGATACAGTAACGGTTATATAAGGCCATAAGCAGAACTCATGAAGACGCGTCGAATAAGAATATTTGCGTCGAGATTGGTCACGCGGTCGGCGCACTACGAGGCGCGCAAATTTTGGTCAATTTTCGGTATTCGCGCTGGATTTTCGCGCGCAACTTTTTTCAAAAATTTTTATGGCATCACATCAGACGCGTCAAGATCCATCATTTAAGCCTTAAAGCAAGTCGATTGGCTATTTCTGTCCCGAGATTTGGTCGAAAATGTGAAAATTCGAAATTTCGGCCTCCACTTTTTTTGGCCGTTGAGCTCGCCTAGCAGCCGATATGCGTTTTGCGGAAAATGATTATTAGTATGGTGTAATATGTTGAGACTATGAAACAACTCAATTGTTCAATATGTATGTATGAATAGTGTTATGTGGGGTTTTAGGGCGTGGCCAATACACTTCAAAAGTATATATAAACTGATTTTAAGCATAATTTTTCAGTTTTCCACTCAGTTTTCCACTCTGAAAATTGGTTTTTACAAAAAAGTATATATTCAATTTATTTTAGTTTATTTTTCATTTTCGATGTCAGAGGAGGATCTTCGTGTTAAGAAGAATTAAAAAACGATGGAGAAGGCGCTTCAAACGCCTGTGTCGGAGGCGCCGCCGCCTACAGGCGGTTGTGTTGTATACGTGTATTGTACAGTGAACGTGTATTATTGAATAGAAAATAGTAGATATGATGATATAGCGCTAGATTCTTTTTGATTATTTTTTCGAGTACACTTTCATTTTGCTTATCCTTTTTTTGTTAAATTGTTTTTGTTATTAAATTGTTATCATCTCTTTTTTTAAAAAAAATAAAATTGTTTTTGTTTTTTTCGCGCTAAATTTTCGAGTTGTGCGCGCAAATTTTTTTCAAAATTTTTAATAGCATCTAATCGGGCGCACACAGATCCATTATATAAGCCTTAAATTATGTCGATTGGCCATCTCTGTCCCGAGATTTGGTCGAAAATGAAAATTCGAAATTTCGGCCACCACTTTTTTATCGTCCAAATTTGGCCACCGGGTCGATATGGAAAATGGTTAATAGTATAGTGTTATATGGGGTTATTTATGTCGGGGATCACGAATTCGATATGTGTTTTATGTAGAATGTGTGTGGAGGGTCCTAATGAACCTCAATAGGGATATACTATATAATAATAAGGAAATAACGCGTAATCTCCTTTTCTCCTTTCGAGCATTTATAAAATCAAAGACAATGATGAGGTATATTTTTTTAACGGATTTAGGGGTAATCGAGGACGGCGCATCTGATGTATACAGTGGCTATATTCAAAAAAATTTTTTTGTATCTAATGGTCCTAAATAGGGTTTTTTAGTATATAGCGATTTGTGGGCGTGGCTACCACACTTCAAAAGCATATATAATGTGATTTTTCACATAATACTTCAGTCTTCGATTCTAAATTAAAGCGAAAAAAATTGTCTACAAAAAGAAATAATGCCATCGCGTGATCGCGCCTGCATATTGCGAAAAGAGAAAAATGGTCGCCAGCGTCGAGCGTGTTCGACCTCTAGGTCGTCGAGCTCGACCGTCGACCATCACGACGACATCCAATCCAAACGTCCTCTTCAGGGCGAGGTGTTGTTTAATATATTTTATAATTTTTCTGAGTTGGTATGAGAATAACTTAAATAAAATTTAAGGCGGCGGCGATGAGTGCGGCTGCGATGAGTGCGCCGGCGGCGAAGACGACAGCGGCGAGCGCGCCGACGGCGGAGAAGATGGCGACGAGCACAAAATCCAAGCGTCCTCTTCAGGGCGAGGTGTGGTTTAAAGAACGCATGCCCTTCAATATGCATTTTTTAACAACATTTTTTAAGGCAAAATAGAAAAGCCAAAATGGCGGAAATTTAAAAATATTTATGAAAAATTTTTTTTTGCTATTTTTCCTGTTTTTTATTTTTTTATATAAAAAAATTAATGTTATTCGGCGTGTTATTTATATTAGCGTATTTTATATTAGCGATGTTTTTAGTGTTTTTTTTTACGTTTACGAAATTTTACGTGTTTTCAAGAATTTTTTTTAGTCTTATAACATTTTAATTTTATATTTATTTATTACATTTAGACAATTATTTTCATGAGAAACCAAGGTATTGCCGTTTGCCCCGAAAACCAACGGGTTCGAAGAACTCATCGAATCGGTAAATCCAACAACCAACGGAACGCGCGCATACACAAGTTTCAAATCTTTACTTGGCAGAATGATTTAGTCCAGTATATTTGGAAAAACTCTATCAAGCACATTGTTGATGACACCATTGAGGTTCTCGAAGAGTTTCGCAACATAGACTTGAACGAAGAACCAAACGATGAAGATTTGGACCCATATTGGAATATATTTTTTGAGAAAATGTAGTATAAGTTATTTTCTTGTTGTTTTTTTATTGATTTTTTTTTAATAAAATGAAAAAATAAAATTTTTCATCTCTATTCATTCAGTAAAAATAATAAAATTTTTCATCTCTATTCGTTCAGTAAAAATTGTTGTCAGAAATAGCACATTGAAAAGCACAATTGAAAATAAAAAACAGGAAAAATAGCAAAAAAAAAAATTTCATAAATATTTTTAAATTTTTGCCATTTTGGCTTTTCTATTTTGCCTAAAAAAATGTTGTCAGAAAATGCATATTGAAGGGCATGCGTCCTTTAATATACTTAATAATTTTTATAAGTTAGATGAGAATAGGTTGAAAAAATATTTGGGTTGATGCATAGTTCGAGGTCGGAGATTACGATTTTGATATTGGTTTTTTGTAATTTTGTGTTTCAAGAGTCCCAAGTGGTCCTAAATTGAGTCCCAAATTTAAATTTGCTATTTTTGTATGTATGAAAGTGTTATATGGGGTAATTGGGATCGGTGAATATGATTTTCTTATTAGTTTTTTGTAATTTTGTGTTTCAAGGGTCCCAAGTGGTCCTAAATAGAGTTCAAACATTGAAAATGTTTAATTTGTAAGTTAAACAAAATTTAAGGCGGCGACGATGAATGCGGCTGCGATGAGTGCGCCGGCGGCTAAGACGACACCGACGAGCGCGCCGACGGCGGAGAAGACGGTGACAAGCGCGGCGGCGGCGAGCACAAAACCCAAGCGTCCTCTTCAGGGCGACAGCTACTGCCTATCTGGTGAAAACTTTATTGCCCAGGTCAACGCATGCGTCAAGACCAGTCCATTGTACGCAAAGTTCCGGAGCGTAACCTTAACCGAGAACATGCAAGTTCTGCCCAACCAGGTCGCGTTTTTGGACCTGTTAGAGAGCGTCAGAAAAGACGCCGGTCCCACGCCGGGAACTTTTCGCGTACCAGACGCCATGCGTGTCAATAGCCTGACCGAGCTGGTAGACTTTGTCTACGACAACGGCTTGGTTTTGTCTGATATGACCAGGCTGCGACAGTGCCTACTTTTGGCGCTGAAACGCGTGGATGTCCAGGCGCTCAATGATCAAATTCTGATGATCAACGAGCCCGTAATGGAGTATTTGTCGTCGGATGAGTCGTTGATCGACAATCCGCTCGACATTTACGCAGCAAACCATGATGTCGCCAACCTGAATAAGGTGGATGTTTCGCAGATGCCGCCGCAGGTCCTGCGCCTTAAAAAGAGGGCGATTGTCGTCCTGCTGCGAAACGTAAACGTCTACAACGGTCTCAGCAATGGGACCTGATTGGAGGTGCTGAATTTGGGTCAACATTTCATCGATTGCCGAATTGTCGCTGGTCCACATGCTGGTCGAGAGTTTCCGTTGAATCGGTTCCTCTTCCAGTATGAGGATAAGCGTGTGGATGGCAGTGGAGTCCGCATGACCCGCTTTCAGCTGCCCGTGTCGTTGGCGTTCGCCATGACAGTGAACAAGGTCAAGGCCAGACAGCAAATTGACGGCAAAGCAAAACGTCTCAGTCTTTACTTAAAAGACCAGGTGTTCAGCCATGGCCAGCTGTACGTCTGTACGTAGCGCTCAGTCGTGCTCGCTCTGCCGACGGAATTCGCGTCTACGTGCAAGGCGCTAACGATCCAATCCTGCCTCTCGATATTCACAACATTGTGATTAAGAACATTCTCTGAATTGTTCGTCGATGAGTGCCATTATTGCTTTTTTTTGATGGCCGAGGCGGTGGTCTGAGATGTTGTTTACCTCCTCGCTGTGCAGATTGGAAACTTTATTTTATAACAAAGGCTAAATAACAACAAAAAAACGGCGAGCGTAGCGAGCCAAAATGTTGAAGTGGATTAGGGAAATGTTTCAAATTACTCTTTCAAAAATAATAAATTGAGTCCCAAATTTCATTCGGACTCCGAACCACTTGCATAGCAACTCCTGCTCCCCCCCCCCCCTCTCCCCCCTCCCTCCTACCCCACCCACACACATCAATGTTATAGCATAAATTAAACAATGAATAATAATAACACGGAACTCTAGTGATAATATAGTCAAGCGGTTTCGCAGTGGATTCCTTCAGCGGCGATACGGAGTCCCAAGCGTGACTTGAAGACTTGAAATTTTCGGCGATGACTAACAACTATTTTTGACATTTTTTGATTATAACTTTTTATTGGGGTGAGACATTTTTAAGATTTTAGTTTTATTTTAAAGTCCATTTAATTTTGCATAGAAGCTATCCAAGATATTTTATTATCTTTTTTTAAATTAACTTCAATAAGCATTAAAATAATGCCGACAGTTGGATAATTGTTAATAAAAATCGAAATTGCTAGATTTTTACTTACTATTTTAGAAATACTATTTATATTTATTCCAATATTCATGAAGCCTTTTTTTAAGTATATATAGAATTAAGCAAGAATATCCCAAATATTAAAAATTAGATCAAATGGTACAAAATTTAAAAAGTTATGATAAATTGAAAATTGACAAAAAATAGCTGCGGCCCATCGCCGAAAATTTCAAGTCAAGTCACGTTGGGACTCTAAAGGAACCCACTTCGAAACCGCCTGAAGATCCATGTTATTGTTATTCATTGTTTAATTCATGCCATTTTCATTTATTAATAAAATATTGATAAAAACACTTTTAGAAGTTTTTTTGGGACACTCTGTATTAAAAAAATATTTTTTTGCTCACTACAAAGATGTAAAATCACGAATAAAAATCACGAACCAACAATTAATTCTAAAGATTTACGGCTTCAAACATATTTAAAAATTTATTCTAATAATTTTGTGTTAAATATTTCCTAAAACTTAAAATCACTTTTGACTATTCAAAAAATTGTATTTAATTACTTATCAATTTTTCCACTCCTTTTTTGACATCGTTACGCATATCACATGACTTTGCTATTAATACTTAAATTTTATGTGTTTCATTTTTTTTCGAAATTTTTAATTAATATCGATTTTTTATATTTTTGATAAAAGTTATTAATTTATAAAAATTATCTTTTATAGCTTTGTTGTGGGATCAACTTCGCAAATCTTTTGTCATTCATTGTTCTCGGAACAGAATCTTTTCGAGTAAAAGTTAAATTAATTTTAATTACCAAAAATATCTATGACTTCATAATACAAAATTTAGAAGAAACATATAGAATGTGATTTGTGCCATCATATAGCAAGAAAGCCACAGCTTTGGATCAAATGCATGGTTTTGTTAAAATTGATTTAAAATTTTTTTAAAAAGATTTTTATAATTACTGTAACTTTTTGTAAAATTGATTGTTTTGTTTGTCTTAGGAACTTGCACACGAACAAAAAGTTTTGCTTATTGACGCATGCTATAATGTATTCCACTCTGTGCGTATTTGCCAACTCACAACACGTATGCGTGAAGCTCGTATGGCTGGCACAATGTCAAATATATTGTGCCATCAATGCCAAATTTCTTCAATTGCCCGAAGTAACGCGTGCTTGTAATTCTTTCATCAACAATGGCCATGAACAAGCTATTATGCAAGTTGTTCGGACAATTGATATTTCTGAACAAGTCTCTAATTCAGAAAAATTTTCAGCTCATGTTTGTGAATATTTATGTAGTTAGTTTTGTAAAAAGATAATTAAAAAATTCATTATATGTTTTTTTCATTATTTATAATAAAGTTATGATTCAAATTACATAATATTTACCTAAATTTTATTAACAATGGAATTTAATTTGTATACATGTATTGGCTTTGTGCATATATTCGTAGTTTTTTTAAATTAGATATTAAAACAACGATAGATAGCCTCCGGCATTATTTATGACAGCCTCCCAATGTTCAGGTAATTTTTGGATTCGAGGGTTTTCACGAAGTAAAGCGTTCAAACGGTCTTCATTAATCATCGGTATTCGTCCTGATCGATTTGCATCACTAAAATCAAAATTTCTATCTTTGAATCGAGAAAACCATTTTTGCGCAGTGCTGTCGCTAATTGTATCTTCACCATAACATTACGGATGCTTCGAGCAGCTTCTATGGCTTTAACACTTTTAAATTAAATTCGAACAAAGGATGTGTTGGAAATAAGCGTTTTTATCTACTTGAGGCATCCAAATGACTAGAAAAAACAAATTATTACAATTAGTGTTGTGACGGAGTTATAAGAAGAAATTCTAAGTATGTGATCAAGGTCCGTGTAGCTCAGTCGGTAGATCAGCGCTCCGGTTAAGCGTTGGTCGCAGGTTCAAGCCCTGCCACGGGAGTCACCTTTTTCACATACACAACAATTAGCATTCAACTTGAAACATGTTTTAAATACAAAAAAAACTGGCTTTCAGATGGTATATAGCACAAAAGTAAAATAAAAATTTAAATGGCCATGAGTCAAAAAATGATGAGTCAAAAAAAAACTTTATGAATATATGCAACAACCAAATATATTAAAGATATGAGAAACAATTAATTAAATTTTATTTAAAAATTTACATGAAACAGGTTTTACATTCTTTTTTTTGCACGGTTTGAAGTCATAAATGAATATAAATTTTAAAAAATATATCTTGATTGTGGATGCGCAAAAATGCAATGTCCGTTGGCATTTTTCATAAAATTTATCGCAAATATAAATCAAGTTTTTTTTCGTAACTTAATTTAAATTTTCTATTTAAAAAGAAAAAATATAGGAAAAAAATTCAATTGCACTTTTCAAATTTTTCCATGGTAGTTTGATTTCTTTTTTAATTTTTAATTTAAATACCAAACTGAAAACTTACAAATCAGTTAGTAATTACTTAAATCTAAATAGTATACTATTTCCTAAATAAACTAATTTCGCGTGTATAAGGCCGGGTGTTTTGAGCCAAATTTAAATTTGCGCCAATGAGTTCATTCTGTTGTATCGGATCCGTTGGAGTCCAAATTTTGTGAACGCCTTTGTTTCGGTTTCATAAAAGTGGGCACAAATTTTGGATTTGCTTGGATCCAATACAACAGAATGAACTCATTGACGCCAATTTAAATTTGGTTTAAAACACACGGCCTTATGCACGCGAAATTAGGGAACTTAAAACAATATTTATTACTTAATTTTGACATTATTTGTTAGTGTAAAATGAGCGTAAAGTTTGCTGCGGGTCTCGCCATTGGCATTGGTATGTTGGCCACTTTAACATGTTTCGTTGTTGTACCAATGATTCACGCCGATATTCGTCTAATTCACGAAGAACTTATTGATGAAATGCAAATTTTTAAAGCAAGTATTATCAATTTTAAGAGATAAAATTTTTTGTAAATATTTAATTTATAATATTATTCTTTAATATTCATATTAATTTTCTACGATTATAATAAGATACATATACATAGAAATCATACAAGATGAAGTTTTAAAGTTATAAAATTTTATATGTTATGTATAGGTGCAATCGGATGAATTGTGGGCAAAAATGATTAAATTAAATGAAGATGATAGTTTCACTAGTCATATTCGTAATCGTCGACAGTATGCCGCGTCAAATGACGCAGCTACTGTAAATGCTCCTTCTGGTGGGGACTACAATATTAAAGGTGATAAAACGATCTCTCCAACAACAAGTATTAAAAAAATAGTTGGCTCACAGAAACAAGATACATCTCAAATAGCAAACAAATGTAATTGTGCCAAACCAGCAATTAGCGATAAATGTCCTTCAGGACCGCCAGGACCAAAAGGGATTGCAGGTATACCGGGCGAACCTGGAGTGCCTGGCGAGGTAAATATTAAATAAATTACATTTATGAAAATAAATTTTTATGAATTCTTTAAATTGTATAGTAGTTATAGTCATTTCAGGAAGGGTCACCGGGTGAACCTGCCGAAGATATTCAAGCACAACAGCCACAGGCTGAAAAATGCTTCCATTGTCCAATCGGACCACCAGGTAGTTTTATTAATATGTATATATGCAGGTACTATGCTAAAAAATATATCATAAAATAAAAATATATTTGCAGGTCCTCCTGGTGTTCTTGGACGTCCTGGCCCTCGAGGAATGCGAGGTAGAAATTTTTCTCTTAAATTTAATTTATACTTTTCTTTTTTTTTAAATTAATTAATTACAGGTGCTAAAGGGCAACCAGGAATGCCTGGACGCGATGGACAACCAGGTTTCCCAGGGGGAGTAAGTATTTTTATTAATAACCTATATATATATATATATATATATATATATATATATATATATATATATATATATATATATATATATATATATATATATATATATATATATATATATATATATATATATATATATATATATATATATATATATATATATATATATATATATATATATATATATATATATATATATATATATATATATATATATATATATATATATATATATATATATATATATATATATATATATATATATATATATATATATATATATATATATATATATATATATATATATATATATATATATATATATATATATATATATATATATATATATATATATATATATATATATATATATATATATATATATATATATTATATATATATATATATATATATATATATATATATATATATATATATATATATATATATATATATATTATATATATATATATATATATATATATATATATATATATATATACAGGGTGCGGAAAAAGTTCTGCTAATGTATTTTTCAGATACTTTAAACAGCGCGAAAGTACATAGGCAAAAATAACAAAACAATTTTAATGAATAATTAACAAAGTTTATTAAAACTATAAAGATTACTTTGAACAAAAAAAATTACAACAAATTTTCAAATGCCTCCTTCGGCCTCGATATTATTTTTTTAAACAAGGCATCTTGGAAAATTTGACCCCAACGATGGTCGCCCAAATTGTTCCATGGGGGCTAAAATCGTCCCAGGCGCGTGTTAAAGCCATCTTCAGTGTGTCAACATTGGCGTATCGTGTAGCCGAGTTTTTTTTTGCTCCAGGATGGACCACACCGAGTAGTCCATCGGGTTAAGATCCGGTGAGTTAGGTGGCCATACGTCTTTGTTCCAAAATCCCGATGAAACAGCTCTTCGCAGGTGACGATGGTCGAGTTGGCAGAATGCGCCGGCGCCCAGTCCTGCTGGAGCACGAATCCACCCGGGCCGAAGTGATTCGTTGCCCACGGCTCCAGTACTTCACGGAGCACTAATACGCTTTTGATAGCTGGCGGTGTTGATTTTGACGTTTCGCTCAATGAAGACCAGAGGCGTCTTCCCGGTGGCGCAGATCCCGGCCCAGACCATGACCGAGACAGGAAAGTGGCTGCGGCCGATGGTTTTTGCCGCCACAGTCTTCTGCTGCCCCTTCTTGAGAAGTTGACGGCGATTCTGGCGGTTGTGGAGTGTACTCTCGACAGTACAAAAATCTTCTCGTCGGTGAAAAGCACTTTCGACAAGCGACCATCGCCGATCAGTCGACGCATTCGAGGTCGCGGCATTTCTGCAGCTCGTTTTGCCTTCATCGCTTCATTCAAGAAGTGTACGCGAGCGATCTTGTGAACTGCGCAGTCCCAGCTTCCATCTTGACGATCAGTGACGAACGGTTTTCTCATCAACGCCGAGCTCTTTCGCCATCTTCCGCATGGACACTTATGGATTTCGACGAATTCGGCATCTCACTTTGTTGACGTTCTCTGGAGTGGTCGCAGTGGTTGGACGACCACTTCGAGGACGGTCCGCAGTCCCTCCTGTCTCCTTTTGTACCTTTACGATCCTCTATAGACTGTACTTTGACTTCAAACCCAGTCGTTCGAATAATGTCCGCCGTCTTCATGCCAGCCTTGTGCAACTCGACAACGGTGACACGTTCATTTTCACGAGACATAACACGGATTTAACTAAATATAAAACAAAATGAAAACCACAATTTTTAGACCCAAATTTCACAAGGAATTCAATAAAATAATATAGAAATACAAAATAATCACAATGATATAAAGCCATAATGGCGCAAAATTAAAATTAGCAAAACTTTTTCCGCACCCTGTATATATATATATATATATATATATATATATATATATATATATATATATATATATATATATATATATATATATATATATATATATATATATATATATATATATATATATATATATATATATATATATATATATATATATATATATATATATATATATATATATATATATATATATATATATATATATATATATATATATATATATATATATATATATATATATATATATATATATATATATATATATATATATATATATATATATATATAACAAAATCTAATCCTAATAAATTGTTCTAGTTGGGACCACAAGGAAAACAAGGCACACCAGGCGAGCCCGGAGTACAAGGTGTACAAGGAGACGATGTAGACATCATTCACGGTTTGCCCGGAATCAAAGGAGCTCCGGGCACACAAGGACCAGATGGTAAATTATATTCTGATCAAAATTATGCGCACGTGTAAAACAATTTCTTGTAGGCGACCCAGGACCGCCCGGACAGCCAGGACCAGTTGGTCCCCAAGGACCAGTAGGTGATGTTGGCCTACCAGGATTAGATGGAAAAAATGGCGATGATGTAACTTTTATTTTTAATATACGCGTTTGCAAATGTCTTGAACTAATTTTTTTTTATTTTTACTATTTAACTATTGAGCAGCAAATATTAAAAACAAAACAATCCAGCTAAAGACATCTTTATACATTCAAAAATACAGAAAGTAATTATTTTAAAAATATATTTGGTCACGTAAATATCGTTTAAATGATAAAAATAATAAAATAATAAAGAATTTATTTTTTCTTAAAACTTTTGCGATCGTTTGTACATATTATTTTTTTATGAAGTTAAACATTACTAACAAAACTAATCGTTGAATATTAAAGGGAGATCCGGGCGAGCCAGGAGAAGAAGGAGAGCCTGGCGACGATGCAGAATATTGTCCATGTCCGAGTCGCAGTGTAATGGCAGCAGCTGCTGCACGTCAGCAACAAGCTGGCGTATTTGCAGCGAATGTAAGTGCACCAACGTCACCACAGCAAACTTCGTACTTTTTCAGACGTCGACTCCATTAATTAATTATAATTACTTGAGCATGATCGATTTGTATGTTTTGTCATATTTTATATGTTACAAAAACAATAAAACAAAGAAGTCAATGAAAAATGAACAACAAACTAATAAAATATAGTGTTTTCTTAAATGTGAAAAAAATACTTTTTTTAAATTGATTTTTCTGAGTTAGATGCCAAAAAAATTTTTCATTTTTGATAAAATTGAAAAATTTTAATCAAATGCAGATTCAAAAATTGTATTTATTTTAAAAAAGTTCACAAATAAAAAAATTTATTGATGATTAAAATCTAGAGATTTAAAAAATTTATCTGTATATATTGAATTGAAATAATAAAAATGTAAAAGTTCATTTTTCGATAAAATGTTCATATTGTACCTGTTAAATAATATTTTGTGAAAAAATAAAGTTTTAATTGTTAATGACATTATTATAAATTAAATTAAATTCCCAAACTTATTGTTATAAAACTAATTTTCTTTTGATTTTAAAAATATTATTGCCCATATTCAAAGTGGTTATTCGATTCAGAATTAAAATCTCTATCGATTGCGTTTCGAATGAAAATTTTAAGTAACTTGGAAGAAGAGTATTGGTTTCATTCTTCAGTAGGCAACTTTTGGCTTAATTTTGGCGAAGTTAAAAACCATTTTTAAGCTGGAAATCTGAAGTTTATAATTTTTTGGTTAAAATTTTACAAAATGTTGTCATTTTTATGTGAAACAAAAAAATTACGTTGAAAAAGTTTATGTGATATTTTACAAATGTTTTAAAAAAATTAAAAACAAAGTTAAAATTAATTTTTAACTTGTTAAAATTAAGTCAAAAGTTAAAAACGATTTTTAATTTTGCCAAATTTTATGTAGGTAAAAGGTATATAGGCGATACATACACACATATACATACACAAACACAAAAACACATACACACTCGCAAATCAGAAAAAAAATTAAAATAAAATTTTGGAAAAAGTTAAAAAGTTTTAAATTTTTTTTTAATTTCGAAAATCGAAAATTGAAAGGAAATATTTTCGAAAATCGAAATTTGTTGCACCTGGTATGTACAGTCGCGGACAAAACATTGGCAAAATTTTTCACTTTTTTGTTTTTTCAATTTTTCCATCAAAATCAGAAACTCCTGAAGGAAGTCAAATATGCCATTTTATAGAGGATTTTCTTAGCTACAAAACCAGTATACTTACTTTCAAAATAACTTTTCCTAACAAAACCTAATAATGTATTAACCAAAATCACTTCAAAATTCCATCGGACAAAACATAGGCAAAAAATTTTATTTGGGTTTTAAACCCATCCGAAATGATTTTTCGATTTCGGTAAATCTATTTCTGGTTGGTTCATACATTCTTAACTATACAAAATGGCACCTCCACGCGTTGATCATCGAATGGAGTCTTTAATCGTCCGACTGAGGGATGACGATGGAACGACATGGAAACATTTCGGATCACGTGAAGTTGAACCCGGGGACGTGTTTTAAGATCTATCGACGAGTGAAGAACCCAAAGGAGCTAAATAAGGGCGGTCGACCTCGAAAACGGATGAAAAATAAATTTAAATTTTGTTTTCTTGGCAAATTCGCTTTTTAAAATCGGTAAAAACAGAAGGCTCTTTTGTACTTGTTAAGGTAAGAGTACACTTTCAGAACCGACAGAAGGATTGCGCGCAAGTCGTCGGAAAATCCTCATTTGACAGCGCCAATGCTCAAATCGGAATTGAAACTAGCAAATGTGAGCTCCAGGACCGTTCAACGTAGCCTCTGCGAAAGGAATTTCATGGCCGTCGTCCAGCATTGAAACCGTGGATATCGAAGAAGAATGACTGCGCGACTGAAATTTGCTCAAGATCATATTGATTGGACTGTTGAGGATTGGAAAAACGTATTATGGTCCGACGAATCAAAGTTTAACCTTTCCAACAATGATGGCAAAGGTTACATTCGTAACCTAAAAAAACACAGATACAATCCGAAGTATACAATACCTACTGTAAAGTTCGGAGGGGATAACATTATGGTTTGGGGATCGTTCTCGTGGCACGGCGTTGGTCCGCTTCATCGTATACACGATAAAATGGATCAAATTCAGTACTGTGAAATCCTGGAGACCGTTATGTTGTCATATTCGGTGCAAAATATGCCGATGGGCTGGTCGTTCATGCACGATAACAACCCCAAACATACGGCAAAAATAAAAACATTCAATAATGGTGTTTCCTTATTGGCCTGGCCAGCGCATATTTGAACCCCATTGAACATCTTTGGGCGGAGATCGAAAGGCGGTTGAAGGGTCAGAAATTCAATAATGGAGATGCCTTGTTTGAAGCCGTAAATAATATCTGGGGTTCGTAGCCGTGGTGGCAGCGAAAGGTTTCGCGACCAAATATTGAATATTTCGAGTGGTTGTTATTTTTTGCCTATGTTTTGTCCGATGGAATTTTGAAGTGATTTTGGTTAATACATTATTAGGTTTTGTTAGGAAAAGTTATTTTGAAAGTAAGTATACTGGTTTTGTAGCTAAGAAAATCCTCTATAAAATGGCATATTTGACTTCCTTCAGGAGTTTCTGATTTTGATGGAAAAATTGAAAAAACAAAAAAGTGAAAAATTTTGCCAATGTTTTGTCCGCGACTGTATGTACATACATAAATATATATATTCATATTGTATGCATATGTATTTGGCCCCTCCCATAGCTAATTCCTTAACAACAACAACGGCCGTTTCCAGTATATTTTTTAGGCTTTTTGCTAAAACTTGAATAAATTATAAGTTTTTTTTAGTAAGAATTTCTCATATTTTTGTGGCTCCATTCTCTCTTCCCAGCATTTATATTCTTATTTTCTCATCTTTTTATTCTCATAATTTCATATACTCATAAATTCCAGGGCTTTTCAATGTTTTGATATGTTTATTTACGATATTACATTTTTGAGGCTGAGAAATTTTCTGCAAAACCAATATTTTACGTTTTTTTTGAATTAAAAAAATTCCTGAATAAAATTAATAAATTGATTTTATTTTAAATTGATGAAAAATTTACTCAACAAAATCAAAAGATATTAACTTCGTAACTTTTGAAAATTTGACAATGAGAACTTTTCGATAGAATCAAATTATGTATGTGTTTTTTATGCTTTTTATGTATGTTACTGGAAAATATATGTTGCCTTACTAACAGCAAAAACGGTTGAAAATTCGAATTGGCGCGTATTTCGCCGTGAAAATTTCTATTTCGAAAAGATCTTTTGGAAAAGCAAAAAAAATTTCCCGATGAATGTACACATGAGGAGAAACAAATTTTTTAAATATTTTTTCTTTTCTTTTCGTTTTCATTTCTATCGTGACTTTTTTAATTTTTCTCTTTTATTCGTTTTTTTTCCTTAGCTAGTCTACTCTCCTCATATCAAAAAGAAAAATGGAAGAAAAAGGGTGGTAGTGTTTTATTGTTGTTATTTGTCTTTTTTTTGCATATATATACATTTTTGAGATCACATGTTTTGTTGTTTAAATGAGAATATACAATAGCAGACGAATGGTGGAGCCAGGACATCTAAATTATTTTTTAAATATAATAATATTATAAAGATTGCTTCAATAATGTTTCGGATTGCAACGCTATATTAAAAGGGCTAGACGCTATATTAAACGCATTATATGACCAAAAAAGGGGTGAACCCTTTTGGTATTTTTTTTTTGAAAATTTACGGGAAACTTTTTTCTTTTAATTTCATTAAGAATTCAACAAAAAATAAGATACAAATCCATCAATGGACATCTCCACGCGATGATAGGGTGGAAACGTTTATAGTTCTAAAAAAATTAAAAATGATTTGTAAAATTATTATTAAATTCGTGATCGGCATGTCGTTTTCTGTAAATTTTTACAAAAAATGGCTAAAACGTGCATTTATTCTTCTAATATAATGTTCAGTTTTTTGTAAATGAAAATTTTAATTTTTAAGGCATTGGCCTCCAAAGATCAGCCAAATTTCTATCACAAGATCGGCGAAGCTATTGGGATTCTCTTTTGTATTTGCCTCAATTGAATAAAAACTACGACGTCTTTCATTTGACGCGCTTTAAAGAAAGTAAATTTTGGGTAATTTAATCTATCGAAAATTAAAAATTGCACAGTGTTCGGCGGTGCCAAAAGAACTACGGGTCTTCATCATCAACGATTGCTTTTTCCCTCTTTAATTTTTTACGGGACGTTATTTATTCATTTTCTTCGCACTGTGATTTCTTTATCAAGTCATTTAGTCACTACGCTTTCTGGTATTCTCTATAACAAAAAGGTGCATTATTTTCTTTCATTAGTAATTGTATAATTTTAATTATAATTTTAATTATGTATTTGAGATATACATAATTACAAATTATTATTTAATATTATTTTTTTGTTGATGTCAATCTAGAACATTAAACTTTGCTAAATTTACGTTCACAAAATCAAATAGATAAATTAGAATTAATATCGACCAAAAAGGATTTCTTAGAATGAACTCTTCTTATACAAATGGTTTTGCGCAATCGACCGATTGCGGTGAGCGCGTTCGCACTGCTTCTCATGCCGGCTCATGGTACGCCGAGAATGCGCACGAGCTCAACGCACAACTTACTAACTGGCTTGACGCCGTTGGTGCTCCCATCGGCGAACCCGCACGCGCCATTATCTCACCGTACGTTAATGGATTTTTGAAGAAAAAAATTTTTTTTTAATTTGAGACCATATTTTGTTCGTATTTTGAATTTAATTATTTTATTCAAGATTTTTTTCTGGTTTCTAAGACTAAAGCTTTTTTTTGTTTGTTATCAAAGATGACAACAAAATTTATTCAAATAGCAAAAAAAACAGCAAAAGTTTTGATCGTGTGGGCTAGAAAAATTTCCTAATATTAAGTCATAGTCTAAGCCTAAAATCAAAGTGGTACATAGGTTAAGCCTAATTGCCTGAGTCTAAGGTTTAGCCTCTGTAAGCCTAATTGGCTGAAATGGATGACAGACAATGAATAAAAACCAAAGAAAAAATTTTCGAGATCCGATAACCGAAAAAACAAACTTTTTAAAAGATTGTCCAAGATTTTAAAAAATCTTGGAAATCGAATAAAAAATTGATTGTGAACTAAAGAAATTATAAGAAAATAAAACTGAAAATGGAATTATGACACTTTGTATCAGGGGCGTACCGGAAATGATTATAAAATTTCATTGAAAAATCGGAGAAAATCGCCCAAAAACCTAGAAAAACGGAAATTTGAAATTTTTAGAAAATTTTTATAATTAAAAAAAAATAATTTCTCTAAATTTCCGAAATTTTGGTCATTTTTTCTGAAATCGAAAAAAAATGGCCAAAAACTTTGTAAATCCAGACTCCTGCTGCTTTGTATGCTAATTGAATTATTTTCTTTTAGCCATGCTGGTTATACTTATTGCGGTGAGACGGCTGCCTACGCCTTCAAACAAATTGTGCCTGATCGAATGTAATTAAAGCGTTTATTTAATTCGGAAACATATTTTTAGCATTTAAATGTCGTTTTATAGAAAGCGAATTTTTATATTGGGACCGTCTCACGTTGTGTATTTGTCGGGATGCGCTCTCACCAGTTGTGCCAAATATCGCACACCTCTCGGCGATCTCATCGTCGACACGGATTGTGGGTTGTTAAAATAATATATTTTTCTAGCACTTATTCAGTTTTCGATAGTTATACGATTTTCAAACTAGAATTAAAAAAAATATTTTTGCTCTCACAAGAGAACATTCTAGAGTGTCCAAATTTCTCCAAGATTGGCACATTGAATAATTTCGGGGTGGAGACGATAATAATTTTTGCCAATTTTTATTTCTTTGGAGGGTATTTTTTTTTAAGTAATCTGAAAATTTGACCCCAATCTTTCTTTTTTTTGGAGTTTTTTATCAGCCTCTACCATTTTGTATTTGATTATTTATTATTTTCTATTTTTTTATTTTAATCTTTATCTTAATTTTTTATTTTTGATATATTGATCGAATTTTCTTTTTATCTTTTGTAAAAAATTTGCTAGATTTTTTAATTTTTGTAATCTTTCTTTAAAAAATTTTCTTTTGATTCACAGTGAACGATGAGCTAATGGCTGCACATGGCTCACAATTTGAATGGATGGGCTTACGAAACGAGGAGGCTGAGCACAGCATCGAAATGCAGTTGCCATTTATCGCTAAAATCATGGAAAAGTATGGGGGCAAACGTGGACTTTTGAGAGCGATTCCATTTATTTATTTACGTTTTTAGTCGCTCGCCCGGCACTTATAAAATCGTCCCGGTGCTGGTTGGCTCATTGTCGATGGTGCGTCAGGCAGCGTACGGACGGATTTTTGCTCCCTACATCGCAGATCCGCACAATGTGTTCGTCGTCTCGTCGGATTTTTGTCATTGGGGTTAAAGATTTTTTCGTTATTATTTTTATAAAAAAAATGTGTCGATAAATATTTTTTTTTTATAGAATACAAAAAAGTGAGAAATAACGCTTAAAATTCTTAATCGGAATTAGGTCTCGGAATTTGTTTTTGCTATAATTTTTTAATTTCTTTTTTATTCGATTTCTGAGAGTCCGAAATTTTTTTAAATATTATCTAGCTCAAAAAATATAGCAAAAAAGGCTATCGCGTTGAATTAGATTACTATGTATCAGGGATACGTCGGTTTTTTGACATTTTTTCCTTCCGATTTCCAAAATTTTGGCCCTTTTTCGAAAATATCGAAAATGTTTTTTCACTTGTTATATTTTTTAAATTATTATTTTAAAGGCAATCGCTTTCGTTACACACCCACAGATCCCTCGGCTGGTCGTATTATTCACGAACAAATCGCCAATTTGGACGAGCGAGTAAACTTTTATGATAAGATTTTATCTAGGCTTTTTTACTTTTAAATAACACGCCAATTCGAAATAAGAATTTTCTAAAAAATACAATATTTTTCGTAGTTCTAATTTTTTTCAGTTTTAAAATAAAATAAGCATCTTTCTTTTTTGTTTTTATTTTACAATTTTAGGGAATGAATGCCATCGCCACTCTTAACCCTCAGGTTTTCAATGACTACCTCAAGAAGACACAGAACACCATCTGCGGTCGCAATCCCATTTGCGTAATGTTACAGGTTCGTATGCTTTTCCTCACTTTCTAAAATCATAAATTTTTTAAAATCAATTCTTTTTTTTTTGCAGGCGTCTGTTTGTTAGACACAAACATTTGATTTTTTTAAAGTTGAAATTGTTTTAGGCAGCCGAACATTTTCGGCAGATGAACAATCACACTGCCGAAATGCAATTTCTCAAGTACGCACAATCGAACAAGGTAAATAATATTCTTTTAGTCTAATAATAAAAAAGTAAGATTGACGATTACAGCTTATTTGATTTTTTTCCTCTTATTTTAGTGCCGTACAATGAACGATTCATCGGTTTCATATGCTGCCGGAGCGCTTTTTATTCGTCCAAAAATGTGACAAAAATTTTTAAGGTCATGTATTTGATTATACACTGACCTTTTTTGGTCTGAATTTGTTCAATCTTCTGTCTACTTTCTATAATATTTTTTCCCGATCTTTTCGTTCCTCTTTTTTCAATAAAATAAAATTTTCTTTTTTATTTTAATGAGGTTTAATTTTTAACGAGAAATACAAAACAAATGCGATGAATCTTGTTAATAAATTTTTATCGCCTAAATTTTGTTGAGCAGCACAAAAATTACTTGAAATAAAAATATTTATAATATACAGGGTGGCGCATTCGTGTGGCGGAATTTCAATTGGCTCTAACTTTTTTACTTTCTAAGCAAATTGTAAAATTCTTTTCGCATTCGATTCTTCGATTCCCAAGGTTTTACCATTTTATTTCACACCAAACTTGTCGATATTGGTTTCGGATTACAAATTTACTAATCTAAACTTTTTTGCCACTTTTAAAAAACGAGATTTTCGTTAATAGAAAATTCATGTTAATTTTTTGGCATCATAAATTAATACATTTATATGCTTTGTGAACTAAATTAATGATTAGAACCCGAACTCTTTTTAAATAGGTATATATTTTTTACTCATAACAAACACAATTATTTGAAGGGAAGGTTAAGAATTCTGTTAACTCAACCAAAATTATTGTTTGGTAAATGCCGGGTTCGAAAAGGATTTCTAGCCCGGCGTTTTAACTAACCATAACTATCTTTTTTATATAAATCAATTGATGAAAATTTTTTTGCATTGATTCTTCTGAACTTTTTGTTTAATGTGAACAAAAAATATTAGCACCTGAATTTTTCATTAAAGCGTTATAAAAAATGTCTCAAATTCGGGTTTGTGTTCCTTTCATCAATGATATAAAAGTATTTAATTTATTTTTTGTCCCTATTTATTTGTCCCAAATTATTTATGTCATTTTTATTGGTAAGTTTGTCTTTTTTATATTTTTATAAAATTTTCGTAAATTTTTAAACATTGTGGAAAAGCGATTTAAAAAAATAATTTATTTTTATCATTTTAACATACAGTCAAACCTCTCTAATCCGTCACCCCTCTAATCCGTCACCCTCACTAATCCGTCACTTTTCTTCGGCCCCGACGAAATTTAGCGTATATTAATGTTTTAATTCGTCATCCAGACCCTCTATAATCCGTCACTTTTTTGAACATTTTTAAGAAATTTTTGGCATCTTAAGTTCATCAATTTTAGCGATGTCCAGCGAAAAGCGCAAGCGAAGTAACCTCACTCTTGGGAAGAAGAAGGAGATCCTAGAAGCGGCACTAAAGAACCCGAATAAGTCTGCTATGGCAAAGCAATTCGACGTACCAAGGACGACAGTCAATGACATCCTGAACTCGCGAAGCTCGATCGAAGCGGCAATTGAAGAGGGAGTTCCAGCAAAGCGCAAGAGATTGACTCAAGCTCAAGATTCGAAGCTCGACGAAGCGGTGCTCAAGTGGCTGAAGCAAACGCGTGGACAGAATCTGACAGTTAGCGGAGATCTAGCCAAGAGGAGATTGCTGAAGAGGTCATGCGTGAGGATGGGCAAAAAGGAAGCGACAACGAAGAGCCGCCGATCGAGGAGCCTCCGATCTCGCTTAAGGAAGCTCAAAGCGCGTTAAGGGGAGAAGAACAGCGAGGAACCCGGCGTGATGAAGGCTTGCGATCAACTCGAGGAAAAGATGGAGGAGATCCGCCGGAAAACGATGCGCCAGACAACACTCCTGGAGTTCCTAGGTTAGCAGGAGTTCTTCTATCTGTGTTTGGCTCCGGAATAAAGACATTTGACTAGACTCCATCTTTTCTGATCAGTTTGTTGCTTGACTACAAAGCTTTTTTTCAAAACCTCTCTAATCCGTCAGCCTCGCTAATCCGTCACTTTTCTCCGGTCCCGACGAGTGACGGATTAGAGATGTTTGACTGTATTTATTTTAAATTAGAGCTTATAAATTTTTTCTTCTTAAAATACAATACATGTAATTATATTTTTATACTTTTCTAATTTCTCACAAACATGAATATTCCTGATTTTCCATTAATATTTATTCACCAGTTTTCCTTTCCTTTCCGGAAATGAAGGAATCACCAAATTCAATTTTATAATAGGGATTGCTTGTGGATCTATGCTATTATTGTTCTTAATTACGTCAATTTTCACTTCTTAAAATTTTAAAATCGAGCATTTCACATTAAAATAGCTAATTTCAGCGAATTCACTTAAAAATCTCACATTAAAAACTTTCTAGATTAGCTTCCGATGGAGTAGTATTTAAATTTTTTCTTTTTTATTTTATTTAAATTTTTTGTCTTGAATATGTCGTACTTCTATTATCTTACTGTATTAATCATATTGTATTGTATCAACAATAGTTACGAACAATATAATGGTTACAATAGTGCCCCGATGTTGGTTCCACATGCACATTATCATTCAGGTTTTTGATTAAACTTCATATATTTTGTTTTAAAATTGATAAAAATATAATTCTATATACATATTCACACTTCTATATGCCAACTCTATCTTTTCGTGATTTATTTATAAATCAGATTTTAGTGGGATTCTTCACATAATAAACTTATTGATTTATCCTAAATCCATTACAAAAAATATCAATTGAACGTGCATAATCTGAAAATCCAATTTTTTCGTTTTATTTTGGGAAAAATGGCCTTATTTCCAAAAAATATTTAAGTAATTTTCAAAAAAATTAAATTCATTTTTGTTGCTTCCTGTATATACGCTAGAGTTAATTTGTCGAGGCATATATATTAGGGTTTTCGGAAAGAAACCGCGTTTTGATCCAAAAACAAAATTTATTATAAAAACAAAATTACAACACTTTAATCCAAAAGGTATTCGCCATTATTATTGACTACTTGTCGCCAACGTCCACGCAAAGAATGGATGCCTCTCTCGAAGAACTCCGCCGGCTGCGACTCAAAGAAGTTGGACACCCAAATTTCGATCTCGTCGTGGTTTTTGAACTTTTTCTCGGCCAGTGAGTGCTGCATCGACCGGAACAGATGATAATCGGATGGTGCCAGGTCTGGGCTATATGGCGGATGAGGAAGAACTTCCCAGCCCAATTCCTCGATTTTCTGCGAAGTGACCTTTGCGATATGCGGCCGAGCGTTGTCGTGGAGGAATTTCGTCGACGCCGTGGTGTCCACGCCTTGTCGCCCTAAGGCTCGGTCAAAGCGGCTCAATTGGTCTTTGTAGAGGTCCGCCGTAACCGTCTGACCAGAATCCAGAACCTCAAAATACACCAAACCTTTACTGTTCCACCAAACACAAAGCATAACCTTTTTGCCGTGTGGTCGGCAATGGTCGTTTGACCGCAACCAAACCGTTCTGCCAGCTCTCGAATTGTTTGGCACGGATCCGACTCTATTGCTTCCTTCAACAGGTCATTGTCGACGACTTCAGGTCGATGTCCATGTTCATGATCCTCCAAGCTTTCGTCGCCACTTCTGAATCGTTTAAACCACTCCTGGCATTGACGTTCAGACAGGGCTTCCTCGCCAAATACTTCAAATAGCGCACGATGAAATTCAGCAGCCGATTTGCCGTGCTTAAAGTCGTACCACATGCAAGCTCGCATTCGAAATTTTTGATCAGACATTTTCTAAAAACTTTTTTAGTAAAAAATTTTAAAGTATACATAGACAAGTTATATATCAAACGATGCGCAAAAAAACGCTCTATCTGATAGATAAAACCAATTTACAAAATCTTTTATTATATGAGAAAAATAAATAAACAAATCCAACCGCGGTTTCTTTCCGAAAACCCTAATAAATAAATACACACAAACCATTAATTAGAGTTTCAAAATCCTAACTTTGCAGATGGTAATAGCGCGGCATCGCCATTTTCGCGGGGACTCACATCTGGATTTTCAAATGCTTTAGGATCTCGGGGTTATAATTATCCTTTACAAATGACATCACCTTACGAGCTAATGGCTTACAGTGGCAACGTACCTTCATATTCTCCACTATCATCATTATCATATTTACAACAAAGTTCACGCATGAACCAATACAGTAAAAATTTATACATGTATATCAAGAGTGTACAGAAATTCCAATTTACGGTTTATGAGGTTTCCAGCCATTTTTTCCCGATTTTTCTTAAAAAATCGAAAATTTTCGAAAATAAAAAAAAATTATTTTTTAAAATATCCGATTTTTGGTTTTTTTGGGCGATTTTTCTGACATTCAATTTTTTAAATTTCTTCGATTTCCGAAGTCTTAGAATCATTTCTGGTCCTGATATATACAGTAGCAATCAAAAAAATTTCGCCAATATTTTGGAATTTACGATTCCACAGACCATCAAATTAAATTTAATAAGCTTTTAAGCAGATTTAGCACATGTTTCTATGTTTCGTTTTCGTTACAAGATATTTTGTGACATTCTTTCATCTAACGTGCTTAATTACATTCCTTAATCAAAATGTGCTTAATACATGAAAGTTTATTGAATTTGATTGTGCGTAAATTCCAAAATTTTGGCTGATTTTTTTTGACCACTTCTTTATACACAATTAAATAATTTTTTACTATATGTAATTTTTATAATTAAATTTTAGCAAATGTAAAAAATTATCCGTATAGCCAATATACCGCAATGAACAATGGTTATAATGCTTATACTCCATTCTTAACAAGTGAACCCGCATCTCGTGGTATTAGCGCAGCACCTTTTACTTTACGGCGTATTTCGCCTTATAGTGATATATCGCCTTTTTCTATACAAACTGATAGCTTAGAGGTCAGAATAAAGATTAGTTAATTTAATATGCAGCCTAAAATAAATTGTCTTTATACTTTTATATATCTATAAATTTAGACAAATGGTTGTTTATGGGACGCTTTTCGCAATGCGTGTGTAGATACATTTAACTCATGTCGTGGTGCGTGCCGCGATGTAGCATTACCAAATATGCCGTTGCGGGACTGCCGTTGTGCCCCTGCTGGTTTTGCTTTCTTGCACGGAAGAAAATAAACATTTCATTTATAAATGTTTTAATTTGACTTTTTATGGCATATATTTGGACAGGGGTAAAACGAAAATAAATGTTAAATTTATTTTATCGAAAATCGAAAAAAAATCTCAAAAAACAAAATTTTTTTAAAAATTTCCACTTTAATTTTGATATGTTAATTAAAATTTTCAGGTATGTGTCGTGGAAAACCGGTTTTTGATTTCCGATAATTTTTCAATTTCTAAAAAAATGATCAAATTTTGGAAATTTCGGAATTATAGGATGGCTGAATAAACCAATTTAAAAAAAGCTAAAGCTATTTTAAAATTTTTGTAAAGTTAAAATCAAGTGTTACATTTTTTATTTGAAAATTTTTAAAAAATAATTTTGTTATTTGTTCCTATTTCCGGCGATTTTTTCTTTTTGATTTTTGATTTCTGAAATTTTTATTCCATTTTCGAAAATTAAAATTCATTTTTATTGCACTTCTGGGTTTTGTTTTTTGTATAATAATATAATTATGATATAAAATTAATAAATTTTATTTCAATGCATATATTAATTTATTATAACAGCGTTATAGAAAGAATAAATTTTAATGTTTATAATAATTTTTAAAGATAATTTGTTAAAAGGATTATTCATTAATCAATCAATGCTTTTTAGTAACTGCTCGTAGTATATTGTTTGATTGACTTCCACTTCCTGAAGATTGGGTTGAAGTACCAAAAGAAGATCGTCCAAAAGGCCACGATTCTTGTCCATAACTACCTTGTCCACCATAAAATCCTGATTGACCATAGGGACCATATTGACCATATTGTCCTTGTCCATATTGACCACCAAACGGTGAACCAAAAGGCGTCTGCAGTTGACCATTTTGGCGGCCGGGATATTGCTGTTGCTGCCAATTGCTGTTTTGCGACTGCTGTTGTCCTTGAGTATATCCTAACGATCGTTGTTGATATTGATTAAAAAAAGGATGTCCATTGGATTGACCGTATTGGCCAAATAGCTGCTGACCATATGGTTGCTGGAAACCGTACCCATACGGCGATATAGGTCTTTGTGGGAAGTACGATGATTGTTGAGTATTATATGGTGAGAAATTGCCATAGTATTGCTGTGGATATCCTAGAACTTTTTTATGTTTAAAAACGGTTTAAAAAATTAAAAAAAGTTTTTTAATTATAATTGATATGAAATAACAATATATTTTAAATAATAAAAATTGAATTTGTGTTGAGTTGATGGATGCTTATTTAGAAAGCGAAATTTGCAGACCCGAATTCCAGATTTTTCAACTCTGATCAATACTTTAATATTAGCAAAATCACTTTGATTGCTTTTAAATCTATTTTTTATTTTAGAAAAAAATTATAGTTGAAGAAGTAAAATCACTCAATAAATAAAAAATAACTTTGTTTTTAATTGAAGTTACTAAGGAATTTGATTTAAAAAATATTTTATAAAGAATTAAAATCTAAACTGAAAAACTAAAAATAATCTATTTAACATAGAATTATGGTCCTTAAAAAGTTAGTTAAAGTTGAAAATTTTGCAAATTTCGCTTTCAAAAATGTCGATGAGCCATTCGTGACTTTTACATCAATTCAATTTAAGCACGATAATGTTTTTTAGTGAACTTATTTCAAAAACTAGCGAATGAGGAGCTAAATTAGTTTTGATATAGATAGCGTCTTTTAATTACGATAAGCCATCATAGAGTTTTTTTTAATTCTCTACCCCGCTTAAAACTTTAGATAGAAATATTGATAATCGACCCGTATATAGACAAACTTGATCACCTGAATATTTTTGTTTTACGCCCAACTTAAAATATTTAAAGATTAATTTATTTTATGACACTGTCTCGACACGACTTTAATTAATTAAGATAGTTAATTCCTTAAAATAACGAAAAAAGCAACCACGTTTTCTTTTTCGTCTCTTAGTTTCTCGTTGTTTTTTATCTTTTTCGTATGCATAATGATTAAATGGAAAATAAATGAGTAAAATAAAATAAAATTAAATTAAATTAACTTAAACAATTCATCAAAACAAAATAGGTTGAGAAATGAAGTTGGAGTGGTTAGGTTTTATTTAATAGCTTAGGTAAGGGAAAGCGAAAAGCTTAGCTTAGGTAGGAGTAGTGGGGTTATGTATGATTAATTTTGAAAATGGTCGAATGATGGTTTTATTCTTAAAATTTAACTTACCATGTTGACCAAAAGGTTGTTGAGTGTAAGGTATTTGTGGCGCAAATGCAACAAACTGTGCGTTAGAGGTCATTAGTTTAGCAGCGAGGACGAAACCAACGCACAAAATAGATATCATTTTTGATTGTTATATTATATTAGAATACTGTATAAAATAATAATGAAAATTGCAGTGATATAAAAATGGGATATAGATGAGCTTTTATAACGTCATCGTATTTTATTTTTTCAAATTTTCAATACTATATTTTTTTTTCAAAAAATAATCCATTCGGCATTCATAGAAAAATGGTCTTGACAATGGAATACGTATAGAAATTGTAAAAAAAATAGAACTAGAAAAAAAACAAATTACGAAAAAAAAGTACAAAGTTTTTTAGAAGCCGATTAATTTTTTTGATATAAAACGTTAAAACTCTTTATATACGTTTATTTATTTTCAGTGATTTTTGTCAATTTTTGCTAATTTCTTTTAAATATAAATAAATTTCGAATTTTATTAGTCAAGCTAGTCACTATATTTGTAATTGATTTTACAATAATTTTTTATTTTCAAAATATAATCTGTAATGTACATGAACATAGGTTTGTGTGAACATTCAATGTCATAAAACTCATTGAGCACCAATGTCTATAAAAAAAATTCAAAAAAAAAAAATCTTTCAAACAAAAAATTTTTTAACCAAATTTGAGCCGTTTTTTAAATAAATCTCTATTAAAAATGCAACAAATTGAGTTTTAACAAAATTTATATATTTAATATATTATAAAAAATATAGACTATAAGAAAAAGAAAAAAATTATAAAATTAAAAATAAAGAAAACACCGGTATATACAAGCTGGCCCAATTTCGTTACCGATTTTGTCTTTGTAATAACTATTTTATTTTAAAACTGATTTTCAATATTTTTTTAATTCCATTTTAAAAACTTTATAGTTTGATAGTAAACTCTTCAATATTAGTTTTGATTTATCGATTTGCTAACTACTTAGCATTTTTTTTACTTTTTCAAAAAGTCAAAAATAAATAAAATTGACTCAAATCAAATCAATTTTTCGTTAAAATCTCATTTAATACATTAATATAGATTAAATAATGTCTTATGCAACGAGCTTTACTTTCATTTTAAACTAAAAAACAAAATAGGTAGTCTAAAATAGATACTAGGAAGAGTTGATTTTTATGCCATAAAACTTTGTATGCATTTTTGAAATAGTAGAAAAAGTATGAGCAGCTACAAAATTCTGGAATCGAAACAAATATCGACAACAAACAAAAAGAAGTCTTGGGAATCGAATAAATTTTTTAAAATTCGGTTATGAAATAAAAAAGTTATTACAAAGATTGGGTCGCCCTTTATGCATATTTAATAAAAAAAATTTTTTTCGACGTTATACATATGTAAGATTGCGCGCAAAGCCTTTTTCGGAAAAATCGTGATATAAATGTGATGTTGTCTCGTCAGAGTTTTGTCTTTAATTAATTAAAGTTTATTTAATAAAAATAATTATGCTTTTTTTACTTTTTATTAAGATTAAAAATATTGTTTATACTTAGCTAAACTTAATTTATAAATTTGCTGGCAAAAATGTCCTGAACCACTTTAAATGACAAGTTTAAATTGTAAAATTAATAAAGACTATTTTAGCTATCCAATGTACTTTTTAGCTATATATTTTAATTGACAAGTTATTTAAAAAAATCCGAGGCAATTTGCCGTCACCGTATATAAGAATTTATAATTACTTGCAAAAAAGGCGTGTTGGTGGACTAATGTCTATTCCATTAACGTGAATTCTTCGACTTTTGTCTGTACCATAACCACTTTCCCTTTCTCCGACTTGCATATTGTTGCAAGGCGATGGAAGGACATTATTGTCCAGTAATTGTTCTTCAATTAATTTTTGTTGATATTGTTGACGTTGTTCAGTTTGTTGGTTATTCAATCTTTTCTTTTCCAATTCTAGTGCATCGTTAGAATCATCTGTAGAGATAGGAAATGATGTTGCATCATTACAGCTGCGATCAGCACTGACACCTTGTGCTTGCACATTTTGATCGATATTATGTAATTCGAAATCAATAGATGATAGACTTGACGGTCTTAATTGACATCTTTTGGAAGAATTAAGTGGCGGTGTTTGATATGTAGTTGAGATTAGTTCATTTGTCAATTGTGACCGTTTACTCATTTCAGTTATCAATTGGCTCTAAAATATTTATGTAAATAACATACGTGAACAAGTGACGAAAAATTCAAAAAAAATTTTTCAATTATTCCTATTTATTAGGTTATAAAGAAAAAAAAACCGCCGTTTAAATTTTAACCATAAACGAAATTTATTGTAAAGACAAAATTTTATATAAACAAAATTTATTGTAAAGGCAAAATTTTACAATCATTGATCATGATATGGAATACCTCTTGGATTTTTACAATAAATTTCGTTCACAGTTCAAACGGCGGTTTCTTTCTTTACAACCTGATATCAGAAATTTTAGGAATTTTCTAAAAAAAGATGTAGTATTTTATTTAAAAATCCTATCCCAAATAAAAATATCGAAATTGCGAAATAGTCATAAATTGGGCCTCACTCCCTACTCCTTCTTCAGAACAATGAAATTGATATTTTTAGGAGCTTTTAGCTTTTTTAAAGCAAAATAACTAACTTTTACTGGTATAGGCGGTGGTCTTCCTATTGGAGGAGGTAAACGTTGTAATTGTGTTTGATTAAGATCTTGGTGTTCAAATATGGTATTGTTATCGGTAGTACCAATATTAAGTGTTTGAGATAAATTCGCTTGCGCTTGTCTATTTTTATTACCACCCATCGTATTTGAAATCTCCTCATATTCATATGGTAAAGTACAATATCCAGCAGTGGATGCATCTACTTGGAATGAGTGTGAGTCGCCTGCCAAATGATTTGTTCCGACACGCTTATATGTTCCGACAGGAAGAAGTTTTAGTTTAGATGGTTGATTTTGCATGCGTAATGCGGCACATCTTTGGCCATTTCTACGATATAAATATACAGTCGCGGACAAAACATTGGCAAAATTTTTCACTTTTTTGTTTTTTCAATTTTTCCATCAAAATCAGAAACTCCTGAAGGAAGTCAAATATGCCATTTTATAGAGGATTTTCTTAGCTACAAAACCAGTATACTTACTTTCAAAATAACTTTTACTAACAAGACCTAATAATGTATTAACCAAAATCACTTTAAAATTCCATCGGACAAAACATAGGCAAAAAATTTCATTTAGTTTTAAACCCATCCGAAATGATTTTTCGATTTCGGTAAATCTATTTCTGGTTGGTTCATACATTTTTAACTATACAAAATGGCACCTCCACGCGTTCATCATCGAATGGAGTCTTTAATCGTCCGACTGAGGGATGACGATGGAACGACGAATGACATCTGACCACGTAAAGTTCCGGGGACGTGTTTTAAGATCTATCGACGAGTGAAGAGGAGCTAAATAAGGGCGGTCGACCTCGAAAACGGATGAAAAATAGATTTAATTTTAAATTAAATTTTGTTTTTTTCTTGGCAAAATTCGCTTTAAAAATCGGTAAAAACAGAAGGTTCTTTGTACTTTTTGGCATATAAAGTAGGCATTTTGACAGGGTTCAAAAATTGAAAAAAATTTGATTTGCGAAAGAAAGTGTTCATTTACATCCCGTTATAATTACCGTTAATAACACAATGATGGCAAAGGAATTCGTATAAAAAACACAGATACAATCCGAAGTATACAATAATTATCAGAACTAATACAAATACACGATAAAAATAAAAAATTTTGGAGACCGTTATGTTGTCTTATTCTTATAAAAACATAATCAAAGCGAACAACAAATTCAATATTTTCTCGAACGGCAGCGGCTTATGCGTCGATTAATGAAATTAATAGGTTTTAGGTATTAATAATGAAAAACTTATAAAATAAAATGATTCGTATAAATGTGAATATTTATTGGTATCTGTACCTTCCGAATGTTCCATTTATGAAATCTTGTTGATGTTGTTGTTGTGCGTTGTAGTTAGTAAATTGAACGTTACTGTTCATACATTGATGTGGTTGCAATGATGAAGATAAACAAATGTTACCAAATATAGCACTTTGGCTATTAAAGATTCGCTTCTTTTGTTCCATATAGCAACAACAACCTGCACATCCATTTTGACATGATGTCGAAATAGGTATAAATTGTTGTTGATGCTGTTGTTGATCTTGTGATAAATAAGAATGTTGATATTGTGTGCAATAATATGAGTCTTTGGTTGGTGCGAATGTTCTACGCGATATCGTAGCAGAATGATACATTTGTGGAAGACGACAACGACCTTCAGTAACACAATTATTACTGGCGTGGGCATTACTTATAATTGTAACTCCACAGCCGCTGCCAACACTCGCTACCATCGTCGCAGTCGCAGTACCTATTGTTTCCGACGACATTTTTGACGAATTTAATGAAGGCGTGGAACGATGAGAATTTTTTAATCTAAAAATTTAAATAATGAATAACCAAAAAATATGCATTACAAACAATAAAGAATTTTATATATTTTTATTACGCAATTTTTTTTTAATATCAATTTTAATAAATATTATTTTTTTAAAAATACATACATATTATATACATATGTATTTAAAATTATTTGGTGTCAAATGTTTTTTTTTCAAATAAATAATCGCTAATTAATTTTTAAATAATTCGTTTCATTTAACTTTCTTTTTAATTGCAACATTGTGTGACAAACATTCAAATTGATATAAATTTGACATTTTCTTTTTTCACAACAAAAAACGAAGTCAAATCGCATTTGGGAATTTGGTAGAAATATTCACTGCAAAATTTGCGACAATGTCCACGTTTTTTGAGCCAAAACGAGCCAAATGGATTATAATTAAATTTCTTAAATCCAACAGGAAATTAATAATTTCGATTTTCCGATTGTTCATAATAAAAAAAGAAAGATTGCCCTTCAAAATAGCGAAAATAGGAAAATTCCATTATTTTCGGCATATTTTTTAGTTGAGATTGCAACAAAAAGCTGTGACGAGCATTAAAGCGAAAAATGCTTACAGCTGAAAAGAATAACAGGCAAAACAATTTAGAATATGAAGTCTATTTTGAGAGAAAAATAAAAATTGCAAATACATATATATATATATATATATATATATATATATATATATATATATATATATATATATATATATATATATATATATATATATATATATATATATATATATATATATATATATATATATATATATATATATATATATATATATATATATATATATATATATATATATATATATATATATATATATATATATATATATATATATATATATATATATATATATATATATATATATATATATATATATATATATATATATATATATATATATATATATATATATATATATATATATATATATATATATATATATATATATATATATATATATTTGTTACATAATTATTTATAGTTTTTTAATTAAACTTAAAATTAATATAACAAATTATAACAACATCATGGAATCAAATCAAATACCTGCTAAAAATAAATCATAAAATTATCTAAAAAAAATCTTTTATCAAATTCATTTCATCAAGTTTATGTCTTTTTGGCATTAAAAAATTCTTCCTAAATGATAAATGAATATAATGTTTATGTATAAATTTTATATTATTTTTAAAAATTTAAAATTATAATCATTGCTTACCGAAAGTTGTTTTTCCGCAAACGTAAGACCGAAATCGCTACGCAACATACAATAAACAATATCATAAAAAAAGAAATGAGAATATAATAAAATACATTCTCATTTCTATTCCAGAAATTGTCAGTTATTGAGTTTGTAGATTCGTTAAGACTTAATTGTGTACAGAAGTCTGCTGGCTAAAATTAAAAAAATAAAAACTATGTGTATATAAAATTTTATTAATAAATCAATCAGTTTGAAAATTTTCAGGATTAAAAATGTGCATTAATTTTGCAAAAACAAAAATTAAATATAATTTATGGTTTATTATTTATTTTTTTAATTTACTTGTTTTTAAATTTTCAATTTTCCTCAATTTCAAAATACTTATCCTTAAAATTTCTGCAAATTTTATTTATGGCCATTCAAATCTTTATGCTTATGTTTGAAGTTGGTTCATGTCCTATTTTCAGGAAGCAGCAAATTTTTTGCTCTATCTTTTGCTTCATTTTTCTATCATTATAACATAAATAAAAACAACTTTTAATATTATTGTTTTTTTATTATCTATTTAATTACAGTATTTTTTATTTAAATGCCTCATAAAATTAAGTATCAAAGTATTTTTGTATATATAATATATATTATATGTTTTGTTTTATTCCTTTATATTTTGCAATTGCGCACTCAATGCGCTGCTAAATTGCTTATATGCAAACTGAATAATTCATGCTTGTGGCCCAACTATATAATAAAATTCGGCTGCTAATAATAAGCAAATAAAATTTCAACAACAACAAGTACACAATTTAATGTAATTTACTGTTTCTAACACATTTAAAATAATCAATAAATTTTTTTATCATACATATTAACAATGAAAAATCTTAATTTATTTCTTATATGTGTCTTTTATTTGTTATAAATAAATATACATCAATGATTAATGCAACATTTTTATTATAAAAAAAGCTTGTAGCAAAATATAACACTCAAAAAAGTGTAAAAATTTTGTTCAACCTATTATTCTCAATCAAACATTTTATGCATGTTTTTAACCTCGGGAAATCATGAGACTTTTTAAAAAGGCATTACTCGCTTTTTTTTTTAAAAAAAATAATAAAATAAAAAAATAAATACCTGGTGAAAAAAATTCCGGGAAAATTGCAAATCCTGATGAAATTGATTATTAGTAATATTAGGTGTAAGTAATATCAATTCATGCCAAATTAGCGTTGGATCAGGAGGAGGAGGTAGATCGAAGAGAGGTGGCGGTGAAATACATTCGCACATTTCCTTTTTTCTCCATTCAAATGTATTTACATTTGAATATGTAATATTATAAAAAATTTTTATTTGTCTTGCTCATATGGAATATATAGTGCACAAAGACAAATTACTCTTTACTCTCCTATAAATAATCAAAAATAAAAAATAAATTTTTTAAATAGTTGAAAATTATTTTTAATAACAAAAACAACTAATATTAACGAAGGGCAAATTATTGGAAAAATAATAATAAGTCGCTAATAGGCGAAAATTTTGCTTCAAGAACTAAAAGTGAGTTTAATAAAAAAAAAGGGCGGAAAATTAGAAAAAGAAAGATAAAAAAACTTGATTAATGTTTCTTTTATTTAGATGTCTTTAGGGTAAATAATAAAGTAATAAAAAATTAAATGTTAAAATAAAAATTAAAAAATGTATATGTATATTTAAACATAAAAATAAAATTGCTCAAAATTTTATACATATAGTTTATTAGAAATCTGAAAACAGAAAAGAGCAATTTGCTGCTTGTAAAAAGTAAAAGCCAAAAGTAAAAAGTGAAGAAATGCTTTATAAAACGTTTCATCGCCAAACTTTCTATCTATCGGTTTTCGGGAATGAATAAAGCGCCAATTTAGATAAAGTCTTTTCAACATTCCCAAATTATTTCCCTTTGCCTTCCTTTCCTCTTTAATTCGTTTTTTGACGAAAGAATGCAACAAAGAATGAAAAAGAAACAAAGAAAATGGAGAAAAAAGCTTAGTCACCGTTGGCAATATTCGCGCGAATAAAATAGAATAAAGAAAAAATAAGGCCAATGCCAAAAGAAAAACATAGCAAAAGAAATAGCAATAACGTCAGTAAATAACAACAAGCAACTACAACAATGAGGAATAACGGATTTATTTGGGAGTTTTGCCAACTATTTTATTTCGACAAAATTTTTGCGACATTATTTCGCAGGAAACTACGGAAGGTGGAAAAGAAATAATTTATATAGATAAAACTTCTAGTTTCATAAGAAACAAAGAAAAAAAATTATTATACATTAAATAATAGTAACAAAATAATTTTATCTAAATTGTATTATTTATAAAAATTAAAAAGCACATCATATTTGTTTACTTTTAAAATATAAAGAATAAAAATATTGTAAGAACTATCTTGTATTAAACTTAAAAAAATTTCCAACTACTAATAGCTCGAAAAAGACATAAGCAGGAGATTTTAGTGTAATAATTTTATAAAGGAACCATTTTTTTCATAATATGAAAATTTCTTGGGTGTTAAACTTTACTAGTATGTTAAACTTTACTACTATATCAAATTTATCATTTTTATCATTTTTTACTAATATTTATCTTGTTAGTGAAACAAACTTTTCAAAAAATTTATGCAAATTCCCGAATAAAATGCAAGAAAAATACATAGAATTCAATCTTTGCAAAAACATATAAGAAAAGATTGCTTAGTGTCCCTTACAATTTTGGGGATAAAGTATAATTTTGTAAATGTACTTCTCTAAAGAATAACTTTTAGTATTACAATCAAAAAATTAAAAAAAAAGTAAAAATGTGCTGTTTAAAAGTGAATTTTGAATAGAAAAAAAAATTTAGTTAACTGTGAAAAAAATTATATATATGGTCGGGTAAATACTTACATGACCAGGAATCTTATTTTCTTATAAAATATACAATATGTATAATATAATAAATATGCATGTATAAAATTGTAAAAAAATATTCACGAAGATAAAAATAGCAGCATGCAAATTAAAAAAATGTTCACAATTAAATAACCTTTTCGGCATTTTTGAAACAATAGATAAAAAAATTAATTAAAAAAATTATCGGATCAAAATCTTTTGTGATAAAAATTTTAATGATTATTCTTGAAAAGTAGTTTTTATTCATAATAATTGAAAAACGAAAATTATGATTGTTCCAGAAAATCACGAAAATCTAATTTAAAAATAACATTTTTTTCATTTTTAAGTTAGGGCATATGCACATAATAATTTAAAAAATACATATACATATAAAGCAAAAAAAATTATAAAATTTCGCTTCATATTATTTCCGGAATCAACTATCCAAAGTAGCAAGAAAACAACAGGTGCCAAAATTAACGACAAAACGTTCTCTTTAGATAAGTCAAAAAAATAACTCACATACAACTGCAATAAAGGTGAAAAAAATGTGTTCAAAAAGCCATAAAAAATCGGGAAAGTGCCAATTTTTTTCAAAAAATTCCGAGATTGCAATTTTTACAGGCATAGAAAATATAAAAAAAACAAAATTGAGTAATCCTATGTAGTTGGAAGAAATATTCATAATATGCATAAAAATCAACGACCAGGATTATCCAAATCTTTAACTATAATCCTTAATTTTTTGGGATCTTAAAACTTTTGTAAATTTAAAATTTAAATGACAACGCAAAAAAATAGGGGATATTGTTATTTTTCTTTATAATATTTTATTATAGTAATAAAAAAATTGTTATTTTTTATTCCACAATAATTTAAGAAAAAAGTAACATTTAATTATTCACAAAAATGTAAGATAATGACAAGACTAATTTTGAGTTAATTTACGCTTAAACTTGAGCTCATGTAATTTCAATTAAAAATGCGCAAAATTGACCTAACATTTTGAAGGACTTTTCACAATTTTTTGCGTTATTTGCTGTCATTGCTTTTTTGTTGGTCATCATTATTTTTCGTTCTTATTACAAAAATTACAAATGTTTTTTTAATAAATAATTTCCATTTTATTTTTTATTAATTTTTTTAAATTAAAAATTTTAGTCATTTAACAAAATAACAAATAATAGACAAAAATTAGACAAAAATTACATATTTAATATAAAATTTGCAAATTCGAAAAAAAAGAATAATAAAAAACCAAACAATGTGACAAAGAAAAAAAATCAAACAGTGTGATAGAAATTTGCAAAACAAACTAATCAATTTTTACGCTAATCATATAAAAAGATTAATTGCTTTTAAAAATAATTAAAAACAATAAATAAAGCTGATTAGATTTTTTGCAAATATGTATAGTTTAAATATTTATAAATAACATAGCTATAAAAGGTGAAAAAATTCAAAACGTGTTAAAAAGTAAAAATGTGTTTCAGCAACAACACATAATTATTAGTTGTAAAAAAATAATTTTGTACTATTTCGTTTTTATGACATTTTACGATATTCAAATATTTTTCTTTTTTTTCAAACGAGGCGAATTTATGAGTGATAACAAACAATATAAACTGACAATGAAATAAATGTTAAAATTTTTGCATTTTTTCATAAGCAAAAAGTACATATTATTATTACTCAAGAAATGACCAAATTGAAATCTTGCAAATTGGATTGCTATTAAATATGGAATCATACATAAAAGATTTAAAAGTGAAAAAAATTATTATTATTATTATAAAGAAAGAATTTAAAAGAAAACCCTTAAAACAGAAAATTTTTTCGCAAAATTATTGTTAAAATTAAAAGAAAATTCTATTCTTCATGCTACCTTTTCTATGGCTCATCTCATTTTCAAGTATGCGCCTTTTAATTTATTTGAAATTACCTATACTAGAGTTGAAATTCATAATTTATATCTTATTCGTTTAAAAGAAAAAATTTGTAGCAAAATTTTAATTTTTGCCTTAGCGACAATAAAATTTAAAAAAATTTTTTCTTTCAATTAAATTTTTGTTGTAAAAGACTTGGAAATACATATAATTGTTAAATAATCTTATTATGTTGATTTAGCTTGCTCGTATTAATATAAGCAATTATATACAAAAAATAAATATGTGTAGTAAAAAATAAGGATATAATTTATAATGAAAACTTTAAATATTGCTATGAAATAAACATTTAAAATAATCCATATTCAATTTTTTGTTAATAAAACTATTTGCAATGTTTCAAATAGTTGATTAAATTCAACGCGCTAAAATAATGATCATGATGAACTTAATTTTATTAAATTCAACGATCCAAATTAATTTTTTTTGTCAAATTTAGCGTTATTAATTAAATTTTAAATTATTACATATACTTATTTAAAATATATACATTGCCCCAAATTACTTTTTTTCGAAAAACAGAATTAGTCATAAAATTCTTTATATCATAGATTTTAAGATAGATTTCTATGATTTAAAAATTATTAAATAACCAAAATAATCTTTAATCAAATGCTTTTTATTAGAACTCTTTAACTATTAAAATAAAATTTTTATGGTTAATTTTACAATTTAAGCTCTTGCATTAAAGTGATCCAAGGCATTTTATCCGCGTCAAAAAAAGGACGCGGGACTAAATTTGCCATAAAATTTTTATTTTAATAGTTAGAAAGTTTTAATAAAAAGCATTCGATTGGGGACTATTTTATCTATCGAATACTTTTCAATTCATCCAATCTCAAGAATTTTATAACAAATTCTTTTTTTCAAAAAAGATGATTTGCATTTTGGCCGCCATTGTATAATAAATTATGTTTACTTTACAATAAAAATTGCATCAATTTTAATTGAGCTGCTATTAATAAATCAAATATAAGCAAGTAATTAATTAAAAAATAATAAGTGATTAATTAAAAAATAAGAAATTTAGTAATTTATAACTAACTTTCATTTTTCTATTTTTGAATGCATCATTTCCGAATAATCTCATTCATAATTCTTCTTCATTATTCCTTTAATAATTTAAATCATTTATGCATATTTTTTAAAAGCCCCCATTTTTAATTAATAAATAATATATTTATAATACATTAACTTTTATAAATTAATTTTTTTTTAAATTACCCTAATTCCATGTGTATAAGGCCGAGTGTTTTGAACTAAATTTAAATTGGCGCCAATGAGTTCATTCTGTTGTATTTGATCCAAGCGAGTCTAAATTTTGTGCCCACTTTTATAAAACCGATACGAAAGCGGGAACAAAATTTGGACTTCAACGGATTCGATACAACAGAATAAACTCATTGGCGCCAATTTAATTTTGACTCAAAACACCCGGCCTTATACACACGAAATTAGGGTAATCGATTTTTTTCAAAATATTTCTCAAATTTAAACTTTACGAATTTTAAATATTTAGTTGAAATAAATGAATAATAGCAAAATTTAAGTCATTCAATCATTTTTAGTAGTGTTCGCTTTCTTAGAGCATACGCGACCCGCATTCATTCTTTTTCTTTTATTTCATTTTTTTCTCGAATATACAAAATTTTCCAATTTATCATAGAAAACTACATCATATTCAAAAAAATTTATTCAGAAATTAAATTCTAACAATAAAATTGTATTTTATTTTTAAATTGGCATTTTTCAATAAATTAAAATGTCAATTTTTATTTGGATATCATTATAAACGAATGAAAAACTGTTACATAAAAATTTAAAATTATTTTTAAATTATAACATTCAATTTTTATAAAGAATATTTTTAATTTTGAGTGAGAATTACTATTTTTATAAACTATATAATACATTCGTTATGTATAAAAAATGGCAATTATAAATATTTTAAAACTAACAATACATGTAATATATTTTTTTACATTCTTTAGAATTTTTAAAATAATAAAAAATTAACTTGCTGGAGCAATTAATTTTAACAGTTTTAAAAAACAATGAATGTTAAAAAGCAGACATTATTTTTCTATTCAAAATACGCACAAAACGCTCATTTTAGTTAACAAATCTATATTGTACTATTTTGATTTTTTAGTTAAAAGTGGAATTTAACCTATTAAACGAAATTTTAGCAAAAATCAAATTGAAAAATTAAGTAAATTTTAAATCAATTTTGCCCATTTATATGACCTTTGAATAAAGTTTAAAAATTCCTGAAAAATTGCAAAATTTATTAAGTTGTTTTTATGCGAACCGATATTTGCGGATGAAAAACATTTAAATAAAAAATTAGATAATGCCGACATTTCGGGACTGCCGATCGAAAACCAACATTATGGAAAAAAACGTCGAACGTCCCTAATGACTTACAGGTTGAGGGAGGGGGGCTTAGGGTGCGCGTGCAGCCTAAACTTATTATTAATAATCTCGATTTTCTCATCAATTTTAAACTTATTTAACTTATAGATTTCTTAAATAATCATAGTTCACAAATGTCGGACCACTCTTTGATTAAGTTTAAGTGCAAAATCAGATACAGTTAATTATAAAAAATAATAAAAAAATGTCCATTTTCGAAAAAAATATATCGATTTTTGGAAATGTCTATCTTCAGATTTTGTCCATTTTTGAGCAAACATAAAAAAAGATTTTTTGAATATCAGAAGTTTGAAATTTTGTTGATTTTAAAGGGTGTAATTAGAAGTAAAAATGTCAATTTTCGGATTACTTGATTTTTTTTCAACGCATAAAATGTTTTGTGGAAAAAAAACTTTTCCAAAATACAAAATACAATGTTTAATTTTTTACTTCAATAATGTTAATTAATTTGTTAATTATCGCAGAACAAACGTGTGAATGTAAATAAAAATAAAAATAAAAATATTGTGCATACATATGTGAAAATTATACATATATAAAAATAAACATTTTACTAAACATTCTTTTTATAAATATAACGTGATTCCTAACAGAAAAAATGAAATTATAAATTTATGTTAACATTTCTTTTTATTTAATTTAAAAAATTCTATAAAAAAATTCACATAGAAATTTGTGTATTTTAAAAATGCGAAAATGCGAAATGGACACTTGTAAAAAACAACAAAAAATTCACACAATTTAGTTAAATAAGCCGCTTAAATATTTGAGTAATTGCAAAAATGTCTCTTACGAAAGCAATGCATTCATATTCAAATGAACATTTACAAATAAGCTACAAATCATTTTGTATTGATTTTATAAAAATATGTAAGATATACATAAATTAGTTAAGTAATATTTGACTTTCCATATGGCGTTAAACAAGTTGATTATGTTTTGGCGTTTTTACGACTAAACCATCTGGTAAAAGCATGCAATTAGTAATTAGTACTTTTTTTGTGGTCACTTTATTTCTTTTTAAAAATGGTTGAATATTAAAGTATAACTTTAAATACAAGGAAGCACTTCTTAGAAATTTATATTGGAAAATATGAATTCATATAAAAATTTTAAGGCACGCGTTAATGGTGTCCTTAGATTTTATCACACATAAGAGAAATAATAATTAAAGAATATAATTGCCGAAAGAAAATTGTAGATCATTCGTCGACGCCAACAAGTCGCCAGCTCTTTTTTTGTTTCTTTACAATTTAATAACTGAGAATTAAGATTCCATTAATAAAATAATAAAAATCGAAAAAAATTTAAAAGGTCAAGAATTTTTTTGAAATTAACATTTGATCATACAATAGTATTACTTTTCTTGTTTTATTTGTTTTTTATTATGCATATGCTAAATTTTTAATAAGATTAATACAAATTTAGCGATTAATTTAAGGAACATTGCATTTATAAATTAAAAAAAAGATTGGGTGCTAATGCGATAAATTTTATTTGGCAACAAGAAATATTTACTTATTCGCCGATCGGCTTTTATTTTTTCAATTGTTTGGGATTTGCTCATTTTCCTCAAAAGTGTCGGTATACGAAAAGAAAAAAGAAACGCTATACAACAACAATTAAAAGCAACTCTATTTCAACAAAATTAAGCTTTTTCGAATAAAAATACTCAAAAGTTTATTAATCTAAATTACAAAAATGATTAATGATCTTAATATTTAACGAAAATATAAAATTTGCGTAATAAATTTATAAATTGAAAATAATTGTGGGTGAAGTTAATAATTTTAAAACTTATAAAAATAATTAAACATAAATATGTATGTATGTTCGAATCTGTCTTTTTGGTGCACTTTTTTATATATATTAAATTAAAAAACAATGAAAGCTAAAAAAGTAACAATGACAAAAAATCTATAAAAAGTCGAGAACATCTGTCACCCAGAGTTGTTTATGAATTGATATTTGAGAGTCAATAGAGTTTTTTGGCTGCGTTTATTATCATTCTCAAAAATTTAATCTTTCGTATCATTGCTTGTTCGAATTAGCGAAAATAACTAATTTTGTAAAAAATGACGTATCAAATTCCAATTTTTTAGGCGAAAGAATCGATTACAGTTTAGTGTCGGTTTATAGATCACAGCACGATTATTATTAATGTATAAATTTTGGCAAATGAAATACAATATCATCAAAAAGAACTCGCACTTGCAATATATAGTTATTTAACTAAAATGATTATAATTTAGCTACATATGTGTATTTGATATACAATTGTAGTTATTTATACATATACAGACTTGGAAAATATTAAAAATCATAATAATAATTTTTTTAAATGGCATAAAATGTAAATAATGCTGAAATGGTCTTTTATTTGTGTTTGTGTGTGAGTAAATTAATGAGAGACGGAAACTAAAGAAAAAAGAATAAAAAGAACGGGATTAAATATAATTACTTTTTTGATTAAACCGATTTTTTTGCTGGGTATTATTTTATTAACACAAAAGTCAATATTCTCGTTCTTTTTCAATCTTGCGCGATTTTTGGCATTCTTTTGTTTTTACGATAATGGATGAGTATAGATGAGGAAAAATTTGGAAAAAGTCTTCTAAAAAATTAAAGTATACATATAGATAAATAATTAAAAAGATACATTTTTTGATTATTAGGGATGTGGGGAAATATAGTCATTATTGTATTTGGTGAAAAAGGAGGAGGGACATTCCACATTTTGGAGTGAGATGGCCAAAAATGTTTTTTGAAAATTTATCAATTTTCTCTTTCTTAATTTTCTCAAAATAAAAAAGTCCTCAAACTTAATTTCTATCTCCGAGAAACAAAAAAGTAGATGTAGATGGATTGTCATAACTCGGATCGTTGATTTTCTATAAGGCGGATAAATAGTTATTTGCGAAGCTTTCGAGCTATTTTTTGTCGACTCGGTCCAGTTCGAGTTCGAATCGGCTCATCACAAATAAACATAATAAAAACAAGTTTATTTAATTTATTATAAAAATTTTAATTTATTATATAAAATATAAAATTTCACTTATTTAGAATTTTTATAATATTTTATATGCTAAATATATCAAAAATTAAAAATTAAATTTTTTAATACTCTAAATAATGATAAATAAATAATAAATGAAAAAACAACATTTAAAAGCGAATTCCCCAAATGTGTTCTCGTTCCTTTTGTTTTTTAGGTTCCAATTATTATTTTTATTTTAAGACTCAAAAATTTATCCGACTTTAAAGCCTTATTGAGAAAAGTGAAATAATAAGTGAGAAAAAAATGATGCCTTTTTTCTTTAACGACATTTTTTGAATATTTGAATAATAATAAAGAGAGTGAAATTCATAATTGAAAGTAAAATAAAAAACAAAATAAAGAAAATAGAGTTTTGCCGCTTTTTCTTTAATTACTGTTAATTATTGTGTTGAAATTATTAATTTTTTTCAAAAACTGATTGTTTGAAATAAAAATTAAAGTACAATGAGCGTAAAAAAGTGTTAACTTTTTTTTAATCCTTTTTACAGGTGCAAAAATGGCCTATTGATCAAAATTTAATGATCTTCCTATTTTATTCTTTTTTTTTGCTAAAAAATTTACAAAATGACTCTATTGGCTGCAATTCAATCTTTTTCTTTTACTAAATAATAATGCATAAATTTTTGACTTACTTTTATCAATAAAATAAACTATAAAAAATTTAATATCATAAAAAATGCTCACGAGAAAATCTATGAATCCATTAATCCAATACATATATTCATGTTTGCAATTATTTTGAATAAAATTGGTGATCAAAAATTTAAATAAAAAACAAATAAATTATTTTATCGTAAAGCATTATTTTTATTTTTCTTTTCATGTATACATATATTTAAATTTAAACCCAAAAAACGATGTGAGCAATTATAAATTTAAAATAGTATTTTTCATGCTGGGAATTGAAATTACTAATTTAATAGGTCTTTTACCGTTCCGTTTTGCTTTAAATTACAAAATGAATAGCTCATTAATTTTTTTACAATTGTTTTAAAAAATAAAACACAGCATAAAAAAAGTAAACAGTAAACAATATGTATTTTTTATTACATAAAGCTTTTATTTCATTTCATAATAAGTTTGATAAAGTAAGAAATAATTATTAAATGTACAAATACATTTTTTTTAAAAACACACTAGTGTAAACATGAGTAATTTACAAATTAATTTTTAACTTTTATTTATTTTTGTTAATTTCGCAAAAATGTTTAAAAAATTCATCTGAAATTATTGCACATAACAAAACCTGACAAAATTGCAAAAATAAAGCAAAAAACAATAAAAATCAAATTAATTTTCTTTTGGTTTGTTTTTTCAATTTGTCCATATGATTTAAATAAAATACCTAAAATTTAAAAAAGCTTACAAAAATTGTTTATACATATATATATATGTATATTTTAAATAAAATTATAAACTTTTTAAAACAATTTATTGTGTCTATTTTTATTTTTTATTACATATATATGTCTTATTTTGAAGTAACATGTACCCTAACATGCAAATTTCGTTTTTAATTATAAAAGATTATAAAACTTAAAATAAAATATTTATAATAAAATTATTTTTGCGTGTCCTTGCTCGCTTTGTCTAATCTACTTCCAGGCGGTACTAAATCTAAAAAAGAAAAATTATAAGTGTATTTACATTCTTAAAACTTTATGTTTGCGGCGTTGTTCTCGTTCAATTTCTCAAGAACATTACTTTGAATTTCTACTTATTCAAATATTTTTTTATTACCTTATATATTATATTTAAAAGTTTTCTTATTTAAATAATTAACAAAATAATAAAACATTAAAAAATATTAGATTGATCAAAAATTTTTTCCATTATTTTCAAAAAAAGTCAACCAGATTTAGTTAGCATAAGCATTTTTTAAAATCAATTTATTACAAATCATAGTTCATTTTCAATGTAAACATAATCAAAAAAATTTCTAAAAAATGAAGTAAAAAAAGATGAAATGAGAGCGCTGAATTGATGGACGTAATAAAAATATTTTGAATCGTAAAATGCGACACAAAATTGACTCTCTAAAAACAATAATAAAATCACGAAAATATTTCATGCAAATTCAAAAAATGTGCTTTTGCATTTCAATGTCAATTACATGTACATTCTTATATTACGTGTACATTCTTATATGTATATTTTTAAATATATATTTAAAATTATATAGAAATACAAATAATCTTATTAGGTATAAATATGAAATAACTTGTTATTAATAATTCAACTTTTTGTATTTTTTAAAAATTTAGATTCTAATTTTTGTCATGATCATTCGCATATTTTTTTATTTTCATCTTTTATGATTTAATCATTACTAACTTTTAGTCCACCAACATTTTCGAACCCAACATGATGGTAAAATTTAAATTTAAAATGTTTTGTTGGACTTGCCAAAGCGCGCGATCCAAGTTTTAGCCTAACACTTCAACTGTAATAACTAAAAATTATTCAAGTTGTCCTAACTGCGTTTAATTTCGAATGTTGAGTTCGCAAATGTCGCTATACTCTAACTTTTAATGAATTTTCTAATTTTTTTGTGTACCAAAATTTTCGACCCTGCATTTGTTTTTTTAACTTTAGTTAACTTTTTAATGATCATAACTCTAATTTTAAGAATATAATTTGAGCTATCTTATTTAGAGTTTAATTCTCTATCGATTACGTTTAAAATCAAGTCTCAAATTAACTTGAAAAAAACGTTACAGCTAAAAAAGTAGTTTACTTTTTATTTTTAAATGATTTTACTTTTTTAGCTGTAACTTTTTTTCAAATTACCTTTTTTCAAGGGACTTAATTTTAAATGTGATCAATAGAGAATTAAGTTCTAAATTTATTGACTAAAATAAATTTTCTAAAAAATATCTTTATGGTCCTTAAAAAATTAACCAAAGTTTAAAAAATTGCAAATGTCGGGGCCGCAAATGTCCGGGTCGCAAATGTCGGTGAGACAATTTTTTCATCTTGGCACACGCCGATGAACATTTTAGATTAAAGCGATATTGCAACTAATGTTTTAATGAGATTTATTGAAAGGATCGAGATTAATTAAATTGATAACAAAATCTCGATAAGGTGCTGAAATCATAAAGTTTTGAAAGGGATAATGGTAAGTAAATGTACGTTCGTCGTTTGTTACGATTACAATGCAATAAGATAATAAATTATAATAAATATTACTGAATAATTTAGCAGTAAAAATTGAAATATTTTGATAAATGGAAAAATAAAAAATAAATCAAATATGAACACAAGGTGACCAGAAAGTCCTTACACACATATTTTTATCATAAATTTTTTTAATTAAAAAGACATTTTTACAAACAGCTAAAAAAAATTCTTTAAAAAATGATTTTAAAAAATTTTCGAAATTTGCGTTTTTTTCCCAGCTTGCAGCTACGAAACTTTAGTTTAATTTTGGTATTTTCAAATCGATTTCTCGGCCAATCTTAATTTTCTTCGTTAATTTCGTCATCGACTGACTTTTCCTAAGCCGGATAGCGGAACACCAAAAGCATTGCATGAAGAAACAACCGGAATTTTGATATATATATATATATATATATATATATATATATATATATATATATATATATATATATATATATATATATATATATATATATATATATATATATATATATATATATATATATATATATATATATATATATATATATATATATATATATATATATATATATATATATATATATATATATATATATATATATATATATATATATATATATATATATATATATATATATATATATATATATATATATATATATATATATATATATATATATATATATATATATATATATATATATATATATATATATATATATATATATATATATATATATATATATATATATATATATATATATATATATATATATATATATATATATATATATATATATATATATATATATATATATATATATATATATATATATATATATATATATATATATATATATATATATATATATATATATATATATATATATATATATATATATATATATATATATATATATATATATACAGGGTGACACAAAAGTTCCCGCACACATATTTTTTACAATAACTTTTTTATTAAGCAAAAGAATATAAAAACAAAAAATACATTAAAAAGCAAACAATATTCTCTACAACTTTCACTTTAAACTATTTTCAAAATTTCCGCCTTCTGATGCCACACAAGCTTCGAGACGCTTCCGAAAATTTTTGACGATGGTCGATAGTGTTTCGTTTGAAATTTGATTCCATGTTCGTCGGAGAGATGATTTCAAAGATTCTATCGTTTTGTGCTGGATAGAGCATGGTTTTTGCTCCAAAATTGACCATATTGAAAAAAAAATATAATAATCCGATGATAATTAGTACTTTAAATTAACATAATGTATACAAATATACACAATAAATGTATATATATATATATATATATATATATATATATATATATATATATATATATATATATATATATATATATATATATATATATATATATATATATATATATATATATATATATATATATATATATATATATATATATATATATATATATATATATATATATATATATATATATATATATATATATATATATATATATATATATATATATATATATATATATATATATATATATATATATATATATATATATATATATATATATATATATATATATATATCAGCATAGCCAACTTGTTGTATCGCTTAATAGCACTAATAAACAGTTCGTTTAGGAATGTCTATGTCCTTTTCGATGTTTGCCACTCATTTTCCCGTATCGAACAGTTCGTTTGTCTTTCGAGCTCAAAAAAATGATAGCGAAAAATAAATAAATATAGTTTATAAAAATTTTACGTGTTACAAATTAGATTATAACATAATGGTACAATATGCCAAAAACTTAACTAAAATTTTTTTATTTAAGTTAAAAAAATTTCGATTGGCCATAACTTTTTTTTTAAAAAAATCCCAAAAAAATTTTTCCCATTTCTTAGAGCATAAGAATTTGTTTTATATAAAACATAACATTAAATTTTATCAAATGACAACAAATTAACAACAAAAAATATTGCCGGCACACGCTAGCAACAAAAAATAAATTGTTGAAAGTAAAATTTACTATTCATAATTTGAATTGAAATTTTTAATTGGGATTAAAATCTGGCAAAAATTCAAATATGCTTACAACATGTATATATTTAGCTTTATTGTATTTTGCTTTATAGACAAAAGAATTTAATTTAATAAATAATGGAAAGATATTAAAAAATAGATTCGTTAAAAGGAATAAACAAATATAATATAATTAAATTATTAAAAAAAAAATTTTTTATTTTTAAGTCTGTGTCCTACAATTCAAATCTTTCGCATTTATTTCACTTTAGTTTTCAATAAAATTTTCTACTTATTGTTTTAAATGAAAAACAAATTTTTATTTTATACATATACATGCAATAAAATTAATTTTTCAAAAACTAACGAAATGTTCGAACGGAAAGTTAAGAAAATCGCCGAAAATCGGTAATTGAAAGTTGAAAATCGCAAAATCCATAGTGCAAAATTTATTAAATTTTATAAACTAAACTAATAGTTAAATTAAAATTTTTAAATGGCTCGCTATGTGCGTGAGGTACTCGATTCACGTAATTTTTGTTCAAATCTGGAACGCATTTTACATGATAATATTCACATTAGTTCGGAACTTAGCCAAAAATATGGTACAAATAATACGTTAAAAATTGACAACGATAATGAAAGCAATAATGAAAATTCCCGAAGTTGTCAAATCATTCCTTCTCGATGTTCTACAATGAATTTGCGTTTTATAAAAGGTATTTTTCATGTTAAATTATTATATTTGTGATAAGTTAAAGATACATTAATATATTAGGGTGTCCCATAAGTTCGCGGGCACTTTGCAATAAAACTTTATTTGATTGTAACATAATATTTAATAACAACTATTCTTCAAAGTAGATGCCATTGCTTTCCACAGCTTTCGTCCATCTTTGAGCCAGTTGTTCAATTCCACGGCGATACCATTCTGCCGGTTTGGAGGCGAAAAACTCTCGACACCCATTTTCGACTTCCTCCAGAGAATCGAAGGTCCTGCCGCGAAGAAAGTGAGCCATCGAACGGAACAGATGGTAGTCGGATGGCGCAAGGTCCGGACTGTACGCAGGATGAGGAAGAACTTCAATTCCAGGCAGCTCCGAAATTTTTTCCTTGGTGAGAGCAGCGGTGTGTGCTGGAGCGTTGTCGTGTTGCAGGAGCGCGCGCTTTCGATTGATCAATGCGGGATAACGAGCCGAGAGAGCGGCGTAAACACGATCCAGTTGTTCAGCGTATAATGCGGCGTTCACTGCAAGACCATTTGGAACAAGCTCAAAGTGAATTATCCCCTCGAAATTCCACCAAACACACAACATGACCTTGTGGGCGAACCGATCCTGTTTGGCGACTTGTAGAGCTGGTTGACCGGGCTGGATCCAAATGTTCTCCTTATTGGCGTTACGGAAGAAGATCCACTTTTCATCTCCAGTAACAACTCGACGCCAGAAACGAAGATCCTTGGGCTTTTCGAGCAAATGAGTGCAGATGTCGACGCGTCGTTGCTGCTGAGCCGGCGTCAATTCGTGAGGAACTTCTCGACAGCGCCTGCTCACTAGCCCGATTTGATGGAGGTGGCGATCGATGGTGGACTTGGAAGAGTCGAGCTCTGCCGACAATCTGCGGGTACTGGTTTCTGATTGCTGTTCCACAAGCTCGCGCAGAGCCTCATTGTTTACGGTCGATGGGCGACCTGACCTGGGCCGATCTTCAAGGCTGGTTTCGCCGTCGTTGAAGCGCTTGAACCATTGGGCGGCTGTGGTTTTGTTGACCACTCCTGCGCCTTCCACATCGCAAATTTCGGTTGCTGCAGCTCTTGAACTCATCCCTTTTTTCCAATAGTGACGCAGAAGTACGCGAATCTCAAATTTTTTGTCCGTCATCTTATAACTAAAAAACACACCTTTTTTGAATCACAATTACAAAAAGCGATACACCATATTAAAGAGGAACAAAAATACTATAAAATGATATCAAACATTAATCGATTAGTGGCAAACGTCATAAAAAATTTAATGTTTGAAAATATTAGCTTCAAGTGCCCGCGAACTTTCGGGACACCCTAGTATACGTAAAGGAAATGGACATATATACAGGGTGACACAAAAGTTCCCGCGCACATATTTTTAACAATAACTTTTTTATTAAGCAAAAAAATATAACAACAAAAAATAAATTAAAAAGCAAACGAAATTCTCTACAACTTTCATTTTAAACTATTTTCAAAATTTCCGCCTTCTGATGCCATACAAGCTTCGAGACGCTTCCTAAAAGCAGGGGATTAAATTTCAAACGAAAAACTATCGACCATCGCCAAAAATTTTAGGAAGCGTCTCGAAGCTTGTGTGGCATCAGAAGGCGGAAATTTTGAAAATAGTTTAAAATGAGTTGTAGAGAACTTCGTTTGCTTTTTAATTTATTTTTTGTTGTTATATTTTTTGGTTAATAAAAAAGTTATTGTTAAAAATAAATATGTGTGAGGAACTTTTGTGTCACCCTGTATATATATATATATATATATATATGTTACCGCGGATTCTGAAAATCAGTGGTTTTCGAAAACCACTAGTGGTTTTTGAAAACCACTAGAGGATTTCAGTGGTTTTTGAAATCCTTTAGTGGTTTCAAAAACCACTAGTGGTTTTTCGAAAACCACTGATTTTCAGAAATTTAGTGGTTTTTGAAATCCTCTAGTGGTTTTCAAAAACCACTAGTGGTTTTCAAAATCCACTGATTTTCAGAATCCGCGGTAACATATATATATATATATATATATATATATATATATATATATATATATATATATATATATATATATATATATATATATTAGGTTGGGGAATAAGTTCGTAGCGTTTTAAATTTTATTTTATTTTACAACGATTTATTCTGTATTTGGTAATATATTTATATGTATTTGAAAGCGCTTTTTCTCCTCTACAAAACTGTGTTATTTGTTTTTTCTGAAAATTTAATTTTTTATTATTTTTCATGCTTAGAAATGGAGTACCCAGGAGGCAAAAATCAGCATTTTCGACATCTGCTCTTCTTCGCTTTTCATCGAGGGCAAAAAGCGGCCGAAGCCGCTCGGGACGTATGCAACGTGTATGGAGAAGGTGTCATAGGCGAATCTACAGCAAGAAAATGGTTTGCAAAGTTCAAAAACGGCGACTTTGACCTCGACGATACGCCTCGCAGCGGTCGACCTGTCGAATTCGACGAAGAGCATCTGAAGGGACTTTTGAAGGAAGACGGTCGTCAAACAAGCCGTGAATTAGCCGAAAAAATGAACTGCGATCATAAGACGATCCTGAATCATCTTCATTCGATGGGATTTGTCGAAAAATTCGGAGCTTGGTTGCCTCACGAGCTTAGCGAAATCAACAAAGAAAATCGCCTTCAAATCGCGGCTCAACACCTCGCCCGCCATCGAGCAACACGCGGTCATAAACAGCGTTTTTTACCGAATCGTCACAGGAGATGAGAAATGGTGCCTGTACGTCAATATGAAACAAAGAAAAGAATGGGTGGCCCCTGGAGACACGCCGAAGCCGAGAATCAAGCAGGATCTCCACCCAAAAAGGCTATGATCTGCGTTTGGTGGGACTGGGAGGGCATGGTGCACTGGGAAATGCTCGAACGAAACGCTACGGTCAACAAAGAGCTCTACATTGCCCAGTTGCGCCGTGTAAACGAGGCTATTCGACTGAAAAGACCCGATCGACAAGGCCAAGTCATCTTGCTTCACGACAACGCCAGGCCCCATGTTGCACAAGTCGTCAAAGCCGCCCTCCAAGAGCTCGAATGGGAGGTTCTTCAGCATCCACCGTACTCTCCGGACCTTGCGCCAAGCGATTACCACCTTTTCCGCTCCTTGTCAAACCAAATGAGGGGTGTTACCTTCGACGGCGAAGAGGACCTCAAAAACTGGCTCAACAACTTCTTCGATACCAGACCGGGCGATTTTTGGCGAAACGGCATCAACAAATTGGTCGAGAAGTGGGAGGAGGTCGTAAACAGTAACGGAGAATACATCATTGATTAATTTGTTGTAATAATTATTGTTTTTTGTTTAAATAAATCTTTGTAAAAAAAACGCTACGAACTTATTCCCCAACCCAATATATATATATATATATATATATATACACTGCGGGAAAAAGTTTAACCTCACTAATCTTTTTTGATTTTTTTTTAAATTAATGATTTTTTTCAATTATTTTTCTGTGAAATATGTTTAAATAGCATGACTAAACATCATATAAAATTTAAAAAAATTTTTGTTTCTTGAAAAGTACTTTTTTGGAAAATTTTGCATTTACAACCTGGAAAAATGTTTAACCTCACTATGTAAAATTCAACTTTATTCATCAAATAAACATTAACAAATTAACAAAAACAATTCAATAATCCGTAGCATCACCATTACGATTAATGACTTGAAAAATACGGTTATTCATACTCATCAGAAGATTATTCAAGATGAGGGGTTCAATTGAGGCCCAACACTCGAGAATTGCAGCTCGAAGTTGTTGCAAATTCTCATAAACGTGGTTTTCGGCATACAGTCGGCGCACCATGATCCCCCACACATTCTCAATTGGATTTAAATCCGGCGAGCAGGCAGGCCAGTCGATCTTGATGATGTTATGTTCGTTCAACCACGCCACCGTGCTAGCCGATCGATGCGCCGGAGCTCCATCTTGCATGAAGACGAGTCCTTCATCCGCCCGCTGGTCGTGAAAAGGTAGGAGAAACTCGTCAAGAAGATGTTGGTAGCTGGCACCGTTCAGTCGACCTTCGACGAAGGCGAGCTGCAGTTTGTTTGGACCGCAGAAGCCAGCCCATACCATCAGACCACCGCCACCGAAATTCCTTCTCGAAAACCGAATTGGCTCCTTGCGCAAATCGTGCCAATAGCCATTGAAGCTGTCAGGACCGTCGAGTTTGAAGCGCTTTTCATCTGACCATATCACCTAAGCACAAACGACATGAAAAAAAAAAGTTCTGAAGCTTCAAACCTTAGTCCAGTCGGTCTGCATGTTGTTTTGCGCGAACTGAAGTCGACGTTCTTTGTGTCCTTCAGTGAGTGCCGGCGCCTTCCTCATGCGTGCCCTGACGATGTTCGGCGAGGATTTAATAACATTGCGGACGGTCCTGGGCGTGACATTTAAGTTCAACTCGCGTTGTATGGTTGCACTCGACGAGACAGTGTTGGAGGCCCGACGAAGGATACGCCTCGTATCTCGCGCGTCGAGTTTTGGCGGCCTTCCTGATCGTTTTGCCGTACCGTAGTTGACCGGATCGCGAAGGAAATTGTTGATCACCCTCGGAGATCTCCCGATTTTGTAAGCGATCTGGCGATTGCTGAACCCTTCTTCATGAAGTGCCTCGATCTTGCCGATTTCGATGTTTGTGAGTCCTATCCTTTGACCCATTGATAGAGCTTAATAAGAATAACGTGAAATGAAACTAAAAATTACGAACATGAAGCACAAAACCAAAAAAATCATAATTTTACATAGTGAGGTTAAACATTTTTCCAATTTTCCAAAAAAGTACTTTTCAAGAAACAAAATTTTTTTAAATTTTATATGATGTTTAGTCATGCTATTTAAACATATTTCACAGAAAAATAATTGAAAAAAATCATTAATTTAAAAAAAAATCAAAAAAAGATTAGTGAGGTTAAACTTTTTTCCCGCAGTGTATATATATATATATATATATATATATATATATATATATATATATATATATATATATATATATATATATATATATATATATATATATATATATATATATATATATATATATATATATATATATATATATATATATATATATATATATATATATATATATATATATATATATATATATATATATATATATATATATATATATATATATATATATATATATATATATATATATATATATATATATATATATATATATATATATATATATATATATATATATATATATATATATATATATATATATATATATATATATATATATATATATATATATATTATTTTTATTATATTATTTTTATTAAAATTATTTTTTATTCTGCAAAACAACCGCAACAAAAAATGAAATACCACAAATTATTTTTATTTTATTATTTTTATTTTATATTTTATATGCGCATGAATTTTATACATTTGAAAATATTTCAATAGAAAATTCATTTTTTGCGTTTTGTTTTGATATGGGGGCAAAGTATTCATTTTGGCTTCATTGCACTACACAATAATTTGTTATCAATTATTGTTTTTCATAAATGATTATCTAATGCATATATTTTATTGTCATACATTCGATTATATTATACAGCCATTTGATTCCAAATACAAAAAAATTCAACATTTATGAATATATTTCAAAATTTCATTTTTGAAACTTTTATATTTTTGATTATTTAGAAAATGTTTTCAAAAATTCAGAATTTTTAAGAAAAATTTGCCTTTTATGCCCAAATGTAATCAATTGCTCACAATATAATCTATGGACACTTTTTTAAATTTGTAAGAAGGAATAGAAAAATATATTTATGTTTTAACCAAATTTTTATTTTTTACAAAGTGTCTCAAAAAAATTATTTGGGACATCCTGTATAATAAATGACGGTTGATTGAAAATCGACATTTGCGGATTATGGAAAAAAATTGTCGAACTTGGCTAGTGGAAACTTTATCCGTGCAGCCTAAAATAAAGGCTTATATTAAAATAAAAAAAATTAAATTAGTCTGGCAAATCATTCTTAAGCCTAAGCTTAAGTTTAACATAAATTTCTTAAATAATTTCAGTCAGCAAATGTAGGCTTTCAACCGCAAATGTCAGACCACCATAATAAATTGACAATTTTATTTGCTTTTAAAAATATTTACATATAATTTTTATGTTGCGGTGTGCATGAAAATAGCAGATATGTCTCTCGAAATGGTCGACGGTCTTCAATATAGTAATTTAAAAAATGCTTTTAATTATTGTATATTAAACCAATATAGATGAACACCAATATAGATTTCCACACAATTTGTTCTAACTTTTTTTCTACGATAGATAGAGACGTGGTTTTTTTTGCATTTTGTAGAGCGTACTCGATTTATGGGGGACGTGTTTCAGCGATTTTTAAAATGTTTATTTTTAGCATTTTTATAGAGGAAAATGCAACGAAAAAAGTGCATGTGGCTGAGCATTTTTTTCGGAGAGTAATCCGATGAACTTGAAACTTTTGCTATGAGCTCCCCTTACATACACTATTATACTCTATAAATTTGAACCTGATCGATTGGATAGGAGCCGAGTTATGAAACTTCAAAAAACGGCAAAAATGACAAATTTCCGCATTTTCGTTGAAATACGTCCCTCACAAATCGAGTACAAAATGCAAAAAAACCCACGTCTTTATCTATCGTAGAAAAAAAGTTGTGTGGAAATCTATATTGGTGTTCATGCGTCCTTTAACATGGCTTTTTAAATTTTTAGATAGTATATCCCCACAAATATTATTATCTCATCCAACAGACGTTGGTGCAATTAATTTGCGCGCAATAAGTTCGTCGCTTTTGATATTGTCTATACACTTTTTTTAATGCCACGGCTTTTTATTTTAAAAAAATTTAATTTAACAAAACCTATTTGTAGATACGCCAATAATTCCTATTTCTGATTGGTTGTATCATGATAACATTTTACAAAAGTATGCGGAAGAGGAACGTATTCAGCGAAATAAATTAGCTTCACTGTATCGCCTTGCAGATATTTTTCAATGGTCACAAGGGCTCTACAATCATATTACAGTATTGCTTAAATGTGTATTTTTATCTTAAAAATTATCTAATTATTTTTTTATTAGGTTCGAGTCTCCGAAGAAAGTGACAATAAGTTGCCAGAATTTTTGATAAATCCTTTTGGACTTTTATATCAGGAAATAACCGCAACTTCTCTCGTAAAGGTAGATCTTGCCGGCAATGTACTCGATTCTGGCACTGCAAATATGAGCATTAATCAAGTAATATGATAAAACAAATATAAAATCGGTCATTAATTAAAAATTAAATAACGTTAGGCCGGCTATGTTCTACACTCCGCAATTCATGCAGCTAGACCAGATGTGAAGTGTCTTGTACATTTACACACACCAGTTGTAGCTGCTGTATCAGCAATGAAATGTGGTGTGCTGCCCATTTCACAAGAAGCTATGGTTGTTGGTCCTATATCATATTATGATTACAAAGTATTGTGTATTTTATTGATAAATTGCAATTACAATAATTTCGAGTGTATAACGCTCAACCGTTTGAGCAATTTTTCAATTTTTGGTTGGTCTTTATTTCACCATATTTTAAAGATGAGCTCCTCATTTTCACTCTATATTTTGATCACATTTCAAAGAAAATATTTTTCTAATTTTATATATACTCAATACAACAGAATAAGAATAATCAATATATAATAACAGAATAAGAATAATCAATACATAATAACAGAATAAGAATAATCAATACATAATAACAGAATAAGAATAATCAAAAATTCAAAAATTGTTCGAATGGCCGCGCATTAATGCGCACGAAATTAGGATGCTAAATATTTTAGGGTATCGTATCTTTGGAAAATGAAAAAGAAGAAATAGCTTCAGCTTTGGGAAAGAAAAATGTACGATTTTTATTATCTTCTTTAATAATTAAAAAAATTAAATATTATTTTTCTTTGTTTTAGATCATGATTCTTCGTAATCATGGTTTCGTTGTTTGTGGTGAGTCTATCGAAGACGCCCTTCATTTAACATTTAACCTTATTCTAGCATGTCAAACTCAGGTATAATAATTAAAATTTAAAGATTGTCAAGCTTTTATGTTAAAAAATTAATTATTAGATTCGCGCACTTCGTTCAGTCAATCTTAGCGAAATTATAATCCCAGATCCGAGTGCGGTAGAACGGGCTTATAATTTGACACGAAATACTGGTTTATATTTTTTGTTATACAATTTCGCATCCGGTTTTGTTTTTGTTGTAACTTTTTTTTATTTCGAAACCGATCTTATTAATTCATTTTTATATTCGATTAATAAGACCTTAAAAATTTGTTTAACACCAAACTTGTTTGCTTTTTGATTCCGATTTACAAATTTTGTAATCATTTGGACTTTTTTGACACATTTTTAAGAGTCAAAAAATTCACTTAAAATGGACTCAAATTTTCAATATGAATTTTGTTAAAATTTTATTTGTTAGGTTAAATGATGTGCAATATGATTAATTTTATCCTCATTTTGAACTAAATAATCAATACAATCCAATATCGGTTCAAAAATTAGGATGCATTCATCATTATATTACACATTTTAATAATTTTATTTTTATTTGTGAAAAAGTATCAAAAAGTTCAAATGATTACAAAATTTGTAAACCAATTTTGAAAAGTTTGGTGTCAAAAAAATTCTTAAGATCTAATAAAAAATAAATTAAGAAAATCGGTTTTGAAATGAAAAAGTTATAACAAAAACAAAACCGAATGCGAAATTACGTCTAAAAAAATAAATATTCCAGTTATATCTTGTATAAAATGCAAATGTTTAATTTAAATTAAAGGAGGAGGTGGAGTATTGCGCGAAAATGGTAGTGAAATTGAGAAGAGAAATGCAGCACATTCGACTAATAATTGGCGTATTGGCGAGATCGAATTTGAAGCGTGGATGCGTGTCTTGGATTCTGCTGTATTTTATATTAAAATTAATTGTAATTATTTTAATAATATTCATATATACATTTAGGGTTACCAAACGGGACATATTTATAAAATGCCACATTTAAAAAATTGGCATCGTCATGCAAAAAATCTTGCTGCTTTTAATGGACTCGAAACATTTTCAATGAAAAACGAACATTCGGTAGTAATTTTCAAATTTTTTTTGGAACACGTTGTGTATTTTTACAACTTAAATCACATGTATCCTAAGTTCAGGTAAATAAGATACGGCCGTTCGAAGTATTTTTGAATATTGACTTGGCCTTCATTTTGTTATTTTGTGTTTGTGATATGAAATTTAATAAACACCTTCATTAAAGCAGGCCCAAATTTCTGATTAAACATTTTGGGTAAACTTCGCTTATAAGGTAAATTCAAAAATTACTCGAACGATCGCATTTTATTATCCGAACTTAAGGTATTTTAAATAGATGAATTTTTAATATGCTTTATGTATATTATAAATTTTTCTTATTCTGTATTTCTGTTTAGAAATGAACTTGATCGTAGAACTTCGCGATGTAAAGTGATGTGGTGTCATGTATATGTAAATGCTAATAAACAAATATAAAAACACTTTTTTTATCAAAAAAAAATAAAATTCATTTATTGGTATTGCTAATCGAGTAATTTAGTAAATAACATTGTTTACAATACTTTTTTGAAACAAAAAATTTTACGCTTATTATTTAAAACTAATTTTTTATTGACACATATATATTATATTAATAAATTTACAACAACGCTTTTGCTATGTCTTATGGTTTCATTGGAACAAGGAAGTTGGCTCACGGTTGACTCATGGAGATCATTGAATATTCGTCTGGTGTCTTCTTATTGTATAATACACACTCTCCCATCTACATAAAGCGAATCGACGATGTGAAAATACAAACACTTTTTTGTATTTTTTTTCTTGTTTGTTGTGTACTCGCTTTTCTCTATCAATTTTTGCATTAGTGCAGATGGTGGAATGAATTAAAATGATGAAACGAAAAGACATTAGGCAAATATTCCATGAAACACTATGGGCCAAATTGCAGCCCTAATTAGGATTGAATCTGCTTACACGTTAAAGAGTGATGCATACACAGAGAGCCTTTTTAACCATGTATGTACATATATGTATATTATTGGTGAGTTGAATAACCCGATATGCTTCCTGATTAGATCACAAGATGGAATATGTTGTTGAGGTTTGAAATTTTACTTATAATATAAAAATGATATTTTACAAAATTTAAAAAAATGAAAAATAAAAATGTTATCGCAAAAAAATAAATAAAAGCGTTTATACAAAACCCGTAGAAAGTTCCCGGACTTTTCAAATTGACAAATTCGCAATAAATTTTATTCAATAAAAACAGATAAATACACAAAAACATTCTAAAGAGCATAAAATTTCAAAAAAGTCGCACCCTGTAATAGCCATCTTGTATTTAAATCCTTTGTTATATTTTGAAGTAAATAATAATATGTAGAAGAACTTTATTATTGTTCAATATTAATCTTAGAGAAAGGGTAAAAATAATTTTTCCATTAGAAAATTAAATCTTTGGAATAATATCTCAAAAATACAAAACGAATACAAAAAAATGTGTGCCAGAACTTTTGCGACACCCTGTATTATAAGAAATGATGATCTCGTTTAATTTTATATTTAATTTCTAGAGAAAATTTTTTTAAATAAACTTCTAAAAAATCATTATGCTTACTATATATCATTATATATTATCATTATTGTAATTTATATTTGATTAACAATGTTTTATCGTCTTTGTTTGTTTAAAAAATTACATTATTATTAAAAGAAGTATAATGCGCAAAAATTTAAAGCAGTGCGTACAAGGATTAACAAAAGCACAACGTATTGCGCAGTTACGCTTTAAAAAACAGCGCGATTGGCGCTGGATAGGGACTTCATCTTGCAATTATCGACGTATTGAATTAAAAGAAACCGCTACAGACAATTCTAAATTATTTGTAAAGGTGAATTAATTTTAAATAAAAAAATATAAATATTTTTTTTAAAAATAACAAAATTTTTTATTAGTGGGTCAACGAAAAGAATATAACACAATCCGAAACTGGTAGGTCTAAAAGTGTTGATGGCACTCCAGTACGAATATCTGCCACACATCAATTTATACCACTTGGCACTAATCCACAAGAAGTGCGTTCACGACGCTATGCTCTTAAGGAAACGCGAAGCATTGGTGCTTTATCGAGTGGACCTTGCTCGGAAATTTTTAATAAATCATATTTCAGTAAAATAATGAAATCAAAAAAGGTTATAATAAGCTTCTATTAATTAAATAAAAAATTCAATTAATTAAATAAAACAAAAACAATTTTATTTAATTAAATTTATTTCAGACTTCTTTATTTGACACTAACAAATATAATCAACGTTGTCGAGTTATGATTGGTACAGCATCAAAAGGTGTAATTGTGCGCTCTCAGCAACACAATGCGCTTGTGTACAGTCGACCATACATACAACCAAATCCATTTCTTAATGAAACAGATACTGAGATCGACACATATATAGCGCATATCAATGCACATTCCAATGGAGGGTATAGATATAATAATTTCGTTAAACATATGCATGGCTTTATCATTTATAAATATATTTAATCATTTATAAATATATTTAAGAATAAAATATTTTCAATTTAGTCTACTAATTCCGTTCCGGACAAATACATATAAAAATAAGCCGAAATCTCGTTCATCACCAACTTTGGGAACACAAACTTCACGTTTGAATACTTTTATAAATAATAATGCTAATCAGAATAAAGAGGATATTACCTATAACAAAGAAATACGATATGAACAACCTAATATTTACGGTAAATAATTAAAAAGCTCTATCACCGTAAATATTATAATAATACATCGTAAATATTATAATAATATATAAATCTTAAAAGTCGTGGAATTGATTGGAAACCTTTTTTAAATTTTTTTTTGTTATGTATTTTTTCAAAAACGTGACAAAAAATTTTGTTTAACATGAAAGACATTTAAATTCTTAGCATGATAAGGTTAATTTTATTTTTAAATACCCTAATTTCGCATGTATAAGGCCGAGTGTTTTGAGCCAAATTTAAATTCGAGCTAATGAGTTCATTCTGTTGTATCGGATTCGTTGGGGCCCAAATTTTGTGGCCGCCTTTGTCTTGGTTTTATAAAAGTAGATTTACCTTTATGAATAATATAACACAAAATAAACTCATTGAAGGCAATTTAAATTTGGTTCATTGAAGGCAATTTAAATTTGGTTCAAAACACCCGGCCTTATACACTCGAAATTAGAGTATATTAAAAATAAAAAAAATATGGGTGAAAAAAATTGAAAAAAGTTTTCAATCAATTGTTCGCGACTTTAGATGTGCATTAATTATTACAATAATTTAATATATTCTTATATTTTTTATTACCTATTATATTTTTGACAACTTTAGATCACATATATTTGCTTGAACCGATGAACGAGTTAGGAAATTGGCCAGTAAGAAATTACAAAATAATATTTTTTTTATCAAAATACATGTATATATATTATTTTTAGATGAAAAACATTTTTTGGTAAAAAAATATTAAATTTTATTTTAGCTTTGTACTACTCTTCCGAGGGCAGTCAAATCTCATCATACATTAGGTCGTAGACTTTTAGCAATTGTAACAAACAGAAAAAAATCATAATTTAAAAAAAATAAAGTTAATTCCATAAATAAGTTATATATAAAAATCTATTTTTATTAAAAAAGACATATTAAACATATTTTTTTACAGAGAAAAAAAGAGAAGTTTATTTGTTATGGGTTGATTGGTTCAATATTTTTATATTGACGGATGAGAAAAGTATTATATTTGAATCAAGATTTTTAAAAAGAAAAAAAATATTTGACGAGATATCGAACAGACCAAATTTTCCAATAATTTTTTAGGCAAATTGGAACATTTCTAATAAATAGTCTCATCGAATTTGTCCGGTTTGTAGTATTTTCTGTCCTTAAGCTTCCTCTCAACCTCTTCCCATAGATGTTCTATGGGAGTGAAATTGAGCTAACCACTCCAAAAGCTGCAATGAATGAGCCACAAACCAATTTATATAATACTTTTGCCTTGTTTTTAGGGTCATGGTCTTGTTGGTACACCCACCCAGTCTTGTTGGTATATATTTTCACTGGCATGTGACAATATGACCTACTTTATTATTTCCCGGTATTGGACTTGGTCTATTTTACCCTCAACGCGACCTAACTAAATTAACTCCAGACCATCACATTTCCTCCGCCATGTTTTACAGTATCCACCATGCTATGGTCAGACGAATCGAAATCTAATATGAGCAATACCGATAGTATTTGATACGTTCACCGTTTGTCGAGCTCCCGATTCAACCCTCGTTATACGAGGTTGAGAATAAAATGAACCAAGTCCAATACAGGAAAATAATGTTGTCACATGCCAATGAAAATATGCATGCATGGTGAGTGTACCAACAAAACTACACAAGACAAAAGTGTTATAAATTGGTTTGTGGCTTATTCAATTCAGCTTTTGGAATGGTTAGCTTAATTTCTCGACCTCAATCCCATAGAACATTTATGGGGAAAGGTTGAGAGGAAGCTTACAGACAGAAAATACCGAACAAGTTCGTTGAGGCTAATCATCGGAATGATTCAATTTGCCCAAAAATGTATTAGAAAATTTGGTCCTGGCCGTTCCAAGGCGGTATAATGGTGGTTCCCCGACCGAATATTAAATGCCATTTTTGCTAACAGTTGTTTTATTGTTGTTATTGTTGCTGTTTTAGTTGAATTTTGTTATAAAATAATTAATTATAAAAAAGTCTCCTTTATTTTGTCCGGTAAAATTTTGAGCTGCTCATTATTGATTGGGTGCTAAAAATTTTTAGATAAACGGATCGAATAAACTTTTTTTTATCTGAAAGAGGACGAATAGTGCTACAAAAAAATATTAAAGGATTTGGCATTAGCTGTCCAACACATAATTTATGAATAACCCGTCTCATATTCGGAGTGACATAAATGTTCAAATCCCTTAATTCATTTATTACTTAGGGAATTTCAGTCTAAGCGAGAGTCTTGGATTTTCGGAGTCATGTACCGCACATTACGTTTAGGTGAAGCAATGCTAAAACAAAAAAAATAACTAAATATATTGATATATCAACTGCATTGGCAACATTACAATATAAATTTTTGCTTTGAAAAATTTGTCTAATATATAAATAATGTTACTTAAATTTGTATGTAATTTTATTATATTTAAGAATTAAATTTGCATAATATTTTAAAATGATTTTTAAAAATATATTTAAAAATATATTAATATTCGTTCCTATTTTACTACTATGTACTCAAAATAGTTTTTTAAAATTTAATTCAATAATTTTATCTTGCTTTGTTGCTTTGAAGTTGATGTTAGTGGAATTCTGGTAGAAAGAACGGTAACACAAGCATCTCGTGCACTGTGCACAAATGCTTCTATGTTAGCAAAAAAGCTGAAACGTCCATCATCAGTAGTAAACGGAATTCGGAATTCGGAAACGAATTTTTTATTTAATGCATGTATAAGAAATGGTGTCTCAACAACCACAACGTGTAGGTCATGTGAAAAATACTTACGCGCCAAGGTATAAAACGTAGTTCAGCACGTAATGCAGCACACGACGTTTAAAATTTTACCGAAGAACGTCAAGTAATCGTACGAACAAAGGTGGTAACAATGTTCACAATGTTGCGCATTCTCTTGGAATTGGTAAAAGTACTCATCCTAAAACGTACATATGAAAATATAAAAGAATAATTTTGGCACTATAGACATTATTTAAATGGAAAAAATAAAAATAAAAAATAGAGATCACAAAAAATTATAGAAATTGACATTTACCAATAATATATTGTAAAATTTTGTAAGAGCCTTTCATATATTGCAAATGTATATAGCAAATATATATATATATATATATATATATATATATATATATATATATATATATATATATATATATATATATATATATATATATATATATATATATATATATATATATATATATATATATATATATATATATATATATATATATATATATATATATATATATATATATATATATATATATATATATATATATATATATATATATATATATATATATATATATATATATATATATATATATATATATATATATATATATATATATATATATATATATATATATATATATATATATATGCGGCCAATACTAGAAATCGGCCATTTCTAGAAATGGCCGGCCAAAATAATTATGATTAGATAATTTAATTTTTATCAAATTTTCTTTAATTTTTCTATCACGAATTATTTTCAGTTACGAAAAACAAAGACAACAAATCATTTACAAATCATTTATAATTTTATATATTATTATTTATAAAATAACGAAAAACAAAAAAAAATAACGAAAAACAGAAAATAATTCGTGATAAAAAAATTAAAGAAAATTTGATAAAAATTAAATTTAGCTAATCATAATTATTTTTGGCCTGATTTTGGCCGGCCATTATTAGTTTTGGCCGGCCATAATTATTTCTAGAAATGGCCGATTTCTAGTATTGGCCGTAACATATATATATATATATATATATATATATATATATATATATATATATATATATATATATATATATATATATATATATATATATATATATATATATATATATATATATATATATATATATATATATATATATATATATATATATATATATATATATATATATATATATATATATATATATATATATATATATATATATATATATATATATATATATATATATATATATATATATATATATATATATATATATATATATATATATATATATATATATATGTTACGGCCAATACTAGAAATCGGCCATTTCTAGAAATAAACTATGGCCGGCCAAAACTAGAAATGGCCGGCCAAAATGGCCGGCCAAAATAATTATGGCCGGCCAAAACTGAAACTGTAATAATAAATGACTGTAATAATAAATGATTGTGAATTAGCGTATTAGCGAAAAATAGACAGCAAATCATTTATTATTACAGTTTTCATTGTTACAGTTTATTATTACAGTTATTATTACAGTTTTTTGTCTTTGAAAAGATTTTTTTTTTATATCATAATTATTTTGGCCGGCCATTTCTAGTTTTGGCCGGCCATTTCTAGAAATGGCCGCGATGTCGGCCATTTCTAGAAATGGCCGATTTCTAGTATTGGCCGCAACATATATATATATATATATATATATATATATATATATATATATATATATATATATATATATATATATATATATATATATATATATATATATATATATATATATATATATATATATATATATATATATATATATATATATATATATATATATATATATATATATATATATATATATATATATATATATATATATATATATATATATATATATATATATATATATATATATATATATATATATATATATATATATATATATATATATATATATATATATATATATATATATATATATATATATATATGTATATATATAGACGTTAAAATACAGTTAAAATTAACTGAATATATTATTACTCAAAATTCATGTTTTTACTGTTGTCTGACATTTAGGAATTCAACATTTTAAAAAATGTTAGAATTATATTTTAGACTAAACTTAGGCTTAACCACTAAGCTCCTTTGGCTTTAAGCCTAGGAGAGTTATTTTATATTCGTTATGACAAAACGGAATGCCCAAACCGGGACGACAAAATGGAACGGGACAAAGCAGAATGAAGCAGATAATGTTTGTGTATAGTTTGCCTTTTTTAGCATAACTTTTTTACATTGATGTTTAAATGAAGTTTTAAAGCATTCAAATTCTAAAAAGCTTCCAAAAATGAAAATTCAAAAAGCAATATTATTATTGCATATATGATTGCATAAACTTTTGTCATGGTGATAAAAAATTTTTAATATATATAATACTTGTCATACATGTAATGTTATTGGTATTGGTAAAAAAATTAACTAGTTTATTTTTAACATTTTCATGATTGGATATTTAAAAATAATTTAACACGAGTATTTTTATTTAATTTTTAATATTAAATCTATATAAATTTACTATGGCATTAACACTTACATTTGTATTACGTGATTTCGCTGAATGGACATCGATTCCTGGTCCAATTCAAATAATTTATGCATTGAATTCGTTCATTCGCTTTCTTTGGGTAGTTATTTGGCTGGCTCTATTCGGTATTTTCGTTTATCAGTTCTACTTAATTCTGGATAAATTATTAGAAATGGATTCTCAAATTGACATCTCTTTTGATTTTCAAAAATTGGCATGTACATTGAAAATTTTATACAATATTTTAAATAAGCTAAACTATTATAAATATAAAAAAATATTTAGCGCTTTCCTATTGTAACTATTTGCAATCAAAATCCATATAAACTCTCAGTAATTAACAGCGATCCAGAATTTGTTAATGTTTCACATTTACTTAATGATTATATTCGCGTGTTAAAGGGAAACTATGGATTAATATTCGCGGATACCTTTATTTTTAATGTAATATTTATTATTTATATAATTTAACTTTTTATTATTTATGTGCAGAGATGTTCAGAATTCTTATTTCTCAAAAATCAGAAATTTGTGCACTGGGTGGCTAAATACGATCAATTAAAAAAAGCTAAAGCTATTTTTTAAATTTTTATAAAAGTGATTAAAAAATTTACAGCTAATACGTAAAAAATAATGGAGAAAAATCCAAAAAATATTAAAAATTGGCTCGTTTAAGAATTTCTAAAGTTGAAAAAAGTGCCTCATTTTTCAATCATTTAAAAAAATTAATCAAATGTCACATTTTTCATTTAAAAATTTTTTAAAAATAAAATCGGAAGTCTGAAATTTAAAAATTTGAAATTTTTTTGCTGTGAATTGTTTTGAGAAAACAAATTTTAAAATTTTTTTTAAAAATCACTAATAGATAAATTTTAAAAATGGAATTAGCTTTTATAAAAAATTCTTGTTCTTTTTCAACCACTCCATAGTTTTAAAATTTGATCGGAATTTCGCGATCTTTAGTATGTAGAAGTGTATAACGGAATTCCGTTTTCCGATTTCAGATGTCTTTGGCGAATTTTTTTTTAAATTTTTTTGGGTATTCCGATTCCGAAATTTTAAAATTAATTCCAGCATATCTTTGATAGGTAGATTTATATGTTTTTATTTTTTAATAAATTTAGAATGCGACGTCGCGGTTCGCCAAAGATGCTTGGGCGGATATCATATTTCGTCTGCTAATTTCTACTTTGCCATTGCATACTTTAGAACGTGCCGCGTATTCTTTTGATGAACTTATTAAATTTTGTACTTTTAACGGCCAGACATGTGGAAAGTAAAAAATATCCTTAAATGTAATTTTTAATAAAATAAATAATTTTATTTAAGAAATAACTTTACTCACTTTATCGATCATAACTATGGTTCATGTTATCGTTTCAATGGCCGGAACGCAAATGCCGTTCGAGCTGGAATTCCTTTCGGCTTACAAGTTACATTAACTACATTAGTAAAAATATTTTATATTCTTATTCATTATCTCTACCCTTTAAAAAAAATTTTTAAGCGTTTTTTAGTTGTTTTTTTTTGATACTGAAAATTCAAATTTATTATTGTTTTTTTCTATTATTGTTTTGTTTTTGCAAGTTTTTTATTTCTTTGGCAAAATTATGAAATAAATAATTAAGAAACAGGCAAAAATCTGGGGATACAAAAATAGCATTGAAAGGATTTTAATTGTTCAAGTGCAAACGCCACAATATCATTGTGTGTCAATTTGCTTTTTGTTAGAAAACTTGGCGGTAGGACACATGCCTTCTATCGTCTAGATATGAACACAATTTGCAGCTTTGAAACTTGTAGTGATAGATTACGGTTTAATAGAAAAGCCACTTTGGTCCCATTGTACGCAGGTTATCAACCCAAAATGATGTTCGTTCCCTGTCAATCCATTGACGGATTTATGATAAAGCACGATTGTTGAAAGAATAGCTTCTGAATTTTCCGTGTCAAGAAACCCAAATAACATAAAAAAAATTATGATTGAAGATAATGCATTATTTACGAATAATCAATATATTGACTATAATATAAAATATATAAATAACGAAAATATAGGAAAGTACCTTAACCGGCGAAATACTTTATTTACCTACAACTAGAATTAAGGGAATTCGATTAGCAATTCATTATGGTGATGCGCCTCCATTTGTCCATGCTTTTGGTGAAAATTTGTCATCAGGAAAGGAATACAATATTGGTTTGAAATTGGTTTGTTTCGAATAATTAATTATAAAGGTAAAATGAATTACTTTTAGTCTAAAACTGAATTAATGGATGAGCCATATGGGAGATGTGCAACAGCCAGCAATTGGGGAATTTACAATTTTTATAACAATCGCGAGTATGTATTGCAAAATTGTCTTCGGAGCTGTAGACAACAACGTATTATCAATTATTGTGGATGTGCAGATCCTCGATTTGAAAAACCTTCGCATTCTGCATATTGCAATTTCAAACAATGTATAATCATACATAAATTAGGTGAATCTAGGATAGATAATACGCGGTTGTTAAAAAAAAGTTTTTAAATTTTTAATTTTTTCTAAATGTTTTATTTTTCAAAATGAATTTTTGTCTGCATTCCTGTCTTTGTTAGAAACAAAATACATATACATATATGTGTTTGATAAGTTATAATAGAATGAAATTTTGAAAAATCCGAAATTTATCCGTATAGAATTGATATTCATGTACAACATATAGAATGAAAAATATTATATTTTAGTGGGCTGTCTTATATCTCTTCATAATGAACTACCGACTAACTATAGTTTTAACGCATTACGTGATTGTAGTTGTCCTCCTCCATGTAACGATTATGTTATTGAAACGCAATTAAGCAGCGCAAAATTTCAGACAAATTTTAAACGAACAAATCCGATAGCAGATAAAAATTCTTTTCATTTCAAAGATGCCGATAATTTATTATTTAAATCACCTCATATTGCATTATCAAAAATTTACAGAAAAAAAGATGACTACGGAACCAATATTTTAGAAAAATTTAACAAAAACATTTCATACGATATAAATACTGCAAACAATAATATCTTACAAAATATTTTACACAATATTGCACCTTCACCCATTCCGAATAATTTTAAAGTATGGAATATAAATTCAAGAAAACAGACAGAGTCTAAAATGCCATTGTGGACTTGGCCACTTAGACCACCGTTTAACCAGTATAGCAAGCATAATCAAGATGTTACGAGCATTGATTTTTATTCTGGCATTCTACTTTCAGCATTACAAACAGATTCAATTTATAATAATAATAATAATAATAATAATAATAATAATAATAATAATAATAATAATAATAATAATAATAATAATAATAATAATAATAATAATAATAATAATAATAATAATAATAATAATAATAATAATAATAATAATAATAATAATAATAATAATAATAATAATAATAATAATAATAATAATAATAATAATAATAATAATAATAATAATAATAATAATAATAATAATAATAATAATAATAATAATAATAATAATAATAATAATAATAATAATAATAATAATAATAATAATAATAATAATAATAATAATAATAATAATAATAATAATAATAATAATAATAATAATAATAATAATAATAATAATAATGGCTACTTAAGCAATATAAATTCAGCAACCATCAAGTCTGAAAGAAAAATGAAAAAAAATTTAAATCAGGAATATGAATTTGAAGATGACAGATATAAAAAGAGAAATAAACTGAATTTTAAGGTCTGCAAATTATCTATATTAATTATTATTTTTATAAATAAGTCAATTTTAGGAATCAAAAAACACGTATTTAAGTATGCAAATTTTAAAAAATCGAACAAAAATTGATTAAAAATTGATTTTTTTGGATTTGTTAGTAAAAAAAATTTCCGAAAAAAGCTAATTTTTATGATAATCGAAAATCGAAAGGGAAAAATGCCGAAAACCGAAAATCGAAAATAGTTGCATCTCTAAAAGTTGGAATTCTGATTTGCGAAATTTTTATTATTGCTATTTTTTAGAAATATCGTAAATTTTAAAAGTTAAAAAAATATTGCTTTTTGTAAGAAAAATTTTTTTTATAAAAAACTTCCAATTTCGGACTTTTTTGCCCTTCCGATTTCCAAATTTAAAATTCATTTTCGACGCACCCCTGATACATACGTATTGCAATTTTTTATTCGTGATTCATGATAAGAAAATTCGTGCGCCATGGGTTTACTGGAGTCAACTCGGAGTCAAGTCACAACACTGTTCGTAAATAACATTAATTTTTTCAGCATGGTTGGTGCAAACAAGAATTATTAGCAAAGGTTGGAGTTAACATGGAAAGTTGTTATAATTGGGTCTCAAAAAATTTTCTTTCATTTAATATTTACTATGCTGGCCTCGATCTGGAGAAGCGCACCCAAAAAAGCTCATATTCGGTATTTTAAATTGCTATATATCGTATATATACCGTAATTGAGCTATAAAATATGGAATTTTTTTAAAAATATTACAATTAACTAATTGTTAAATCGGCTCCAATCTAATAAATACGCATTTATATTATAACAATTTTATTTTGAGATTTCCCAAGCATCTAATGACTTGGGCGGTCAGGTAAGTTTGTGGCTTGGTGCCTCCGTCATTTCTGTAATGGAAATAATTACACTTGTTATTATGATAGTTCTATTTTTTATTTATGGTCGGAATGTTCGTGTGATTCCAACGTCCGACGAATATAACAAAGATAAACGTTATCGAGTATGTTTAAAAATTTTTATAACATATTAATTAATTTTTTTTAAAATTTTTTTAATAATTTTTTTAAATTTAATATAATTTATAGTAATTAAAAATACAGAATGACATAAAAAAACCTTATTCATATTTTAACCCATAATTTTATCAAACCAAAGAAATGTAGCAAAACAAACAATTAATGAATAATATATCCAGCAGGTTTCGAAGTTGTCCTCTTTAGCAGCGATACAGCGCTCTCAAAACGTTACTAAAAATTTTCGACGATGGACTGCAGCTATTTTTGTCATTTTTTGTCCATCGCCGAAAATTTTTAGTCAGATTTGGAACTCTTTATCGTCGCTGAAGAGGGCATCTTCGAAACCAGCTGAATATATTATTGCTAAAGGTCCATGTTATCGTTATTAATTGTTGTTTTGCTACATTTCTTTTATTCAATAGCTATGAGTTAAAATATAGGTAATGTTTTTTTGTGTCACCCTGTATGTATAAATTTTCAGCACATCCAAGAACTCAAAGCAGAACTTGATATCCACGAGCGTATGGACTACGAACTTCTCGCACGAATTGAACGCCAAAAACGCAATGAAGAGGCGCGTCGTATAGAATTTAATGCTCAATGGAGAACGGCTTATAACATGTGGTCAAATGCGGATATGCAAGTAAGAGTAGTAGAAGTGAACCTTGCTGAAAAACCCAATGATGTACATGTGCGAGGCGCTTTTGCCAACGCGCGAGCCATTCTCCATGCCGCTGAACGCCATTTACGAAAATTAAAACATGATTATTCTATATAATTTGAATAATAATACAAAAATTAAAAAGTTAAAAACTAATAATTAATTTACATTATTAACTTTTTAAGATACAAATATTAATTTGATCTTGTAACTCGATTACATTTTTTCAAATTTTATTACAACTTTTTTAAATGTCTCATTTTTAACAACTCAATTAATCAATTAAGAACCGCGAACGAACATTTATGAGTACGCAGGTCTTAGTGTTCCATGCAGAACTCGTTTAACTTTTTTCATAAAACATCTGCAATCAAATATATGTATATGTTACGGCCAATATTAGAAATCGGCCATTACTAATAATGGCCGGCCATTATTAATAATGGCCGCGATGTCGGCCATTACTAATAATGGCCGGCCAAAACTAATAATGGCCAGCCATTATTAGTTTCGTTTGCAATGCAACAGCAAATGCCACTCTAACTCTAATAAAAACTGTAATAATAAATGATTTTATAGTGAATTAGCGTATTAGCGGAAAAATATTAATTTTGTTGTCTTTGTTTTTCGTTATTTTATAAATAAAAATATATACTAACGAATTTGTATCTTGTGTAAAAATTGCATTAACAATTTATAAAAAAATAACTGAAAATAATTCGTGATAGAGAAATTAAAGAAAATTTGATAAAAATTAAATTTAGCTAATCATAATTAATTTGGCCTGATTTTGGCCGGACATTATTAGTTTTGACCGGCCATTATTAGTAATGGCCGATTTCTAATATTGACCGTAACATATATATGTAATTAATAAAAAAAGTAAAAAATAATAGTTTTTTATTGAATATTAAAAAGATCAAAGATTTTTGTTTTGTTTTTATTAAAGGACACATGAACACCAATATAGATTTCCCCACAATTTGTTCTAACTTTTTTTCTACGATAAATAGAGATGTGGGTTTTTTGCATTTTGTAGAGCGTACTCGATTTGTGGAGGACGTGTTTCAGCGATTTCTAAAATTTTCATTTTTAGCATTTTTATAAAAGAAAATGCAACGAAAAAGTGCATGTGGCTGAGCATTTTTTTCGTAAAGTGATCCAATAAACTTGAAATGTTTGCTATGAGCTCCCCTTACATACACTATTACACTCTATAAATTTGAACCTGATCGATTGGATAAGAGCCGAGTTATGAAACTTCAAAAAACGGCAAAAATGACAAATTTCCGCATTTTCGTTGAAACACGTTCCCCACAAATCGAGTACAAAATGCAAAAAAACCTACGTCTCTATCTATCGTAGAAAAAAAGTTAGAACAAATTGTGGGGAAATCTATATTGGTGTTCATGCGTCCTTTAAATGTAAATTTCTAATTAGTTGACAAAATGAAAACAAACAATAAATTTAACGTCTTGTATTTTTTATTTTTTGCTCACAAGAAAATTTCATTTTGGCGATTTGCAAGTTCCGCACATGCTATATATCAATCGAAAGCGCTCATTTTTCTTTACAAAATAAGCTAAAAAAATTTTGCTAAATCCCTTTTATTTTGTTATTAAAAGTAATTTTAATTTTTATGTATTTTTATGTTAAAAACCATTAAATAATTCAAGTTTTTTTTTATCAGTCCTATCATATTTGCTCTATTGGATGCTACGCCTTCTTTTTTCTTTCAGTTTCAAATCTCGGTGGAGTCAAAAAAATTTTTCAACTTTTTTTTTGCTTTTTTGATATAAATATTTGTTTTTTATTGCTTAATAAAAGTATCTTTTACTTATTAATCTTTAATAAAAAAAATTTAAAAAATTTTTTTGACCACACCCAAATTCGAAACTGAAAGAAAAAAAGAGTTTTTGAGGGGAGTATTCACTAGGCGAAATATAATATGAATGTGATTATTGAAAAAAAAACTGAGCATTAATTATTTTTAACATAAAATGTTAAATATCATAAAAATACAATTACAAAGTAAAATGAATTTCGAAAAAATTTTTTTAGCTCATTTTATAGAAAAAAATAAGCGCTTTCTATTGGTATATATGTAGCATGTCTGGAACTTGCGAATCACCAAAATGAAGTCCCCGTGTTAGATAGAATTGAATTGTTATTAATTCAAACTGTTTAACAATTTCGGTTAATATTCAATTGTCATTTTCGATGACATAAAGAAAAGAAATTTTTTAAAGCTAAATAAAGAAATATAATTATTTATGGAATAATGTTTAAGAACAAAAATCAAAATGCATTCGCCAAAAAACGAAATTAATTACCAAAATAATAATTTATACATTTTAATGACTTATTTCCCTTCATTTATTTATTTTATTTTTCAATTTTATAAGTTTTTTTAAATTCTAATAATTTTTTGTATTAGAAAGTATACATATATTTTGTAATGGACAGCCTATTTTGAATTGAACCACCAATATTGTCAAAAACCTTCTATATATTCTATTGACCGCCTATTCTCGAATGATCTCATTCAAAAATTTATTTTTTTGTTAAAATAAAATTTTTATAACTTTTAAAAAATCTGGTCATTACTTTTTTGCCCATCTTTAATACATTTTTAAATACTTTTTTTGAATCAACTTTTCATTTCTTCATTTATAACCTTCATCGTAACCTTAAAAAATCGTTCATACAAAGATCAATTTTTTTTTATTTAAATCTTTTTTTCCCTCTTTTAATAGTTTTTCTTACAAAGCTTCTCATTTTTCTTTTTTTCTTTAGTATTCATTCCTTATAATTTACATACATCACCAATTTCATATATATATTAATATCAATTTTATATAGATATTAATGCAATCGTTCATTACATTATTTTCTTATATCTATCAAATGTTCGTCAATATTCCCACTTTTGGTTTTTAAGATTTTTTTATTTCGTTTATTCTTAATGTCTTAAATAAAAACGACGGATAAATGTTACACTTTTTTCGTCTTTTTTTTCGCGCACCGCTTTCATTTGATTGGATACCGCAAACGACAGGTTAGTCGTGCGTAAAAATATTAAATAACAAATAAATAAAATGCGTGACATATAAATCATACAAATAGAATAGAATTGAATGTTTATGTATTTTTTAATTTTTCAAATGAATGTATGTATAAAATTTTTTAACAATCGCCAAATCGATTTTGTTATAACTATTCTTTCCGTTTTTTTAATTCTTTTTTAATTCTTTTTTTTTGTTTTACTCTCGACTTTCATTAGTTTTGTTTTATTTTTTTATCTATTCTTATATTTCACTTTTTAACATCTGTCGTTTTTTAACATCTTACGTTAATTACGTATTTTTACAAAATTATTACCAGCATTAAAAATTTACTACATAAAATACATACATTTCTGGTCAAAATGGTAGCTGCACTTGAAAATGTAGCACAACTCGAGTTTTAATTGGTCATTTTTTATGAAATATTGCACAAACATACTTTTCTCTATTACAAATCATGATCTTAAAACAATTTTAAAATTTTCGAAATTTTACCGACGTATTACTGTATTTTGTGTTTTACTGTATTTTGAATTTTTATCACTAGACAAAATGATAGCCGCACCTTCAAAATTATCGCTAAATAAACAAAAAATTAACAAATAACAATATAACATTAACATTTAATATTTAATAGGCCCTCCTTTAGATTTTACAATATTGATCAATCGATTTGGAAAAATACGGGTCAAGTTATTCAATACATTCAAATTTAGACGACTTCATGCTTCAAGAATTGCAGTTTTGAGATCGTTGACGTCGGCGTATTGGCTGTTGCCATGATAAACATCACAAACTAGAAGTCCCCATAGATTCAGGTCGAGTGAACGTTCTGGCCATGGTAAGATAGCGATTTGCCGCTCCTGCAAGAAACTCATTGTAGACGTACTTCGATGCATTGTCTTGCATGAAGAGATAGCTTTCTTGCAAGAACGACGTCAAATGTTCGTTGAGCACATGCTGATACTCTTCACTGTTCATTTTGCTCGCAAGAGGAAGAGTGCCAGCAGCTTCAAAAGCTCCCCACACCATCAGCGTGCTACTTTCAAGGTTGCGCCTTGAAAAGTAGAGTGGTTCCTTACGTAAATCATGTCAGTAATTCGATAAACCGTCCGGCGCATCAAGATTAAACTTGAATTAAACTTGAATTCGATGCAGCCGCAATTATTCGTCGCCGCTGTCGTATGTTAGTCGACTTTAGTCGACACTTGATTTTGCAGTTCCATAAGAAGCCGAATCCAACAAAAAATTGTGCACAATTTTGTCCGAACGCCGATATGAGCTGCTATTCGACGATAACTTCAGTTTTCAGCGTGCAGTATGACGATATGCCCCTTTTCAAATTCAGAAATTCTTTTGCTCATAACTATAAATATAAAGTAAAACATTGATAAAGCTCAACAATGACAAAAACAATCACATAAAACCGATTAAATGCCTAGGAACTAACGAAACTATAAACCGTGGCTATCATTTTGACCAACTTTAAAAATTGAAAAATTACAATATCAACTGAACAAAGTCCCAAAACAATTCGAACTTAAATTACAATTTCTCAATTGCAAACGAATATTGAGAAAAAAATCATTATTTTCTATTGGATTAAACTCAAATTATGCTTATTTTTCAAGTGTGGCTATCATTTAGACCAGAAGTGTATAATATAAGAATTGAAAGAAATATTTTATACTTCAAAAAGTTTTATGAGTTTTCAGTCATTTTTTAAACACAATTTCGATATTTTATATTTTAATAAATTTCATAACTTTTACAAAATTTTTTAATTTAGATCAATGTATTTTTTTTCAAATTTGCAATTTTTTGAATTTGAAATTTTATGTGAAGTCTCTTCTTAATGTATTCCAATACGTAGATCTCCATTTCCAGTTGCTATTTATTTAAATGTGAATTAAAAGTAAATTGTAATACGGTCTATTGAGTTAAAAGATATCTGATACAATACGTTTTGTATCTATTTGAACATCCAATAATTCGTCAAAATACAAACAACTTAACAATATTATTTGTTTAAATATGATGAATTCTTTTTAATCTAGGTAATCTATTATCTTTGTCCATGACTTTTTACCTATTCAAACTTAACCAATTGTTCCAATTTTTCGAACTCGGAAGTTTTTTGGGCTAACTTAGACGATGATGATATCAGTTTTTTGATCGGAGCCTTTGCAAAACTATTTTATTTGGCAAAATGCATTAAAAAAATCAGGTTTTGACTAGAGGTTTTCAATGGAACCCGTGAAATTATCTGCAAAATGATAGCTGAACTTTCCTTTTTTTTTGCATGAAAGAATGATGCGTGTGCCTTGATTAAAATGAAATATTTTTGGTCGGTGCTTTTCACCAACAAACATATCTTCATAATCGAAGGCGCCTTAAACTTCTAAAACGATCTCCATAATTTTTAAAACAAAACACCTTAGATAAACAATTTTATGCTCTTTCTAACGTTATTATAAGTTTTTTAAAAAAAAGAATAAACCGTCGGCTTTCAAAATAAGTCATGGATTAAAATCACTTATTGTCGTTGTTTTTTGTGGATACACAGGCTTACCGAAAACGTATTTTATGAATCGTAGTGAAATCCTGAGCGATCTTCTTAGAAATCAGAAATCACTTGCGACCTTGCGATACTGGAAAATTTTTAAAGGTGTCTTGAAATCTACGTGGTAGCTAAAGTTGAAAACTTTGAAGATCTTTAAAATTATTTTTTTTTCAGATTTTTTTGACTTTCTTTTGAGCTATCATTTGTTAAATTTTGTTGTAAAATAAAAATTTTGTAAAAATTAAAACAATTTCTATGGAAACTTTTAGCACACCTTTTTTGAAGATTTTTTAATATTTTAGTATTTTTTATTCTTATTTATTTATTTATTATTTAAAAAATTATAATTTTAGTTTAAAAAATTGTTGCTATTTTTGTAATAATAAGTTATATTTACGCTCCTAAATTTTGATTCAAATTTTAAAAAATCATTATATAATTTTTGTAATATATATGTAATATAAATATATTTTTAGATAATTTATTTGAATAGCTCAGGCTAAAGAATTAAAATTACATTTATATATAACTATAAAATATTGTTTATAAATTTGTCGCAATGATTGGAATGATGAACGCCGGCACGGTAGATGTACCGGATGAATTTTACGGCGATGCTACCAAAAAATCGCAGCGCTTATTTACACGCAAGCAAATGTTGCATGAGAAAATTTCGTATGCCAAAGATGGTAGAATGCTTGTTAACGGACGATTAGCCGTATCGAATGAAGTTCTTACGCCTACAGAAATGTGGGAAGGTCTAATGATGCGCGTGATGTGTCGCGCAGTTTGTGAAAGCTACATGAAAAGTTATCATTTTTTTTATTTTAAAATAAAATTAAAATGAAAACTATAATAAAACGGTGTATATTGAAAAAATTTTACTATCTACTCTGTTATATATGCGTGATAGCAAAAAAATAGATACTATCCTTGCATTTTTTTCATAACTTGCAAAAATTTATCTTTAAATAACAAAGTTATGACAAAAATAAGGAGTGCAAGAACTTTCCTCCTATATATCTCTGTATATATTAAGAGTATATCGGAAATGATTTGAAAATTTTAGAGATCGGAATTCTAAAGAAAATTTAAAAATTCGAAATCGGAAAAAATCTCGAAAATCAGAAATTTTTAGAAAATTAGATTCTTGTTAGTTATCTGCTCACAAAAAAATTTTCCAAGCCTAAGACATTGCCTAAATTTAAAGATTTTTTTAGGCTGAGGATTAAGTTTAAGATTAATTAGATGAGCTAAGAGGCAGATAATCAACAAAAATGAACGTGGTGAAATAACGCACAAGAAGCCGTCTCAAATTGAATGCGCTTTTAGGAGCATTTATCAACGAAAAAACAGACTTTGATATGTTTTAAAAATGATTTTCTAGAGAAATGTTAGTGCTTTAATTTTAGCCACAAATTGTCAAAAATATTCAAAAATTAGTTAAATAGCATTAAATCGAGTAAAACTTTGTAACATTTTTTTGGAACACCCTGTAAAAAAATTTATTTTTCCTATATTTCGAGGTTTTTGGCCGATTTTTTTCGATTTTTCAATTTCTTCGGAATTCTGATTTCCAATTTTCGAAATTTTAAAATCATCTCGGCTACACTGCTGGTATATATGTATGTATATTTTAGAAAATGCACCTCCCAAACGACGATTTATCGATTACTTGCCTTGGCGACGGCGTTCACGTAAAAGCGGTAAAGCTGCGGTTACTGCAATTACTAACGCCGCAAATGCCGTTAGTGAATTACGAGCACATCAAAGAAAAGATAGTGTTTCAAGCACGAAATCCCCACATGCTTTGTTTAAAGCTTTGACGGCGCATAATCCTAATAATAAATCTCCAAGGCAAAATCATAAATTATCGTCAGAAAGTAGCAGTTTTTCTTTTAAAGAAAACAAACAAGATGCGCATAAAAAAACGATTACGAATGTAAATGGTGATAATGCGTCTACTTCATCTGATAATAGTAATTCTCTATCATTAAGAAATGAAAATTCTACTGCTTCTAATTCAAATCCTTTAAAATACAGTGCCTTTAGAGGATTTAAGAAATCACCTTTTCATTATAATAAAAATAATAATACTATAATAACATCGAAAAAAGCTTCAAAATCCACTGCTATACATAATGACGATATAATTAATTCTACAGCAGCAAAAATTTCAGCGAAGATAACACTTGGGTCTGCCACTTCACAAAATCCACTTAGTTCTGAAAGAGTAAATACTTTGTCACGAATAGTGCGGAGTTCGTCATCCTCGTCATTAAAAACACCAAATTATTTGTATAACCTTAATTATACTAACATCAATGGAAATAGTAACAACGCAATGAACAATATGCATAATAGCCAAATAGAACAAAAACCAATTGTAAACATGCGAAAATCAATGTGTAGCGCACGTCGGCCGATTTCGATTTCAACGTTTTTATCGTTAGCTACACGCGCCAGTCCACGTCAGGCATTGAGCTCTAATACCACAAAATTAAACGACGAACACAAGCTAGACGCTCTACATACATTTAATCTAAACAATAAAGATATAACTAACGGAACATCTAGTAATTCCTCGAAATTTTTTAGTTTTAACAGAGGAAATAAAATTCCATCAGCATCATCAATTACAAAAATTAAACAAGAAAATACTATTTACAATAAAACACGTTAATGTTTATTATAAACTAATTTTTTTCATTTACAGCTTGGCTTTTTTGTTATTTCTTTTAAAAATGAGGGTATTTATTAGTGATGCAATAAACCTAATTTTTTTCCGAACTTGAACTTTTTAAAATTTAAAAGTTCGTGTTAAAGTTATATGCAATTATAATAAAATCGGAACAAATTAAGATTAAGTCTATAAATTGTTTATCGTGGCAAGAAACTTTAAACTTTTAGCAAATCTGTAAATAAGTCAAAAATGTATTAATATTTTATCTTGTTATTTTAAAAATGTTTGAATTTTATTATGTTAAAAAATAAGAAATTTCAATTTTGACACAAATTAATTTATTATAAAAGCATACTAAAAGCATAATTCATCAAATTTTAGGGCCAGATTCCAACATTTGGAGACTGCGAAATTTAAGAATTCTTTTATAATAAATTATTTTTTTAAATTTGAGATGCATACTTAAGAATTCATCAATAAAAAAAGATGTTAGAACTTTTCATGACTATATTTTAGGATTAGGTTTAACCATTAGGCTCTTTGACTCTAGGCTTTGTTTAAGTCTTAAATTGAGTTATTTTATTTTAATTATATCCGGTTCCAAAACGCAATTTAAATGTTTAATCCCCGAATATCAGTTTACAAATGTCTTCACCAAATGTCGTAATGTCATTATAAGTTATAAAATATTTTTTGCAAAAGATGTATTTAAAATTAATATATTTTGTTGTTTGTTGGTGAATTAGGATCTACAACATAAATTACAAAATGATTATAATCTTTCACGCGTGATGCATTTTAAAAAATTCTTTTTTTATGCAAGAATACATAATATCGTTGTGTTAACTAACGTTGGTTGTCTACCAGGGCAACATCCCGGTTTCGGATATGAGCATACTTTTAAATTACATGCTTTTCTTTCTATTTCAAATCTAAATACACACAAATATAAACAAATATTGAAAAAAATTACCTCTTAAAAATTACAACATTTTTTAATATTTTAATAATTTTTTATATATTTAAAAATATTTAGCGTGAAATTATATAAGACCTATAGCTTTGCATATATTAAGATATAAATCCCGAATCACTGTTTATGCAGTTATTTATTGAATCTTGTATATTGCAATAAAGCTCGTAAAAAATTTTAAGTTTACAATAGTGGAAATTAGGATAATTTTTATTTTTTAAATTAATTTTTATTTTGCATTTCAAATTCACGCACAGTCTTAAATTTCTATATAAAACTGTTACTTAGGAATTATCATTAAAAAAATTACAGGACGAATTTATTTCGCACAGAGATTTACTTTTTAACCGATTTTCAATTTTTTTATTCAACTTTATTTGCCGATAAAAGTCGTTGTGCAAAAAGATACAAATTTGTGAATTAATTTGCCAATATTTTTATTGTATAATTTCGATATCAATAGAGATTTGTAAATAAATCCACAGATTATATTATATAAAATGATAAGTATCTTAGAAATATATAGAAAAATAATTTTGAAAATCGAAAAAATTTAAACAAAATCGGTTGAAAAGATGTTAAACGCTGGATTATTAGATATTTATTTTAAAAATAAAAAATTTTTACCCGTCGGAACAGGCTCGTTCTCGCTGTTTGTGACCGCAAGCACCGCATTTGTATGTGCAAATGCTCCAATAACTCCATTCCGCGCATTCCTCAATTATTGAACTTTTTTTTGATTGTTTTGGCTGTTTCATTTTACTTTTGGATGTCTAAATTTTTCAGCTAATTTTTATTATCTATACAAATATACCCACATTTACCGATTTCGACTGTTCAGTATTGCTTGAAATGGCAGATAAGGTTTGGTAATGTTCTTTTTTAATGCTATCTAAGGGTAATAATGGTGAGGAATCAATATGAATCGATTCCTCGGCATCTTCTTCGTCGTCCTTTACTTGAGATCTAACGCTATTATTTACCGACTCACGAACATCTTCGTAATTAGATAATGAAAATAGACCAAACTGATTTCGTTGAGCTCCCTGAATTCCATTTTGATTATGCGATGACTTCAAAGGCGATACAATTCCGAAATTTGACGGACTTAAAAAAGATGGAGTAGACACTGGCGTAATAGAATTTTGCGGAAAACTAACAATAGCACGATTATTTAAAGTTGATAGAAATGGAATGTTTTGATAAAATATATTTGGCGAATAGTTTGAATATGGTGACATAACTGAAGAATGGGAATGTTCACCTTCTGATGATACGTTAATTAATGAAGCCAAATGGCTATTTGGTGGAAAAACATTTTGTGAATTATAGACGTATCCATTAAATAACGAATTTCCCGGTAAATTTTTAGTAAACGGATGGTTTGATTGATAAAATAAATTCAATGGTTCTTTAGCGTAAAGTGGAGTTGTATTTGCAAAATCATCATATTCAATTGGTTTACCATCCAGCGGAGATAATTGTTGGGCGTGTGGCAAACGTGAGGTTCCAAAAAAGCCATAAGGGAAAGGTTTAGGAAATTGATTGTATTGTGCCATATCAAGAGGAGTGTTTCTAATACCATTAATTTTAAAATGTTGTGAACTTTCATTATCGTGCAAAATCTCTTCATTTTTTGATAATTTATTCTGCTTCGTATTTTCTTTTTTATTTTGTTTTTCTTTTTCCACGACACGTAAAGAATACATTTCCGTTAGATTTTTTTTTGTAAAGTTATTTTTCATGTTCACGTTGTCACTTAAATGTGTTTCTTGAATATCAGGGAATTTTTCTGAAATTATCATAACTGTATTATTTGCATTATTCTTATTTATAAATTTAGAAATTGCTTTTAAAAATTCATCAATAACAAAGAAGCTTGAAGAATCTATTGTTTTGTTAATTATATGCGTCGAATATTCTATGTTATGTTTTTCCTCAACATTTTTATCATTAATACCTTTTTTTCTTTTATCCCTTGTCTTTACATCTTCGCTAGGAACTATACGATGTTCCAAATTTAAATTATTTACTATACCATTTGTCTCAAAATCAAATGATAGCGAACTTTTATTTGATGTCTGTAAAATCGTTCCTGACGATATATAAATCGATGTAGGTAGTATTTCTCTATTATTACCAGATGAATCAAATGTAGTATTTTCGCTATCTTTTAGCGAGTGAGCATGAAATCGTGGAGACTCTAATTTCAACAAATTAGGATATCGTAATTGAAGAGACGGTGTTTCTATCGTTTCATTCAAAGAACTAAAAATTTCATCGACAAGCACACCTTTAGAATGATAATGCTCTTGAAATGCAATACCGTAGTAAACCATCATTAAATGTAAAAATAATTCGAGTAACGAAATCATTCTCAATTAAAATTTTTTTAACATAATACAATTCTTATTAAGAAATAACTTTTATAAATGTAAATCCCGTAATTGTTTTTTTCACAAAATTAAAGCATTTATAAAAAACGCAAATCTTGAAAATAAAAAACACGCTTCATTATATAAATTAGTTAAATTAACAATAAAACTCGTTGTTTAAAAAATTTTTTGCATTACGTGATTTTGTGAAAAATTTTAAACGACACTTACAAAAACTATTCCAAAAAATAATGTGCATGCATACAGTATGTAAAGATGATATAAAGGCACTAACATTTTTTTGCATAACATAATGATAAAGTAACCAATCTTGCTGAAATTTTAGCAAATATGTACACTATAAAGGCACATTATGTCTTAAAGTTTCGTCCCGATATGTTCAGTATGAAAGTTTTTATGGACATTTATTGCTAAATTATGATTTAAACGCGTACAGCGGATAAAAAGGCGGTCGACAATTTTATGCACAGTACTTGAATTTCAATATTTTCAAAAATAATTTTTTATGGATCGGTTTATTAGAACATTTTGTAATGTATTCCATGAAAAATAAAAATGGCCAAATCCAGGATTATAAAAAATATGCCTGTCGCGGGAGCGAGAAATTGCGACTATTTGTAATCTTAATGACTATGTAATTATAAAGTTAATAAATTAATTATAAATCAATAACTATTTTTTTTACTTCCAGCTGTTTAATATGGTTCAAATCCAAGATTTTATCTTCGGATCGAATGTCTGGATGATTTTTATAATTATTTTTTAGAATCAAAAATCGTTCGACGTAAAATCAATCGGACATTTTTCATCATATACGATAATATCGGATGGAATATTAAATAATCTTAAATCTCTGAGTAAATCATCGATTATATTATCGCTATCCGATGTGATAATCACATTAGAAAATATATAATTAAAAGAATTGAAATCGCAAGTAAATTCTAAATTTTTAAAATTTATTTCAAGGTTATAGTTAAATTGAAAATAGTTTAATTTAGATAAATAATCATAATACTTAAAAATGTTAGTTTTATAACCTTTAATATTATTAATATTTTGTTCTCTAAATACAAATTCACTATTATATTTAGAATGAGTTTCTTCATTTTCTTTATTTAAAACATAATAGTTATTTTTGCAGAAAAGAAACTTACATATACACAAAAACGTGTTTCTTTTCTGGAAAAATAATAACTATTATGTTTTAAATAAAGAAAATGAAGAAACTCATTCTAAATATAATAGTGAATTTGTATTTAGAGAACGAAATATTAACAATATTAAAGGTTATAAAACTAACATTTTTAAGTATTATGATTATTTATCTAAATTAAACTATTTTCAATTTAACTATAATTTTGAAATAAATTTTAAAAATTTAAAATTTACTTGCGATTTCAATTCTTTTAATTATATATTTTCTAATGTGATTATCACATCGGATAGCGATAATATAATCGATGATTTACTCAGAGATTTAAGATTATTTAATATTCCATCCGATATTATCGTATATGATAAAAGATGTCCGATTGATTTTGAATCATACGTCGAACGATTTTTGATTCTAAAAAATAATTATAAAAATCATCCAGACATTCAATCCGAAGATAAAATCTTGGATCTGAACCATATTAAACAGCTGAAAGTAAAAAAAATAGTTATTGATTTATAATTAATCTATTAACTTTATAATTAGTCATTAAGATTACAAATAGTCTTATAAATGTAATTAGTCATTTTAATTTAACAATATCGCAGATTCACCGGCTGAGCCCCCAATTGTTCTAATTGCAGTTCGCAAATAGACAAAATATTATTTATATTATTTATTAACAAAAAATATAATATAAATTTAAATATAAAGAATATGACAAAATATAATCCAATAGCAAAGTATAATATTATTTCTACAACGTTTTCTCCAAGCTCCTTTCCAACGGACTTACGTCATGCCTCTAAAGACGTAAAATTTAGGCCGAAACAGCCGATTAGCTAGCGTAAACGACAAAAACTGATCCATAAAAAGTTATTTTTGAAAAGATTAAAATTCAACTACTTGTCGACTGTTTTTATACCATCTCTAAAATCATAATTTAAAAATAAATATTCATAAAATCTTTCATACTGTATGTATCGGAACGAAACTCTAGGAATTAACGTGTCCCGGCAGTGTACATATTTGCTAAAATTTCAGCAAGATTGGTTACTTTATTATTATGTTATGCAAAAAATGTTAGTTCGTTTATATCATCTTTACATCGAATAGATAACTCACCGGATAGTTTTGGATAATTAAAGCAACTATAAATTTGTATTGTAAATATCAATAGTCAAATTTTTAGCAATATCGCTCGGTGTATTTTTTTACTTAAATTTTGTAAAAAATTCTCGTAAAATTTTATAATGTTCAATAACAAACGAAATAACAACACAAATATGTATTATTATAGAAAAAAATTATTTTATCTATAAACAAATATGTTTTAGCTTAAGTGAGGCGCTTCAATTTGCACACGTACATTGGCCCAAAATTGGAAAGTACAGTGGGCAGAACTAGAAGGCCATGCCGGCCTATTTTACTGTAGCTGTAGAGGCCGGAGGTTTGTGTATGCGTGCGCAAATCTTGTAGCGACTGTTCTACGCAACGAATACCATAGTATTGATCAGCGAGTACCGACGCATTCTCAACGACGCATTCGTTCTGTGTCGGCGCAAGTGTGCATGTCGAGTATACGACGCTACCGCCCACACGCACCGATCGAAGCGCATTTCTGTAAAGTAAGAAAAATGCAAATGATAAGTGATATAGAAATAAACTGTAAACTTTTTAATAAGAGAATTGTGTAGCACGAACAGCAAAAGAACAAAAAATTAATATGAAGCAAAAAGAAGAACAAACAATAATTTCAAAGTGTTAAAACAAAAAAAGCAAAAAAAAAAATTCAAATGACAAAAAATAAGAAAAGAACGAACAAATATAAAAAATGAAAAGAAGAAAATTTTAAAATACAATTATTTTTTATTAAAATTGCATTTTTAAAAATCATACATTAAAAGCCGTGTTTGCAAGATCGGCAAGTCGAGACGCTGTGTCGTATTAACGGTCATAAACAAATTGTTCTCGTCTTGTGTTGCGGATAACCGGTCCGTGGAGCATGGAGCATCCAATAACACCTTTACAATCGAATTCAATTACAAATTCAGAATTTCCAAAACAAAATATCTTCGATTTATTAAACCTTATCGTAGACGTCAAACTCGTCCCAGCTTTCAACACTTGATGCGTCCTTACGCTTAATGATGATTTTAGACGCTTCGGGGCACGTATCCGGCAAATACATGGCAAGTCCGCGTCGTAGCTGGCCAAGACGCGTCAACTTCTCATCGTTGCACGTTAAACAGCCTGTTAACAAACAAGAATTGAAAGTAAATGTATATAAAAAAAAATTTGAAAACAAAAATTATGACTATTAAATATACGTATTAGGTTGAGGCAAAATTTTTTACCCATCCGTAAAAATTTTTTTTTCTACGATAGATAGAGACGTGGGTTTTTTTGCATTTTGTAGAGCGCAGCCGGTTTGTGGGGAACGTGTTTCAGCGATTTTTAAACTTTTCATTTTTCGCATTTTTATAGAGGAAAATGCAACGAAAAAAGTGCATGTGGCTGAGCATTTTTTTCGGAAAGTGATCCGATGGACTTAAAATTTTGCTATGAGTTTCCTTCACTTAAAATATTACACTCTATAAATTTGAACCTGATCGATTGGATAGGAGCCGAGTTATGAAACTTCAAAAAACGTCAAAAATGCCGAAATTTGTCATTTTTTGCAGTTTTTCGGCATTTCTGCCGTTTTTCGTTGGTTCATAACTCGGCTCCAATCCAATCGATCAGGTTCAAATTTATAGAGTGTAATAGTGTATGTAAGGAGAGCTCATAGCAAAAGTTTCAAGTCCATCGGATCACTCTCCGAAAAAAATGCTCAGCCACATGCACTTTTTTCGTTGCATTTTCCTCTATAAAAATGCTAAAAATGAAAAGTTTAAAAATCGCTGAAACACGTCCCCCACAAATCGATAACGCTCTACAAAATGCAAAAAAACCTACGTCTCTATCTATCGTAGAAAAAAAATTTTTTACGGATGGGTAAAAAATTTTGCCTCAACCTAATATTTGTTATAGACAAATGATTTAAAAAATGCCAAAATAATTGTCTAAATAGGAATACCTAAAGTGTTCTAGCAGTAAATAACTTTTTTTTCTCATTGAAAATGATCTCATTTTAACCGTGGATTTCGAAAAAATGAGTGGATAGGGATATTAAAAAAATCCAAAAAATAATTAATAAAAAGCAAACAAAAATATTAGCTAATATAAGTTTTAATCACATAAAATAGTCGTACTAAAATTCTGCGTTTGTGCGATCATAAGACTTTTGCCACCAGGCGCCGCGCACATATCCAACACTACGTCTTTCGGCTGGAGGTCTAAGGCAAGAACTGGCAAAACAGAGCCGCCGTCAAGCAGCCACCAGCCTACAAAATGTATTTTTCCATTAAATAAAAAATTGCAAAATTAAACTTTATCTTTTTAAAACAAAATATCAAAAAAAAAAACAAAAAAACTTCGGATCCGTAAAATTTTTTTTCAAAAAAATCTAATAAAAAGTTAAACGAAGTTTTTATTTTGCTAATAAACAAAATGTCAAAAGAAATTTTTCAAAAATTGTTTACCTCACATTATTAGATAGTCAAAGCTAAAGCTAACCAGTAATATGTATATTTGGAATGTAAAAATAAAATAAAATAAAGTAATGTTACCAAATAATTCAATACAAGTTTAGCAAAAATTTGTTAAACACTAAATTTGTATTATTTTCTAAATTTTAAAAATAAAAATCTAGTTTAAAAATTATTTCAAATGTAAGCTAACCATTGATTAACTTAAATTGGCTAATAACCAAGCTTACTACCACCCGAAATCTACACAATTATTTCCGCAAACTGAATTGTTTTTTTAAGCTAATTAATTTGAAGTCTGCTATTATAACTTACTCGAAATACCGTAGGAGTCGCGAATCGGCGCAGGAAAATCGCCTAGCACAGCGCGATCAAAGACCTGTAAATTAAGGTTGCGCGGATAGGCGAGAACGTCCTTCGCCACGCCGAGAACATTTCGACCCATACCCTCAAGACCGGTGATCCTGCAAAAATCAACTTGTTCAATACGCTCATTTATGTAATTGCAATTGTTGTTGTAATGCAGTATAGAAAATATAGTTAGATTGAAAATAAATATATATTTTTCTCATTTTCCATTAAATAGATACTAAAAATCGAATATAAATATTAGAGACTGTTAAGATTTTTAAGCAAAAAAAACCCACTGAAACTCTGAGTCGAGAATGACGCGTTTAGACTTCGGCTTATCGCGTTTTTTCAACTCGTGAAGCTGAAAAGTGGCTTTATCTTCGCGAAAAATCCCCATTGATTCGGCTTCCGAGCGAAGCGCGTCCACGTTTTCGCCATCATCAAAGTCGTCGTCTCCGCCCCAAAATTGTTATTTATATTAATGATATTTCATTAATTGAGATAAAAATTAAGAACAACAAGATACAAAAACACCAAACAAAGAAATATTAAAATTTGAATGAGAAAATGTCAAAAAACCAACCAATTCCCTTCGATTTTTTTTGTCGTCGAGCGAAACGGTTTCGGACACTGCCGCATTCGCCTCCTGTTGCGTTTTCGCAACAATCTCTTCGAACTTTTTGCGTTTGCGCTCAACATGAGACGGTGGCTGAGCGCGGCCGGCCGTGATGTGCTCGATAAGATTAAGCGTACCCAAATCACGTAAAATTCGCTCGTTCATCTCGTAGTCCTTAGAGAAGCGATTGACAACGGCGACAAATTTGTTCGGCGATAAAAGACCTAACCGTACGGACGGCCAACGCTTGCCGAAAAGAGGGCCATAGTAAAAGTCGAAGTGGTCAAGCGCTAGCATAGTCGGCGTTTTGAGCTGCTTTATGCGTGCAATTCGTGGCTTGCGACGCGACGCGCCCGACACCCAACGGATTGCGAATAACGTGGAGTTAAATGCAGATGTGTGTAGAAACGACGCGTTGCTTTGGCCAGCCTCAAAACATGTTCGACAAAGCATGCTTGATTTATTTTAGAAAATAACCTAGAAATTAAATTAGAAATTAAATAAAAACATTGATTAATTATAATTACAGTCGACGCTCCCATTAACATAAATTCCCATTAACATAAACCTCCCATTAACATAATCGTTTTGGCAGCTTGATTGGTTTTAAAGTAAATATCAATAACTAGCATAACTTTCCCATTAACATAACGCTCCCATTAACATACAGTCGACGCTCCCGTTAACATAACGCCAAAGGACTGCGCGTTAACTATGTTAATGGGAGCGTTATATTAAGGGGGCTAATGGGTGAAAACCAACCAAGCTGCCAAAACGATTATGTTAATGGGAGGTTTATGTTAATGGGAATTTATGTTAATGGGAGCGTTGACTGTAGTTAACGCGCAGTCCCTTGGCGTTATGTTAATGGGAGCGTCGACTGTATAATTATATCCAACTAATTTTACAAAATTAATTAATTAATTTATAAAGTAATAAATGTTATAGTGAATGATTGAGCTTAAAAAATTAAATTTATTTTTAATTCCAAGCTTAATTTTGGATACATATTCTTTAGTCCAACAAATGGCGGGCAAATTTAAATTGTTGCAATTTGTTTCGACATAATGTTTTTTATGCTAGAAAATAATCTATTTTGGAGAAAAAAGTATGTGTTTTTTTTCTTTTTCGTCACTCTTCTCGCGAGCCACCAATTTCTAATTGGACCATAATTTAGTTCAAAATAAGAATTTTTAAATTCTGAAAAACTGTTATGTCAAGTACATGTACCTCCATATGCACATTAATTTTGAAGTAATTTTATTAAAAAAATGATTGAGTTATAGACTTCGCAAACCGAAAAAAACTAAAAAAATGCTACCTCGTCAAAAAAAATTTTTTTTATTGAGAAATAGCGCGCAAAAAGAATAGAGTTCAGATGCTTGTCGGTGAGCCGCTTACCCATCACTAATTGACAACAATGATAATATTTATTGTTAATATTTTGTTATTTTTACATTTGCCAATATTGATGTTTAACTTTGTTTTACAAAATTAATGTCTTAACTTGGTTATAAAGTTTTAAAACAAACTCCTTCGAAGTTAAATAAAAAAAATTCTTTTAAAGTTTAAACATATTGAAAATTGCAATACAAAATTGTGTGTAACAATTTAAACTTGTACATATAACAATTGAGATTTGCAAAAGATGTAAGAAAAATAAAAAAACAATGTTATAAATTTAAACGCTAATATTCTTACCGACATTTGTTGGACTATAGATATATATTGTTTGACTATAATATTGCAAAAAAAGAGAATTTAGCTAAATTAAAAATCACGAATAAATATGTAGAGTTTAGGTAGAATTAGTGAACTGTTAAAAAGCTTTAATCCATTCCCCGTTAAATTCTCTACCTCCTGATGCAATTTGGAAGTGATTTATACTCTAGAAAAAAAGTTAATACTAAAAAAGTTTAATTATACAGCTAAATTCTCTTTTTTTGCAATATTGCAATAATATTGCGCAATATTATTCGCCGTTGTCTAATTTTGAATTAAAAAAATGTATTTTAAATTTTTAACACTACGCAAGAGATATTTTTGAAAAATTTCAGATCATGCGCAGGTCAATTTTGCATGTAATTTAGTCGATTGTTTGACAATCAAATTAATTATAGTCAATTTAGCTGAACGATTGCACTTATTGAATTGAATGCATTTGAAAGAAAAATTGGCACGTCGGATTGCCGCCGACGCGATTTTCTATTCATTCGAATGTCATCCCCCAAAACGTGAGAGGGACGTCAACAAATTTTTTAAAGAGTTACATCATCTTTGCGATTTAGATCCATTGTTCGTTAGCCTGACTTGGCACACAATTCATAAGCCGAGTAAATAAATATGTTATAATATATGTACAAAAATAAAATGGTAAAGCCACATTTACGGATTTTCAACTTTGATTAATTTTTTAAGGAGCATAAAGATTTTTTCAGAAAATTAAACTTGTACATATAAAAAATAGCGATCGGATTCACAATTTTATTCTCTATACATTACTTTTTAAATAAAATTTCAAACTAATTTGGAAAAAAATTACAATTAAAATTATAAAATCATTCAAAAAAATTTCAAAAAAAAATTGACTTTGTTTACTTTTTCAAATATAACTTTTTTGTAACAAATGTCAGTGCGCTAATAAAATAATCAGTTAGAAATTTCATTTAAAAAGTAATGATAGAAAATTAAATCATGAATCCAATCGCTTAAATTAATTTTCTTAAAAGTAACCTTTTATACTTTAAAAAGTTAGTCAAAATTGAAATGTCGCATCCGCAAATGTCAGCGCGCTAATAAAATAATGATGAAAACAAATAAAAGTTCTTACATGTAATTGAAAATATAAAAAAAAATTCTTAATTATTTACGAGGCTAAACCACAGGCCAAAATGGCCTAAGCCTAAGATTTAAAGCCTAACGAAATTACGTTAGTGAAAAAAATTAAAATTCCTCATACTAAGATATTGTTGTAAGGCGCATTAAAAATTAAAAATAGATGCTGCTTAATAAGACGTAAGAACCAAATTTTTCTATTTGTTCAATTTGTTAAGCATTTTTTTAAAAATCAAATTTTTGAATGCTAACAAAAAAGGAATTGATCAAATGCCAAAATTCTGATAAATTTATAGATGATTTGACACGTCGAAATTCATCGATGTCGTTAGCACGAGCTCTTAATCGTTTCTTAAAAGTGCCGATTTTAATGCATTTAACATGCGATGGAATCAACAAAAGTTTATTGCTTTCTCAGCTAAACCTGTTGCACACATTAAATATCCGCAATATTTTCGCGCTACGCGGTGATTCTATGGTATTGGAAGTTAATTGTGATTTGTATGTCTGCAACAACTTATGTTATTCTATCTCTAGAACATAACACAATGCTGCACAGCTGAATCTTTTGTGAATTGTATCAGGCTTCACTATGGTGAACGAATGTGTATTGCCGTCGCAGCCTATCCTGAAACACATCCTCTCAGTCGTTGTTTATTACATGATCTTGTATGCTTGCGTCAAAAAGTTTACGCCGGCGCCGACTTTATTATTACTCAATTCTTTTTTTGTGCAGATACATTTGCTAATTTTTTGCGGATTTGTCGAAATTTCGGCATCACGATTCCTATCGTGCCGGGCATTTTGTTATTTAAAGTCTGTATACATCTACAATGTGGAACAAGACTTTAAACTTAAAACTCACTTTAGATTTTGCCAGTTTACATGTACAGTATGTCCAAAAAATTTATAAGCACCTCATTTTTTCTTATATTTTTTTTCTCCGATTTGTTTAAAATTATACTATTATGTTGCTTATAGTATAATTTTAGACAGTTGGAGAAAACAAAAAAGTTATAAACAAAAATTGAGGTATCTATTTTTATGTTTTATTATCACTCGATATATCGGATATAAAAAAAATCAGTTTCACAACTTTGTAAAAAATAGTGGTCGAATTTTAAAAAACATAAAGGACTATTTTTAATATAATAAACACCTGTAAAATGGCATTACTAGATTTGGTAAAAAAAAATTTAATTAAAAATCGATTGTTGTTGTAACAGTTGATTTTTACTGTAAAATCGGAGTGTGGCTTATACGAAAGCTGGATCTGTTTTTAAAACATGGTTTGCATATTTTGCTACAATTATTAAATTAATATCAAAAAATTTAAAAAAAAACATTAAATTTAGGTGTCCGTTTAAAATTTTGTCACAGGTGTAAATATAAAAAAATCAGTTTCACAACAAAAGGTGTAAAGCACACTTTTTGATTGTATTTCTTTAAATCAGAATTAAATACACTGATTTTTTAATACATATGTATTTTTACATTCAATTAATAAGTTAAAACAAATTTGGATAAATATGTAATTTCACTTGAATGCATATGAAATAGCAAACGCTGCTTCTAAAGTTTTGTCACACACTGTGTCTTTTCGGGGAGTTATCTTATTTGTAATTATTAAATTTTTAGTCGAGTGAGATGTTATTAAAACTTACCTCTAAAAATGGTATCGCGATACCAACAAAAATGAAGCGGATTCTGAAATTATATGGATACAATTTTGAACTTATCTCAAACTATTCAACTTTTCTCGCCTACAAATTGTGTCGTGAATTGATTGAACGAAAAATATGCCGACATTTTCATTTTTTTACAATGAATCAGTCCATAGAAACAACGTTAGACATTATCTCAAATATTTCTATTTAAAATTTAACATTAAATTTTCAGAATTCTTCTTCGTCGACTTGGATTTATGCAAGTGATTAATGTTTACCATTATCGTATTCTTTCTCATAATTCAAAAAAAAGTATATGCTCACTGTCACTTTTATGATTCCTTCTCATTTTTCGGTTAATAAAATCAAATGCCAATTTTTGAAAAACACGCAAAAATTGGATCCATTACAGTCAAAACTCGATATAACGGCACTCTTCGGGGCTTTTTTTTGTTTTCGTTATAAATTTTTTACTTTTTAACTAAATTGTAAATTTTTTTTTACATTTAATTCACAACTCCATGAGAATTTGTTTGACATCAAACTTGTCCATATCGGTTCCGATTTAGAAATTTTAAAGGTGCCGTTATACCGATATAGCGAGGTACCGTTATATCGAGGTTTGACCGTATTAAACATTTTTTAAAATAGCTTTGAAATAATTTTTTCTAAAATATAGATAAATGTGAAAATTTATTTTCGAAATATATTTACAAATATTTATATTCAATATTTAAGTCATGTATCATTAAAATTATATATCAACATTAAAAAATATTAAACATAAAATTAAAGCTTCAATATTTTTGCTGTATTTGTTTATGAAATAAAATAAAGTTGCCTTATGCAAATAGAATTTAATATTCTGATTTTCGGTGTCAAAATTGAAAAGCTAAACTATCTTTTCAAAACTCGGTGCAAAAATCAAGCGCAATCTGACGTCCAGTATCTGTTATTGGCGATATGGTTGTACTATTGAGTGCAATTTGTGCTGATGAGACTGCCGTAGAATCAGCCTAAAAACATTTCGATCAGCCTAAAAGCCATAAAAAATTGTGCGCGCAAGCGTTGATCCCAATTTTTAGTTTTTAAAAGTTCAGTAGAAAACTAGTATTCAAATTAAAAAAAAGTATAGCACCTTATATAGAAACATAATTTTTGATAATTATTATATTATTTTAGTTGTTTTTTGTATAAATAAATTAAGAAATAATATAAGCGTAATTAAAAATAAGCTAAAATAATAAAATAAAACAAATTTATTATATGAAAATTGTGGAAGATTGAATCATAATCGATCTGTAAAATTGGTCGATTGACATTTTTATTTCTTTTATGATTAATAAAAAAATGTAATTTTATCAGTAATTATAATTTTCTTTTATAAATAATTTATGATTTTATGAATTAATTTAATATACTATGCAGATTAAATGATTTTTGTATCCTAGTTGGAAAAAATATTCATAATATGCATAAAAATCAACGACCAGGATCATCCAAATCTTTAACTATAATCTTTAATTTTTTGGGATCTTAAAACTTTTGTAAATTTAAAATTTAAATAACTACGCAAAAAATAAGGGATATCGTTATTTTTCTTTATAATATTTTATTATAGTAATAAAAAAATTGTAATTTTTTATTCCACAATAATTTAAGAAAAAAGTAACATTTAATTATTCACAAAAATGTAGAATAATGACAAGACTAATTTTGAGTTAATTTACGCTTAAACTCGAGCTCATGTAATTTCAATTAAAAATGCGCAAAATTGACCTAACATTTTGAAGGACTTTTCACAATTTTTTGCGTTATTCGCTGTCATTGCATTTTTGTTGGTCATCATTATTTTTCGTTCTTATTACAAAAATTACAAATGTTTTTTTAATAAATAATTTGCATTTTATTTTTTATTAATTTTTTTAAATTAAAAATTTTAGTCATTTAACAAAATAACAAATAATAGACAAAAATTAGACAAAAATTACATATTTAATATAAAATTTGCAAATTCGAAAAAAAAAGAATAATAAAAAACCAAACAGTGTGATAGAAAATTTGCAAAACAAACTAATCAATTTTTACGCTAATCATATAAAAAGACTAATTGCTTTTAAAAATAATTAAAAACAATAAATAAAGCTGATTAGATTTTTTGCAAATATGTATAGTTTAAATATTTATAAATAACATAGCTATAAAAGGTGAAAAAATTCAAAACGTGTTAAAAAGTAAAAATGTGTTTCAGCAACAACACATAATTATTAGTTGTAAAAAAATAATTTTGTACTATTTCGTTTTTATGACATTTTACGATATTCAAATATTTTTCTTTTTTTTCAAACGAGGCGAATTTATGGGTGATAACAAACAATATAAACTGACAATGAAATAAATGTCCGGGGCATTTTGGCCGCCATTATATGTAAGGCCAAATTTACAATCGGTCAAAATATACTATGGCCAACTAAAGTATACAGGGTGCGGAAAAAGTTCTGCTAATTTTAATTTTGCGCCATTATGGCTTTGTCATTGTGATTATTTTGTATTTCTGATTATTTTATTGAATTCCTTGTGAAATTTGGGTCTAAAAATTGTGGTTTTCATTTTGTTTTTATTTAGTTAAATCCGTGTTATGTCTCGTGAAAATGAACGTGTCACCGTTGTCGAGTTGCACAAGGCTGGCATGAAGACGGCGGACATTATTCGAACGACTGGGTTTGAGCAAAGTACAGTCTACAGGATCGTAAAAAGGTACAAGGAGACAGGAGGGACTGCGGACCGTCCTCGAAGTGGTCGTCCAACCACTGCGACCACTCCAGAGAACGTCAACAAAGTGAGATGCCGAATTCGTCGAAATCCAGAAGTGTCCATGCGGAAGATGGCGAAAGAGCTCGGCGTTGATGAGAAAACCGTTCGTCACATCGTCAAGTAAAAGCTGGGACTGCGCAGTTACAAGATCGCTCGCGTACACTTCTTGAATGAAGCGATGAAGGCAAAACGGCTGCAGAAATGCCGCAGAATGCGTCGACTGATCGGCGCTGGTCGCTTGTCGAAAGTGCTTTTCACCGACGAGAAGATTTTCACTGTCGAGCCACTCCACAACCGCCAGAATCGCCGTCAACTTCTCAAGAAGGGGCAGCAGAAGACTGTGGCGGCAAAAACCATCGGCCGCAGCCACTTTCCTGTCTCGGTCATGGTCTGGGCCGGGATCTGCGCCACCGGGAAGACGCCTCTGGTCTTCATTGAGCGAAACGTCAAAATCAACGCCGCCAGCTATCAGCAGCGAGTGCTCCGTGAAGTACTGGAGCCGTGGGCAACGAATCACTTCGGCCCGGGTGGATTCGTGCTCCAGCAGGACTGGGCGCCGGCGCATTCTGCCAACTCGACCATCGTCACCTGCGAAGAGCTGTTTCCGGGATTTTGGAACAAAGACGTATGGCCACCTAACTCACCGGATCTTAACCCGATGGACTACTCGGTGTGGTCCATCCTGGAGTAAAAAATCTCGGCTACACGATACGCCAATGTTGACACACTGAAGATGGCTTTAACACGCGCCTGGGACGAGATTAGCGTGGAACAATGCGCGACCATCGTTGGAAATTTTCCAAAGCGTTTAAAAAAATGTATCGAGGCCGAAGGAGGCAATTTTGAAAATTTGTTGTAATTTTTTTTGTTTAAAGTAATCTTTATAGTTTTAATAAACTTTGTTAATTATTCATTAAAATTGTTTTGTTATTTATACAGTACTTTCGCGCTGTTTAAATATCTGAAAAAATTAGCAGAACTTTTTCCGCACCCTGTACTTTGGCCTATTTTTTTCAGCCAAAGTTTACAATAAATTTGTTTTCGTTTTATTTTCAATATTCAAAATTTGATTCCACATCAATTTTTTAAGTTTCTTTCTTATTAAAATCACAAAAAAAATTCTGAAAAAATATGAACTTTTTTGTTAAGTTTATTCGAATTATTGGAAAGAGATTCTCATCTTATTATAAGCGATTCGAATTTAATATTGTTTTTGTATTAAAAAGTTAATGAATATGTTTTTCAGGTTAAATTTTTCTTTTTAAGTCCGAAATTGGGTTTATTTAAAATTGATTTAACAAATTTATTTGTTAGTCTTAATATTTTTTGTAGAGTGATATAATCCAAATATTTTGACAACACTAATTTCATAACTTTTTTTTTAATTTTTAAGCAAATTGTATCTTCTCAATGTTTCTATAAAATTTTTAAAGGATATTCACTGAATTTTTCGTTCATCTTTAAAGTTGAGCATGAAAAATGACGAAGAGTTTAGTTAAATTATAAAAATGAATAAAATTATATTATATTTTGTAATATTCTGCTGCACCAAATTTTAATTTAATTTACATATTTAATGACACATTTCTGAAATATTATATCTATACAAATGTTTAAAAAATTAACATATCGTGAGTATAGTATATATCTGGTTTATTCATGAATAAATATTTTGTAAACAAAAATAAAGCGGAATGTCTCTTCAAGAGGTAAAAAAGTAAATCCTATTTCGATTGAATTCCGAGCGGACGAGAATAACCGACCGACTAAAAGCAACTAGATTTACTGCTAAAAAATAAAAAAAAGGAACAATAAAGAAAGGAAGAAAGCAAAAATCTTATCAAAAACTACAAAATTGTAGAGAATAAGTGAATTTTGTAAGAGTAATATCAAAGCACAAACACAATGAGCGTTACTCTAAACAATAAAATAAAAAGAACAACAATAACGGTCAGCTGAATTATGTTGACATTATATTATGGGAAAATTGCTAGTGAGTAACTAATTATTTGGTTTTGTAATCAAGCAATAGATTTGATTTGTAAGAAAAAGGACGAAAATATAAAAAAATATTTAATCTAAAATTTAAAAAAGAACACAAAGATCTGCAAACAAAAAACCGATAATGATAAAAACGAAAAAAATAACAAAAAATTTTTATTGAGAATAAAACTTTAATTACTAATTCGAATGTTTTTAGAGAGTAGTCGTACAAGAGTCAAAAAATTGTTTTATTCTTATTCATTAACAAAATATTTTTAACGTTTTAAGATTATTTTTATAATTGTTATAATTGTTATATCTAAAAAGCTTTATTACAATAAATCATTACAATGCAAATGATTTGTTATATCTAATATTTTTGAGACTATCAATGTATTTTCTTAATCAAAAAAAAGTAAAAAATTGTTTTGATTTATAAGGTGGCACAACTTAGATTTGCTTTTGTAATTAGTTTTTATTTTTTAAACAACAATTAAGTGTGTTCTTATTTTTCTAAGTTAGAGTGCATAAGCCAGTAATTCGAAATTTTGGGATTTCAAAAACATTATTTCTGTTATAATTGAAGAAAAGATTTTTTAGTTTATTTTATAAGCCAAAATTTTCTTTTTATTTATTAAATAATCAACACATTCAAAAATTCTTCTACGGTTTCAGGATATTATTGTTTTTTTGGTCCCAGTATCAAAAATATATAAACAAAAGACATATGGCATATATGTTACGGCCAATATTAGAAATCGGCCATTACTAATAATGGCCTGCCATTATTAATAATGGCCGCGATGTCGGCCATTACTAATAATGGCCGGCCAAAATCAGGCCAAAATAATTATGATTAGCTAAATTTAATTTTTATCAAATTTTCTTTAATTTCTCTATCACGAATTATTTTCAGTTATTTTTTTATAAATTGTTAATGCAATTTTTACACGAGATACAAATTCGTTAGTATATATTTTTATTTATAAGATAACGAAAAACAAAGACAACAAAATTAATATTTTTCCGCTAATACGCTAATTCACTATAAAATCATTTATTATTACAGTTTTTATTAGAATGGCATTTGCTGTTGCATTGCAAACCGGCCTTTTTGCAGCCGCATCTTTTTGTGTCGCAATTTCTTTGGCATAAACAGTGAACGAAGCCTTGTGACATTCCAGTCACAGATGCAGCACCTGCTGCTGATCGAATAGTCAAGTCTCCTTGGATTACTTCGTCGACAGAGACAAACGAGAAATTGCACGGTTCAATTTGATTCCGTGCGATAATATTGGTTTAACGACGATTCCTTTTTTCACTTTTGATTTTTTAAGCTGACAGTTCTCACAACCATCGATGTAAATTTGTATTATCTTTCTAAAAAACTTATATAACTTTTTCACTCAAAAATTACCATTTTTCACTTAAAAATTACCATCAAAGTATGAACTTGGTAATTTTTAAGTGAAAAAGTTATATAAGTTTTTTAGAGAGATAATACAAATTTACATCGATGGTTGTGAGAACTGTCAGCTTAAAAAATCAAAAGTGAAAAAAGAAATCGTCGTTAAACCAATATTATCGCACGGAATCAAATTGAACCGTGCAATTCCTCGTTTGTCTCTGTCGACGAAGTAATCCAAGGAGACTTGACTCTTCGATCAGCAGCAGGTGCTGCATCTGTGACTGGAATGTCACGAGGCTTCGTTCACTGTTTATGCCACAGAAATTGCGACACAAAAAGATGCGGCTGCAAAAAGGCCGGTTTGCAATGCAACAGCAAATTCCATTCTAATAAAAACTGTAATAATAAATGATTTTATAGTGAATTAGCGTATTAGCGGAAAAATATTAATTTTGTTGTCTTTGTTTTTCGTTATTTTATAAATAAAAATATATACTAACGAATTTGTATCTTGTGTAAAAATTGCATTAACAATTTATAAAAAAATAACTGAAAATAATTCGTGATAGAGAAATTAAAGAAAATTTGATAAAAATTAAATTTAGCTAATCATAATTATTTTGGCCTGATTTTGGCCGGCCATTATTAGTTTTGACCGGCTATTATTAGTAATGGCCGATTTCTAATAAACATATACATTAATTACAAATTTATTTATTATATTTTTTGTTTTAGTGTAATTTTTAACATTACAAAAAACAATTTGGCGTAATGAGCAGAGCAAATATCCCGATTTGCGCAATGTTTATTATTGTTATGATTACTGTGGCAAAAGGACAATATTATGCTCCACCCAATATGGGTGGTGCTGTGGGATGCGTTGTTACGGTTAGTGATAATCTATCATTTATATTTTTGATTTGATAGAATATATTTTTAATATAATAAAATTTTAGGAAAATAAGTTGTATTCCCATGGAAATTTTATTCGTGAGCTTAATGCAGAAGAACTTAAAGAACTTGACAAATATAAAAAGACAATGCTGGAATTCAAAGAGGTCTCATATAATGTATAAAAATCAAAATTTATTAAAATTTTTCAAAATTTACTCTTTAGAAAGTGGATGCAGTTTATGCAAACTTAAACGCAATGCTACATCGTAATGGTTCATTACCCGCTATGCCAACTCGACCGCAGATGCCAGCCTTTTGCGCTAGCAATGAGACTACTCTTTATATTCTAGGCGGTTGTACGGTTCAGGTATACAAATGTTTGAACATTTTTTGATTTCATTTTGTAGCCCATAGTTTTTAGAACTACAAAGTTTATATTGGAGGTAAATTTGCGAGAGAACTGAATCTCAAAGAACGAGAGCAACTGGATCAATTTGCAAAGCAAATGATTGCAGCGAATTATGCAGCAGCTCAAGCTGCTTCCGTTGCGGCTCAAAATGTACCTACGATGGTGAGTGTGTGAAAGAATATTTATTATTGCAGGATGGCACAAAAAAACAGTCAGCAAGATTTATTTTATTTTTTAACAAATTATATTAACTAAAACAATGAAGATCGACTCAACATAGCATGTTTCAAATTCGGTTCCATCTACGCTGATATATTGTTCCAAATTTTTAAAATTTTTTTGTTTCATGGGTAATTTTCCTCGTCAATACCCTCAAATTTTGTTTGGTTTTCTTTTGAACAAGCGAATACTGTATGTTGGTCTTGTGTCGCTTTTTAAACGATAAACAAAATGCTCAAACTCAAACCATATTCAAGCTTCTCAAAGGTTTCTTTGACATTGCTCCTGTCGATACCGAGAAAGCGCGTAATCTTACAATGGGAAATGTAACGTTAGCATTTTTTCACGTTGGTTTGGCATTGATAAAAAAAACTTACCAAAAAGAAATGACTTACACAACTACAACAGAAAAAACCAAACAAGCACGTTAAAGATTGTTTTTATTGCGCCATCCTGAATAATTAAAAATGTACAATTATTGTAAATATGTATAATATGTACATATATATTATTTATACACTACCGTTTAAAATTAAAGCTTTACTTGAAAAAATGTATAACTCATATTTATCTGTATTGGCTAAAACTTGTGTCAAACATGTGTTTATTTTCTCTTTTTTAAGCCTAAAACCATATACTAAATTGATTTTAAGTTTTGTAAGAATTTCACGTAAAAACGTGAAATTACTGTAATTTAGCCTTTTCAACCTGTTTAAAATTATAGCGCCACTTTGTTTTTTTTTAAAAGTAACTTTAAAAAAGAATTTTCGTTGTTTAGCTGTAATAATCTGATAATTATGACCAAAATAAGTACCATAAATTCGGCAGCCATTCTATGGATTTTTGAATATTTACTTCGCCTTCATTCTGTTATTTTGTGTTTTTGAAGCATGAAATTAAATAAACACCTTCATTAAAGCAGGCCCAATTACAGAGCTCAATTTCCTTTATAATAGAATGAAGGCCAAGTTCAGTTAAAACGAATATATACTTCATGCGTGATACATTTTTTCATCTAGCGCCATAATTTTGAACAAGAGTGTATGAATTAACTTTTAGGCTGATCGAAATGTTTTTAGGCTGATTCTACGGCAGTCTCATCAGCACAAATTGCACCCACTAGTACAACCATATCGCCAATAACAGATACTGGACGTCAGATTGCGCTTGATTTTTGCACCGAGTTTTGAAAAGATAGTTTAGCTTTTCAATTTTGACACCGAAAATCAGAATATTAAATTCTATTTGCATAAGGCAACTTTATTTTATTTCATAAGCAAATACAGCAAAAATATTGAAGCTTTAATTTTATGTTTAATATTTTTTAATGTTGATATATAATTTTAATGATACATGACTTAAATATTGAATATAAATATTTGTAAATATATTTCGAAAATAAATTTTCACATTTATCTATATTTTAGAAAAAATTATTTCAAAGCTATTTTAAAAAATGTTTAATACGGTCAAACATCGATATAACGGTACCTCGCTATATCGGTATAACGGCACCTTTAAAATTTCTAAATCGGAACCGATATGGACAAGTTTGATGTCAAACAAATTCTCATGGAGTTGTGAATTAAATGTAAAAAAAAATTTACAATTTAGTTAAAAAGTAAAAAATTTATAACGAAAACAAAAAAAAGCCCCGAAGAGTGCCGTTATATCGAGTTTTGACTGTAATGGATCCAATTTTTGCGTGTTTTTCAAAAATTGGCATTTGATTTTATTAACCGAAAAATGAGAAGGAATCATAAAAGTGACATATACTTTTTTTGAATTATGAGAAAGAATACGATAATGGTAAACATTAATCACTTGCATAAATCCAAGTCGACGAAGAAGAATTCTGAAAATTTAATGTTAAATTTTAAATTATATATAATGAATTCAGCTTTTGGAGATTTAGAATGGCTAATCTGGTGGCATAGTTAAGCGGAGTGGCGTAAGTTTATGGGAAACAGCAATTATTTTTTAGGCATAAAATGCATAAATTTAAGTAAAAAATAAATATTAGAATGCATTTTACCACTTTCGACAACTAGACTGGGGAGAGTACGGTATTTCTATCGACGGAGAAAAGCTTAACCATTTCAGATTTGCAGATGACATCGTCTTATTCGCACACGATGCAAAAACAGCTCAACTTATGTTGGAAGAGTTGAATAATGCATGCACAGCCGTCGGACTACGAATAAACCGAGCGAAAACACAGTGCAACAATCAAAAAACTGAAGTGATAAAGCTGGAAAATACGGAAATTGCCTAGGTGGACATACGTATATCTCGGACAACTGTTAACATCGGACCACAAAATCGATGGCGAAATACGCAAACGACGAAGTGCAGCATGGTTAAACTTTAACAACATAAAAGAAAATGTAAATACACTTGCGCTCAAAAGTTAGCGAACGACTACATAATTTTTAGTATTTTGTCGATAATTTTTTTTTAAATAACTTTAATTAAAATCTGTTTAGCCTATCTTGTAGAGTATTAAATTCTCTACAAAAGCTGTCTTATAGGTTTTTTTATTTCATTATTACTTGTCATAAAAATGTTTAACTTCAAAAGAGGTTTAAAATTTTGTCGCTCAAAAGTTAGCGAACGCCAATAATTACTCATAAAAAATAACCATTTATCAAAAATTCAACAAATTTTATAAATATGAATAGATAACAATTTAGTAATTAATTGCATATCCTTTAGAATTAATAACATCTTGGCACCTTTTAGGCATGGATTTGACTAGATTTTCAAGAGACTCTTTTTTCATTAGACCCCACTGTTGATGTACGGCATTGAACAGGTCATCAGGTTTTGTATATTTATAACCACCCAAAGCCCTTTCCATTTGATTCCATAGATTTTCTATTGGATTAAGGTCTGGACTTTGAGCCGGCCAAGACAAAACCTTGACATTGTTGTCATTAAACCACTTTTTTACTAATTTTGAAGTATGTTTGGGGTCGTTATCATGTTAATACACCCAATTTTGAGGCATGTTTTGAATGGAAAACGGTAACATTTGGTTTTGTAAAATATACCTATATTGAAACTGATCCATACGATCGTGAATGCGATGTATAGGACCAACTCCAAAATAGGAAAAACATCCCCAAATCATAATATTACCGCCTCCAAACTTAACAGTACCCTTGGTGTAACGAGGATTGAGTCTCTTGTTAATTGGTCGCCTCACATAACCTCGGCCATCATTACAACATAAATTAAATTTACTTTCATCCGACCAGAGCACTTTTTTCCAATCATCCACAGTCCATAAACGATGTTCGGTGGCAAACTTCAAACGAGCTTTGATGTGACGAGGGCAAAGGAAAGGCTTTTTAGCTGGTCTGCGACCATAGAGACCGGCTTCAGTTAAACGACGTTTTACTGTACTGACACTGATGTTTTCCATATTCACTTCTCGTTGAATTTCCGGAGCTGTGAGAAAAGGATCAGCCAGCGACTTTCGGACAATTTTACGATCACTTATAAAGTGTTTATTTAATATTAAAAACAAAAAAATTGGAAGAAAAATTTGACTACCTTGCGGTTGTACATCTTGGACGACCATCTTTCTTGAATTTTTTTGGTTTTGTCGACGAACCATAGATTTTCCAAACTCCGTTTTTAGATATTTTCACATGACTAGCTATTTGAGAAAATGACATTTTTCTTCATCGTAAAGGCGTACGATCAATGACTCCAAACGTTTATCACAATGCGGGCGAACCATAACTTTTTTTTGAATGAAAAAAAATATTTTTGAGGAACATTTCGATCATTTGTCGATCATTTGCTTGGCGTTCGCTAACTTTTGAGCGACAAAATTTTAAACCTCTTTTGAAGTTAAACATTTTTATGACAAGGAATAATGAAATAAAAAAACCTATAAGACAGCTTTTGTAGAGAATTTAATACTCTACAAGATAGGCTAAACAGATTTTAATTAAAGTTATTTAAAAAAAATTATCGACAAAATACTAAAAATTATGTAGTCGTTCGCTAACTTTTGAGCGCAAGTGTATGTCAAACAAATGAGTTGCTTAAAGGCTGATTTTAATAGAGAGTGAACTTGCCTTGAAAACCTACTCGAATTCCATTCTCAATTCTCTATCTATTCGTTCTTCTATCAAGATAAATGATTGCAGATACGACAGCAGCTTTATGAAATCAATGCGCGACGGAAGCGCTCGCAGATCGTCGCCGGCGAGGAACTCGATATGCTCGGCCGCAAGTGGGTGGAGTTGGTGACGAAGAACGCGCGCATGCAAGTCGAACTCGCTGCGTTGGAGGATGAGGTGCACGCTACGGCAAAACGTTTAAAGGTAGAACCGGGAATCGAGCCGGTAGTGGAGACCTGAAATATTTTTTTTGGAACTAAATTTTAGCTGTGTTCGTTCAATCATAAATTGTTTTTATTTTCTCCAAATAAAGTATTTTTTATAATAATACAACTACAATATTCAACATACTTAGAATGACCCATTATAAGCGCCCGATTTCATTTGACCATAACTTTTTTATTTAAGAATATTTTTTGAAGCTTTTTTTAAATTTTGACGGTGTAAAGTCAGTCAAAATAAGCGAAATATAAAATAAAACAAGTGGGAGGACTACGGACTAGGAATTTGGTAACTAGATCTAGATCTAGATCATTTCTTTGAGGAATTGGAAGCATAATACAATGTAATTCAATGTCAACATTTCGTAGCTCTTCATAGAAAGTATTAGATGACGCAGAAGAAAACAAACGACAAAAAAGCAAGCATACATCTTTTCAACACCACGGTAATAATGCACTCATATACGGATCAGAAACGTGGAATATGAGGTAATACTGCACTCATATACGGATCAGAAACGTGGAATATGAGGGAATGGGAGAAGCACAAGCTAACGACAACGCTAAGTGCAATGGAAAGAAAAGCAATCGGAGTGCTAATTATGGACAAAATCAGAAACGAGGAAATCAGAAAGAAAACACAATTCGCAGATGCATACGAGACACCCTCAATACGAAAACTTCTTTGGGCAGGGCACGTAGCCAGATAGGAAGGACAACAGATGAACGACACGAGCGACATTTTGGTGGCCATACGACTGCAAAAGGAAGACCAGCAGAAAGATAGCGAAAGTTGATGGAAAAGCGCATAGGACCAAATTGGAGACAATTAGCAGAAGACAGAAAACAATATAAGCGGCGATTGTATGATCCACCACGAGATAACAACGTGTGACACGGATCTTCAAGTGTTTACAACTTTATAAAGCAACTAGGATAGTATTAACACCAAACAAATTCTCTAAAAATTAGCTACAAAATAAAATATTTCTAAAATTAACTGTTAATTTGATTTAAAAATAAAAAAGTAATTATAAAAACAAATAAAGGTGCTTATAATGGGCCACCCTGTACAATAATAAAAATACATATGTCATTTTTATAGCGAATTAAAAAGAAATTATAATCTAATAACATATTAAAACTTTAAAAATGTTTTACTTCTTAACTAAGTGCAATCACTTCCATATATGAGTTGCAATAAATAGGCTTATTTCCATATTTGGCTATCGGTTCGTAAGTTGGAAGATTGCAAAATCCGATTATATTAGCGCTTATGCGCACGAACTAAACGAATTATTTTCGTGTGGAAGTTTTAAAAAAAGTTGAACGTAAATTACTAAAGAAAAACCAGTTATCATTGAGCGCGGAAAAACCAGGGCACGGTATATTTTTAAAACACAAAAATCACATATGTAAAATGAATAAAAAAAAATAAAAACTTTAGGAAAAAAAATTAGCCTATAAAAACACTTCATTGGAATTAATTTTCAAATAACTTTAGATGCTTTAACAACTTTGATATAGAATTGAATTTATTTATTAGATGAACGTAGAATCGTATTTAACGAAATATTATTACATAATATCCGCACTTATTTTTCTTATATTTTTTTTATTTTTCAACCAATTTTCAAGTTTCTTTTTTTAATTAGATTCCTAAGACCTTAGGATTTATTTATTAACAAGCTTTCGATTTACAAAATTTGTAATTTAAATTTTTTGCCATTTTTCAAAAATAAGAGTAAAATTTGTAAGGTAAAGTTTGTAATTACGTATAAGGATGGACGCATCGTAAACATCTAATCTATATTGGACTATTTTTATTTTTTAATTGAAAATAAGAGTAAAATTCATCATAAAAGACATTATTTAATCTATTAAATTAAATTTTAGCAAAATTCAGATTGAAAAATTAAGTCAATTTCAGCCATTTTTAACCTTTAAAAGTGTCAAAAATACCTGAAAAATTACAAAATTTATAAATTAAAATATCGATAAGCTTGATATCATACAAAATGATAAACACTTGAGAAGAGAATAAAAAAAGAATTTTGAGAATTGGTTGCCAATAAAAAAGTTATAGTGAAGTAAATGTGGACACCAAATTGGGCCACCCTGTACATTTGGAAATCTTTTTTAAATTAGTCAAAACGGACTTTTTCATTGCGGCATAAAATTAAAAATTTCAGAGAATAATGTTATTGCTGTTTGCTTGCACGATTGCCATCTTGCCCGCATTTGCATTGGCCCAAATATTTGGTGATTCGGTCTCATCCACACCAATTGTTGGATTTGGCTCTCAAAACGGGTTTGCAGGACAGAACTACGGTACTTCGCCATATGGTTATGGACAGCAACAACAATACGGTGGTCAACAACAACAATACCTCGGCTCGCAATATGGGAATAGCTACGGCTCTTTACAACCTTATAGCGGATATGGTGGTGGATCGCTATTGCAATACGGCAATAGTGGATTAATGCAGCCATATATTTGCTGCAGTTTGACAAATTCCGGTAATTATGGCAGTGCTCAGCCCTTCTTGCCTACTACAAATAACAATAACAATAATCTTATCGGTGGCTATCCGCAATTAAGTTACAATACGGATGTCGTATTACCTTCAGCTTTACCAAGTCAAAATAGTGGTATGCAACCATATGGAGCAACATCTATGCCATACACTTCTCCCAGTATTAGCACTTCCTATAATCCGGCTACCTATTTTTGTATTCCCGTATGCCAGAGCGGTAATAGCGGCGGATATGTTACAAGTTCTTTAAGTGGAGGTAGTTACAATAATTACGGTAATACAGTTCCTTCATTCAATTCTGGCTATAATACCCAATATCCACTTTACAGTCAAGGTAATAAATAGTTTTGTGTTTAAATGTTCTTATATGTATATTTATGTACATATTTTAGATAACTTATGTATTAATCATTAACATTTTCACATAATTTTTTTTTTTGAAATAGCTTAGTATGAATTAATTTGATTTTACCTAATTAATATTTTTTATGGATCTTGAAAATTCTTATTTTTATTCCCAAATTGTTACCACTTTATTCGAAACCAATTTTTTCTTGCTTCTTCAAAAGCAATGTTGTGACTTGGCTCTATAAATGGCTCCGAGTCATTTGGAACGATATGGCTCCGCTGCGGAGCCAAGTGTTCGAAGTCATCTATTGGAGCCGAAGCCATCTGGAGCCATTTATGTCTTAATGGCTTCCAATTTATGGAGTCATCTGGCTCCGGCTTTTTTTTGAAGATAGCTAAAAGAATTGCTGGCTACTCGTGACTACGGAGTTAATCTAGAGTCAAAGTCACAACACTGTTCAAAAATAAACAAATTAACTTAGGTCATTTTACAATCTAATTTTCGAATAAAAAATTTTTTGAAAATCAGTGGTGAAATAAAAGACTTAGGTATATTAAATGCACAAAAAATTAAATTATAGGTAGCACGGGCGCTTTTCAGCGACGAAACGTAAAAAATACAAGCGTTAAAGCTAACCAACAACGCACACATGAGAACAAAACGTAAAAAACATAAAAGAATCTCATGTTGTTTCTAAATTTCAAATTGCTTATATCATTTATAAATTCAAACATATTTGTAAATAAAGAAATTTAATCAAATCAAAGTAAATAAACTTTCTATAGGGATTATATGTTTTGAGATGTTGTTATACAAATATGTATATATAAATATTTGTATAACTATATGTATATAAAAAATATAACTATATGTATGTAAAAAATTAAAGATTTTTTCGTATTTTGCTTTTAGACACATATCCTTAGACTTTTTCAAAACTAATGAAAACAAATGTATAAGAGATGCTGTCGCGTATGACGCGAGAATTTAAAAATAATTTGAATTAGCGCTCAAATATGATAAGATGTTTGCGGTTGTCGCGTCAAGTTGGGTTGTGTGAAAAAAAATAATTGGAGACGAAAAGGGAGGAGCAGTTCTGACGTTTCTGTAGAAAAAAATTATTTTTTGAGACCTTAATAATTTTATTTCGTATTGTTAATTGTTTTTTTTTGCAAATAAATAAATTCTTTATTGAAAGTCCGATTGTGCGTGGCAAATAAAAAGGTTTAGCAAAAGTAAAGCGCGACTAGGTCTTGGTGGGAACGAACTGGGAAAGTGCGGACCGATCGAAAATCCCAGCGTACCCAACAAGTGGCGACCTTGGCAGGATTCGACTGAAATCTTAGGTTACTGAAGTTAAGTGAGAATTAAAGGCAAAGCGTTTTATCGCACTGCCATTAAGCCAGATTAGTTTCAATCTAAGCTTAGATAATTTTCTGAGCAGCGTCTCATCGCAACGCAAAGAAGATTAAGCCTATTAAGCATTGTCAGGATTATAGGTTTGCTGTAACAAAATTGATTAGTGCAAACTTTCACTGTTTAGGAATCACTCGACGAATTTTTTGGAGTTGACAAAAAGCGCTTTGTCGCAAGTGAATCAAATTTGTAAAGAAAAAAAAGGTGCTTGGACGCCGTGAAATTGTAACGGGCTTCAGTAATAAACGCCGGTTAAAAATGGATCGACTATATCGTCAGCCAATCGAGAAAGCGATACTATATTTGGAACTGCTCTTGACGGAATTGCGAGACGTGACTACGCGACATGCAGATCTAAGCGAGCAATTGAGATGCCAGGAAGCACAAATGCTAGTGAATGTGTACGCAACGGAGCTGGCGGAACTCAAGCTCTTGAAGAAAATCAGCGATGGGAGATTGCTATGGGTCGAGGCCATCAGAAAGGTACAGCAGGTGTCTCGAGCGGCGGCCGAACAAGAACTGAGTGCATTCGAGGGACTGGATCCAGAAACGAGCACGGAAGCGAATAAACAGATCCGCCTGCTGGAGAAGATAAAATTTGAGCTAGAAATGGAAGTCACAGGCTCAATCTGGTATTGGTGGCACAACAACAAGCCATGGGCCAACAGCGGAGGCAAGCCCGCTCAGACAGTATGCAAATTCCGATACTGCACTTGAACAAATTCGACGGGAATCAGAAGAATTGGCCGGAGTTCTTCGAAAACTTCAAGGACGCTGTGGACAATTCCTCGCTCTCAAAATCGACAAAGATGAACCATCTGCGAAATCTGTTGGTTGGGGAAACCAAGAGCGTGATCAAAGGAATTCCGCTGACTGACGACAACTACGACATAGCCCTCGATTTGTTAAAGCAGAAGTATGAAGATGCAGGCGAGAGAATTCGCGAGTTATAGAATGAGATAAGAAAGCTCAAGACTTGCTACAACATGGACGACTATAAGCGTCAAGCTAACAAGGGAACGTTCCGAAGTGCCACGCTGGGATCGCGTCGCCCTTTGGAATGTAGGCATGACTTAGTGGTGATACCAACCGTAAAAAAATCAGCGGCCCATAGGTCCTATTACGGTAGATACAAGAGGTCGGGGGCTCGAACCCCAGCTGGGTCAAAAGTTTTTTTTTTTATGTTATTTGCTTGAATATCATATTTTAAACATATTTAACATTAAAGAAACATTCTCAGATATTTAGAATTTTTCACATCGAAATTTACGACTTTCTGCAAGAAATTTTTAAAATTTTTTACATCAAATTTTTTAGAAATTTTAATTATTTTTGTGGCAAACTGCGAAGCTGTAAAATAAAATTATTATTAAAAAAATCATGTTCATTTTCTTAATAAAACTTTTATGCATGTAAATAGAGTTGCTATATTATTTTATAAACTAATTAATTTTAAAAATCTTAATTTATATAAAATTTTAGTTATCATTTATTTATTTTATAATAATGGATAAAAAGACAGTTGAATCAGTTTTGCAAAAGTTCAAAAACTTCTCCGCTTCGGGCAATTTTTCGAAATAGGAAAAAGCCGTACTGCAGCTTATCCAAGGTATAAATTTTTATCCAAAGTATATATTAAGTTTTACATTTAATCTTATAAACAAAAAATTTATAATTTAAGGTGCAGTTTGCCACAAAAATAATTAAAATTTCTAAAAAATTTGATGTAAAAAATTTTAAAAATTTCTTGCAGAAAGTCGTAAATTTCGATGTGAAAAATTCTAAATATCTGAGAATGTTTCTTTAATGTTAAATATGTTTAAAATATGATATTCAAGCAAATAACATAAAAAAAAAAACTTTTGACCCAGCTGGGGTTCGAGCCCCCGACCTCTTGTATCTACCGTAATAGGACCTATGGGCCGCTGATTTTTTTACGGTTGGTATCACCACTAAGTCATGCCTACATTCCAAAGGGCGACGCGATCCCAGCGTGGCACTTCGGAACGTTCCCTTGTTAGCTTGACGCTTATAGTCGTCCATGTTGTAGCAAGTCTTGAGCTTTCTTATCTCATTCTATAACTCGCGAATTCTCTCGCCTGCATCTTCATACTTCTGCTTTAACAAATCGAGGGCTATGTCGTAGTTGTCGTCAGTCAGCGGAATTCCTTTGATCACGCTCTTGGTTTCCCCAACCAACAGATTTCGCAGATGGTTCATCTTTGTCGATTTTGAGAGCGAGGAATTGTCCACAGCGTCCTTGAAGTTTTCGAAGAACTCCGGCCAATTCTTCTGATTCCCGTCGAATTTGTTCAAGTGCAGTATCGGAATTTGCATACTGTCTGAGCGGGCTTGCCTCCGCTGTTGGCCCATGGCTTGTTGTTGTGCCACCAATACCAGATTGAGCCTGTGACTTCCATTTCTAGCTCAAATTTTATCTTCTCCAGCAGGCGGATCTGTTTATTCGCTTCCGTGCTCGTTTCTGGATCCAGTCCCTCGAATGCACTCAGTTCTTGTTCGGCCGCCGCTCGAGACACCTGCTGTACCTTTCTGATGGCCTCGACCCATAGCAATCTCCCATCGCTGATTTTCTTCAAGAGCTTGAGTTCCGCCAGCTCCGTTGCGTACACATTCACTAGCATTTGTGCTTCCTGGCATCTCAATTGCTCGCTTAGATCTGCATGTCGCGTAGTCACGTCTCGCAATTCCGTCAAGAGCAGTTCCAAATATAGTATCGCTTTCTCGATTGGCTGACGATATAGTCGATCCATTTTTAACCGGCGTTTATTACTGAAGCCCGTTACAATTTCACGGCGTCCAAGCACCTTTTTTTTCTTTACAAATTTGATTCACTTGCGACAAAGCGCTTTTTGTCAACTCCAAAAAATTCGTCGAGTGATTCCTAAACAGTGAAAGTTTGCACTAATCAATTTTGTTACAGCAAACCTATAATCCTGACAATGCTTAATAGGCTTAATCTTCTTTGCGTTGCGATGAGACGCTGCTCAGAAAATTATCTAAGCTTAGATTGAAACTAATCTGGCTTAATGGCAGTGCGATAAAACGCTTTGCCTTTAATTCTCACTTAACTTCAGTAACCTAAGATTTCAGTCGAATCCTGCCAAGGTCGCCACTTGTTGGGTACGCTGGGATTTTCGATCGGTCCGCACTTTCCCAGTTCGTTCCCACCAAGACCTAGTCGCGCTTTACTTTTGCTAAACCTTTTATTTGCCACGCACAATCGGACTTTCAATAAAGAATTTATTTATTTGCAAAAAAACAATTAACAATACGAAATAAAATTATTAAGGTCTCAAAAAATAATTTTTTTCTACAGAAACGTCAGAACTGCTCCTCCCTTTTCGTCTCCAATTATTTTTTTCACACAACCCAACTTGACGCGACAACCGCAAACATCTTATCATATTTGAGCGCTAATTCAAATTATTTTTAAATTCTCGCGTCATACGCGACAGCATCTCTTATACATTTGTTTTCATTAGTTTTGAAAAAGTCTAAGGATATGTGTCTAAAAGCAAAATACGAAAAAATCTTTAATTTTTTACATACATATAGTTATATTTTTTATATACATATAGTTATACAAATATTTATATATACATATTTGTATAACAACATCTCAAAACATATAATCCCTATAGAAAGTTTATTTACTTTGATTTGATTAAATTTCTTTATTTACAAATATGTTTGAATTTATAAATGATATAAGCAATTTGAAATTTAGAAACAACATGAGATTCTTTTATGTTTTTTACGTTTTGTTCTCATGTGTGCGTTGTTGGTTAGCTTTAACGCTTGTATTTTTTACGTTTCGTCGCTGAAAAGCGCCCGTGCTACCTATAATTTAATTTTTGTGCATTTAATATACCTAAGTCTTTTATTTCACCACTGATTTTCAAAAAATTTTTTATTCGAAAATTAGATTGTAAAATGACCTAAGTTAATTTGTTTATTTTTGAACAGTGTTGTGACTTTGACTCTAGATTAACTCCGTAGTCACGAGTAGCCAGCAATTCTTTTAGCTATCTTCAAAAAAAAGCCGGAGCCAGATGACTCCATAAATTGGAAGCCATTAAGACATAAATGGCTCCAGATGGCTTCGGCTCCAATAGATGACTTCGAACACTTGGCTCCGCAGCGGAGCCATATCGTTCCAAATGACTCGGAGCCATTTATAGAGCCAAGTCACAACATTGCTTTTGAAGAAGCAAGAAAAAAATTGGTTTCGAATAAAGTGGTAACAATTTGGGAATAAAAATAAGAATTTTCAAGATCCATAAAAAATATTAATTAGGTAAAATCAAATTAATTCATACTAAGCTATTTCAAAAAAAAAAATTATGTGAAAATGTTAATGATTAATACATAAGTTATCTAAAATATGTACATAAATATACATATAAGAACATTTAAACACAAAACTATTTATTACCTTGACTGTAAAGTGGATATTGGGTATTATAGCCAGAATTGAATGAAGGAACTGTATTACCGTAATTATTGTAACTACCTCCACTTAAAGAACTTGTAACATATCCGCCGCTATTACCGCTCTGGCATACGGGAATACAAAAATAGGTAGCCGGATTATAGGAAGTGCTAATACTGGGAGAAGTGTATGGCATAGATGTTGCTCCATATGGTTGCATACCACTATTTTGACTTGGTAAAGCTGAAGGTAATACGACATCCGTATTGTAACTTAATTGCGGATAGCCACCGATAAGATTATTGTTATTGTTATTTGTAGTAGGCAAGAAGGGCTGAGCACTGCCATAATTACCGGAATTTGTCAAACTGCAGCAAATATATGGCTGCATTAATCCACTATTGCCGTATTGCAATAGCGATCCACCACCATATCCGCTATAAGGTTGTAAAGAGCCGTAGCTATTCCCATATTGCGAGCCGAGGTATTGTTGTTGTTGACCACCGTATTGTTGTTGCTGTCCATAACCATATGGCGAAGTACCGTAGTTCTGTCCTGCAAACCCGTTTTGAGAGCCAAATCCAACAATTGGTGTGGATGAGACCGAATCACCAAATATTTGGGCCAATGCAAATGCGGGCAAGATGGCAATCGTGCAAGCAAACAGCAATAACATTATTCTCTGAAATTTTTAATTTTATGCCGCAATGAAAAAGTCCGTTTTGACTAATTTAAAAAAGATTTCCAAATGTACAGGGTGGCCCAATTTGGTGTCCACATTTACTTCACTATAACTTTTTTATTGGCAACCAATTCTCAAAATTCTTTTTTTATTCTCTTCTCAAGTGTTTATCATTTTGTATGATATCAAGCTTATCGATATTTTAATTTATAAATTTTGTAATTTTTCAGGTATTTTTGACACTTTTAAAGGTTAAAAATGGCTGAAATTGACTTAATTTTTCAATCTGAATTTTGCTAAAATTTAATTTAATAGATTAAATAATGTCTTTTATGATGAATTTTACTCTTATTTTCAATTAAAAAATAAAAATAGTCCAATATAGATTAGATGTTTACGATGCGTCCATCCTTATACGTAATTACAAACTTTACCTTACAAATTTTACTCTTATTTTTGAAAAATGGCAAAAAATTTAAATTACAAATTTTGTAAATCGAAAGCTTGTTAATAAATAAATCCTAAGGTCTTAGGAATCTAATTAAAAAAAGAAACTTGAAAATTGGTTGAAAAATAAAAAAAATATAAGAAAAATAAGTGCGGATATTATGTAATAATATTTCGTTAAATACGATTCTACGTTCATCTAATAAATAAATTCAATTCTATATCAAAGTTGTTAAAGCATCTAAAGTTATTTGAAAATTAATTCCAATGAAGTGTTTTTATAGGCTAATTTTTTTTCCTAAAGTTTTTATTTTTTTTTATTCATTTTACATATGTGATTTTTGTGTTTTAAAAATATACCGTGCCCTGGTTTTTCCGCGCTCAATGATAACTGGTTTTTCTTTAGTAATTTACGTTCAACTTTTTTTAAAACTTCCACACGAAAATAATTCGTTTAGTTCGTGCGCATAAGCGCTAATATAATCGGATTTTGCAATCTTCCAACTTACGAACCGATAGCCAAATATGGAAATAAGCCTATTTATTGCAACTCATATATGGAAGTGATTGCACTTAGTTAAGAAGTAAAACATTTTTAAAGTTTTAATATGTTATTAGATTATAATTTCTTTTTAATTCGCTATAAAAATGACATATGTATTTTTATTATTGTACAGGGTGGCCCATTATAAGCACCTTTATTTGTTTTTATAATTACTTTTTTATTTTTAAATCAAATTAACAGTTAATTTTAGAAATATTTTATTTTGTAGCTAATTTTTAGAGAATTTGTTTGGTGTTAATACTATCCTAGTTGCTTTATAAAGTTGTAAACACTTGAAGATCCGTGTCACACGTTGTTATCTCGTGGTGGATCATACAATCGCCGCTTATATTGTTTTCTGTCTTCTGCTAATTGTCTCCAATTTGGTCCTATGCGCTTTTCCATCAACTTTCGCTATCTTTCTGCTGGTCTTCCTTTTGCAGTCGTATGGCCACCAAAATGTCGCTCGTGTCGTTCATCTGTTGTCCTTCCTATCTGGCTACGTGCCCTGCCCAAAGAAGTTTTCGTATTGAGGGTGTCTCGTATGCATCTGCGAATTGTGTTTTCTTTCTGATTTCCTCGTTTCTGATTTTGTCCATAATTAGCACTCCGATTGCTTTTCTTTCCATTGCACTTAGCGTTGTCGTTAGCTTGTGCTTCTCCCATTCCCTCATATTCCACGTTTCTGATCCGTATATGAGTGCAGTATTACCTCATATTCCACGTTTCTGATCCGTATATGAGTGCATTATTACCGTGGTGTTGAAAAGATGTATGCTTGCTTTTTTGTCGTTTGTTTTCTTCTGCGTCATCTAATACTTTCTATGAAGAGCTACGAAATGTTGACATTGAATTACATTGTATTATGCTTCCAATTCCTCAAAGAAATGATCTAGATCTAGATCTAGTTACCAAATTCCTAGTCCGTAGTCCTCCCACTTGTTTTATTTTATATTTCGCTTATTTTGACTGACTTTACACCGTCAAAATTTAAAAAAAGCTTCAAAAAATATTCTTAAATAAAAAAGTTATGGTCAAATGAAATCGGGCGCTTATAATGGGTCATTCTAAGTATGTTGAATATTGTAGTTGTATTATTATAAAAAATACTTTATTTGGAGAAAATAAAAACAATTTATGATTGAACGAACACAGCTAAAATTTAGTTCCAAAAAAAATATTTCAGGTCTCCACTACCGGCTCGATTCCCGGTTCTACCTTTAAACGTTTTGCCGTAGCGTGCACCTCATCCTCCAACGCAGCGAGTTCGACTTGCATGCGCGCGTTCTTCGTCACCAACTCCACCCACTTGCGGCCGAGCATATCGAGTTCCTCGCCGGCGACGATCTGCGAGCGCTTCCGTCGCGCATTGATTTCATAAAGCTGCTGTCGTATCTGCAATCATTTATCTTGATAGAAGAACGAATAGATAGAGAATTGAGAATGGAATTCGAGTAGGTTTTCAAGGCAAGTTCACTCTCTATTAAAATCAGCCTTTAAGCAACTCATTTGTTTGACATATTTAAAAATAATATTGAAAGATTATATTTATCAATTGATTAATACATTTTCTACAAAAATTAAGCTAATAAGGCCATCAGGACCTTTGCCACGTAGCTTTCTTCATTTTCAATGATCTTTTGGAGATGTTTGTTGCATTGTAAAAACGCTTCCGGACCATATTCTTCCATAATCTCCAAGTTCATGCGTCGCAGATGCTGATTATCCAACTGAGCCTTGCAGTTTTGAATGGCCTAAAAATATTTTTTCGCAAAAGTTATATCGAATGTTGAAACAAACTATTAAATAGATTATGGAAAGATACGAACGTTTTGCCAGGCGCGTTTATCGGTGACCTTTCCGCCGGATGGCGCCGGTGCCTCGTATCGCTTCATATCGATTTTCTCCAACTCCTAGAGGAGGAAATAAATTGATTAATATTAGATTAGCAAATTATGAATGTCTCATGCATCCAACTTTTTCTAGTCGTATCTTTCCGCGAATTTAAAAAATTAATACTATATTAAAGAATGAACGAAAAAAAAAACTATATATGAGTGTAATGCACTTTTCGTTCGGTGATCTTCGCAAACTGTTCAAGAATGCGCGGCGAGAGAAACGCATCGTAGCGCGGCTCGGGAAAATGGCGCAAATAGTTGCGTGACGTGGGGGGATAGTTGCGACATTCGGCCTGAATGAGTTGCAAGGCCAGTTGGCGATGTGACTCCGTGTAGTTGATATCATCAATGTACGGGAGCGCGTCGAGTGTCTCGTCTCTGCCCGCCGAAGTGGCCGGTAATGCCTTTAGTTGTTGTCGTGTCATTTCCTGTCAAACGCTTGAGATGATAAGCTTGGGATGATAAGACGATAAAATATTACTGAAAATTCTGTGAATTACTATAATTTGTGCACACGGACTGATTGGAACTGATCCGAAAAAATGAACATAAAATTTTTCTGCGCAAAAGCTTCTAAGAGATAACAAAATGTGCAAACTCGCAAAATTTGGCTTTTTTAAATCACAAGCGCATTTATTTTTTCCTTCGACTTTTAATTAGCTTATTAAACTTCGAAAAAATAAAAAAAAATTACAATTAACTGTTTTTTCTGCAGTTTTCAATGAATTCTACCATAATTCACTCCAAAATAATTCATAAAAAAATTTGTAATGATCTGAAAGAGGGCACAACAAACTTTAAAAAAACATATTATAATTTAATTAAAAAAAATAAATTAACTTTTAATGAACAATAGGTTTTAAAAATATATATATTAGCTTCAAAAACAATGAATTTTGTAGATATATCTTAAGAAATAGTTTAAAAAATAAACGCAAAAAACGCGAAGCAATATGTAGAAAATTGCTTCAAATTAAATGGATTTAAAAAAATGAACTAAAATCAAATGAATTAGCAATAAAAAATTTTAAAAAAAAGAAAAAGCTAAAGAATAAACGGAATCACGGCCTTTCGATTACGCGGATAGTCCTCAAATTTCTGTCGATACCATCTATAAGTAAATATACGAAATAAGTAAAAAAGACATTTTTACAAACTTCATATTAAAAATAATTTTTATGCTCATCCAATTGAATTGCTTTTCTTTAAACGATTTGTCACTCTCGAAATATTAAAAAGTATCTGGCAATAATAAAAAAAACAATATCAAGAATTAATGGGAAAAAAATTTAGACGCACGCCGTTCTCGCTCAATACAAAAAATAATGATAGAAAATGAGAAATATGATCTGCATCAGCTTTTTTCTATCAATCGCTACGCACTAAGAGATAGAGAATTGAATGAGGAATAAGATGAATGATCAGAAATTACAATTTTATGGCTCCAATTTAAAAAAATTAATTCAAAAAATTCGATGTCGATAAGTCTCTATCACCATTGTGAGAACGGCATATAGACGAAATAAATCATCTGGCGAAAAATGTGAAATAAAAATTCTATTTGAACCGAGTAAAAACGCCACACGTATAAAAGATGCAAAAATTTGAAATATTTTTCAAAAAACAAAAACAAATTTTAAGAAAAGGAAGCGGGAAAACATACGCGTGATGTTTGATGGCGCGTGGAATCGTGTTGGACATGGTGAAGAGCGCAAACGCCCATGCGGTCCACGTGCCGGTCAGCGTCGCGTAGCCTATCCATTCGACGATTTCGCCGAAAAAGTTGGCGCCCGATATGTACTCAAAGGCGCCGCCACGTGGAATACGATAGCCGGTCTCGCCGGGTGCGCGTAAATTCCGCAAAATGTTGTCGGACTGAATATTGACAAACATACCAAAGGCGTACAAGACCATGCCTCAAAATCAAAAAGAAATACTAAAAATACGTTATGAGTGGAATATCCGTAGAGAAAAAAATTGATTATAAAGATAAAACCGATGATGGCGAGCGGCGATCGCAGATAGTTGATCGGATACTGGACATATTTGGTATGATAGAGGCCTTGGATGTAGCCATTCCATGATGTGAAAATCACACCCAATATAAAGAGATAGAATGGTGTGGGTTTGCCGCCGCGGATTCGATATCCGTAGATGAATGTGCTAAACAATTATTAGTTGTGAATTTTTGAATTTTTATAACATTCGGATCAATTTAGATACAAAAATGCAAAAGATTAAGAAGAATGCTCGGAAATGTGCACAAAAAATAAAGGCGAAACGAAATATCCATGAAAATTTAGAAACGTGCCGATGAACATAATGCGCAGTGAACATGCCGATGACGATCATCTGCTCTTGTGAAAGAGACTTATAATTTTGCATGACGGCAACTGTCGGCAAGACGACGCTCGGCAGCTCCTGCAGAATCCAGGCCATACGCGCCGGAATGGCAAACTGAAAAAAAAGAATACAGAACACAATATTTATATTCTCTTTTCATCGAGTCATGTTATGATTTCAATCATATGTGTAACGACCTGTCGGAGAACCGCTTTGGGCTCATAACGCCCATAGGCGGGCAGACAGTTGAGAAAGTGAAGCGCAACAAAGGTGACTAGCGCCGCTGCTATCATCAACCAGCTGAGGCCGACGAGAAGCTCGCGCTCGTCGATGTCCAACGCCGCCAATCGTCTCAAATAGTTGCGGACGATCGTTGACGATTCATGTATCACGTCTTCCATTGTCTTGATAAGTTCCTAGAGCGTTTCCAGGATGTGTTCAGTGAAAAATGGCCGTGATCATAAAATGATCACGCATAAACAATTCAATCAATCACAATTTATTCGATTGATCTTTAACGGCACGCAAATTTCATGATTATGATAACAAAGAAAGAAAAATTGTTTATATATTCATCGTTTTTCATCGCAATTTTCTGCATGCAAGTTATGTATATTATTTGTGGTTAGTTCGTATAATTTTATGCGATATTGGAAAACGAAAAAAGTGTTGACAAGACTTTGGTTTTTGCTTTCAAGTTTTCAAGTTTATCGTTTTTTTCAAAGTTAAAGCAATTTTCAGAATAATAATTGTCGAGAATTGAAATAATTAGGTATGATTGATGCGATAATTAGGCATGATTATACCCAAAAATAAGTTTTAATTTTAAAAAAGTGGAGAAAAAATCAAAAAGTAATTATTATTTATACGTATGTATAAGTATTTAACAAGAAAAAATAACGGTTCTTGTGGGCAGTGCTGGGTAATAACTCAAAATAGCTCATGGCTCATGGCGAGGATCACAAATTATTGAGCTATTTGACTCATCAATATGAGTCACGCAACTCAAATTGATGATTTGAATAGCTCAGTAGCTCATGAGTCATTTTTAATTTATGAAACTTAAAAAATAACTTAATAAATTATGATCCTCTCGTGATTTATGAGCTGAGAGAAATATTAGCTCACTTGACAATGAGCTATTTTAATAAAATTTTTGAGCTAACTCAAAAGACTCACATAGCTCATTTGGCTCAAAAAATTTTCTTTCTCAAAATTTTTCTTTTTCATCGTGAGGCGAATGAGTCATTTGAGTCGACTCATGAGCCGATTCAAGGCTCATTGACTCAAATTCTTATTCAAGTGAAATAAAAAGAACATGATTATTATCCATAAGAGAGAGAAAACGGAGGGCAATGCACAAAAAATTAATAACAAACATACGTTGTTCGTCTATAACCGTTGTATAACTCTTTTTTTGCATATAAAAGATTTCTAAAATATCAAGTTATAAATACTATAATATAACAAAAAATGGGAGGGAGGGCGATTGCAAACACAAAAGAAAGCTCTGGTCATTTTTAGTCATACTTGACTTAAGGCCGAAGATGTTATTATCATAAAGATAAAATCAAGTTTACTTTTCAAAAAGAACTGTATGACCGCAAAGCAAGTATGACTGCAAAAACAATAACAATGAACAATAACAATAACAAAAAATTTTGGCAAAAATTTAACAATAAATCATTAGCAAATAATAAGTTAAAGAATTAAGAACTTATTGAATGTGATTAAAACTTTTGCTTCTGTGGTTTCTGGACTTGTTGAGCTTTTATGGCCGTTCGTTTGCAATGTAGTCTGAGAAAAAAGTCTGAGAAAATTTTCACTGGCATGTTGCCACATGCCAGTGAAAATATAACGGCAGGGGGGCGAAAAGAATTGGTTTGCGACTCATTCAGTCCAGTTTTTGGAGTGGTTAGCGCAATCTCCCAACCTCAATCTCATAGAACATTTATGGGGATAAGTTGAGAGGAAGCTTAAAATACCGCAAACCGGACGAGCACGTTGAGGTTATTCATCAGGAATGGTCCACTTTGCCTAAAAACGTACTAAAAAATTTGGTCCATTCAATGTCTTGTCGTTGCAAGGCCGTTATCGATGCTGGTGACTCTCCAACCAAATATTAAGTCCCGTTTTGTTAGCCGTTGTTTTAGTGTTGTTATTGTTGCTGTTTTGGTTGAATTTTGCAATAAAATATAAAAAATCTCCTTCATTTTGTTCGGCAAAATTTTGAGCTGCTTTGATTGGATGCCAAAAATTTTTGAGCAAACTTTTTTTTTTATCTGGGAGAGGACGAATAATGCTATAAAATGGAGTTTATTAGAAGTTTATATCTTTTATTTACTCCGAGAGAAATACAAGAAACCATATTTCCAGGTCTCCTTCATTTTGTCCACTACTGCATGCACAATGAAACGCATATGGCTACGAAAATAAATTCATAAGAAAATGAGTTTATAAGAAAAAAATTTTTTCTTGATCGTCGAATATTGTTAGTATAAAATTTGAAATTTCACAAAAAAAAAATAATAGGTAATCGGCCGTCTATTTTCGAAAACGCTGAAAGAAGGACCTCATCTTGCCGGACACTGAATTCGTCGTGTTTTTGTCAGCGTTGCCGGCCAGCGCTGATTTCTCGTCGTCCGGCGTCCAATCTGCGACGTTATATGTAGTATCTCTGGAATTTAAGCCACCTCCATTGTGGGAATTCTTCCGTCGCCGGCATTGTTGTTTTTGTGGTTCATGTTTTTTCGTGTGCCGGCCGCTGTGACCCGATTCTTCCTCTCGCATCTCCACACTCTCTTGTCCTTTCGTCTTTTTTTTAGATTTGCTTATGAACTCCATCGCAAATCGCTCCGCCATCTCCGCGTCTCTTAGCGTCTAAAGAGAGAGCATTTACGCACATAAATGCATTATTTTTGGCCGTGTTAATTTTTAATTACCTATTACGTAACCCATTAAATTGACCAAATAAGATAATGAAATGGGAGACTCACCCGTTTAATACAATCAGCGAAATTCGGTCGAAAAACGTCCACATCGTCACTGTCACTTTTCTCATCTTTCGTCGACGGCGCATTCAACGCACTTGTGATAATCTAAATCTTGAAAAAAATAAATATAATAAAATGCGCTTGCGATTTTTAATTCCTATTAGCCATATATTCGTTCACTCATTGTTGTGGCCTTTAGTCATTTATTCAAATAGTGTTGGTCTTGTACCGATTATATTAATTGGTATGTATTTCGTAATGTAATTAGAGCGCCTATTTACTTGTGCAAATTGTTCTCGTTTATTGTTATTATTTGTTGTGTACAAAATACAGCCTTTATTAAATAATTAAATAAAGCATTGTTTAATTTGCGAACTAGTCTATGACAGACGAATACTGAACTCAATACCCAACACTCATAATAAAATCTGTAGGCGAGAAAAAAAATGTAAATTATATATAATAATTCATAACTCTTATTATATTTTTTGTCCCACCTTTTTAACCTCCGACGACTCCGACGATATTGACGCGGACGAGCGTTTGGAGTCGTTGGCCACATCCGCCGACAATTTCGCGCCGCTTTCGCCGGCGGACAGAAGCGTCTCGTCCATTTGCAGGGCTACATTATCATATGCCGCGCCAACGTCACCGTCATTGGTAATGGTGTCACGCGATGATGTTTGTCGCTTAACGACGACGCCGTTGTTGCCGATGCTATTCGTGTTCGCACCATGGTGGCGCTGCTCGAATTTGGCACGCGCCTCCGCGGCGACCAACAATTTTTGCGCCTCGTCCCCGATTTCTCCAAAGGCACCGCTCTCTTCTTGCTCGTCTTCGTTGGGATCGTATATTCGCTTAAAATTCCTGTTTTTTTTTTGTTTTTCACGACTTTTATGATAATTTGAAAACGAGTGAATTTCAAGTAATAACCGAAGATGCACAAATATACCAGACGCGGATGCCGAATGAGCTCAACGGGCACGCCCTTGAGAGCAGCGAGTCGTTCCTCAATTTCCGCCAGTGAAACGTTACGCTCGGAAGAAGCCACCGGCGCAGTATTGCCGCCAGTACTTTCGCTAGTCGATCGTAGCGGAAGATCCCCGACGAGATTTGCCAGCCGTCGCTCAATACTGTTCCAGTCGTCGGCTGAAAATCTGACAAATAAAAAAAAAATTCAATTAAGATTTATTAAGATTTTTAAAGCATTGATTTTCTTATGCCGACAATAAATGTAAAAAAAAATTTAGCTTTAAATTTTATCTGAAAAATATTCAAAAGACTTTTTTTTCATCCAAATTATCTTGCGTTTGAGAATTGTTTAATTCAAGTGAATTCATTTTGTCAAAATATAGCACAGTTAATATGAATCGATCCTTTATTTGAATATTTTCCATAACTCACCGTTCTTTGATTTAACGCCAATGCGAGTAGTTTTTTGTGAGGCGGCTGACGTCTCGCGTTGCTTTTCCGCCGCGTACTGAGCCCGCATAGATGGAGGAGGCAATTTATCGTCGCCCCACCAATTGGCCGATTTGGCGCCACCATTCGCCGAATCGATGCGCGACTTTTCGCGAAGCGAAGATTGTGAGCCACTTGCCTAAAACGTCAAACAAAGAAAAAATCAGAATATGTATATGTATACTAATATAAAGAAATGAATTCAAAATCAATTTTAAAAAATACACTAAAAAAGGTTGAATTTTGTTATCGACCACAAATGAGTATTCATCTTTAAAAAATAAAATCACCCTAATTAATTTGTAAAATTAAATTAGGTACAATAAAATTTCCACCATCTTTCCACATAAAATATTATAGCAGTTGTCGCAAACGGACACTGGTTTGGGCGATAACGCGGGAATGACAAACTTTTTGTTGAGACATTTCGCGCAAAACCCAAAAGCACATTTGGAGCATCCATGCTAAAAGAATGCTTAAAAGTATAAAAAAAAAGACTCTTGCCGATTCCTAAAAATAATCAAATTTGAATTTCCAATATGCAAACTTTTAAAAATCCCGCCCGAGAAAACTAGATAAGATTTACAGAAAATTTATTTGAAAAAATTAAAACCTCTTTTCGCGATCGCGAATATTCAACCATGCAATTCGTACAGGGCATATCGGCAAAAACAAAAACTAGGAATTTGGAAAAAAATTAGCATATAAATTTTAGGCTGTTTCAAAAAAAAATAAATTGCTCGTTTGTTACAAGCACTAAAAATGGAGCATTTTTTACAGAAAATAAAGCTTATTTATATTTATAAAAAAAGAGAAATCCAACAAAAAAAAAAGAGAAAAAAAAGAAATGAGACGAATGCAAAAGAGAATTAGTCATCATTTTAAAACGAAAAAAAAAACACATTTTTCTCGGCCAATTGTTCATTCTTTGCGCAACTTTTTTTACAAAAATTTGTAAAATAAAATTTCAAATTTGTGGAATATTATACAAAAAGGAAAGGAAAAATGTATTTGCATCTAGCTAAAGATGCATGACAGAAATCTTTTTTCCAAATCATTCAAATAATTTTTTAAAATTTATAATCGTCCAAGTGGATTCATATATATATATTTAAACATTTCAATTAATCCGTATGTAATTCCTATACAAATTAAGCTTCCAACAACAAATAGCTAGAATCCACTTTCAAAAAAGAATTGCTCGAGAAGCGTACGATCCGCACCCTTTACTTTAATAAGTCCTTTCAGCTCGTCGACATGTGTGGCGACCGGATGACCAACTTTTTTTTCGAGAAAGGTGCGTAAATCTCTCTCGCAGGCCTTAAAAAAATAGTGAAACTTTAAAAGCTAAAAGATGCATAAAAAATTAAATAAATGTAAAGGCCCAAAGCTTAATGCTAATGACTTACGAAAATGTCGCCGCTAATTTGTTTGACAGTGACGAGTTCCACGTACTCAAAATCCATCGTTTTCGGGTTCAACTCATCGCGTCTCCTCTCGAGAGTGAGTAGCGGCAAATGCCTTTTGTCCCGCCGAATGTAATAAGGCAGATTGGGTGCCGGATCTAAAAAATTTTTAATCTTTCATAATTGATTATCCGAGCTGAATTAAAGTAAAAATTAGAATCTACAAAATCTGCCATAAATTTAAAACGTTTATATTGTATAACAATTTCAATCAATCTAATACAAAAGAATATTTAATTGTACTAGATGTAAAAAAAAATTTTTAATGTGTAAAAGTACTTTAAAACACATAAAATTGTCAAATTTACAGTAATCAATAACTAATAACGTTATATTATGGACTTAAAATTAGAATATAAATAAACGCGAAAAATAAACAATATCATCGAGAAATCAAAGTATCTCTGCTAAAAATCGCAATTTTTTTGTCGGAACAAAATTAATCCCTGGGATAAAATATCGGAAGAAATAATTCTCAGCAATAATTCGAAGCAATTCTCTAAACGACTTGTGAAAATTCCCAAAACTCGGGCTTATGGCGAGAAAGTGATTCCTCGAATAATTGTATTTTTCTTTTTTTTCTTGTTTGTTAATAACTAGACCAAGAGTTTTATTGACTCCATTATCATTGTTATTATTAAATTGCTGTATTATGACTACGTTGGCGTGTACCCATAGCACTCGTTTGTCCAATAAAATTATTGTAAATTATAAATTATTATTTTGGTAATAAAATTATAAAAAAGAAAATAAAGAAATCAACCTCTTGGAGGTCGCCATCCGCTTGGCAAAATTCCACAATTTTTCGGTGGTTCCGGAATAATGGCAAGCGGCATTAGACGTTCCACATACTCCCAATCTACATTAACTTCCTTGAAGCCGGTGTAGGTGTGTGCTTAAAATACACAAAATGCATTTTATCCTCAAATTAATAACCTTTTTAAAATTGCTTTACAGCTTTAAAAAACCCATGAAATGAATAACCGGTGTACCGTTCCTTTAATTAGTAAAATACCTAGAAAACTATATAAAAAATGTGCAAAAAGTTTCGATTGTTCAAAACTTTGATCAAAAAACATTAAGAAGCTACTTTGTTTGGGAAGCGCGTGCTTTTCGGGATTTTTCCACAATGGTTCATCGTCAGGAATGTTTACGTTCGAGACGACCGTAGCAGGCTTCTCTTGACTGTGGTTTGCACGCCTCGACGTATAGGACAACGCTACGCGGCGCAGAATTCTTGTCGGCAAAGGCATTTAGTCAAACCCAAAGAAAAGCATTTAAATTAATTTCCCTTAATCACTCATTTCAATCGCAATGTAATAAAGCATACAGAAAACGCAATTTTGAAGCAAATGGAATTTATTTTAAAATTCTTTATTTGAAAAAATTTAATCATTCGTAAAAAAATAAACATTTGAATAAAATTTTGAGAATAAAAATGTAAATGCTTTTTATATGATAAAAGGGATACGAATATGTAAGACTTTTATACATAAAAATTTCAAAGTAGGTATTTTTTAAGCATTGGATATCGAAATTCAGGAATTCAATAAAGATTTAAAGGATATTCAGAATTTGTAAAAGGAAAATAATTATAGCTAATCGATTAAATATAAAATTATAATGAAATAATCTCATGAATATTCGGGAACTAATCATTGGTTTTAGAGAGAAAGAGAGAGAGAGAGAGAGAGAGAGAGAGAGAGAGAGAGAGAGAGAGAGAGAGAGAGATGAATTGTAAATGAAAAATTATATTGCAAGATTAAACAAGGAGAGTAAAGAAAGAATAATTAATACTTTTTACATTGAAATAAAAAATATAAATCAAAGTATTACATTAAATTCGGTCTACTAGCCTGTTTAAAGGTAAATTGATTGTCTCTTTTTAGAACATCGAAATAAACGGCGATTTTAGTGACGAGTTCGTGTGTTTTTTCGGAACTTGCGACGCAAAAGTATGCGACGAGAATTGTCCGCCTCGTACGATAACCCGTTTCTGCAACAACAAAAAGCGATTAATAAACTGACAATTAAATTAAAAAAGCATAATTTATATTTCAATGATTTTACAAAATATTAAATATTTGAACTGAGAAGAACGAAATAATAATTAAAAAGCAACAAAAGAAAAAACACATACCTTAAATTGATCAAGGTATCCGTTTTTGTTGCTGTGTTTGGCGACTCAGCGACGACAGAAATAAGTTTATCCGACAATGCAGACAATGAATCATCATCCAATATGCTAAAACACAAAAAAAGCGAATAAAAATTAATTATAAACTTAATACAAAAATATGTATAAATTTTTAACTTGTCTGTAATTTGTTTATTTTTAGTTTGCTCTGTTAAGCCAATTTATATTTAGATTATACCTTTTTTGTGCGTAAAAAATCGACTAAGTAATAAAAACGTACGCTTTGATTTCGGAATAAACGGCGCAGTTGTTGTCCTCGTTTTGGTCGGTTAGTTCGGCGAATCCATTCACCGATCGCAAAAACGCTTGCAAATCGTTTTCGAATGCTGTGCTGCGCGTAAAAATCTAAAAGTCAAAAATTTATATTGCAATTTCATTGTTTTTAATTCGAAAATTTTTAGAAAATATATGCGAATATGAAAAATTTTCTTGCAAATTTTTGAAAAAAAATTTTAAAAAACTTTTTTTTCCAACTTTTAAAATAATGTCACTAAAGTAGGCTAGTTTTTTACTCTCATCAAAACTTTAACACCCATTTATAAAGTTTTCGTCCTAATATACTACTGGTATTCTTACCGCATCAATCATAGTCTTCGCCTGCCTGGCGCGTGCTAATAGAGCGCACAGCTCCGACTCGCTGCTCGTCTCATCCGCGTCCTTAAGTGTGCTTAAAATGTTCTCCAATTTAGAAAACATAAGAGTAGCAACCTAAAAGATATTTTAAAACTTATGCAGTTGCCACATTAGCTTCAAAACTAATTCACCTCAGAAATCTGACGCATAGATGATGTACAGGAATCGTTGACAAATGCCATACGGTCCATGTACACCTTGCACACATTCTTTTGACGTTCCACATAGCCGCACGCGTTAGACAATCGTTTTTGCGCAGCAAAACTGCTAAAAAGCCGATATGAATGCCCTTGGTGGTATTTCAGCATACACATACTGCAAAACGACTCGTTCGAACACACTGAGCAAACAACAAGCTGCGTTTTTGATACGCTAGTCTGGCACATAAAGCAATTGCCGTTCATTTTAGCCGCTTCCAAATTGACGGTTTCAAATTTAGCGACCAAATCTAAAACGTAAAATAAAAGATAAACAAGCTCACAAATGGTAATCAACAAGCTTTTTTATAAGTTGCATTAATTAAATGATTGAATATTTTTATATTTGTCCGAGAAAAAAAAAAGCATTTCTCATTCTTTTTATGGTTTCGAAAAATAACTATTTAAATGTTTCGTAGGAATATATTTAGAGTCACACTACATAACTAACATTCAGAGTTTTTCTAAAACTTAAAAACGATTATTTGAATAAAAAGCGCGAAAAAATTAAAAATTACCTCCGATAACGTAGTTGGTCGAAAGTCCATCAGTTGGAACATACGTAATTTTACGGCAATGTGGACAATTGATCATACTTTTAAGTTCAATAGTCGATATCATTTTCTCGATGCACGCAGAGCAAAACGTATGACCGCATGAAAGTTGCTTCGGTTCCTTAAACAATTGTGCGCAAATGGAACACTCCAATGACTCGTGTATGTCCATTTTAGAACTCTCAGCAATACCACTCATTCTAAATAAATAAAAGAAATAAAAGTTAAAAATTGCAACTCACAAACTCAAAAAAAGATAACTATTTTGCGCTAGCTTTGTAAGTAAAATGAGTTCTTTTAATTCCACCAGAAAAGCTAGAAATTGACAGATTTTCTTTCTCCAAAATTTTGCAAAAAATTTATAAAAAATATACACTAAATAAATTGAGGCAATTTGAATTTATTTAAAATGTTCTTTATGGTATTTCATAATTGATATCACTTAAATCGTAAGTCATGATTTTGATTGATAATGAGCTTAATTTGGTTTTATTAAGTTCAATCTTCAACTTCTTTGCACAATATATAGTGTGTAACAAAATTATAAGACACCTCTATTTTTTTTCAATATCTCGCGTTACATTCACCCAATCTGCCCAAAATTTATGTAATAATGACATATGTAAATAATGATTAGAAGACTACACAAACATTTTCACGTCATTATATTTAATACAGTCAAACCTCTCTAATCCGTCACCCTCACTAATCCGTCACTTTTCTTCGGCCCCGACGAAATTTAGCGTATATTAATGTTTTAATCCGTCATCCCGACCCTCTATAATCCGTCACTTTTTTGAACATTTTTAAGGAATTTTTGGCATCTTGAGTTCATCAATTTTAGCGATGTCCAGCGAAAAGCGCAAGCGAAGTAACCTCACTCTTGGGAAGAAGAAGGAGATCCTAGAAGGGGCACTAAAGAACCCGAATAAGTCTGCTCTGGCAAAGCAATTCGACGTTCCGAGGACGACAGTCAATGACATCCTGAACTCGCGAAGCTCGATCGAAGCGGCAATTGAAGAGGGAGTTCCAGCAAAGCGCAAGAGATTGACTCAAGCTCAAGATCCGAAGCTCGACGAAGCGGTGCTCAAGTGGCTGAAGCAAACGCGTGGACAGAATCTGACAGTTAGCGGAGATCTAACCAAGGTAAATCTTGCAGATTTTAGCCGATGGAGAGATAGACACAACTTTTAGGAGAAGGCGACACTGCTGGCTGAGCTGCTGAGTATTCCGAACTTCAAAGCAAGCAATGGATGGCTGGAGAACTTCAAGGAGCGGCACGGGATCTCGTTCAAGACAGTGCAGGGTGAAGGAGGAGCAGTGGACACGCGGTCTCTTCAGGAGTGGCAGCAACAGGTTCTTCGCCCCTTGCTTGAGCACGATCGTCTCGCGACTGGTGGAGCTTTTACGCTAGAGGAGATTGCTGAAGAGGTCATGCGTGAGGATGGTCAAGAAGGAAGCGACGACGAAGAGCCGCCGATCGAGGAGCCTCCGATCTCGCTTAAGGAAGCTCAAAGCGCGTTAAGGGGAGAAGAACAGCGAGGAACCCGGCGTGATGAAGGCTTGCGATCAACTCGAGGAAAAGATGGAGGAGATCCGCCGGAAAACGATGCGCCAGACAACACTCCTGGAGTTCCTAGGTTAGCAGGAGTTCTTCTATCTGTGTTTGGCTCCGGAATAAAGACATTTGACTAGACTCCATCTTTTCTGATCAGTTTGTTGTTTGACTACAAAGCTTTTTTTCAAAACCTCTCTAATCCGTTAGCCTCGCTAATCTGTCACTTTTCTCCGGTCCCGACGAGTGACGGATTAGAGAGGTTTGACTGTGATAAGAATTTTATTAACGAAAAACGTAATTTTGAGTGTAACAAAAATATATGACATCCCCACATAATTCGCACTTAAGTGATAATTAACAGCGAACTCATTATAAATTAATATTTAACGTTGCCTTGTCCTTTAGAAACCTGAATCATTCGCTTGAGGATACTATTGCACATTTTTTTCAAGCTTTCGACGCTTAGACGACGCCACGCTGCCAAGATCATGTGCTGAAGCTCGGCAACGTTGTCGAATTGCTTGCAATCGTCATAAAATTCACGCTTTTTTTTTGATATTTTTTGGCCTTGACACGAAGCTGTAACGCGAGATATTGAAAAAAAATAAAGGTGTCTTATAATTTTGTCACCACTGCATTAATATTTTGAAGCCGTCTCTTTGGCGACCAAAAATATTCGTTTCATATTATTAATTTTTGCTTTCAGTTTTTATATTTATGATCGCCATATAATTCTAATTAATATACAGTGTGTCCAATAAAGTTACGTTCACCCACTTTTATGAATATAACTCGAACAATTTACATCAAAAATACGTAAAAATGTAGAATATTGTAGATAGTAAGTCTTAAAAACGGTGTGTAAAGTTTCGTTGCATTCTAAAAATATTCATTCATTTTATAGCATTTTTTGCAAATAACGCTGTCCAAAAATGATACGTTCGTTATTTATAATGTGTTTTGAACCTGTTAAATTTTTTGCTACTGTGTTGTTATAAGTGATGATTGTTTACTACAATTTCAAAACTCATCATGGGCAAAGGAAAAATGCTAACACAATATGAACGAGGCCGAATCGACGAGCTGAAGGCTGCAGGATGGAGCAATCGTCGGATTGCGACACATCTGACGCGATCATCGGACGTTGTCAACCGCTACGTCTCTAACACCACTTCATACGGCTTGCGAAAGTCACCTGGCGCGCCTAAGAAGCTGACCGAACGCGAAAAGCGTCGTATCGTGAACGCTGCGACTACTAACAACAAAAGCTGCCGCGAAATTCAACGTGAAGTGCAGCCAAATGTCTCGAAAAGCACTATTTGGAATGTGCTCAACGCCTCTCCACACGTACGCCGAAAAAGAATGAACGCGGCTCCTCGATTGAAGCCACACCACAAGACTGCTCGCTTGAATTTCGCACAGCAGCACATGTCATGGACCCACGAGTGGGATACGGTAAATTTTTATTTGTTAATAAGCTAAACGTTTGACTTTGGAAAGTAAAAATGACCAATTTTTACTTTTTTTGTTTCCAGGTCATCTGGACGGACGAGAAAAAATGGAATCTAGATGGACCGGATGGGTTCCGCGACTACTGGCGCGATTTGAGACGTGAGCCGCGCGTGTTTTCGAAACGAAATTTTGGTGGCGGAAACGTCATGATTTGGGCGGGCTTCAGCGCCTTTGGAAAAACGTCGCTGGCCTTCGTTTCGTCAAAGATGAACAGCGGCAATTACCAGGCAGTTCTGGAACAGAACCTGATCCCGTATCGACGACGCTTCAGTGCCGCAAACTTGATTCTACAGCAAGACAATGCGGCGGTTCACGCAAGTCGGTCGACGAAAGCCTGGCTCACGGAACAAAACATCCCTGTGCTCGAGTGGCCTGCGATTTCTCCGGACTTGAACCCCATCGAGAACCTCTGGGGTGTCATGGTCCGTGATGTGTACGCGAACGGCAGGCAGTTCGGCACGGTCGAACAACTGAAAACAGCCATTACTGCTGCTTGGAGTCGAATCAGCATTGAAATGCTGAAAAAGTTGATCGGAACAATGCCGAAGCGAATTTTCGAAGTAATAAGTAAAAACGGTGAATGCACTCATTATTAATTTTTTGTTGTTTTAATTGTTATCTGTTGTTTTAGTAATAAATAATTTTTGAACGTATCATTTTTGGACAGCGTTATTTGCAAAAAATGCTATAAAATGCATGAATATTTTTAGAATGCAACGAAGCTTTACACACCGTTTTTAAGACTTACTATCTACAATATTCTACATTTTTACGTATTTTTGATGTAAATTGTTCGAGTTATATTCATAAAAGTGGGTGAACGTAACTTTATTGGACACACTGCAGTTCGACGTTTGTGTTAAACTGGCGTAATTTTTTTTTTATTTTTGTAGTATTCTTTTTTCTAATTTCTTTAACAATTTCTTTTCTATATACATTTTTATTTGTATATTTATTATTTTATTTGAAATATGTAAAGCAGGTTTATTGGAACAAAAATAATTAAAGAATAACAAACATTTCGAATAAAAAAAATCGCCTTTGAAATAGCTGAATTCATTGAAATTAAAAACTTTTAGAATGCGTATAAGTAGAAGATTTTATAGAGGATGATAAAAAGAAAAGAGAATTAACAATTTAATCTCGAATCAGAATCATTTTGCAAGTGATTTTGATTCGTAAAAGCAATTTTTCCCATTCCTGAATTACGTCTTGTGTCTCTTCTAGCAGCACTCGTCCTGAGGCGCCTTTCGCTCCACCTTGTCCAACTTGACGAGATCATCGATGCGCAAGATGGTGATCGCCGCTTCGGTGGCGAACTTCAGACTTTTTACCTTGCTCATCAGCGGCTCGAAAACGCCGGCCTCGCGATTGTCAATGAGTTCTCCATTCTCCAGATCGAGACCGGCCCTTTAAAATTAAAAAATAAATAAATACACCGCTGGAATCTACTACATTAAAATAAAAATTGCTATCATAATCAAATTGTTAATAATCAATTTGTTAACAAATAATTGTTAACAATCAAATTGTTTTTCACAAATAAATTAGACATACCACTTGAGATGCTCAAGCGTCTTCTCTTGTTGACTGCGATGGTGGAAAGCACGGAGCTTTGCCACAAGTTGTGTGGCATCCTTCGCCGCATTGGCGGCCAGCGTTTTCGGAATGACGAGAAGCGCATTTGCGAACTCGGCTACAGCCAACTGCTCGCGACTCGACTAAATTCGCCTTAGAGTTAGTATAAATTCTATGAATAATTATCTAAATGCACATACGAATGAAGTGGCGAAGCTTTCGAGATAAACGCTAAGCGCCGCCTCCACTGATCCGCCGCCAACGACCAGACGCTTACTTTCGAGAACGCGACGCACAACGCAAAGCGCGTCGTGCACGCTGCGCTCCATCTCATCTAACATAACGTCATTCGCACCGCTGAAAAGAGAAGCATATATAAAAAATAAGTTATGAATCTTTCAAAAAGATAATTGAATTTTTTTGGCATTCGTTTTCAAATGAAAATGTAAATAGTATTGCTGAGAAAATCAAAAATCATTTAATAATTTTCAAGACATTTTCTGCATAAAATTTATCGTTTATAATATGTGCAAAATTTAAAGTACAAATTTCGAACAATTACAAAATAAACAAAGTCATTTCCAACGGGGGAGGATTGATCTGTGGCCTTCACGTATCACGTACAAAATAAAATTAAGGAAACAACGAGTCGATTAGAGAAAAAAAAACACATCAAATCATTACTAATTTTAAAAAACAAACCGTAAAATGATGGACGCCGCTGTTCTGGCCTTTGGTCCCTTGATGAGAATGAGCTCGTCGTCGGAGATGCGCTCCTGAACGACTTCTTCGGCGGCGCCGAGAAGTGACGCATCGAATTGTTCGTCGCCCTCAAGCGTGGAGAGTGATGCCGTCAAAGTGGCTGAAAAAAGCGAAAAATGACACAATAAGCATTGTTGCTAAAAAAAAATTGTCACTCTTTATTTCAAAATTGTCCCCATATGCGATAAATTACTGTGATTGGCCCTAAATACATATATAATGTAAGAGGCGCAAACAAATTCACACCTCCGGTGGCTTTCGCGATACGCTTTAGGTCATTTTTCTTGCAGCGGCGTACAGCCATCGCGCCGGCCTCGACGAATTGCTTCAGCACCAGATCGTCGATGCCGTTCGTCGTGAGAATAACGTTGGCGCCGGACTTGAGAATTTTCTCAATGCGACGCTTGGTGATGTCAATTTCCCTGTGAAAGAACAAATCAACTCGAATTGGAGAATTGATTTTCTCAAAGGTTAAAAAATAAGCGCTCACTCTCGACGAATGGCCTCCAGCTTTTTCGGATCTTCAACAACGACCGAAACTCCCAAATGCATTCGAGTTTTGTTAAGCGCAAAGTCGAGGCACGCGATCTTCGCGTTAGTGATTTTGCGCGGCATTGCTAAATACTAGCGTTTACTTTTGAAAATCGATCACCAAAAACTAAAAGTCGGAAAACCTTCGCTGGCACGTGTGCAATTAAGCGCATAGCCGTGTATGAGCCGGCTCTCTTTCGTCGACTTGCCATGCGCCTTGAGCACGTTGATGGCCTTAATAGGATAAAGCGCCTTGCCGGCCGGATCAGTGATTTTAACCAGATTGGCCGCGTCTACGCACATCTCCGCGAAAAAGTCAGACTCGCTGTAAATGAGAGAAATAAAATGTAATATTTTAAAAGTGATTTTAAATAAAAAAAGATTTAAAAATATAAAGAAAAAACAAACGAGCCAATCAACTTTGACGACATCGACGTCTTGGCGGCGGCGATAACGTCCTGCTTGTCCAGCTCTTCCAGCGGAAAAGAAAGATTCTCCTAAAAAATCGGACAAAAGTGTTATGAAATTTGACTTAATAAAACTTATTTTAAAAACCATTTTATTTTTTGTCATTTTCATCAATTTAATTTTTTATTAATCAAATTTGTTCGTATTCCATATGCTTTGAGTTGTTTCCTCATGACCATTTAATTTTTATTTCCTTTATTTTTTTTTTTGTTTTTGTAGAACTTTGATAAACGCACTTGTAGATATTTGACAGCTTCCTTGCACGCCAGACGATAGCCGTTGATGATGTTGGTTGGATGAATCTTTTGCTTTACCAACTCGTCGGCAACCTTTAGCAATTCGGCAGCTACAATCACGACAGATGTCGTACCATCTCCAACCTGCAAAACAAAGAAAAAAGAGTGAAAAATTGCAAAATAAAGACAAGAATTTGAAAAAAAATAAATAATAAAAAACATTGCAAACGTGGTTAGTCTCAGGATTTCTTTATAATTCAAAAGTCAAAGTCATGAATGTAGACAAAAATCCAACTTCTTGATCCTGAAGTTGCGCTAATTCGACGAGAATTTTACCAGCGGGGTGCTCAACCTCCAATAAGTTAAGGATCGTCGCACCGTCATTCGTAATGGTCACATCCTTGAAATTATGAAAATTGAAATTTAAAAAAATAGAAAACAAATTAAAAATGTCTTTAGAATGTAAAGTTTTAATAGAATTCGTCTTACTCCAACGTCATCAACGAGCATTTTATCGAGTCCAACCGGGCCCAACGACGACTTGACGACGTTGGCAATAGCGACGGCAGCAGCCACTAAATTGTAAACAAATTTAACATAAAATAATTTTGTAATTTTTTTCCTTAAAATTCCCAACAAAAAATAACAAAGATTAAAAATTTGAAAAAAATTAAAAATCAAAAAATTTTACAAAAAATTTTTAAGTTTAGCAAAAACAAAAAATAGCAAACGAAAAATTCCCACCATTTTGTGAGCGAATTTCCGAGCCAGTGATACGTTTTCCGCGCAAAGCCAAAAGAGTGTCACCAGCGCTAGCCATTGAAAATTTTGATAGATTTGATTTTAACTAAAAATATAAAAAATAAAACATTTGTACAAAAAATTCTTTAAATTTTATTAATCATTTTAATAAAATAATTAATAAAAAATTTACTGACATATAAAATAAAAATTTAGAATAAAATTAACACGGTGGTACAAAATTTGAACCATTGGATTTTAATAATAAAAATGTCTATATAAAAACTAGAAATGTTTGTGGTGTTACGACATTTGGGGACTCAAGTAGTTCAAATTATAGGAACATTTTTCAAAAAGCAATTGATTTGGGGACGTGACACTTTTTTTAACTGATTATTATTATATTGAATTAATGCTGTTTATGTCGTGCTAGATTAGTATGATTTTCACCCCACTGTTTTTTTCATAGAAAAGTTTGGCTTATGCTTAGGCTTAGGCTTTAGACTTGGCCTCAGGCAAACAAAAATAATCAATTTGTCTTTATTTGATAATCAGTTGAAAAATGAATATTCTTTAAATTTTATATAATAAATAATTTTAATCCCAGAAGTGTCACGTTCCCAAATATCACGTCCCAATGTCGCGTCCTCAAACGCCGCGTCCTTCCCCAAATGTTGTTTAGCCATGTTTGCGTATATTTTCCTAGCAATATCTATTCTTTGATATGGCTTTTGGTGATGAACAAAATTGCACATATGCACGTGCGCATACGAATAATTACTATATGGCAGGGGATTGAGGCACGATTTATAGCTTCTTATATTTTGTAAAATACAAATTATTCGCAAGCTGCCAAAGAATGTTACTCAGCTTGCCTAATTTTAAAATTTTTAAAGAATTTTTAAAAATAAAATTTTTACAATATTGTAAAAAAATTTGAAGCATTGTTTCCTAATTTTTTAACTTTAACGAAAATTTAAAAAAATTGGGATCTCACTTCGTTATTTTAGGACGCTAATTTTTTATGACAGCAATGTGGTTCCGAGCTGTCTTTTTTCCGTCTCTTTGCTTTTCGCTGTCTTCTTCTATTTTTCTCTTAAATTTTTTGATATACTCTCCAAAACTGAAATCTTGTTTTTTTTTCTTTTCGGCAAAAAGATTGATTGTTACAACAAAATTTAACAAAAGTAACGGAATAGGGCACTCAAGTAGTTCAAATTATAGGAACATTTTTCAAAAAGCAATTGATAGAGAACTAACATTAATTAAATTCTTAAAATGGCTATTATAAAGAAGATAGGTCCCGAAATTTTTTTTCGAATTTTTACCTGAAACTTTCCAGACTGGGTTTTTTTGATTGCTGATTACGAATTTGGCATTATTTTTTTACGTCAGCGTTTTCCGTCGGAAAAATAGCTTTAAGATAAGCAAAAACTAGCTCAAAATTCAATATGCTCAAATTTCCGGCAACCCTACGCACAAACTAGCACTTGTTGATGCATTTTTCTTGTTGATTAATAATTAAATGTCTTTTTTATAATCTCAAGTTTCATTTATTTTAGATATTTTTTAACGTGATTTTAACGTAAAATGAGCACCAAAATTAAGCGTACTCCGAAGGTAATATAATTTATTTCGATATATCATTAAATATATAATATATCATTAAATATATTATTATATTATTAATTTAGAAGAATGCAAAAAAATTGAGTGATACTGATAGTGAAACGCCATCTCCGACACGTCGATCGCGACGTCTTCGCGGTGACAATGTTGAAATGGATTTGAACGCATTGGAGGAGGTTGCTATACAAATATGCATACTAGGATGCACCAAACGAAAATTAATTAAAAAAATTTTTTGATTTGTTAGTGTAGAAAATTTTCGAAAAAAACCAATTTTTTCGAAAATTGTTTTAATTTTTTAAAATTTTTTTTCTTAATTTAGGTTGTGAAGAGCAGTCGTCGTTCTCGATCACGATCTCGCTCCGGTTCGGTCATTTCCCAAGCCTCACAGCAGACTGCTACTAACGATTTTTTGAGCACGTCTACCGATTTGTCGTTAAGCAATGAAGTTCTCAACAACGAGCAAACAAATCAAAGTGAGACCAATGATTCCGACGTTACCTTGCAGGATTTAGCAAATTACGAGGATGCTCATAATGCTACGCTGCGCGTCGATTTTGATCAGACTGTTTCTTTCATTGAGGAATTTCCTAGTCGTGTTAAATCTGTTGATGGTGTGGATGAGGATGAAACGGCAGACGAGAATGAAGCTGAGAGTGAAGTTAGAAACAAAAATAAAGAAAAAAATGGCCAAGCTATCAAATTTGTCAATGATCTGACTGAAAAGATTACTGATGGAAATGAGATTGGCGACGTGAATGGAGAAGAAAAGGATGACGGTCACAGTGTCGAATCCAATGACGACGCGGATGATGCGGCTGACGACGAAAATGAAGAAGAAAAGAATGAGGACCAGGAGTCCAAAACTAACAATGATATGAATGATGACTGGAATGAAGAAGAAAAGGATGATATTCACGTAAACAAATCCAATCATGACGAGGATGACGATGAGAATGAAGACAGTGACAAGGATGCGGAGGAAAATGATGGTAGCAAAATTGTTGATGATGAGGCTAGCGACAAGGATGAAAGTTCTGTGGACGAATCGGCTAGCGATGAGGAGCCGGAGGACCGAGTCAATCGTTATAATCGTCGCTACGAAGTGGAACTTGACAACGCAGAGGCAGTGCGCCAGCGAAGAAACAAGTACATAAAATTATTTTTTATTTTTTAGCTTTGCAGTTTTTGATTATTGGCTTCAGTCAGCCTTTACTAAAGCGCTATTTTCCGTATGTCCGTCACGAAAAATTTGCGTTGCGGACATATATCGTAATTCAACTCATTTCAATGACATTCTAATGACATTGTTGTTAATAATTGAACATAAAATGTAGACTTTTAATATTATTTTGTTGTCATTTACATGTAAAAAACAACAATTATTTATAAAAAAATGAAAAAAAAATTTTCATTTTTATGCGGCGCCGCCAAATATTTTAAAGGGGTGTATAAACGTCGCGTATGCGGCGGGCGCGAATTTTCCGAGATTAAAGTGGAATATGGGGTAATTGGGTGTGGGGAATCCGAAAATCAAGGTAATTTCTTAATCCGGACTGTGCGGCGGTGCCAACATTTTCGTGCCGCCAAATATTTTAAAGAGGTGTATAAACGTCGCGTATGCGGCGGGCGCGATCAATATTCAAACATTTTTGGATGGAACGAAAATAGCGCTTTTACTTATAAAATAGTTTATGTTCGCCACGTATGTGGCGGCGCATTTCTAGTGAACTTATCATAAAGATACGAATGACAGGATTTAAATTATATGCTTTCTAAAATTGGACTAATGCACTAAGGAAAAAGTCACTGTAACCGAATTGCCTTAAATTGGCATTAATAAAGAACTAGAAAGTATAACCAAATTGGATCCATTGGTGGGTGGAGGGGACGAATTAAAAACGAACTTGCAGCAGAAAAAAAGTTTTTTTTTTGTTTTTATTAGAAGCTTTTTTGACTTAATCACATTTTTACTTTTTTTTTGATCAATTTAGATTTTTAGGTATAAAAAAAGCGTCGTTGACGATAAGTTCTTTTGTTTGGCTGAAATGCACGAGTTTCTTGACATTCAGGACAAGCTCGAGGAGAAACGTTGTCTCGGAAAATTCGAAGGCGCCGAAAAGGTCGGTTATTGTAATTAAAAGGAATTCAATGCAGCAGAAATCTATTTATTTGTTCTAAACAATTTCAATTTTTTTATTCCAGATGATCGATTTAATCGAAAAGTACGAAGCGGAAAATTTAAAACCACGTAGCTGGGAACTCTCCGGCGAAGTCACAGCCGACGATCGCGCCAAAGACGCTCTGCTGAATGAGTTCACGGAAGCTGATTTTCGCGCAAAGTCTGGTACGTATCCATGTATTTAACCTTATTTCCGTGAAGCTATTTTAGAAGATGGGAGTTTGCTTGTAAATTTTTTTCAATCCTATAAAAAATAGTTTTTTACTTTTTTTAGCGCCGACAATTACCGAAGAAACCACCGAAAAGCTGGAATCCATTATTCGAAAACGCATTAAAGATAAGGTTAACAAATTCGTAATTATTTTCACGATTAATTTTTTCATTTTCGATCTTGCAAGCTGAAATGCTTTCAAATATTAATTTCATTAGAACATTTACAGATTTTTGATGATGTCGAAAGGAAGAAACGGCGCGACGAGTTGGTCGAACAGTATCGCGCCAAAACGTCTTTCAACAGTGAGATTGTACGTCAGTCGCTCGGGGATGTTTACGCGAAGGAATTCGAGGCCGCACAAGTCGATAAGGTATATAAACATGAGATTATATTCATATAACAATAGTATTTTACCTTGACTTTGATTCCATTTTCCACCCATATATTATCGAATTTGGGCATCGTATGTAATATTGCAGTATTTTTTTGTTATCGTTATTTTGTTATCGAACAATTTCAATATAATAAATCAAGGAAGATGAGGAAAATAAGCTGGATCCGGTTGTCGAAGAGATCAGTCGTGACATGAAGACACTCTTTAAAAAGCTGGACGCTCTCGGCCATTATCAGTTTGCGCCTGCACAGGTCGGTTTTTATACGCACATTTTTTATCTTACTTATCTCAGAAACGAATTATTCAGTGGTAGTGTTTAAAGGTGAAGCCGGAAGTTAAAATCGTTCGCAACGTGGCCAGTCTTCAAGCCGAAGAGGTTGGACCCACTGCGTCGGTGGAGGCAGGCGCATCGTTGCTCGCACCCGAAGAAGTTCTGCATCGAGTAAAAGCCGTTCCCAAAGCGGCCAATGAACTCACCGAAACGGACCGAAAGCGTCTTCGACGCAAAAAGAAACTCAAACAGAAGTACGTTTATATTATACACTGACTTACCGAATTAATGGATTAAAATATAATGAAGCTAGAAGAAAAAAAAGGTTAAAACGTATGCTGGGATCGAAAAAATAAACTTTTTTAGAACAATACATATCTATAATCAAATTTTTCTTTGTTTTTTAAGGGTAAGGTACATAAACATTTGTTTTTAAGGATCTTGGCTAAGAAGGGATTACTGTCTGGCGGCAAATCCGAAGACGGATTGAGCGCGAAGCAAAAGCGTGTACTCGTGAAGAAGAAGCTGCGAAAGCGAAAGGCCGATCCCGGTGAGGAGCCTATCGATGCCTTGGAGGGTATTCCTAAGAAAAAGAAATCGGTAGTCAAAAATGCCTAAATCCATTTTATTTTATTTCATTTAAAAATGTTGTTCTTCCCATATTTTTAAGATTTTATTTCTTTTATCATAAGTAAGTTGTATTTTGAGGTATTTTTCCTCTATTTTATTTTTATAGAATTTGACTTTTTGTTGTTGTTTTTTGTTGATTCTTTAAAATGATTAACATTTTTCCAATTGAAATAAAACTAAACCTTTTCTTTTTTGTTACATGAAAACATTTATACTAGGTCAAGAAATAGGATTTATGATAGCAATGCTCTGACTTTATCTTAAAAGAGTTGATGCAGGAAACTTGACGCCAAATTAGACTTAGACTTAGGTTTTGCCCTTTATTAGACCTAGGTTTAGGTCCTGACTTCGACTTACGTAAGTTGCCTGAGTCTAAATTAAAAAAAGCAAATAGCATAAAAAATTATTTTCTCAATTAAAAAAAATTGAGAAAATATCTGTAAGTTAAATAATCGGTATTGCAGCATAAAATTAGGTTGCTTCAAATAAGGATGGCCTCCCCGGTCCTAAATTTTCATGCGCCGGGCCGGCCCATAAGTCGACCCATCCAGCGGCCCGACTATTTTTTAGTAAAATTTTTCAATTCTCGCGGCCATGAATTTTTTATACAATAATTTTATCTATGTTATTTTTAAAAATTTACATATAATTTTTAACAAATCAATGAAATCTTATTCATGCATATAAAAATCACCTACTCTTTTTTAATTTAAAATTTTAAAATAATTTAAAAATTTTGGAACAAACTTTAAATTTTTAAGGCTGGGCCAAAATCAGTTGGTCCGGGCCTAAACTTTGTGGGCCTTTCAGGGGGGATGGGGCCGTAAAAAAGGCCCCGAGGAACTCTTAGTTTAAAAATTGCAACTGATTTATTTTATGTGCCATCATATTTTGAACTTTAAAATCTGATGCATCATGATTTTGAACAAAACAGGTAATTAGAACCATCGAAATCTCCAAGTTTCCATTAATCGTAATCAGTTTATGATCAAGTTACAGCCTCGACCACGTGAAAGATTTAGAATTACAATGGTATATACTCATACTGTATGAATACCATTAAAATTACTATCGTAAATTAAGAAACGTTAAACAACAAGAAAAAATTGTTAGAAAATTCCGTTTTTTTACAAATTTTCTATGTTTGCAATGTTATTCGCAGCGAAGTGAAAAATACTATATTTAAATGTTTAAATGCCAATGACATCAAAATTTCCGCGAATATTGGAATTTGAAATTAATTAAGGGGTTTATGACAAGTTTATGTGCAAATCTTTCGCCTTCGACGCCTCCCATCTTTCATCGCAAAATTTTAAATTTACAAATTCCATAAAGAAATTATTTTATTTTCAAGCCTTAAAATTTAGCTCATAGGGCAGGCAGAATTTTAATAAGCATTTTTTGCGCTTTTCATTAAGATAAATTTATAGAAATATTTGATACACTGATGTCTACGTCCGAGGCAAAATGTGGATCAGTAAGTTGAAACTTAAATATGTTAATGCGAAATTTGTTATATTGGAATTTAAACCTATAGCACGAAATGTCACTTAAAATTTCTTATATTTTTTAAATTTATTTGTTTTGTAGCAACGCTTCAAAATTTTGGAAGAAATCGGGAAAGGAGGCTTTGGAACTGTCTACAAGGTAAAAGCCCTTACAACGCCCTATAAGGATCGAGAATATGCGATGAAAGTTATACCGATAAAAGTATGTTAAATTTAATTGTAATTTTTAATAAAACAAATTTTGCATAATCGGATAAATTTTAATTTTTTTCTGGATTTATACTTAAAACTTTCAAGATGTAACTATTTTTGACAGTAAATTTTTGAGAAGATAAATTCTTTTCTTTGTGAATAGCTATACATTATAGTATTTATTTATATTAGGACAAGAACGAGGATCGAATTCAGCAGGAAATTGACTCGCTTAAACTTTTGTCTGAAAGTTCCAGCCCCGATCGCAACAAAATTGTCGGATTTATTGAGTCGTTTGTAGAAAACGGTAACACTTATATAATCATGGAATACTGTCGCTATGGGTCATTGCGCAAATATATTCAACAACGCAAGGAACCAATGATGATTTGTCATGGTAAGGCGTTATACATTGCATCTTATGGATGCTAATTTTTTACGCATTAAAGAATGCAAAAAGGCATATTGAGATTTTGAATACTAAAATATGTGTTTATTTTCTGGAAAAAATTATTGAACTGTTTTAAAATATTGTTAGAAATTTTTTTAAAAATTATTTTTTTTTATAGCAGCGGACGTGTTGAGTCAGCTAGTTTGCGGCATAAAACTTATACATCAGTGCAGAATTGCGCATCGCGATCTCACCACTGGCAACGTACTAATTGCCGGTAAACGGGAGGACGGTTTTCTCAACGTGGTTAGTTTTATTTTCGAATACATCACTTTTACCTAAGCAATGATGCCAGTCTATCTGTTTGTTTGTCGCGCACGAAAATGTCCGTGACACTATTTTAGGTCCGTAATTCAAAAAATGCCCAATTATGACTATCTTCAAATCAGGGTCGAAGAAGACAATGGACTATTTTGTTTTTTGAATCGACTCTATTGGGACTGGTCCTAAGGGTTCCAAAATTTTTTTTTTGAGATAATAGTCAAATATGGGATATTTGGGTGCGAGGAAATTAAGGTAATTATTTGACCCGATCTCTTTGGGACCCCGTACCTTTACCGGGTTTCAAATAGGATTCCAAAATTTTTTTTCGAGATTAATAGAATACGGGGTAATTGAGTGCAGAGAATCCAAAAATTGAAGTAATTTTTTGATTCGATCCCTTTAGGACTCCGTACCTTTACCTAATAGGATTCTAAAATTTTTTTTGAGATTGTAATGGAATATGAGGTAATTGGATGCGGGAAATCGGGGTAAATTTTTGCTCTGAGCCCACTTGGCAGCGCAAAACATTTTAAGGGCAATGAATAAACGACGCGTATGCGGCGGACGCGAATTTTATATGTATGGAGATTGTATATTACTTTGCATGAAAATGATGGGAAACTAAATTTTAATAATTTTTATTACATCTTTTCTTTTTTTATCGTTCTTCGAACAAATGCTTTGATAACAATTTTTTTATAATTGTTATAATTATAAAAAAGATGGATTATTGAAAATTGTTACAGTCGACTCCCCCATTAACATAAACCTCCCATTAACATAATTGTTTTGGCAGCTCGGTTGGTTTTCACTCATTAGCCTCCTTAACATAACGCTCCCTCATTAACATAACGCTCCCATTAACATAGTTAACGCGCAGTCCCTTGGCGTTATGTTAATGGGGGCGTCGACTGTACATAGATTCATGTTTTTATAAGGCAATTATTAAAATTTTAGTTAAAAATAATAATTTGTTGTGTATTTAATAATCTTATAGAAAATTGCTGACTTTGGATTGACGAAACTAATGCCAAAGGTGCCCGCTTTACAAACGTGCGTCGGCACACCCGGCTATATTGCGCCGTAATCTTTTTTTTTTCAACTTGTTGATAATTTGAATGACGTTAATCTTTTAAGTACCTTTATGAATAATTTAAAGTACCTTTATGAAGAAATTTGTCTTAATACACTTTTAGCACAACATTATAGAAAAGAATTAGACATAATAAGAGAATGAATTATTTATTAATTTTTTGATTAGCGAAGTGATGGGACATGCCGCGTATGATGAATCAGCCGATGTCTACTCATTGGGCGCCATTCTCTACATGATGCTCGTGGGCACGGATCCGCAACGTGTCATTTATAATAGCGACGGCACTCTGACGTTTGTAAATGATAAGCGCTGCAAATACTTTAAAGACTTTAGAGAACTGGATCGCGATGCACAGGATCTGATTTCTAAACTTATGTGCAAGAAGGAAGGTCGAATAGAAATAGAACGTTTGTTTTTTGAAAAATGATTTAATTTTCGATTTTTGATTTTTTTTTTTTGAAAAAAGCATAAGAATTTTTTTTTTATAAATTGACTTACAAGAGAACCTGAAGATATTATACAATTTGGTGCCTATTGAATTTCGGCTTTTCTCCGGATTTTTTTTAGTTTAAAATATTATGATAAACTATCTTTGCGCTTGTAGCGCGACAAATTTTGACAATTTTGGCGCTCCTGGTTTATCATAATATCGCTATGTAAATAAAAATCAAGAAAAAAAAGTCGAAATTTAGTGGGTGCCAGATTACACAATATAGCCAAGAATATGGATTGATATTCTGGAAACTTTATCAAAATTAGTATATTGACTAATTTTGCGGTATGGACACCAACGGTTATAATAATTTTTGACATTTTGCGTTTTTTAACGTTTAAATGGCTACCGTAACCGCTATAGTGATTCGAAAAATTTGGCTGCAATTTTTTTGGATGTATTGCCGTACCATTTTGTAATTTGACTCTATGGGCGAAAAATCGAAAAAAACCAAAGGGCCAATATGGAATCTCAAATTATTTGGGAAAATGCTTTAATTTTGGTAGAATTTTTAAAATTTTTTGGCCCTCAGCTCGCCGGTTTGTGTGTTTATAACAAAAAATCAAAAAATATTGATTTTTTGTTATAAAAAAACTGTATAAATGCGATTTTCAATAAAATTGGCATAATATTTAATTTTGGGGTGGAGACACACATCGATTTGCATGAGTAAGTGGCGATATTGCGATGGCGCCGAGATATACCCCAAAATTTCCAAAGGCTACTTTCAGCGAGTTCGAATTTCGCTCACCAGTCGACAATAGCCAAAAACGGAAAATAGATACAAAATTTCGGTGGATTGTATCTCAGCTGGGAACTGCAAATTCTCATATGTCCTATTTTTGGCCCTCAGCTCGCCGGCTTGTGCACGGATTTGCACCGAACTGCAAAGTGATAGTAAAATCTCGTGCTTACCAAATGCGAGTCGTCCGATACGTGTCGCGATTACTGTAGTTTGTAAAATAAATGACAACCAATAAAAAAAAGACATACAGAGGACTCGGACGAACCCAACATCACCGAACGCAAAACTGGCAAAAATTATTGTCATCGTTGGTGTTCCCATTCCAAAATTAGTCCATATACTAATTTTGGTAAAATTCGTACGATTTTCTTGTTAGTTAAATTGTTTTAATTTTAGACATTCCCAAACATCCGTTTATAATTCGCGGTCTGGTTCGTGATGGCGCCATTGTCAGGCGTAGCGGATCAGCGGAACAGGTTTTTGCATTTTTTAATCGAAATTTGGCGTAAAATTTTCAATACTTTTTTTAATAAACTAATTTTATTCATATTATTTAAAACTTTTTTCGAACGTTTTTTTAGCGTGGTCGACGAGTGAGTGCTGAAGGCGATATAATGTGGGTTCTATATGCTTATTTTGTATTTTTTATACTTTGAGATATAATAAAAACTGAAAATAATTCTAATTGATATTTGCGAATGAATGGTAGCTATTATAAATTTTTATTATTTATTTAACAAAGACAATTCACTTAATTCTATTTTGACAAATATTTTTTTTAAATTTACATCTAGATTTTTTTTATTTCTAGACTTTATTCGGGTAACGGCCCTAGCGCCAATCCCGGCGGGTCTATCGGCGGCATTGCAGATGCTCGTTCCAGTCGGCTAGCACGACATCAACAATATTATCAGCGCGCACATTTGTCTCAGCCACAACAACAACCACAACAACCTATTGGCGATAAATACGTTAACGATCAGGCGACACGATTGCCTACAGCGCCGACCTATCAACGTCGCACCCCTGCGGCCAGCAATGATTCCGCCTTTGGAAGCGAGGTTTTTTTTTTAAATTTTTTTAATGGATTGTATATGTTTGTACTTTTTGGAAAATATTAGGATCGTCAATTATATCGCTCTAACAGTAAATGTCGGCACATTGGCGTATTGTACGGAGATACGTGCTATTGTGGAACACGGTAGGTGCATATTATAAATTGTATTTAATTTGTTTTAATGAAATGGCGGAGTTGTTTTTTTCATATAGTTTTTTTTTTTATTGGGTTGACATATAAGTCATAGTGTTTTTTTTTTCAATTTAAAATTACGTGGTAAAAATAAAATACGTAAAGATAATGTTTTATGTAATTCGATAGAGAATTTTCTGCTCTACGAGATAGCATGTTTAGTTTTTGATAATGATATAATTCTCAAGTCAATAAAACGGACTGTCAAATTGAGAAAAATAAGTGTTTCGACACCATTTTTAAGATAGGCAAAATGTCTTTTTCCTCGTAATGCTAATAGGACTAAGGCGGCCATTAATTAAATGGTTTGATTGGGACTTTCTGGACATTTCTGGTACATGTTTTGTATTCTCTATCATGTTTGTCTATCTTAAAAAATGGTGACGAAATACGCATTTTTCTCAATTTAACAGTTTATTTTAATGACTTAAGGATTGTCAGAAATTATATCATTATTAAAAACTAAACACGCAATATTGTAGAGCGGAAAATTTTTTATTTTTAACATATAATTTAAAAAGCGACATGACTTATGGGCCAGGTTAATAAAATGTAATCATTGAACAAATTTTGTCAAATTTTTTCTTTTTCGAATTTTCAGAGTAGAATATTTGAATCATCCGCATCGACAGCTCAGTAGTCGAGAGCGCGCACGCCAAACACCATCGACGAGCACCGTATCTGATTTGGTCGGCGGTGCTGCTTATGATGTCGGCGTCGGGCAGACGCATCGTCGACAGCGCGTGTCATCGAGCGCGGAGAATCGCGCACCGATCGCGCGCGTTACCGCCTTGGCGAATGTGTACGGTGATATGTCTTCGTCGAAACCGTCTACAGCTAGTTCTTTGCCTATGTCAAATGCCGGTACAAATTATCAAAAACCGGCGACTAAATACGATTGGCCCATTCCGTATACGCTGCATTTTGCGCGCTCATTTGCCAACATTTCCGTCGGTTACGTACGTATGAACGACTTTGGAAGGGTTATTATTTGTTATTAATTTTAATTATTATTAGCAATAATTAGCAATTATTGGCTAGTAATGTTTTTTTTCGTTTAATGTAGAGTGTTTTTGCATACCTTATTTTGGTCATAACTTTTTTCTTAAAGAATAAATTTCTGCAAACGAACATTTAAATGAAAGCCAACGAAATTCTCTACATGATCATTTTTGAGTCTTAAGATTATTCTTGACTATCTACTTGACTAAAGAACTTTCGTCCCACCCTGTATGGTTTTTTTTAAATAAATGATGATAAAGAAAACTTAAAAAACTAAAAAACTATTTACTAGTGTCCAAAATATATAAGCATTACTATTTCCAGCGAGATAGTTAGCAATTTTGATGAGGGTTTTTTTTTCAAAATAATTTTTGAAACTTATTGATAATGCAAAAAAAAAACATTGTTTAACAAAATTGCTTTAGTTTTTCGCACTAGAACCTAAAACTTCTGCTGATCCGGACGTCATATACGAAATGAAAAACGAAACCGGTTCTATTATATATGTGTTCAGAATATATTGGAGTCATTCAACCAGGAAACAGCAAATGGTGCAATTTTATTGAATAAATTAATAATTTTTTTTTTATAATATAAATATTAGCAAATTTTTTTTCTTTTAGATGCGTATACAACAGCCAAAATATGCGGGAACCACTATTTCCAGCGAGTCAGAGCCTTTTATTGAGAGAAATCAAAGCTACAAAATCGATATAAACAAGTTATTTTAAATATAAGCACATAATATAATATAGCTGTTTTATTTACAGGGTGACTTAGAAAATTTTTGTAAAAAATTATCTTTAAATAATAAAAAGATTAAAAGAGTGCGTGCAAGGACTTTTTGGTCACTCTGTATTAGAGATGTGCCGAGCTGGTGATTTTCAATTTGAGCCGAGCCGGCCCGGAACATCTCTACTCTGTATAATTGTTATATATGGTTCGTTTGTAAAGAAAATTACATATTATTTATAAAATTTGGCTTTTTTGATAGTTTTTAATTGTTGTTTTTTATTTTAGTTTTTAGTTTGACGGAGCTACAAAACTCGCCCGAATATGTTCGAACCGGCTATTCACGCATTCACTCTTACATTAAACTTGCACGGAACAAATGTACCCGACGCCGCATACGCGCCATTATGCCTAGCTGTGATATGGAATTACGCTATGATGGCACTGTCGTCATGAACTTTTCTGGCAGTAAGTCATAACTTTTTATTATTTTTGACGAAACTATTTAAAGATATATTTTTCAGTCATTTTTAAATTTTTTAATTTTATACATTTTTTTAAATAAATTTTAAAGACAATTGTTTAAATAATTATACTTTAGAATCTTCTGTGGAGCTTAGGATGGATGGCAAAAGCAAGAATTTGGAAACATTAGAACGAAGTTTGTACTGGTTTTATTTTTAAACAAAAGTTCTTTAACATTTTTAAACCTAAAATAATAATCTAAACTTTTATGATTAATTAAGTTATTCAACAATTTTTTAAATCTATTGAAAAATAACGTTTAAAAAGTTTTTAGAAGAAAAACTTGTATTTGATATTATTGGCGAGGAATTACGCCAATTTCACAATTATTTGTCCGACGTGGAACGAAATTTGCCAACCGATCTTAGAGAGAAGTTCTTTATTCTAGAGCTAATCAATACGCCCTCTGAAATATTGTATGTTTTTTTTAAACATTTTAACAGATATACGAAAGCTACTTAAAACAACTTTAAGTTTGAGTTCGACAAAAAACGCATCGAAAATCTTTTAAAATTTAATTAAAATACAGTATATGCTTGTTTTTTGTGGCACTTTGTACTTTGAAAGCTGATAAAAAAATAATTTAGAAATCTGCTTTTTTAAGCAGAGTTGTAACTTAATTATGGTGACTGGTGGCATTTCATCATGTTTACTTATTATTTTTAATAGAATTGTCATAAGTTTTTTCACTTTCGACTTTATTTCCGATTTTTGAAATTGGTTATTTTTTCGGAAATATAGCAAATTTTAAAAGTTAAAAAATATTGATTTTTTGTTATAAAAAAACTGTATAAATGCGATTTTCAATAAAATTGGCATAATATTTAATTTTGGGGTGGAGACACACATCGATTTGCATGAGTAAGTGGCGATATTGCGATGGCGCCGAGATATACCCCAAAATTTCCAAAGGCTACTTTCAGCGAGTTCGAATTTCGCTCACCAGTCGACAATAGCCAAAAACGGAAAATAGATACAAAATTTCGGTGGATTGTATCTCAGCTGGGAACTGCAAATTCTCATATGTCCTATTTTTGGCCCTCAGCTCGCCGGCTTGTGCACGGATTTGCACCGAACTGCAAAGTGATAGTAAAATCTCGTGCTTACCAAATGCGAGTCGTCCGATACGTGTCGCGATTACTGTAGTTTGTAAAATAAATGACAACCAATAAAAAAAAGACATACAGAGGACTCGGACGAACCCAACATCACCGAACGCAAAACTGGCAAAAATTATTGTCATCGTTGGTGTTCCCATTCCAAAATTATCCACTGTACCTAGTTTAGTGAAAATCATAGTTGGACAGTTCACTTGTAAGATGGCTTTTTATTAAATCTTAAACTAAGCTGAAATGCTTCGTGAGCCATTTGTGAGGCACATTTATTTTGTTATTATAATAGTTTTTTTATATATGTGTACATATGTATTCATACATTGGTGTCCCCATCATTTTTTATGCTAAGAAAGAAAATATTAAATTTACAATCCAAAAAATTTTAATGATGACAAAACATGAAAAAATGCCGCGAAGAACCACGAGAGTCAAACCTGTTTTTAAGTTGTATAATTTTTAGAAGAAATTTACCATGTGGGCAATGCGTACAAGTCAAGAAGAATTAAGCTTTTTGTCTCTTAATGTTTCGTGTTATCCACAAAAATGTTAGTACTTATTTTTAACTGATCTTTTCATTAATAAAAATATTGATTGTGTGCATTTAATTGTTTAAAAAGTTGAAATAAAAAACAAAAATTTCCCGCTTTAAAAATTTCCGATATTAACTTGAAAGTATTACTTTCTAGTGATAAATCACTATATTGAAATACACCATTTTATTTGCACGACGATGCAACAAAAAGGGATGTTCAAAATGAAACGGGACAAAACCGGATGGTCGTGCCTGGGCTTAAATCCTAATTAGAAAAGCCTAAATTTCGAGTCTAAGATTAGGCCAAAGCCTAAGCCTAAAATTTATATCCTGAAATTTATATATATACTTAATAATTAAATTTAATTTAACCCTAAAGGTTTTGTCTTTTGCTACATCTGTTTCGTCTTAACACCGTTTCTACCGACAATAATTTCGAAATAGACTTTATTAGAGGTTTTTATTAATTTATAAATAAAATTATTAAAATAATTATTATGAATCTGTTATTATCTACATATTATTCGATTTTAATCCCGGAATGGTGACAGTACATAAGCACATTCCAGTTAAAAAGGCACGTGACATCAGCTCGTGAAATGGATGAAATGCCTCCTTGTCCAGCCGGGTCGCAAAATCGAAGGCAGCGGTCGCCGACTCCTAATTTTGCGTCAGCGAGATTCAAATGCGAGCAACATTTGCTATTATTCTACAAATAAATAAAAGTATAAAAATTAGCAAACTGGCTTTTATTTAGCAAATTCATGCATGATTCAAACTTGATTTTGTGACGCGCAATATAGAACAGTACTCATGTGCTTCAAATCACATTTATTCGACTTTACTGCTTGTAAGAGCTAAATTATGAATTAATTATTTACATATTTATAAGCTCGTAATTATTATATTTTATTTATTAGTTTACTGATTTCAAAAACATTTAATTTATTTTAATGCTACCTTGTCCGAAAACATCATTTTATTTATTTTAATTAATTTTTCGATTGTGTTTATGTATTTTGTTTTAATAAAGCTTAAAAAAATTTCTTACCAGGTTTCTTGCTGTTAGCTCATCGGTCTCATACTGACACAAACTCTGACAACCTTCTGGTGCATATTGTTGACAACATTGCTTAAAAAGTCCGTCGGCACGCTCCTTTGCAATACAAGGTGCAAAATCGCTCTCTGGAGTGCCGCATGTAGGTACTTTACCAGCGCTTTCTACTCCGGAGGATTGTGCATCAGGAGATGATGCCGCAGCAGATTGACTGTCTTGGGCAACATTCAGCCCACAAATAAAAGTAATTGTGACGATTAGAACCAAACAATTCATCTTAAAAAAATAAATTTTTGGGCTTTATTTTTAAATCATTTGATTTTGATCTCCGAAAAACTAGATATGGACAAAAAAAATTTATGATTAAAAAAAACTTCTTAACAAGTTTGTAATAACACGAAATATACCAAGTTGAGATATGCTTTTATCTCTTTTTAATAAAAGTGTATGGATAATTATAGCCTATCATTTTATGTTTTAATTTGTAAAATTGAACTTCAATCAAAAATCCTGAAATTTTGATTCCAAATATATTAGATGTTAATATGTGTTTAGAAAATAAAACAATCAAAATAAAAAATAAAATTAAATAAATGCTTTAAAAATTTTCTGTTTAATAGTAAATTTAAATACAAAAAATATTCTTTATGACCTAAAAATAATGCAAATAACATCAAATGTTCTATTAAAAAAATTCACATTGAAACGGTTTAAAATAAGAAATTTTCAACAAGTTAGCTATAACGATTCCGAGACACTTATTTTTATTTTCGTTGAGACTTGTAAATATATTAATGAAAAAAGGATTATTAAAGAAAAGAAGAAGAAAAAATCTCCATTATAAGAGAATCGTCATTCACAGAAATAAAATGCTTTTACAGATTACAAAAAAGAGCTAAAAGACAGAAGCAAAAACATAATTCTTGAACAAGCAAAAACATAATTCTATAGTAGTAAAGATTTGATTTTTTGATTTTAAAGAAAAGAACGCTTGACGTATTTATCTTCTTCCGTTTTCCATTGCTTTCACTTTTCCTCTGAAATATAAAGTAAGACAAAAGATTGCAAAAAAAGAACTAAATAAATATTAACAGGATAGAAATTAAAGCTGTGAAGATCTTGATTGAAAAGCCGATGTTTGCGGATGATAAACTTTTTGTAATTAGAAAATGATTTTTTGATACAAATTAGAAAACTTATAACCAGAAATGAAGGTGAAAAAGGTGATAAAAGCAAAAACTAAAACTCGTTTTAATCTTAAAATTTAAGGATACCTGGCAAGTCATCAATGTAATAATAAAATAATAGAAAATTTTGCAATTTTGCAGATTCAATCTGATTTATAAAGATTATAGACATTTTTTTTTATTATAAAAAGCTAAAATATTTCAAAACATGGATATAAAAATTCGAAAATGCTAAACTCAATTACCCTAATTTCGCGTGTATAAGGCCGGGTGTTTTGAACCAAATTTAAATTGGCGCCAATGAGTTCATTCTGTTGTATTGGATCCAAGCGAGTCCAAATTTTGTGCCTTTTATGAAACCGAGACAAAGGCGGGCACAAAATTTGGACTCCAACGGATCCGATACAACAGAATAAACTCATTGGCGCGAATTTAAATTTGGCTCAAAACACTTGGCCTTATACATGCGAAATTAGGGTACAAAAAAAACATTTCTAAACTCAAATTATTGAATGTAAGTGCATAAAGATTACATATACAAAAATAACAAAAATTATAAAGTCTCAAAAAAATTAAATTAATGAAGTTATTTTTTATTAAATTATCAAATGGACAGGAAAAAAATTTTCAAAAAGATATTCAAAAAATTCGAGTGAATCTATAATTATTGCCAGCTCTATAATTGTTAACAATTCCCCAGAAATTTTAGAATTGTAATTTTAACATCACTGCTACAGATGTTCGCTGATATTTCTTAATGCTTAATTTCGGATAAATTGTAGGGTATATGGGATTTAAAATCCTGGTTTAACGAATAAGTGCCCAACGCGAAACCTACATGACCATTTGCCACCTTTAAAAACAAACATATTTCTCAGCAAAAAATAGTTTATAAATTAACAAAGTTTCTTTATTTTTTCAAAATAATTCTTTAAATTTTTTTAAAATTGAAATGTCTTTATTTTTTTTAATTTTTAGGTTTTTTAAAAGTTTAGTTAATAAAGCATAAATATGCAAATAAAAGATGAATTAACTAATCTGTATGTATAATAAAAATTTATAATAAAAATTAAAAAGGTATGTATTCTTAAAATATTTTTATAACATTTAAAATATTTATTAAAATTGCGAGATTATTCATTTAAATTTTTAGTTTGCTTAATTCAGCCTTTGTATACATTAAAAATATTTTATAATATTTTTATATTACTTTTTTAATTAAAATTTAAAAAAAATTTAAAAAAATTGAGACTAAAATAAAAAAGGTAAAAAAGATAAATAGAAGAATTTGGTTACGGATGTTTAATTTTTTTGCATCGCCATTACTTCTTCGGTCGGGACTTTGATAGCGATAGTATTTTTCGTTGAAAAGAAAACACACTCGAACAACAAAACGAGCAGCAACAACAAAAGAAAGTGACAAAATGAGAGGGAAAAAACAACGGCACGACCGCGAAAAACGTGCCTTCTTACGTTTCGTTCTTCAATTGGAAAATTTTTCGGTTCGCAAAAATTTTTCGCTTCTTTGGAAATTTCCAATTTTTCTTTTCTTGCTGTCGTAATTTTCGAGATCCTCCTCCATAACCATTTCTTTCGTTTAGCTTTTTGCGTCAACTTTTCTTGTCGGTCAATAATTTCTGTGCCGTTGTTTTTCATTCAACACCGATAAACATTGCCTTTTTTTAAAGCGCTTAAGAACGTGGGCAAGTCGAGGTTATGTTTCCAATTCTACTTTTGATTTAAAAAACAATTTTTTCTTTATTAATATACATATATGTACATTTTCAACCAAAAGTTTTTATATTATTAATTTTTGGTAATAATATATTAAATTAGTTTATCAATATTTTTATTTCATTAAATCATTAAACAAGAAATATGTAATAATGTTTTAGATACGAAATTATGTTCTTGGCTTGTCTTTCTAGCTTTTTATTATTTATCATTAGAACGAATCTAGGTATTTTTTCGTTCATAACTTAGATTTCGAATTTTCATTCAGTTTTAATCGATTTTGCTAATGCTATATTTGACTTTCGTTTTCATGCATGTATATATATATATATATATATATATATATATATATATATATATATATATATATATATATATATATATATATATATATATATATATATATATATATATATATATATATATATATATATATATATATATATATATATATATATATATATATATATATATATATATATATATATATATATATATATATATATATATATATATATATATATATATATATATATATATATATATATATATATATATATATATATATATATATATATATATATATATATATATATATATATATATATATATATATATATATATATATATATATATATATATATATATAAACTTTTTAAAATATGTATGTAAATAATTAATTTTATATCAGGTTCTTTATATTTATCAATTAATTATTTTGAATTTAACCAAAAATAAATATTATAATATATAGTGCAACCACTAATTTACTTATTAAGATACATTATGAAAATGGTAACTGAAGAAGATTTTACACGTGTACTTATTGCCTCAGTAAAACGACATCCTGTGTTGTATAATGTCGATCTCACTGACTACAAAAACAAAAACAAAAAAGGCGAGGCTTTCAAAAGTGTACAACGCGAAATTCGTGAATTTGGCTGTAGCGAAGCTCAAGGTACTTGTAGGGAAATATATATCTATATGATGTAGTCATATTTGTACTGTTAAAATTAAAAAAATATTTAATTTAGCTAAAATTAAGCAATAATTTCTGCAAATTTAGCTTTTTTATTTTTTATTCATACAGTTTTATTGCCCATTATACTAGTTTATATGTAATTTTAAGCCCGAATTAAAAATAATAAGAAATGATACTGCTATATATATATATATATATATATATATATATATATATATATATATATATATATATATATATATATATATATATATATATATATATATATATATATATATATATATATATATATATATATATATATATATATATATATATATATATATATATATATATATATATATATATATATATATATATATATATATATATATATATATATATATATATATATATATATATATATATATATATATATATATATATATATATATATATATATATATATATAATAAAGAAGGTTCAATATGTTTATATAAAAAATTTGTTGATTTAGCTCAGTCGACATATAAAAAATGGATTTCATTAAAACGTAAATTCCGTGTTGAATATTTTCGCATGAAAAACGAAGGATTAAAAAGCAACGAAATATTTATTGCCACAAATTTTTGTTATTTCGATGCGCTTTCTTTTCTTATACCGTATTGCGACTTTTATGAAAGGTTCGATAAGAAGTTTTTAAAAGATGATAGTAAAATTATCTGATTCTTATTTAGTCTAAAAGGTGTTGGCAAAAAACGGAAGAATTCAGAAGAATTTGGTGAACCAAATGGTATCAATTCAGAGTTAAATGAAGAAGAAAGTGAAGACGAAAATTTTCAGCTTGACGAAGATGAATCTTAGTACGTGTAATTTTAAAAATGAGTAAATAAATTTTATTTTTTTATTTTTAATGAAAAAAAACAAAAACAACAGTGTATTAAAATTATAGCATGTACCCTAAGTTCAAGAGTATAAGCCGCGATTTATACAACAAACTTGTTCTGAAACGAATTCATTCTTCAAATTTTTTTTGAAAATTTTACAGTTTTTTGCAATTTTCTCATGTTTTTTTTGTATTTTCATGGACATGTTTTATTTTAATCACACTTTTTTGGGGTTCATACACATTATTTTACACATTTCACACACAATAATTTTCATGTTTTATTTTAATCACATTTTTTTGGGGTTCATACACATTATTTTACACATTTCACACACAATAATTTTCAAAGAAAGTAAAATATATATTTGAATTTTTTACACTTAGCCAAGCAGCGGCAATACATAAAGGCGGCTTATACCCCCAAACTTAGGTTATCTTCCAAAATTTATATATAGCTTATTATACAAAAATTAGAAATCTTAGCACGCCTACTGCATTGGATAAATTATTAATAAGCAAGGCAAAAAAGATGAAAATGGAAGTTGTCAGCGACGTGAAGAATAAGCACAATATAGTAGATAACCAAAATAACACATTATCAAGAAAAACGTCGCCACAACCAGTAGTGGCGACTTCTCAACTTACAGCCAAGACAATTATCTCTGAAGTGCATACTGCAAGTGTAGATGCTGTTGTGGATCGATTATTTGGTTCACCATTGGCGCTTTTCACACAACAACAACAACAGCAACAACAACAACAACACCAACAACAACAACAACATGAAATTGTCGATATAAATGGAAGATACACATTGGCTAATGAAACCACAGCCATTACGAAAGCACAAGCTTCAACAAATCCAAAGTTCTTATCACACGATAAATTAGAAAAAGGTTCAAAAGAATCACAAAATTCATTATTTGGACGACTTGTTGCCAGTGGTAAAATTAAATTTATTTATACTTTTTATTTTTAAAATTTAGTGAAAAAAATGATACAGTCGCGGACAAAACATTGGCAGTAAAAGTGAATTTATACTTTGAATCCAATTTTTAAGTCGATCAAGCTCTATCTATATTTCATTTGAAAAACCATTTTCTGTACTACAAAATGCAAGTAAATTTATCCTTGTAGTAGGTAAAGTTTGCGGATAGTAACTTTAAAACTCTAAAATTTCATCGGACAAAACATTGACAATAAAAAGTATTTTACAAATAGTAATTTTTATTTTTTTACATCTATCACTAATAAGAATAAATTTTCAAAAAACAAAAATAAAAAAACAACTAATAATGCCATTTTAAAGAGCACGAAATTCTGCACTAAATATCTGAAAATTAGAAAAATACTCCTTCAAGTGACATATACCAATTAAATAAATAGTATTTTTGGATTTAAAGTATAAATTTACTTTTACTGTCATTGTCCTCGATTGTATATACATATATGTACGAGATGACACAAAACAAATTTGAACATCTCTAGTCTGGAAACAACTTTTTTTTGTCGAAAAAATCAACAATTTTTAATTATTTATACAACAATCTTTCTAAACATATTTTGCGTTTATTAGAAATCGACAAAATGCCTGAGAGTGTTCACAATATTGTGCGCGCACAAGTTCTTCTTTTGTTAGCACAAGCTAATAACGCCACATCTGCTACAGCAGCATCGTTGGGAATTGGAGTCACAAACACGCTTTTTAACCTGGAAAAAATCTTTACAAATCAATTTTGATAAACTTATTTTGCCTATATTAAATTATGAATAAAAATTAAAAATTATTTTTATTTAAAAATTGGGCGATTGTGTACAATTAATTATACACACTCCCAATATCGATTTTTTGGTCCGAATTTTTAGGATAATCTGTTCCTGATGATATTTTGAAATGATTTAGTAGAGCCAAAATTGGCGTGCGTCAGGTGCGTTACAAACGCGCAAATTTACTACGCGAAAAATTCATTCGTAACCTCTCGTTGAACTTTTGTTGCAAAAATAATATTGGAATTATGATTAAATTTTGTGTTCCCGAACAGATTAAATTTTGTGTTCCCAAACTAATGTAAAAACAAAAAATTAAGCGAAGCTTTTGCAAGATCAATTTAATTTTATAAAGTGCAGGTTTTGTTGGGCCATTTTGCTTTTAGTTTTTTAGAATTATGCTTAGGCTCAGAAGATTATGACAAAAAATTATGTCTACCATCTCTATAACAAATTTAAATGCCAGAAAAATTTCGCGGTGGTTCTAATAAAAAAGACATTAAAAAAATTTCTTGTGTACAAATTCATACAAACTTTTTTTTTATATTAAAAAGGATAAAGAATGCTACTAAATGCATTTTAAGACGAGTTGTCAACTTTTATTAACCCTATAAAAGCTTTAAAAATCGTATGTGTCTATAATTTTGTTCCCTATTGTACATACGAAATAGGCAAATATGTATTATTAATAACAAGCTTGTAATAAGCGTTATATTTATTAAAAACTGAAAAGTTATCAATTATCTTTTGATTTGCAGTAATTTTTTATCTACAATTTTGCATTTTTTGATATTACCTTAAGTTCGGGTAAATAAAACGTGGCCGTTAGAAGAATTTTTAAATTTTAATTTGGTCTTCATTCTGTTATTTTGTGTCGATTAATTATAAAATTTAATGAAGATCTCCATTAAAGCAGGCCCAAGCTGTAGTTTAAAAATTCTGAGTTGAACTTTGTTTATAACAGAATGAAGGCCAAGTCAAAATTCAAAAATTCTTCGAACGGCCATGTCTTATTTAACCGAATTTAGGGTATTTTATTCGAGTATAAAGTTTTCTTATTTATAAATGTAAATTAAATAAATTTGTCTTATACTTCTAACACAAAATTAGTTTATTTTTAAATAAACATAGCAATTATTTTTTTTATTGAGAAATCACATAAAACAATTTTAAATTTTTTATTTTTTTTTTAGTTTTAGTCTATCAGTTTAGTCTATCAGGTGTTTATCGCACTGGATATTTTTTTTTCATCAGAAAATTAAAAATGAAAAAAGAAAATGAATCTGAAGCGGATTTTATCGTTAGCCTTCCACTGCAGTTTTTATCGTTTATTTATTAAGTTGAAAAATGACATATTAATTGATAAAATTAATCGGAATTATCAAGCTTTTAATTAAATTAATCTCGTTCATTTTCATTATTTATCGTAAGAGTTAACACAATTTTTAATATTGATTTACAAATTTTATTCGCTTTAGACAAAATATTAAATGAGAGTAATCTACTAATAACCATTTTATAATTTCTACAGCAAATAGAATATAATTTTAATTTAGACCTATATTTGAAATGTGGAAAATTGCTTTCATTTTTTTGTTTGTGAGACTAAAGGAAACATTTGCCTCATCTTGTGGTCAATCGTCTATTCCCTTTAGTTTTGAGGTACGCAACAAATAATCTAAAAACATTTGATTTCTTAAGATAAATAAATTTAAAAAAATATACCTATATAACCAAATTATACAACTGTATTGTAATTGTAATAAAGTTTTTTAAGGCGTTACCAAATGGTCAACCTGTGCTAGGTTGTGCAAGACCTTCGTGTTTCGGATGGACAGCGGAGGGAATAGCAGCATCTTCACCTGCAACATTCTACCGCGTGAACAAAAAACCTGATGGTTATTTTCGTAAAGATGCTAATGGCGTAAAATTTCGCGCTGTTAATTCCGAGAACATCGATTTTTTCCGCGTGCAAATCGCTGTAAATATTTTAATTAATCGTTTGTATGTAACATGTCTAAGTAGCCATTAGCCATGAGCGATAGAAATTTATGTATATTATAATTTTACAGGAATGCGCAGCAACATTCGACAGTGAGCAGTGTTCTAATGAAAAGAATTTATGGGTAGGCGGTGTAGGACCTACTACTAACGTATCAGCACATGCGTATGTTCTTATCTATTTTGTTAACAAATTAATCGTTCAATAAATTAAAAGAATACTAATAAATATAGATTATCTCTACAATGTTGTCGCTATGAACCTCTCAGTCTATCATCGGACCGAGGTGTCGCTGTTGTCAATTCCGGTCAAATTGTATTTGGCGGCGAAGTTTTAAATAATAAACGACAATACGCTTTTGACTATATTAGTGATATCGTAAAGCATCAAAAAGAAGATGGAAAGTAAAAAAATTTGCTATAAAATTATAAAAGATGTTTAAAATGAAGAATTAAAATACATATAAATTAAATATGTAATTGTTTTAGTGTTTCTTATGAAGTATTTGTTCGTCGATTGATGTGCTTGCCATATCCTCGGGAATTTTCTGTGTCAGGTACATAAAGATTTTGAAAAAAGTTAGAAATATTATATTGTGCTTATTTATGTTAAATTTAGTGGAACCTTCTGTTAATGAAGAACTAATACGACAATTTTCTATTTCTCGAAAAGGAAAAGCGAAGGCTTTTCAAGTAAAAGTTTTTCTCAATAATTTGTTCTTAAATTACAAATTATTATTATAAAGTAAAAATGTAAATAATTTTGGTATACATATATGCGAAACTAATTAGTATAAACAAAATTAAGGCACCAACTGTGATCGGAAACGGTGTCATCGACAGTAATGTTGCAACAGGTGGCCAAACGTCAAATACAATTATAGACACGGCTGGGCAAACAATTCTTGAACCAGCCGGCGAGCGGGTAGACGTAATAGAGGGACCTTTTGTCGCTGAAAACGACGCCATTGTACAAGAGGTACCTGCAGAACAAGGGTTCGAATTGCCGCCTGGCCAGGTGCCACAAGGTCTTATTCCTCAACAAGGGGCTGCTCCGATTCAGCCCGGTCCTGCTTATGGTTCTTATGGTAGTGGATATGGTAATGGATATGGCGGTGGATATGGTGGTGGATATGGTAGTGGATACGGTAGTGGTTATCCTAGCGGCGGCCGATATTGTTTTACTGCAGATACAATGGTACAAATGGCTAATGGAAAAATGAAACGAATGGACGAGTTAAATATTGGAGATTGGGTGTTAACAGAAAATAATGCTAAAGTAATAATAATATACAAAAGCTTTAATTTTTATTATTTATAACTAAAATATTGGATATTTTTAGACAGCTTATAGCAGGGTAAAATCTTGGGTGCATCGCGTCTTGGATGAACCGGCTCAATTCCATCGTATTGAGCTTGAGAATGATCGAATGTTAAAACTTACTGGAAAACATTTTATTTATCGGACTCAGTGTTCTTCTAACGGTTTGATTACTAATTTCAATAATTTTTGAGTATCTATAAAGTTTTAGAAACTAACAAAATTGTTTCAAAAATCACAGCTAGACCTGTTTATGCCGAAAAGATTCAAGTTGGCGATTGTCTTTATGTCCGAAAAGAAGTTAGTAGTTTTTATTACAAAAAAAGTTTCGTGTTAAAATATTAAAACTTAATTTATAGAAATCAACGTCATTCAAAGAAACGCGTGTGCGTGCAATTACTCTAGTTAAAGAACTCGGAATTTATTCTCCAATGACGGAAAACGGCAAAATTGTTGTAAATGACATTCTCGCATCCTGCTTTAACATCATCGATAACCATTCTCTTCAGGATACTTTCTTTTCGGTTTCTATTTTCACAAGCATAAATACATAATAAACAAAATCAGAAAAGATTAATCTTTTAGTTCTAAATTAATAATTATTTTAAATAAATATTCGAAACCCGGTACTCGTTCAACTCATAGCACCTCATCTCATATCACCTAAACTCATATCAATCGAAAATTTTGAAGTATAATTTTTCTAAATATTTCTGTTATTTGTTTTATTTTGTTACATTTGTGTTAACTTTATTGTATTGAATATTCCCTTCACATAATAATAATTTCTGTAATGACAAGATTCCAGTTTTTTTTACATTCGAGAAGCTTTCGATTCTTTTCACAATTAAAAATCATTTTCACATTTGACCAGTTCTCGTGTAGTTATTTTGATCTAGTCAAATGATGAGAAAGGCATATTTTGCGGAAATACCATACGGAAATTATTAATATGTGAACCGTAAAAGATAATTTAAGGTTCAAAGAAAAATTTCAAAACAATTGTAAAAAATAAAACAGATAACAAAAATACTTAGAAAAATTATACTTATTATAAATTGAAGATTTTCGATTGAATTGAAAATGGTATGAGCTGAAGGTGGTATGAGTTGAGATAATACATGTAAGTTAAAGATACACCCTTAAATTCATTAAAATTTTAGTATGTAAAAGAACTTCGGGAAGTTCCGATACTCAAATGGTTTTTCGGACATTCAGAAAAATCAGACAGGGTAAATTTCATATTCCTCGATAAATAATATGTATTTTTTAAAACTTAAATGCTCAATTTTAGCACGATTTGCCCATTGGACTTGGATTAATTATGGAATTATTTGGATATGCAGTTCCATTACATTCGACGTTGTTTTGAAATTCTTTCTGTTCTAAATAATAATTAAAAATGAGTTCTTTCTGTTCTAAATAATAATTAATAATGAGTTTTTATATAATAATTTAATAATATAAAATTAATATTAATTTTTATTTTTGTTAATAAACATTAAGCAAATCATTCTATCATTATTAAAAATTACTCATTGCTTTTACAAAAAATAGCCAAATTTAATTTGTGCATTTAAGACCTATAAAAATTTTATCAGACTATCGGTCGGATATGAAGCTAAAAAATAATTCAAAAGTTCACATTTTTAATAAAAATGAAAATTATTTAAAAAATTACTTTTTAAATTTTTTAATTAATTTATTTTAAAATATTAACTAGAAAATCTGTAGCAGCCACCAGTGTTTCCAAAATTAAAAAATTTTTACCTAAAAATTTAACTTAACCTAAAGTGACTTAATCGAACCAAAGTTAAAATCAAAATTAAGTACTTAACTTAATTTAGTCAAAGTTAAAAGCAAAATTAAATGCAAATTTTAATTTTGCCAAAATTAAGTCAAAAGTTAAAAGCATTTTTTAATTTTGCCAAAATTAAGTCAAAAGTTAAAAGCATTTTTTAATTTTGCCAAAATTAAATCAAAAGTTAAAAGCATTTTTTAATTTTGCCAAAATTAAATCAAAAGTTAAAAGCATTTTTTAATTTTGCCAAAATCAAATGTGTTAAATTAAGTCGCTGATTTGGCAAAACGAAAGTTAAGCCAAATTATCGAAAGTTAAGCCAATTTTGTTTTGCCACGATTTGTTTTTCTAATTTTATTTATATTTTTTGTTTTTATTTATTATTGTTTAGTAATGAAATTATGATTTTATATTTTTTAAAATATTGGGTTTTACACGCCATTGCGCTTTCAACATTGTGAATAGGTAATATTTAACTTGCTTTTGTTTATCTTTTGAATTTTTTTACTAATATATATGCTTTATATCTCGCCACAATATCTCGAAGTTTTGTGTATATTAAAACGCTGCTAGCATTATTTAGTGAAAGAAACATTTTTCCTAATTTTAATAACAATGAGGTATTTTTTTATCTTGCGAGATAAAGTATAGATTTAGTCATTATTATGATGAAAACGATGATAATTTCGAGCCGATTTATATTATCGCAACCGCTCTAACACAATAAATATATTGGATGGAAGGGAAATGGAGATTGCAAAGCGTCAAATAAAAAACATGTTGCCTACATCGCAGCCGTTTTCACAACAGCAATCGGCCGTGCAGGAATGTTGTAGAGGCAAAAAAATCATTACTGAGTGGCTTCATGTCAAAATTGTGTAACACACGCCGCGAAGATCGTGAACGCAAACAAGGAACCAATAAAATAATGGACAACATCAATTCACTAATGAAATATATGATACAACTAGACTTAAAACCAGACTTCAAAAATATTGAAACAAATGTGGATGTCGTCAAGTTTTGGAAAAAAATAGACCGCGAAGATTATAAACAAATTAAAAATTTGGCTTTAAATGTATTTTCCGTTCCTGCAACAAGCGCTCCAGGCGAGCGTGTTTTTTCGCAAGCAGGTTTTGCGACAAAGTCGCATCGTTGTAGAACCCAGTATGAATATCTTAATTCGCAATTAATGGTTTACTTAAACACTGACTTCTAACTTCTAACTTTGACTAAATTAAGTTAAGTACTTAATTTTGATTTTAACTTTGGTTCGATTAAGTCACTTTAGGTTAAGTTTCAATTAATTAAAAAAATTGGAAACACTGGCAGCCACACACGCGACTTTTTAAAAGCCTTTTGGCGACGATTGGCTTTTAGTCAATTCGGATAAATAATTACTTCGATTTCAACGCTCGATTATCCCATAATCTGCTATTACCGTATTCCAAAAACGCCCCCACCGGGCCTAAAATCTAAAAGGTAGTCGAAAAATTTCAATATTTTGAGCAAATTTGAACGAACAAAATATTCGGAAAAAAGAGGGCCAACTTTTGCGGATGTTTCGTCCGCAGGGGTCGCGGCATTTTTATGCCGGGATTTATTTTTGTCATAATTCTTTTATTTTGCAGCCGATATTCACAATTCCTTTTTTATTCGATTCCCAAGACATTTTGTTTGACATCATACTTGTCCAGATTGATTTCGATTTAAAAATTTTATAATCATTTGAACTTTTTTGACAATATCTTTAAAGGTGAAAATGGGTAAAATTAACTTAAAATTGACTCAATTTTTCAATCTGAATTTTGCTAAAATTTCATTCATAATAGGTTAAATAATGTTCATTATGATTAACCTTATCCTCACTTTAAACCAAAAAGTCGAAATTATTTAATAAAGGCTCGATGATTAGGACGCGTCAATCATTATGTTACAAATTTTAATGATTTTGCCTGTATTTTTGAAAAAGTTCAAATAATTATAAAATTTGTAAATTAGAACCAATATGAACAAGTTTGGTGGCAGACAAATTCTCCCAGTCTTGGGAATCAAACAAAAAAAAATTTTGCAAATCGGATCCAAAATATAAAATTTATAACAAGAACAAATCCGGCACCAATTTGAAACACCGTGTATAAAAGTTGACACAAAAATAATATCTAAAGTTATATAATTTTAGAACAAACTATTGGCTTCGGCGATTGACATCAAACATTTATCTTTGCACATTATCCATATGCGGGTGTCTGTTTCTTTCAACCGTAATGCTTACTTGGTTAGACTCAACTTTTAGCGATGATTTTCCGATTTATTCAAATTCACTAATTGGTTGTAAAATTCTTACATTTATGGCTCATTCTTGCGATTTTATTTGCGTTTGGATGATCTCATGGGTATCGATTGATCGAGGCATTGTTCTTTTTCGACCTGGTAAAAAATCTTCAGGAAATATAATACCGAATTTTGAAATTCGTTATTTATTTCAGGAATTCGAAGAAGAGTCTGTAACAAGAAGTTTGCAAGAAATCTTGTCATCTGTACAGTATTATTTAGCTCAACGCTTTACGGTTGGTGCCTTGTTTTCGCGGGCTTGGAGCCTACTGCAGATGGTTCCAGTTATTGTGGACTTAATTCGGGGGTTCAACTCGGCGAGTAAATTTTTTATAAATTTAATTATCAAAAATAAGTATATATGTTACGAGAAAATATGTTGCACGGTCATATACGTATTTTCCCGGCCTTATAAGATTTTTTTTTACATTCATCTAAATTTTGTTTTCAATTGAGAAAAAAGTTACTTAAAAACAATTAAAAGAATGATAACGTCATAAAAATTGAAAAAAATGTAAAAATATGTCGTTTAAAAGTGAATAAAAAACAAAATATAATCAAATGTGAAAAAAAATCTTATATGTTGTGGGAATTGGCGGGAATATACGTATATGGCCTGGAAGATATGTATTTGGCCGTGGAGATACGTATATGGCCGGGAAAATACGTATATGGTCGTGCAACATAATTTCCCGTAACATATACAAGGTGGCTACAAAGGTTAAAATTTTTAAAGAGATCAACTTTTATTGTGATTTGTGACAGATAGTGCCAGAAACAAATATAAAATGCTTCATGTCTTTTTTTTCTTGAGAGGTTATTTTGACATCATCAATTTAACTCCCTACCCTTTTTTATTTTTCATTCACACAGATTTTCTAAAAGCAAAGCTGGAAATTTGCATAAATGCCGTTTTTGTAGCATTAAATAAAGAAATGGAAAGAAGCCGTCCCAATTTCATTTAATTTCACAAAAGATTTTCTGTCAAATGTGCTTATGTTTTATATACATACATTAGGCATTTACATATATTTTGTATTTAAATGATTTTTCGTTTTTTGAAAAATGTCTTTTCTTTAACATTTTTTGCGAAAAGGCATTAATTTTCCAAATTTTATTGCAATTTTTTTTCATTTTTGGTTTTTTTGAGAGAAATTGAAGAAAGCAATTTTTTTATTTTTTTAAATTTTATTTTATTTTCATTGCAAAAGAAATGGGAAAGAAGAGAAGGATTCAATTACATATGTCGATTTAAAAATGGCGTTCTTATTCGAATCTTTTTGTATCGAGTATGAAAAAGGCTACACGAATATACATATATGCAACGATTTCCGAAACTTTAGCCATTTTTTCGAAATATTTTAAAGTTAAAAAATATTAATTTTTGTTATAAAAAAATATTTAACTTTTTTCTTAAAAATGTATGCGTAGAACATAATGAACAGATTGTTTTTTTTAAATATTGACAACGGTCAATTATTTCAGCATATAGGCCATGTTATAATCTTCAGCCGTATAGTCCAAGTTTTTAAATTGCCAAAAATTTTTTATATTGCCAAAAACTTTTTAATTAATAATGAGCGCAATGATAATGAAAAATAAAATTTTACGTAAAGACACGAAAAAGTTTATAATTGTTTAAAAAAATATAATGTATGTATAGAATTGAATTAGAAAAGTATTTTTATTTAGATAACCTTTTTTATTAGGTATATTATATTCGTTTAACTTTTATCATATTCTTTGAAATAACTCTACACCTTTCAATTTACTATCTATGTAAACTTTTGTATATATTTTTATATAGAATATCGTAGTTTTTAATTCGAAAATTTTACGGAAAAATCTTCGAAAATTGAAAATTGAGAATAATTTTTTTGTATAAATATTTTAATTTTATTTTTTGTCTAATTTTGAAAAAAAATAAAGTGGCATAAAGAAAAACAACAAAAAATGAGCGAAAAGTGTTTTAAAAAATTTAGTTTAAATCGATATTTTAAAAATGAAAAATTTTACGAAAATCAAAAATATTTACAATCCTGCAACATATGTATAAAAAACATAATATATTATAATGTGACAATTCTTTTAGAAAACGAATTCGCGTTTCTAAACGCGCCCACCAAAAGCGACAAAGTGCGCGCGCTAGCGAGCTCACGCGTTTATCCGCATCGCTTAGGTTCGTAATATTTAATTTTTAAATTTACCGGCATTTAATTTTTTTTATTGTTGTTTGTTTTTTTATTTCAATTACATTATTTTTAAGTTTTTCTTTAATAGCTTCTATTATAACTTTTAAATTTTTAATTTTTATCTACATATAATGAGGACAATTCATTAATTTATTAAGAATAAGTGTATAAATAATTCGTATATTTTTAACTAAATTTTGTGCGAAAAACTCAGAAAAACGTGAATAAGAATTTTAATTTGATTTTTTAAAATTTATACAAGTATTATAAAAAAAGATAAAAACATATACTCTAATTTACAGTTTTTTTACATATATATAGGCTACCTCATAAGTTCGGAAACAAATTTTTAACTTATGCCGCACTCGGTAAAAAACATAGTTCAAATGTACAAAGTAATATAAGAATAATTGAAGAAAGTATGCCACTGAATATTTTGGCGTGAACAAAGATAAAAAGAACAAAGAAAAGTGCAATCAAGAAAGATGCTCGCGTTAGAAAAAAATGAAAACTAGTGGAAAAAGGAAAAGGGACCGCAAACAAAAATCGCCACTGTCTCCCGTGCCAGCCGCCGGTTGTTGTTTTGTTTTTTTATGGTTTATTTTTTTCTTCATTTGCTTTGAAAATGAGCGTCCAGTAAATCAGCTACCAGTACAATTTCTTCAAAAATATATCTTGAATACATATGTACATATGTGTGCATAAACCGGGTGTTTTGAGCCTAATTTAAATCGGCACCATTGCGTTCATTTCGTCGTATCGGATCCGTCGGAGTCCAAATTTTGTGCCCGCCTTTGTTTCAGTTTCATAAAAGTGGGCACAAAATTTTGACCCGCTTGGATACAACAGAATGAACTTATTAGTAAAAAAAACCCAAAAATATTTAAGTTGATTTTATTATAATATGAAACTTTAAATATTAGGTGTGCAAATGTGAAAGTTCGTTTTACTTTGTTTAATATTTTTTCATGAATAAACTTTTTTTCAAAACCTTTGTCTGTATCTACACTGCGGGAAAAAATTATGGCCTCACTCAAATTTTTTGAATAACTTTTCAACGAATCAACTTTTAGGCACATATGAAACGTCAAAATGATCACAATTGACTAAAGAATATGATATAAAACTAAAAAAGTTATAAAATTTAAAAAAAAAAATTTTTTTAGATTTTTCTGAAAATCGTCAATTTCAACCGGGAAATAATTATGGCCTCACTTCAGAAAAACAAAATTTATTCAAATTTAACAACAATGAATAACAACAAAAACAACAAAAAAACAAATTTAATAATCAGTCGGACCACCATTGCGGCTTATGACTTGAAAACAACGTTTATTCATGCTTGCATTTAAATTTTGAAGCAAGTTGCCATCCAAAGCCGCCCATTCACGAGAAATCGCATTTCGAAGCTCGTTCACAGTGCCATAGACTTTGTTATTGGCATAAATACGTCGCACCAATATGCCCCAGACATTCTCCACTGGATTCAAATCGGGAGAGCATGCTGGCCATTGCAGGAGTTCAATTTGGCGAGCGGCCATCCATGTAATTGTGCTGAGACTGCGATGCGTCGGTGCTCCATCTTGTTGAAAAAAAAGCCCTTCTTCGTCGTGATCTTCATAATAAGGTATCAGACACGCGCTAAGCATATCCTGATATTCTTCGCTGTTCACACGATTAGTTAGAAAGGCGAGTTGGAGTTTATTTGTGTCGTTAAAAGCCGCCCAAACCATGACGCCACCACCACCAAAGTTCCGTGTCGAAAATCGAAGTTTCTCTTTTCTTATATCGTGCCAATAGCCATTGAAACTGTCTGGGCCATCCAATTTGAAGCGTTTTTCATCACTCCAAATCACTTAATTCATTCAAGGTTCATCAAGGTTAAATTCAATCAAGGCTAAAATTTTCTTACTTTTGACCAGTCGCGGTTGACGTTGTTTTGTGCAAATTGAAGGCGGCGCAGCTTATGATTGTCGGTCAGAGCAGGTGCCTTTTGCATATGGGCGCGAACAATGTTTGGGGAGGCTTTAAGAACGTTCCGAACGGTGCGAGGAGTGACTGGAAGCTCAAGCTCTCGTTGAATTGTCGAGCTAAAAGAGTTCGTATTTGACGCTCTGCGTAATATTCGACGTTTATCACGCTTATCCAACTTGCTTGGACGTCCGGTGTGCTTTGCGGTGCCATATCCGAGTGGATTTCTGATGAAATTGTTGACAACCTTTGGCGAACGACCAATCTTTTTGGCAATTCGCCGGTTGCTGAGACCTTGATCGTGATATGCCTCAATTTGTCCCATTTCGTGTGCTGAAAGACTCCTACCAGAAGGCATTTTTCTTAGAAATATCTAAACTTTATTAGATCAACTCAAAAAAATATAAAAACTTTAAAAAAACTTATAAAACTTAAAAAAAAGTAAGTGAGGCCATAATTATTTCCATGTTGAAATTGACGATTTTCAGAAAAATCTAAAAATTTTTTTTTTTTTAATTTTATAACTTTTTTAGTTTTATATCATATTTTTTAGTCAATTGTGATCATTTTGACGTTTCATATGTGCCTAAAAGTTGATTCGTTGAAAAGTTATTCAAAAAATTTGAGTGAGGCCATAATTTTTTCCCGCAGTGTATTTTGTAGAGTGCTTAAAGCGTTATCTATGCTTTTTGAATTTTTAAAAAAGGTTTGCATATAAAATTTCAGGACAATTTTACAATTGACCACCGAAGCGCCAACAAAAGAGCATTTGCGGGAAGTTCTCTTATTCATGTTTAACTGGAAGAAAAGTGCCGCCGATTCTCACAAAATGATTGCTAAAGTTTATGGCGAAGATACGATCACTGTCAGAGCCTGTCAGAAGTGGTTTTGGTTGACTCCCAAGCCCAACATGCATGGAAAGAAGGTGCTGCTCTGCATACGGCGGGATCAGAAGAATATTTTGTACTATAAACTTCTTAAACCCGGCAAAACTGTTACGGCGGCTCGTTATAAAGAGCAATTAATCAGAGAGAAGTTACTATCAAACGACCACAATGGACTACAAGACAAGAGTGTCCAATATTGTTTCACAACAATGCCGGACCTCATGTTGCAAAACCGGTCAAAAATGCTATAAAAGAACTGAAATGGGAAATCTTACCCCATCCGTCCTACTCTCCTGATATCGCTCCGTCGAATTATCACTTATTTCGATCAATGGCTCACGGATTTGCGGAGCAAAACTTCACAAAACAAGAAGAAGTGCGAAAATGGCTCGATGAATGGATTGCGTCGAAACAACCGAAATTTTTTTTTTGATGGAATCCGTAAGTTGCCCATAAATTGGAATAATGTTGTTGTTAATAATTGCTAATAAAAGTTTAATTGAAAATTTTTTGGAATTTTAATTTTTTGAATAGAAAAAAACGAACTTTCATATTTGTTCACCTAATACATAAGATTTAAAAATTTTTAATTTTCATGTTATTGGATAACAAAAAAATTTTTTCAATGATTTATTTTTAGGTTTTTTAAAACAATAAATTTAAATGTTAGCTAACAAATTTTTGTAAGTCTTATGCTTTTCCCAATATCAATTTAATTTTTTGTGCCAGAAAATTTAAATAAAAATAAAATTAAAAAAAAATTTTTTTGGTGATCGAAAAAATAAACCAAAAGAACCAATTTTTTTCTTATTATCTTCTCTATTAGTTATTTAATTTCAAATCACAAAAAAAATTTAAGATTATTTTAGGCTATTAATATTTCTTTGTATTTAAGAACAAAAAAAAATATCCAAAAATTTTGTGATAACGTTCAAATTTTTCATATATATCGTAGTTTTTTTTTTCATAAATATTATTTACGTTGTTTTGGTCAGCACGAACAAGCACACACTCGAACGCGTTCTTCATCTTCTCGTTTTTAATTTTTTCTGCTCCATTTTCTTTAAAAATAAATGACGAAAACAACAACGTAAATTATAAAATGTTGTTTCGATATTCGTCCTGTGCTTTCTTTTGCATATGAAAAATTTTCATTGCTTTATTAATAATTGTGAATAATTGTTGTTATTGTTGTTGGAGACAGCCGAATTGCGAAAAAGTCGGCAAAATTTTTTTTACCACACACTTCATCAAAAACAACAACGAAATAAATGAAAAACGCTCGCTCGCATGGTCAATGCATTATTAAATCTCATTCTACCAAAAAAGCAAAATAATTCAAAAAGGAAACTAAAAAAAAGTTGAGAAAAAGAAAACAATATTTGCCTCGTACTTTTAGATATAAATATTGTAATAAAAAGAAAGTGCTGGTGACCATTAGAATATAGTATAATGTTACGCAGTAAATTAAAAGATAGGAACAAAAAAGAATGTAAAAAGAAATAGTAAAAGCAAAAATAGCAGCGAGTGAGAAAAACATTAAGAAGAAAGATAAAAATTTCAACTTGAAAAACTGATTTGGTTGATTGAAAACAAAAATAAAGATTTATCAAAGCAACACGAACATAAAATAATATAAAATAATAGCAAAACAAATAATAAGAACGTCAACGTATAGAAAATGTAAATGCCAGCCGATTGTTCAATGAAACTATATAATATTTTCTCATATTTTCTGGAAATAGAATTTTTTTATTTTCTATTAAGCTGATGCATAATTATCCGCCGTTTTTAATAATTTTCATGAAAAATATATATAAAAGAATGCATAAAAATTTGATAAAAGTGTGTTTAAATCATTATTTGGAGTCTGATTTGCCCCTTAGTTCATTTAGTTTTTTCCCAATTTCCTTAATATTGGTCATAGGTAAAGAATAGCTAACGATAAACGGAGGATGTTTACCAATCTAATATTGTATTGCTTTGTTTTATTTATCTGTCTTATTTTTTCTGAGATAGAATAAAAAAATATTTAATTGTAAAAAGCAAATTCAGAAATTAAAATTAAAAAATAAATATTTATATAATAATAAATAAAAAAAATGTGTTAAAAATTATAACTCATTTTATATAATTTTTTAAAATTTATTTTTTTTTGCATTCGTCAGTATGCATGTAGCTGTAAGTTGTGAGTGGGTGGCAGCTCCTTGTACTAGTCATTGTATATCAATTTGTATGTGCAGTATGCTAACATTTTATCCACTAATAAGGAAATCACAACATTTTTGCTTAACGCATTACAATAAAAATATAATTAGTAATCTACAAATATTAATAGATTTTTACAAAAAATTTTTAAGAATAAAAGATAACATTTAATATATTATAATAATTTTATTGCACGTCTTTTTTTCCAAAAAATCGATTTACTTGTCCTTGACAAGCAATGCTCAAGATTTGATCGCATAAACATTTACATTTTTGGCAGAAATTTGTTTGAAAGGCACCGATAAATTTTGACAAGTTTTGTGAAAGTTAATTTGACCTTCATTCATTTTTTGTATATATAACGTAAAAAACATAGATTTTTTGCAATCATATCAAACGAATAGGAATAGTTATGTTAAATAATACGATATATTTATAACGACATTTGCAAATAAAAAATGTCGTTTTGTATAATAAAATATACTATTTTTATATACATACAGAAATATTCATAGGTAAACAATATGTATACATTTTATAGCACAAGTGTGCCACAAAAAAATACATATACGCATAATCGCATGTGTTCAAAAAAACTTTTCTTTCTTCGATGTAGCGAAATAAACGATGACGAGTATGCGATGTTGTGACGGCCGGTACCAGCGGTCACTACTCATCCCTTTTAATTTCCTTGCTTTTTTTTCTTCGTTATTTTCTTTTTTGCTTTTATTCTCTTCATTTTTTGCGCTTGACCAAAACAACAACGACATATAATAACAATAATAACGAACAATTGCAAAAACAAAAATGTCAAAAACGGAAAGAAAAGAAAACGAACGGTCAACAGCGAAAAATGCTTTTAATTTCAGTATTCGTGCCAGCCCTTTGACTGGTAAACATATAAAACAGAAAATAAAATAAAATAAAATAATATCAAAACAAGAAAAAAATTTTAACATAATAAATTTCATTTTTTTGACAAAATAAAACTTATTAAATCTGTATTTTTAAAAAAATATAAATTTATTTACTAACATATTTTTTATAATTTAATTTTTTCTTTTTTTTGTTTTTATGAGAAAAATACAAAAAATTTTAATGTACATATGTTTGTGCAAAATATATATAAAAATAAGTTTCCAAGCATAATTCTTCACATTAGAATTATCTACATCACGTGCATTTAATATAAAAATGTGTATATGTGTAATTAAAAAATATTTTATAATAATTTTTTGTATGTATTTTGTTATTTTTCTTTATTTATTTTTTTTTCATATACTTTGTCATTCAAAAAAAGAAGTTTCCAAATGACCTTAAATCGAAAGGATATATAATGAAAAAGAAAAAGTTCATAAGCAAATTGAAACTCAGTTGACCTATTAGACAATGAAAGCGAATTAAAAAAACAATGTTTGTGTATATGGCGCACACATTTTAGGTATTTATGTATATACGAACGAGCACGCACTGGTCACCATAGCTTATGGACGAGAAAAAAAGGCGGAACGTTGATTGCTTTGTGTTTTTGCAGTTCTCGTAATAGTAGTGGACAGTGGACATTTGATGCTGGTTTTTAGTTTATTTTTGTTTTTGCGAATTGTTTATTTGTTCTTATCTTATTGCTTAAGTTCTTTTCATCTGTATAATTTCTACTTGTCTCTTTTTACCATGCGAATTGTTTATTTGTTCTGTCGTTGCGGTTGGTAGTAGTAGAATGTACAGACAAATACATATATGTAAGTATATCATGTTGCTAGTGAATATTCTTGTATCCGTGTTTTATAGAAACAAGAAAAACGAACAGCAAGAGAACAAAACATTCTCACTTTTTCATTTTTGTTATTTTCGTTATTATTTTTATTTCCAGGTCATTAATGCATTTTTGCATATTTCCATTTTTGCGTTATTTTATTTTTCCACTTTGATAAAAATATTATTTAATGCCAGTGAAAATGATCTTACGTGATTTTTTAACGTTATTATTAATATGCACTTTCTTAAATCTAACAAAAAAAAGATTGTAAATATTTAGCAGCTGTGTTTAATATAAGATAGCAACTAAAAAAATTATTAAATTGATATTTTTTTATTGTATTCGCTCGAGAAAATTTTTTTGTTATATATTTTTTCAAAATTATTTTTTTAATTATTATTGCAAAAAATTTAAGAAATATATTTATTTTTAAAAATTTTTAATATTAGATATTTTAAATTTTTAAACAAATGTATATCTTTGCAATAGAAATTTTTAAACTATCTTTTTCAATAATAACTGTTTTTGACAAATTTAAGAATAGAGAATTACGTTCTATTAAATTTTAAAAAACGATAATTTTTCAGCTATTGTATTACAACTGTAAACGAATAAATGTATCCTAAGTTCGAGTAAATAAGATGCGCTCGTTCGAATTTTTGAATTTTGGCCTTCATTCATTCTGTTATTTCGTATTTCTATAGCTTAAAATTTAATTATTAAAACAGACCCAAGCTTTAGATGGAAATTCTGAGCTCAACTTTTTTTATAACAAAGGCCAAGTCAAAATTTAAAAATTCTTCGAACGGTCGCGCCTTATTTACTCGAACTTAGGATATATTAAATATCCTGTGCATATGTATGTATATTTTTATTTCGGATTTCCGAAAACCGTAACGACTGTATTTTCACCACTTCCCTGATATGTAAATGAGGTGCAAAAGTAAAAACTTTAACCCACATATACGAATAAAAAATGAATAAAAATATTATAAAACTACAGTTCTTCAAAAACCTTTTTTTCTGTATACTGGATGAAACTAACAGATAATTTTTTGAAAGTTGACTGAGAAAAAGGTTTTTTTAAAAATTTCTTTTTTCTGCACCTATGTGCTCAATTTTTGCTTAGCTCAAGCTACAATTCGACTATTTATGTTAAATTTTTCATCCATTTGATTAAAAGTTACAAACTATTATTTATTTTCGATAATCAAAAGCATATTTAAAATAAAATGATCATGTATTTTTTTTTTGCAGGAAATATACCGAGAAGTTTCAGGTTTATTTTCGAAAAATTATCGATTAGTTTTGTTACACCTTTGATCATAAGTGGAATAAAACTTTTTTTATACAGTTTTATTTTTATTACCAATCAAGTTGTAATTTGTTTCTCTATAATAGAGTAAAACCAAGCTAATAGTATTGAGAAAACTGTAGAATTTAAAGTTTAAATACGGTAATCTCATATATAAAATTTATCTTAATGTACTTAGTTACGTCAAGATCGTACAGACCACAAAAAATGGCGTAAAGAAAATAATGCAATGTGAAAGGAAACAAATATTTTTTCAGAATGCGAAAAATTCATAAAAGCACAAGTAATTAAAATTTTCGTAGTAAACACAAACAGCAACAACATCATATCATGTCACATCAACTCTGTCCAAATGCATTTTTTTCTTTTTTTAGAGAGAATGTCGTTTTTCCGTAAAATGGCGCTACTCAACAAAAAAGAAAAAAGCGCACAAAAAATATTTGCTTCTACATATATTTATGCGTGCACGAATCATATTCCGTGTGTACGTATATATTAAATATATGAATGTTGTAAACAAAGATATACATGCATAGTTTTTTTTTACTTTAAAAACCCTGTATGCATGCTTTTTTGCACTTCACAAAGAATGCATGAATACGTGAAAAAAACATAGAAAATCGTTTTTTACAAGCATGCACCTTTTTTAAAATTTCGTTTTAAAGGTTGCATTCTGTTTTATTTTTTTGCATTCTAAAAATACGTTTATATTTTGGTTTAATTTTTCTCTTATATTGCTTATATACAATATTATACAAGAGCTATAATTTAATAATTGTTACATGTAAAATAGTTTTCAATTTTTATATTTATAATTTTTAATTCATATTTATGTAAATAAATTAATAAATGTGTATATTTATAATACATTATTGTTAAAAAACTAATATATTATCTTTTATACTATAGATTATGCGTAAAATATTTAACTTTTAAAAAATATTTTTTACATAAACATAATTAGTTCATTTCATCATTTCACGTATATTATTTTAAAAGTATCATGCTTTGTAAAGCACATTGCGCAAAAAATGAACCAATGATAGAAAAATTTGTGATAAAGGGACTTTTTAAATTTACCCTTTGTCGATTTTGTTTTTTTTTGCAAAGCTAGAGGCGAACGAAGAATAAAAAATTTTTAGCAAAGTGATATTTTTAAAAATTTAAAATAAAAAACTTCCTTCTTGTTCTAATATATTTTTTAAAAATACTTTTATATACAAAACTTTTTTGTATTGTAATGAAAAACATAAATTCTTAATGGAAAAATTGTTCCACTATATCATATTGATGTTTATTAAAACTGCCTATTTTGAATGATTTAATCATTCTTAGCATTTGCCATTTAAAATAAATAAAAAAATCACTATAATGAGTTTAATATATTATTTAAAAGTGAAAAAGAGAATAAACGTTTTGAAAATAACGAGAAAAAAAATTATGTGTAATGTGAATTTTTTGATAATGTGTGTATGTAATACATCCTATAGATAAAAGTTATTTACAGGACATTAAATGATAATTTTAAAAATAAAATGGGCAATAAGCTGTTCTTCTTTCGCAAAGTTTTTCATAAAAGCGCATGAATTTTTCAAAGAATGCATTTTTTTAAAATAATTCCTCACTCACACGTTTGTGCGGTGCAAAATGAATAGCGACAATAAAAAAAACGATAAACAACAGCGCAAACAGTTCTCTGATGCACTTTTATTTTTTGTTTTGTCTTCAAAATTAAAAGCAAATTTTTTGTTTGTGGCAAATTTTTTTTTTAGTTTAAAATATTGGGTGGCAATATGAGCAAGAGAAAAAGAGGGAAAACATGAAATGAGAAAAATAGAGATTTTCTAAAATTTGCGAGTATTTTCACGTTCGCATTTTTTGATGAAAACAACTTTCTCTGTTTGGAATGAATAAAAATCAAATTGCATATATAACGATTTTAAAGTACACTTCTGTGTGGCCATATTTTTTGTAATGCTATTAAACATTGGATTGGAAAGCATTGTTAAATTATAAAAACATTTAATTTTAATATTATTTTTCTTATTTTAACTTAAAAAATAAGTATATTTCAAATAAAAAAAATAAATCTTATAAAAAATATTCAACATTAAAAAATAAAAACCTCCTTTTTTGTTGTTTTATTCAAAATATTTACAGCTGAAAATAAAAAAAATCAATTAATCCTAAAGCCTTATCTATTATGCAAGAACAAAGTGTTATTTTTTGCTAAAAAAGTATAAATTATACATAGCATTTTTATCTACGTAAATAATTTTTTTCTGTAGTGTATTTATTTTTTACTAATATATATTCACGCAAATCGGCGTGAATTTTCTGCATGGGAAGTAAAGTACAAAAAGAAACGAGCCATAAACAAAAAACAATCAGTCTCGCAAATTTTTAAAAAAACGTAAATAAAAATTTTCGTCTACGATAATCGTTGAAAAACAAATATTCATCTATTCCATCCCGTAACAATTGGTTACGGTGAAGGCCTCTTTTTTATAAGATCAAGGAGTATTTTAAAACATAATTTTGTTTATAAATACAAAATAAAAGCACATAATTTTTAGTCTTATGTTTTTTATTTCAATAAATTAATCTTTTTTTATGTTTAATTATTTTTTTGCCTTTCTACTTCAGAAATTGTAATACAATGTATCTATTTAAATTATACACAAAGCTTAGGCATTTTATAATATTTGTTCTTATTTAATCATTTTAAACGTTTTTTTTTGTTGACATTTGCAAAAAAATGCATGATTATTCGATGTCATTTTTGCTAAACATATTTTTTAGGAGAACGTCAATTCTAATAAACATTGTTTTTTTTTCATAAAGTGTATTTTTTTTAAAAAAATATATATAAAAACGAGAAAAAAGGCAAATATACATTTTCAAAAAAGCAATAAAACCAACATTGAAAAATGTCTGCTAAAAGTGCAACTCGCAAAAGAGAAAAAATGTTGTGTAAATAACGAATAGAAAAATTGACTGACAAGTGTGTGCTATTTATTTAATGTACGTGTGCTTGTTGTGTATTTTTTTTATTTTGTTTTAACAATAAACACACAATTTATCGTATGTGTCTATGTGTGCGTGTACGAATGTGAGAATATGAGACGTTGAGAAGACAAAGTGAACGTTTAAAAAATATTTGTCTCGTTTTTTCGCTGTGTAAAAAATATGCGATCAATAAACACACATTTTTTGTAAACACATAAAATACATATATTTGAAAAATTTAAAATGCGTAAAATAAGCACTTTTATATGTAAAGTAAATTCAATTAGTAATTTGTAAATATCCCAATATTTACATACATATTTTACTATTATTATATACACATTTTGCTATTATTATAATTTATAATATCTACATTCTGAAACCTGGATTTTGTTTTAGACATGAAATTAGACAGAAGAAGGAATACTACCGGCAGGCTACGATTTTTTTTTCAAACCAAGAAAAATTAATAACGCATTAACAATAACAATTAATTAATCTGGCTGCCTGGGTGAGTTCGCTGACTGAAAACTGTCAAAGCACAAGTAAGTCATTGACAATCACTTTTTTAAATTTGAATATTATTTAATATCATTTTTACGTTATAAAAAATTGTTGCAATCAAGTTATTCATGTTCTTTAAAAAGCGTCTGCGCAAAAAAATGATTAATATAATTTTGATAATCAGAAGAAAATTAAAAAAAAAACAATTTTTTTATGAATATTTTAAAAGAAAATTATATACATTTTTAAAAAATCTTATTGTTAGAAAACAAAAATATTTTTTAATCTATTATATTTATTTTTTATTTTATTATTATTAGGAACAAGCAATAAAGAACAAGTATTAAATTGTTGCGTGCTGTCTTTTTATGTCGACGCAGTTTGACAATCAATCAAACGCGTCTGGGGTACGTGCCATCGATCAATGTGCAACCGCTTCAAATATCATTAATGCTGTTGCAGAAAGCGCACCTTGTGTTAGTGCAACAAATTGGTGTCTAACGGCATCGCGTCATGACCATCATCAACAACAGATCGTCACACCAATAGCTGTACACACTCCGATTCATGTATGCAAAAATTTTATAAAATAAATTTAATTTTAAAAATAACTATTTATAATGTGTTGAAATTTACTTTATTGACTCGATATATATCTTAATCATTTTCATTTCAAATTTAGAATCCGCGTGGATCGTCGGCAGAATCACAATCAAATTTGCCTTATTCAAATGGATCTCCACAGGCAGGCTTTCATTTACCTTCTACAACATACAGTACTGCTCCATCTCCCACTACTTCACATCTGTACCCCCATCAATTTTCTTTTCATTCGCCAACAAACAGCCAAAAACGAGATAATGAAGTCGCAAGTTTTACGGCATCATATAACATCGAAAATGGCAAAAATTCTAATTGTGCGCTAACAAATATATGTTTGGCTGAAAAGAAGTCTAATCTAAATGTGGAAATGGAAGGCACAATTAATAATGATTCCCCATTGCCTATAAAGTCACAATCTTCAACGAGTACCAACAACGATAGTATACTATACTCTATTACACAGCAAAGCACAGTGGATCGAGAATTATTTAGCGACGAATATCACAAACGACAAGATAATTGCGTAGAGTTATCAATAGAAATTTCTAATACAAATAATAAAGAAGTGGAGAAGTTGTCAAATTTAGTCAATAACCCTACGTCTGATTTAAGTGTAAAGCAACAAACAAATATAAACGAAAATGAACAAAAGTATATAGCTAATGGCGATAATAATAAAAAATTAAATTCCACAAAAAGCAATGGTAACAATAATGATAATATAGAAGATCCAGCTCAACAAAATATTTTTATAGAAAATATTGCTGAGCCTAGTGACAACAACAACAATAGTGAAGAAAATCTTTCTCTTTCAAACAAGAATAATAATATAAATAATTTCTGCAATAAAAACGATATCACTAATGGCAGCGAAAATAGCAAAATCAGTGAAAAAGGACATCAAAGCGAAAGTTTAAATGGCAATTTAGTTCAATCCTATAATTCTATAGGTAACAAGCAAACAGGAAATCGAACTTTTTTTCGTGCACCGGGTCTCGAAGCACCGGATATGTCGCAAATTTCGGTAAGCGATTCACGGATACGTGTGTGCCCAGTATGCAGTTTCTCCTGCAAATCTACTTTTCATTACAACTCTCATATGAACACACACAGCGATCATCAATGCACGATGTGTAATTACACATCTCGCACAGAGGGAAGACTACGTAAGCATATGCGTGAATCGCATACTCACGGAGAGCGTGTTCGTGCGGGGCTTGAAGAAGCCATTAATAACTCAAAGTCGCTTAATAATGAGCTAAAAAATAACTTTGTTTCTGGCAACAAAGATAAGACTATAAGTGTTAGTCCCTTAACTCTAAATACCATTACTACAATGTCGTCCATTGCCAACATAGTAAATATAGCAGTAGCAGCTTCAACTTCATCACTATTACCAACAACCAGTAATACCATATTGTCAACTCCAGTATGTTCGAGTACATCAACCGCAAAACAATTAATGGGAATTGTTGATGGCGTACGAAATGATAGCATCAGTACAACATCTTATTCGGATATGCTCGCAAAAATAAATATCGATCATTTATCTTCTTCTAATAAAGGTAATTTAAAAAAACATATTAAATATTATTGGCAAGTTAATATTTTATTTAATATTAATTTATTTTAAAGGAGCACTGGAGCATATTAAAGCCTTGACAGATCGAGCAAGTAATCCATTAACGGCATTAAATGAAATTCTGGGAATTTCAAATCAAAGCAATATTAATTCCGGAAATGACAGCCATGAAGGTGTTGAGTCTCAATATCCTAATGACGAAGACAATGATGTAATTTTTAAATATAATTATATACATAATTTGGGGCGGGACGAGTTTCATCTTCTTAAAACTTGACAGATTTTTTGCCAAGTTGCAACTTGAAACCTTTACCACAATATTTACCACATGAATTGTTGTACCGTATGAATAATAGGGAGATCCTTAGCTACCATTTTTATTTAAGTTACAGTATGCCCGAAGCAGCTGAGCGACTTAGGCCCATTCTGAGAGCTATTTTTGGATTTTTTTTAAAAATATTTTTTTGAACGGTACAAAAATTATATTAGAATAATGACGGAAAACATATGCTACCAAGTGTGTCAGGACTTCAAAACACACAACAACCTTCTGCTAGACGAAGTGGTCGGCCAAAAAGCTATAAATGCAAACAGTGTCCGTATATAAGCACAAATAAAGAACAAAGCTGGACACATAATAAGACACATATTCCGCGCGAAAAACAACTAACTTGCTCGCAATGTGGTTTCGTAACCGAATACAAGCATCATCTTGAGTATCACATGAGAAATCATAAAGGCTCCAAACCTTTTAAGTGTAAAAAATGTTCGTACTCATGTGTAAACAAGTCTATGCTCAACTCCCATATGAAATCGCATACTCGATTGTATCAATATCGGTGTAAGGATTGCACATACCAGACTAAATATTGCCACAGTTTGAAGATGCATTTGGATAAATATCAGCATACACGCATGCCGGGAACCATCGAAATGGATAGTGACAGTGAAGGTTATTATTTCATTTTTATAATAAAGATGTACAATTTCTTATTTTGGAAATACATGATAAATTAGGTGATTTTCAAAAAGCTGAATCTTTATTGAAAGATTTTTTAAAACTTTTATAAACTTTTACGATAAATCTTTATTTGTGTGTGTAAAATATCAGCATATTTCAGAGAAACTAATTTCCGAAGGCGATGCTGATGATTACGGTTCCGTGGAAGATTTGGAACATCATGGTAAAGATTCACAGCTTGATGATAACAGCAGCACAAGTTTGACATTGTTAAATGATAAACAAAATCATGAACAACAAAATTCCGTCAGTTCGCTTAACTCAATGTTACTTCAGCCTATTGCTTCTTCGGAAAATATTCAAACGCAATATAATGATCAAATTCAGCAGCAATATTCTAGTTTGCGACAGGTAGGGTTGGAATTTTATTATTTATATAAAATAGATTGTGTGTTGGAACCAAATGTTTTAAAGAATTTGATTTTTGTATTTTAAATGAATGAGCGTTTTTAGTTAGAACAAGTTAACGAAATGTTACGAGCTGCAAATACGACTAATACATATTCATGTGCAGAGTGCGAATATGTAACGACGAGCGACGAAGAATCGTTGCGACATAGGCTCGTACACTTTATTGCTGCTCAACAACCCCAACAGTCGCGACAATCGTTTTTATATCAAAATCTTGCATCTGTTCAACAACATCAAAGTTCGGAAATTTTTATTCAAAATCAGCAACAACAGCAACAGCAACAACAAGATTTAAATAGTGTACTGGGATCAACTGGAGCGGAATTGATAAACGGTATTTTACAACCAGATTCTGCTGCTAAAGAATTGGCTGCACAGTTACAACAAGAGTTGATAAGAGCACAAGCATTGGCCCAACAACAACAAGAACAACAACAACAACAACATGAAGAAACTCGCAGACAAGCTGTTGCGGTAGCAATGGCTACATTGGCTAATGGAAGTTTGAGTTGTAGCGGCTCGATTGCACCAACGACTAGTTGTGCACTTACGCCAGCAATGCTAAATCATTCCGCTAAGCCTACCATGGAACATGATAATAATGTGATCATAAGTAGTCAAATTTGTGGACAGCAACATATTGCGTTTGCTCAAAATACTCAGTCGCATAACTTAAATGACACACAGTCCTTATCTATGTTTGCATCGAGTAACCAGTTAGAAGGTTCAATAGAAAATGGTACATGTGTTACAGAGGCAGCTGCCACTGTACATACGTTAGCAGCTGTAAATCATTTCCATAGTTCAACAACTACTACAGCTACATCAAGTAGTTATGGGTTCTCACACGAAGAAGATGATTTACAACTAGCACATAGTCTCAGCCCTATTTGTGATGGCCGCCGAAATTCGATAGGATCGGCGTCAACAAGTGGTGGCGAATCCTTTTCAAAAACATGCTCTATTTCACCCGGTAGCGAAGGTCATGGAGGATCTCGAAAACGAAAGCCATCGAAGACAATTAAAGTAGATCAAATTTCCGTTAAATTGCGGGATAATACTAATAACACGAAACGTCATAAATCCCGTGAAGATAGTGGAGAACGTCGGGTACATTAATTTTTATTGTATTTTTTTATACGGATTTATATGCGATATTAAAATAATATTTATTTATTTTAAATAAATGAAATAATATTTAGTCTAAATTAAATGGAAGTCATGCTATTCCTATGTCGAGTTCATCTGATTGCGGAGGATTGAGAACGCGTTCGAGCACTAACGGTAGTGGTATTGGCGAGGAATCTAATTTTTCTTCGTTGCTCGCACAAATTAACGTATGCAAATTAAATTTAATCTTTAAAATATTAATTTTTAAGATTGTTTTATTAAAATTGTTACTTTATATTATTTGTATTTTTTAACTTCTGAGAAATATCATTTTTTTAATTATAGCGACAAAATCAAATGCCACACGCATGCCAGCATTGTGATATTGCTTTTCGTGACCGAGCACTATATCAAATTCATCTTGGTTATCATGGATATGAGACTCCATTTAAATGTAATCGCTGTGGACATATCTCAGATACATCGCTTGAGTTCAATCTTCATTTATATCAGGCTAAGCACGATTAAGCATACTCTTGCCAAAATCAGTTTTTAAAAACCATTTTTACTAAAATGATCAATCTTGTTCTTTTGTTGGACACTTGCATTGTTTTAATGTGCCAAAACTAACATGAGTTTATTATTTTTTAAATTTATTTGCTTTAGAAAGTTTAATCTATAATTAATTCTCGACAACTAAAATAAAAAAGCATTTTTGCTTTTTTTACATATAAGAATGTCGTCATTAGAGAACAATCCTTTTTATTTAGATTTTAGTTTTTAGTTAGAATGATTTTAATTTTGTTCAATAATGCCCTTTCTTAGACAAATTTTGAATTTATTTTTAAATTGACTTGTTCTTGTATATTTTGTCTTTGATATTATTTTTTGCGATACAGTGTAATGAGAGTGCAGACCGATGAGGTCGACACATTTCTCAGCTATACAACCCCATCTACTTCATTTATATATTTAAGTTTTGCTCCAATAATTTTGTTGACTATTTTATTCATTTTATTTTTATTCAAATTAATTTTAGTAATACATTATTTATTTTTGAGAAATGATCTAATATAAAAGTACACATTGATGCGTTTTAGTACAGCTTTTAAGTTATGAAAGTTTAGATTTTTTTATTGAATATACACATATATTATTCATAGTGAACAGCTGACAATAAATTTATATTATATATAAATACTCTTCTCAAATCGAAAGCGTGGTTGTATCTCTTACGGTTCTCAAAATTCCTCTTTATCATTTTTTATTTACTCAGGGATGGTATCGTCGTAAACCGAAGAAGGATGCCGTACGCTTTTATTATTCAAGCACTTCGATTAATATTTTTGCTTTTTATAAAATTTTATTCTCTAACCATTATTTCTCAATTTTTTTATACGTCATAAAATTAATAATATGGTTCAATTGATCATATAAAAAAATTAGATTTTCATGAATAGTATTTTGTCAAAAACTTTAAAATATTAGTTTAAAGTCTGTTTTATGGATTTAAAAATTATATTTGAGTTATTACAACTACAACCATTCTCACCTCCATCATTTTCTTAACTATAATTTTTTGTTAAATTTCATAAATGATTTTGTGGTAATCTAAACATACAACCATTCTATACTCAATTTTTAAAATTTAGTTTTTATTATAGTGTAAAATTTTCAAACAGTATACGTGCAAAAATTTACTCTTTAAATTTTTTAATTCACAGTTAATTATTAAACGAATTATTTCAACAAATTGTAAAAAAGTAAAAAAATTAATAGTATACTGCAATTATTTAATAATTATCAATGCCTATTTGATTATGATTTGTAATCATTCAACTTTATATATGTTACGGGAAAATATGTTGAACGGCCATATACGTATTTTCCCGCCTTACGGCAATATACGTATTTTCCTGGCCACATACGTATCTTTTCAGCCATGTACGTATTTTCCCGGTCATATATGTATCTTTCCCGCCATATACGTATTTTCTCGGATATTCCCGCCAATTCCCGCCAACAAAAAGCGCCAATGTATACGTATCTTCATATAAGATTTTTTTTACATTTGGTCATTATTTTGTTTTCTATTCACTTTTAAACGATACATTTTTACTTTTTTTTTCAATTTTTATGACGTTATCATTCTTTTAATTGTTTTTAAGTAATTTTTTTCTCAATTGGAAACAAAATTTAGAAGAATGTGAAAAAAAATCTTATATGGCCGGGAAAATACGTATATGGCCGTCGGGTGGGAAAATACGTATATGGCCGTACAAAATATTTTCCCGTAACATATACATACATATTTATATAAATGTCGCAATTTTTCAAACCTAAATCGTGCTTTTTTTATAAACATTTTATTGTATTGTTGGAAAGGTGGAATAATAAAAAGTTGAATTTTTAAATAAATATTATTAAATAGTTAAGATTTTTTTAAATTAATCTGTCACATTTTTTTATTTATATGCAAATAAAATATGGAAAAAACAACAAAATTGTAAAAATTTAACAGACATACATACACTGGTTATTCAAATTAGCGGCCACTTTTATTTTTTTTATAACTTTTTTATTTCATAATCTATCTTCGTAATTCATTTTTATTCGATTCTTAGGATTTGAGAATTTTTTGACACAAAACATGTCAATATTGATTTCGATTTTACAAATTTTATAACCATTAAAATTTTTTTGACACTTTAAAAGGTCAAAAATAGGAAAAATTAGAATTGAAATAAAAATATACATTACAGGGTGGGGCAAAAAAACCGTCAATGACATTATTTCCAATAACAACTTTATTAACGATGAAAATCAAAAAACAACAAGAAATATCAGTAATAGACTACTCTGGTTATAATATATTCAGCTGGTTTCGAAGTGTCCTCCTTGTGCGTCTCGGCAGAGCACCAAACGCCTCCGAAAATTTTCTGCTGCGCCACGCACCTCTTTCGGCGACAATCGGTCCCATTCCCAACGCAAGGAACACTTCAGCGCCTCCAAACTTTTGTGGGGCTTTGCACAGGCCCTAGCCTCCAAAATGGACCAAATGCTGTAGTCCATCGGATTGAGATCCGGCGAGTACGGCGGCCATTCCGACAATGTGATGAAGTCTGGAAAATGAGCTCTGCACCAGTCCTGAGTGATTTTCGCTTTGTGAGCAGGCGTCGAGTCTTGTTGAAATGTCCAATGGCCGTTTCCGAAGTGCTACTGGGCCCACGGAAGTACGTAGGCCTCGAGAATGTTGCGGCGATACACTTCTTGGTTGTCAAGACCCCCTGATCCACGAAAACCAGAGGGGTTTTGCCGCTGGCGCAAATTCCGCCCCAGACCATCACTGAAGCGGGATTTTGACGGTGTTCGACGATGGCATATGTGCCAGGAGTCTCTAAGGACCATCTTTTGTCGTTCTGATGATTGTGGGCTTGTTCGACAGTAAACAACTTTTCATCCGTGAAAAGGATTTTGTCCCACTGAAAAGGTGCGTGGCGACGAAGAAGACGTTTGCATCTCTCGAGCCGTACGCGCTTGTTATCTTCTGTAAGCAGCTGAACTTTTTGGAGCTTCTAAGGCTTGATATGAAGATTCTCTTTGGCTATTCGACGTACCGTTCGACTGCTGATTCCTGTCTCCCGAGCGATTTTTCTCATGGACACCCTCGAATTACGCCTAACCGGCTCTCGGATGCGTTCCCGGTTCTCCGCGGTTCGAACGGTGCGCTTTCTACCGCTTCCTGGACGGCGGCCATCGTGACCAAGCTCCTGGTATCGTTTGATAGTGCGGCAAACGATCGCTGGGTCGATTTGAAGGAAACGCGCTATCTCACAGTTGCGTTTTTTCAGCTTGTGTAACGCCAAAATCCAAACACTTTGTTTTGACATTTCTAAAAAAAATACTAAATAAGCACATAAAAACATCAAAATTTACAGACTTGTACAAAAAAATACGGAGAATAAGATAAGATAAAAATTGGAACAAAAAAAGTACAAACAATCGCGTCGGGACACAACAAATTTCATTGACGGTTTTTTTGCCCCACCCTGTAAATTATTTCTCCAAAATTTGAATCATTCTACAAACAATTTCGAATAAATTATTTCATTTATGTAATTAATTATAAAATTTAATTGAAAAAATATTTTTGAAAAAACTGATAAAAGAACAATAAAAAAAGACTTGCCAACTAGCTGTAATAGTAAAAAAATTTTAAAAAAGTTAAGCCTAAGTTTAAGTTTGGATGGACCTTATCTTAGTTTTTTTTCTTTAAAAATGTCATTTTCTCAAATAATATTTTATCAGATATCGTTTTTCATTATCACAATAAATGAAATTTTGTATAAACAATGTGTTATATATGTAAATTTATGTACATATCTCTTTTTTTGTAATATGTATTTGTAAGATGCATATAGAATAAAAGCTGTACGAAATTAATCAAGAAGAAGATCATTCATAAATGAATCGCATTCTGAAAGAACGCCGAAATTCGATATGAGAGCTGCTACCTCTGCTATATGTTGTGCATGCTTCTGAAATAAGCATATTAGATTATTTATTATGTTTTAATACTTTTTGGCATAATTTTTTTGTACATAAAATACCGTAAATCCTCTAATTGCTCCCCCCCCTCTAATAACTCCCCCTCTAATAAGTCCCCCCTGGAGGGTGATTGAAAAATAACTCCCCCCTCTAATAACTCCCCCCTTAAAAAAGTGCTTGGGTGACCAAGCTATTTTTTTCCAATAAAAAATTTTTAATGTTTTTTTTGTTAAATTTTTTTCTAAACAAATTTTCAATAAGAAAATTTGAAAAAAATTTGTCTTGTCACGAAAAGAAATTGTTTTATTTTTTGCTAATTATAATTTTCTTTAATTTCTTGTTAATTTTCTTTAATTTCTTTTTTCTTGTTAACTTTGTATTTAGCCACTTTCTGATTTTAGCATACCGACATGGATCTTTTAGAAAATTATTGTAGCTCTGATGAGGAACAGGAGGAAGTTAAGACGCCAAACGTTGTTGGATGGCAAATGATGCCCAAAAAGAATTCACAAGTGGCGGAAATCCAAAAGCTCCTTCTATGGATGTATATCTAGATTGGATTGTACATGCATGGGAATCACTTTCGTCGGAAGCTATTTCAAAGTCATTTAAAGGTTTGATATTTTGACTACCAATATTGTTAACAATATTTTATTTCTAGATTGTGGCCTAACAGTGTCTATAGATGGCAGTGAAGATAATAAAATTCATTGCTTTAAAGATCATGGTCCGGTGCCTGAAGGAAAATTAGAATTGTTAAAAGCGCGGTCGTCGGGCTCAATCGATCAAGCGATCTACATAAACGAACACGACAATCATGAGGATGAAGAAAATGGATACTATATTACCGATGAATCTATCCACTTTGAAGATGATAGTGATTTTGATTTAATTGTTTAATTGATTTTGATTTAATTGTTTATTTGTTTAATTGTTTAATTGCTTACATGATTGTTTTTGTTGGTGATTTTAATTTAATTTGGTTTATAGGTAGTTAAAAATAAAGTGAAAAAACTAAAAAAACAGAAAAAAAGCACAAAAATAGCGTTTATTTTTGTAAAAAATTTGGTTGAAAAATAACTCCCCCCCCTCTAATAACTCCCCCCCCTCTAATAAGTCCCCCCCCTGGAGGGTGATTGAAAAATAAGTCCCCCGGGGGAGCTATTAGAGGATTTACGGTATGTTATTCCTGTTTGTATATTTAATGGAGCTTTATATATATTCTTTTATATATATTACACTTTGTGATTTTTTCGATAGTGAGTTTGTTATGCGTAAATTTTCGAAAATTGCTCAAATTCGAGATTGTGTCGATGTTTAAATAATTTTTTCCATCAACAAGGGTTATGGGGACAAAAGTATTTTTATGGCTCAGTTAAAAAATATAGGTATGGACGTAAAAAAAGAAAAGAAGCATCAGGTCAAAAAACATTGAAAAGTGTTGTAAAGAATTCTAACGTTATAAAAATAATAATAATTTTGTAGAAGTTTGTTGAAATTAATGCCAAATGATTTTTTTCGTAATTTATTGTCATAATAAAATTATTCTATTAAAATCATGAATGGATATGATACAAATACAAAAATTTCATATTCTGACAACTTAAAAAAACTTGAAAACACGTAAGATTACACACTTACGCTTAATACATGGTAAGTTGGTCCAAATGAAATGGGAAATACTTTCTTTCAGCATATGCTAAAGACATTTTGGCTTAATTTGTGCTGAGGCCTAGAGCATTAAATTACTGGCAAAAAATTCAAAAACAATGAAGCAATTAGGGTTTTTTTTGTTCATGGAATTTAAAAAAAAGAATCATGTTTAAAACATTCATGTTTTTATTTTATTCAGAAAACAAAATATCCTAATAAAATTTTATAGAAAATACTTCAAATAATATATTTTTAACTTTGATTCTGTTCTATATGTTGTTGTTGTAAAAATAAACGTTGTTAAAAAAGTATCAAAACTTAGTAGACAACCTAATACATAACTGATAGAAAAAATTTTCTTTATAAAACTATATTGAAATTGTAGGTTTATATGATGTCTTATTTTCCCTTATTACTATAAATCGAAAAAGCGAAATTTGGGGTGATGCGAAATTTCTGGACGGACAAATCGGGACGAAACATTTTGGAACGACTTTTTAATCGAAAAGATACTATAATAACTCATAAAAATGATGAACAGCATAAGGCTTATCCTAAGCCTAAGGCCAATGAGGCCTAATGGCTAAGCGTAAGCCTTAGTCTAGTCTAAAATCTATGTTTCTTTCCGAATTGTCTTTCCTGAAATATCTCATCGCAGAAATTTGTGGACAACATTTGAAATTAAGAGCAATTAAGGCTATTTGACTGCATATCTTTTAGTTTCAAATATAATAAAATCTTAAGGCACAACTGGGCCAATTTGATTTTTTCGCAGCGCGAGCTTTTGCTAAGATGTTAGATATTTTTGGATCTAAAATGCTCGTTTGCAAATGTTGGCGCGTTTGGAAATCCTATTTTTTGTAAGAAAAGCTCTTTTACCGTGATTGGAGAAATAAAGAGAAGGAGAGTCCCAAGTCTACATTTAATATCAATTGTCCCATCGATTTCGAAATATGAGTGTAAAGCTTGAAGTGCTCGTTCAGATGCACCTTGAAGAAGAATGTCGACTCCGGAACTATATGTTAAAGAACCGGGATTCCAGAGCAACAAAAGTCTTAGTACCATTAGTTCTGCTGTAAATTAAGAAAAATTTAAATTCAAATAGACAAATCAGGAATGTACCGGAATTCTTATTTGGCAATATTCCAATTTATTTACCTATTAGGTTGAGGGGAAAGAAATGCGCGTTTGAGTCAAAAAATTTTTTTATTATAAAAACAAAATTACAACACTTTAATCCAAAAGGTATTCGCCATTATTATTGACTACTTGTCGCCAACGTCCACGCAAAGAATGGATGCCCTTCTCGAAGAACTCGGCCGGCTGCGACTTAAAGAAGTTGGACACCCAAATTTTGATCTCGTCGCGGTTTTTGAACTTTTTCTCGGCCAGGGAGTGCTGCATCGACCGGAACAGATGGTAGTCGGATGGCGCCAGGTCTGGGCTGTATGGCGGGTGAGGCAGGACTTCCCAGCCCAATTCCTCGATTTTCTGTGAAGTGATCTTTGCGACATGCGGTCGGGCGTTGTCGTGAAGAAATTTTGTCGACGCCGTATCCACACCTTGACGTCGCAGTGCTTGATCCACACGACCCAATTAATGTTGGTAGAGGTTCGCCGTAACTGTTTGACCCGAATCCAGAACCTCAAAATATACGAGACCTTTGTTGTTCCACCAAACACAAAGCATCACCTTTTTTCCGTGGATGTCCGGTTTTGGAGTCGGTTTTGGCGCCTCACCGGGGTCCAGCCACTGCCGCTTTCTTGTGGCGTTGTCGTATTGGATCCATTTCTCATCTGACGTAATGATTGTGTCGAAAAAACCGCTGTTCTTAGCGCGGCGAGCGAGAATGCTGGCGATTGCGTCGAAGAAGTTCCGGCTATTGCCACTCTGCTTGGAGAATTCCGGCCATTGCCACTCTGCTTGCTTTGTTTGCATCACTCAGCTGATGCGGCACCCATTTTCCGCACCGATTTACCTTTTCCAGTACGTGCAAGTGGTCGACGATGGTTGTTTGATCGCAGCCAAACTGTTCTGCAAGCTGGCGAGTTGTTTGGCTGGGGTCTGACTCAATGACGGACTTCAATACTTCGTTATCGACGATTTGAGGCCGACTTCCGTGTTTTTCGTCCTCCAAGCTTTCATCACCTTTCTTGAAGCGCTGGAACCATCGTCGACACTGACTTTCGGACAGAGCTTCTTCGCCGAATACCTCAGACAGGGCACGATGAGATTCAGCAGCCGATTTGCCTTGCTTGAAGTCGTACCACATGCAAGCTCGAATTCGAAATTTTTGCTGGAACATTTTCTAAACACTTTTTCTTGTAAAAAACAAAGTAAACATAGATAAGTTATATATCAAACGATGCGGAATAAAACGCTCTTTCTGATAGACAAAACCGTTTTATAAAATCTTTTATTGTACCAGAGAAATAAATGGACAAATGCAACGCGCATTTCTTTCCCCTCAACCTAATATTTATTTCGGAATTTCAATTTTCAAAATTTAAAATCATTTCGATACATGCTATACATATACAACACTCGACGTAAAGTTTTCCCAAAAATAAAAATCAATTTGAGATATGATTTTGGATCTAAGAACGTTTGATACAAATTTTAGATGTAACGGATTTCTACAAAAATTATAATTTTTTAAGTAGAGTTTTTTTTTGAATAAGAGTGATATGTTTTTATTTGCTCTATTTATTTTCTAAATCGATTACCATAAGTGATATTCATTTCGGCCATTGGTCGCACAATTTCTTCCAGAATTTTTAAAGTATTCTCCCCATACATTCTAAAATAGAAAAAATCTATCAAAAATATTAACTAATAATTAAGGATGACCGGGGAATTTGAAAACATTGATCCGGATAATATCATATTTTTAATTTTTTTTTTAATTTTTGGATAAAAATTGACGATCAATGTAATCTTTTTGTGTTCAATTCATGATTTTTTCAGTTATTTATATCAGTGTTGTGACATGGTTGAGTTAGGGGTTCATGGAATATTCGTTTGGTTTCTCTTCGTTTCATCTGACATCTGCCATAAGGCAAAATTGAAAGTGAAAGGCGAGCCCTCAATAGACAAGAAAAGAAAAATGCATTTATTTTTTCAAGCTCTTTTTTTCTCGTTTATTGTGTTTAGTTTCAATTTGAGGCCAGAAATTGTTTTCTAACAAAGTAAGTTTTTTTCAAAATACCTAACATGCCTTTAAATTTATTATATATCCTTGAGGTATTTTTATGTATCAAAAATTATATTAACGAACAAAGAGAGTGCATGGTGATCCAGCGATGTACTAACGCCTAAGCTAGATGGAGATACACCAGGCTGTACAAAGTTATTATTAACAAATACCACTCTGTCCAAATGACCAAGTTCAAGGGTATACGCCACGTTATCTAATAGAAGATATTTAAAAGAAAAGGCACGTAACAATCGTACCTGTAAATAAAATTTCATATTAAAAATAAATAGAAAACTGATTGCATCTATATAATAACGAATTATATCAATTAGTCAATAAATATAATTCGTTATTTTAAAGGACGAGTCCAAATGCAAAGAAATTTTGCTCAATTTTTGCTCATGTTTTGAATTGGCGCCAATGAGTTCATTCTGTTGTGTTGGATCCAAGCGAGTCCAAATTTTGTGCCCACTTTCATGAAACTGAGACGAAGGCGGGCACAAAATTTGGACTCGCTTGGATCCAATATGACAGAATAAACTCATTGGCGCCAATTCAAAACATGAGCAAAAGAGTGAGCAAAATTTCTTTGCAGCAAATTTCTTTGGACGCGTTTTTTAATGAATCAGTGTTTTTAATTTTAGGTGGAATTTTTCTGCGTGGAAAAAATATTTTTTTCAAAAATGGAATTTTTCCAATATATATATTTATAAAGTATTTTTTAATGAATGTAATTTTAAAATTTTTGAGATGAAAACATATTTATTTTTATTACATTTTAATAATATCTGTAATCAAATTAAAGTTTTATAAAATTGAAAACGAAGTTTTTCCATGTCTAAAAATTCCATTTTTAAAATTCTACATGGAAATTTTCTATTTTTGACCGCTTTGAACACAATCATAAATAAAAACATAATCATAAATAAAAAAAACTCAAACACACTTTATCATGGGCATTCATAGCAATGTCATTAAATTCCGGCAACTTTTCCACCCATTCAAACATTAAAATCATTTGTATACGATAAATTGCACTGAGATCATCCACACCAGCAAAATTAAAGCGTGTGTTTGCCTCCTCCTGTAACATTGTGTATGTATTTAAAAAATAAAAATAACAAAATGCTAACTGTTACATTTAGAACGTCTTCAAGAGTGACGCAAAGCATAGTCCGGCGACGTCGGCGTTGATCAATGTACTCGTATGTTAAGCGTGAAAAATATTCTACCGTGTTTGTAGGTAAATTTGTTGATGATGGGAAAAGGAAAGTAGACAGCATCTAAATATTGTGTCAAATATTAGAAATGTATTCTATGCATATTGTATAAATACCGTAACAATGGTTGGTGCGCTGCCAAATATGTAAACGGGACAGGTTAGAGGCGATGAATTTAATTCAGTTGATAAGTTACAAGGAGATACAGACAATGAGTATGCGTTTCCGTTAACTGGCGTAAATGCCGAACTCGGTGATTGTACGTATTTGGCTCCGTTTGGCGAGATATTTTGAGTAACTATCGGTATCACACCATCCTGAGGACTATAATCATTTGCAATTCCAATATCATTACACAACGAATGGTTCAAAAATGGAGTTTGTTTTGTGCTATGATTGTTCCATTTCAATGAATTTTTACCATTTGGTATTTGAACTGCTGAAAATAATAATGGTAGATTAAGTTTAATTTAAATATGTTGTCTAAGAGTATAAAAAGTACAAGTATAACTAACCAGAGCTGTCCATTCCAACAAGTTTACATTTTTGGAGGCGACATGCTCGGCAAGCACATCTAGCATCTATAACAATAATAACTAAATTCATTTTTATTATCTAAATCATTTTGATAATCAAAATAAAACAATATTTAGTTTAACGTATAAAAATTTTTAAACTACATACTGCGATCAACAATACAAGTGCCACCGCGTCGGCATTGGAACACTTGATTGTAAGTAACGGCTCGTCGAAAAAAAGCATTGCAGCCACGACATGACAGAACGCCATAATGATAACCATCAGCTTGATCTCCGCAGACGCTGCATAATTCAGCTCCTTAAAAATTGATTTTTATTCTACATACATATAGGGAGTCTTTTTTCTTTTATAAAGTTTTTTTTAATGATCAACAATTATTAGTTCCTTCATTTATATAATGTGTATTTTTGGTTTAGTTTTATTTCCATTTATTCACTTATTTTCACATTTTTTTTGTTTTTTAAATTGTTTGTCACTCATCTCGTCATATTCTGTTTGTAAAAATTAGAAAGTTGAGATAGCTTTATTCTTTTAAATCAATGTTTCCATATAAAATGTGATAATCTTTAGCATTATTTTTTAATTTAACTCACGCGAAGTATGTGCTGTTGGCTCGGCAGCATTCATTGTAATGATATCAATAGCATAAATTTTATAATTAATTACTTATCGATTAATTCGACATAATATGTTTTGTATATAAAATAAGTTTTAAAGGCACTATAAAGTTATGTTTTTATGTAAATTAGTAATTTTTTAATAAACAAAATTACTGATGACATATACGTTTTTCTTATTTTTATATATCTAATTTAATTTAAAAAACTTATATAAAATTATAATTAAAATTTTCAAAAATCATCATTTTTTTTAATACTATCCATATATCATATGTAAAAAATTTTAAAATGAAAGTGCATAAGGCCATAAAAAATTTTTAAAAATATTTTTACTATTGGATTATGAGATAAGTAATTATTGATATAGCAAATCCCAGTCAAACTCATCCTTTGTGGTGACGCGACATATTCCAAGTGTACCTATGAAAGTTGTCCTATTGAGAAGTGATTCGATTTTTTGTACTTCCTCGTGTCTAGTGTTTCATTGACAGCAACTATTTTTTATGAAATGAACATGGTATAAAATTTTTTTATGTAATAGTTTTTATAAATGCATAAGAATATTCATTATAACTAATTAAATTTTTTAAATAACTTTTTGGGGGATGCTAAAAAATTGTAAAATTTTTTTGTAAATATTCAAATTTTAAAAATTTTTTAAATAACTTTTTGGGTTCATAGCCCGGTGGGGCCGTTTTTTGGAATAATAGTTGGATTCGGAATAATCGATTGTGGAGATTGAAGTGGTTTTTTTGTTCCAGGTTAGGTTGTTATTAGAGCCAAACATTTCGGGAGTTGCGTACGCGGCTGCTGCGAATTTTCTAGTTTTTAATACTAAAACGATGTTGTTAAAATTTCAAATTTTTAGCACTTTTTAGCGCAAAAAAGAGTTTAAAAAATATTTATTTGGCATCATTTGACATTTACTGAATAGGGTTAAAGAATGTAAATAGTAAAATTTTAAAAATGTAAATAGTAAAATCAAAAATGAAGTATCGAGAAAAAAAAAGAAAAGGCAAATATCAAGCTCAAATTACTAACATTACACATTGAATTTAAATTTAAATTCATAATAAACGCATAATTTAAATACGTGACCATTCACAAGAATCAGTTTTAAAAATTTAATTTTACACATTAGTTCATTGATTCATTTAATGTTTGTGTGATCATAAGATTAACTATTAATAAAACGTTTTATTCACTTTGAGTATGTATAAGGAATAAAAAGTAATTACATGATGTGTATAGTAGCGAAAAAATGTGCATACAGAATGACTAGAATGTTCTTGCACAAATTTTTTCGACTTAAATTTTAGTAAAAATAGTAAAAATTTTTGGCATATTGTACCATTATGTTATAATCTAATTTGTAGCGCGTGAATTCTTACAAAATATTTTCATTTGTTTTTCGCTATCATTTTCACTTTTCGAAAAAATAAGCTAGAAATGCATGCGAACTGCTCGAAAATGAGCGCCAAACATCGGAAAGGACATGGAAATTTCTAAACTAACTGTTTATTATGCCATTAAGCGATACAAAAAGATGGATACGACCGCTGAGAGAAGCCGCTGTTGAAGACCTAACACCGTTACGATTCCCAAAAACGAATCCAAAAAACGTAAATAAGTCACGTTGCTGAATTTATTAGAATTACTGTAAGCGAACGAAATGAATAATCTATGTAATAAAAAATCTATGATTAAAAGAGTGTGTACAAGAAATTTCTGATCAACCTGTATACGCTAAATTAAATGTTATAATTTTAAATAAACAAATATAAAAAATAATGCACGCTCGACATTGATATATATAAAAATAATCAGGTACAAAAAAAATTTGTTAATTTGTAAAAATATTTTGCTTACTAAACTCAAAAATTTATAGATAAATTGAATAAAAACTGAAATAATGAAATCATTATATTGAAGAAGCGATTAATTGTTGACAAAAATATGAAAGACGTATTATTAAGTTGGTCAAGTTTTGATACAATTTTATAAAAACTTAAACTTTTTACAACAATAATGGATCGTTTTCATCAATATATTCGCCATTCTTCTGGGCGAAAAGGTCAGCCGGACCCGTTCGACTTCGTCATTTTGCGTGAAGTGGCGTCTGCGCAAGAATTGCTTCAGAGATCTGAACAAGTGATAATCCGATTTTTGCGCGATGTCTAGGCTATATGGCGAGTGCTTGAAAACTTTTCAGCCCAATTCCTCGAGCTTGACGCGCGTGTGTATGGTTTCGCGTTGTCCTGCTGGTAACAAACTCAACGCCCTGCAATGCTGCAACGCTGCAATTCGGCTTGTACGCGATCTAGTTGGGAGCAGTAGACCTTTGAGTTGATAGTGTGACCGCGTGGAAGCAGCTCCCAATAGACCGGACCCAACACCGACAACCAAACATAACTTCTTTTGATGTAGATCGGTTCGAGACGGTCGCACTTTGCCCTGACGTGAGCTGAGCCACTAAAATTTGGCTTTTTGGTTATCGTACAAGATCCACTTCTCATCACACAGGTGACGATTCGATCCAATCCTTCATGGCTGAATTTGTGCAGCACCCAATTGCAGTCGGAAATTCGCCAAATTTTTTGCCTTTCGTTGAGCTTGTGTGGGACAGTTTGATCATGTATGCTGTTTTTGCCCAATTTGTAAAGATGATGAGCGATGGTATTTTTTGAAGATTGGAAGTTAACGGCCAATTTGCGCGTGGTCTGTGTTGGATCGGATTCGATGGAGCGGAGCAGTACCCATTTATTAATGATCGAGGATCGTCTGGAACGTGCCTCGTCTTTTCGATGTGTATTGCCAGAACGAAATTTCGCGAACCAGCGGCGACATGTGATATGGGTAGTTGCCTTTCTGCTTAATGTAGCGCAAATGTTCCGGGCTGCCTCGGCTGCATTGTATCTCTGCTTGAACTAGTGAAACATGAGCATGCGGATTTTTTGACGATTTTTTGACCTAATGAGCTTCCTTTGAAAACTTATAACTTTACAATAAATTAAACTAAATTGAACTTTTATATACTAAAATGTTTACAAGTAAACGGGTTTTCAAACCATATATTCATCATACCTAATGATAATAAAAATTATCATTGATAATAAAAATATTTTATTCACGTATAAACACATGTGTATCAAAACTTTTTGACAAATCTAATATATATGTATGTTATAATGATAACGAAATGACAACAACAATTGACATCTTGATATTTTAGTGAAATAGGAAAACAATAGAAAATAAATATGTACAGATAGCATAAATTCCATTTTATGCACTACGTTTGCGCACTTATTATTATTATTATTATTATTATTATTATTATTATTATTATTATTATTATTATTATTATTATTATTATTATTATTATTATTATTATTATTATTATTATTATTATTATTATTATTATTATTATTATTATTATTATTATTATTATTATTATTATTATTATTATTATTATTATTATTATTATTATTATTATTATTATTATTATTATTATTATTATTATTATTATTATTATTATTATTATTATTATTATTATTATTATTATTATTATTATTATTATTATTATTATTATTATTATTATTATTATTATTATTATTATTATTATTATTATTATTATTATTATTATTATTATTATTATTATTATTATTATTATTATTATTATTATTATTATTATTATTATTATTATTATTATTATTATTATTATTATTATTATTATTATTATTATTATTATTATTATTATTATTATTATTATTATTATTATTATTATTATTATTATTATTATTATTATTATTATTATTATTATTATTATTATTATTATTATTATTATTATTATTATTATTATTATTATTATTATTATTATTATTATTATTATTATTATTATTATTATTATTATTATTATTATTATTATTATTATTATTATTATTATTATTATTATTATTATTATTATTATTATTATTATTATTATTATTATTATTATTATTATTATTATTATTATTATTATTATTATTATTATTATTATTATTATTATTATTATTATTATTATTATTATTATTATTATTATTATTATTATTATTATTATTATTATTATTATTATTATTATTATTATTATTATTATTATTATTATTATTATTATTATTATTATTATTATTATTATTATTATTATTATTATTATTATTATTATTATTATTATTATTATTATTATTATTATTATTATTATTATTATTATTATTATTATTATTATTATTATTATTATTATTATTATTATTATTATTATTATTATTATTATTATTATTATTATTATTATTATTATTATTATTATTATTATTATTATTATTATTATTATTATTATTATTATTATTATTATTATTATTATTATTATTATTATTATTATTATTATTATTATTATTATTATTATTATTATTATTATTATTATTATTATTATTATTATTATTATTATTATTATTATTATTATTATTATTATTATTATTATTATTATTATTATTATTATTATTATTATTATTATTATTATTATTATTATTATTATTATTATTATTATTATTATTATTATTATTATTATTATTATTATTATTATTATTATTATTATTATTATTATTATTATTATTATTATTATTATTATTATTATTATTATTATTATTATTATTATTATTATTATTATTATTATTATTATTATTATTATTATTATTATTATTATTATTATTATTATTATTATTATTATTATTATTATTATTATTATTATTATTATTATTATTATTATTATTATTATTATTATTATTATTATTATTATTATTATTATTATTATTATTATTATTATTATTATTATTATTATTATTATTATTATTATTATTATTATTATTATTATTATTATTATTATTATTATTATTATTATTATTTATTATTATTATTATTATTATTATTATTATTATTATTATTATTATTATTATTATTATTATTATTATTATTATTATTATTATTATTATTATTATTATTATTATTATTATTATTATTATTATTATTATTATTATTATTATTATTATTATTATTATTATTATTATTATTATTATTATTATTATTATTATTATTATTATTATTATTATTATTATTATTATTATTATTATTATTATTATTATTATTATTATTATTATTATTATTATTATTATTATTATTATTATTATTATTATTATTATTATTATTATTATTATTATTATTATTATTATTATTATTATTATTATTATTATTATTATTATTATTATTATTATTATTATTATTATTATTATTATTATTATTATTATTATTATTATTATTATTATTATTATTATTATTATTATTATTATTATTATTATTATTATTATTATTATTATTATTATTATTATTATTATTATTATTATTATTATTATTATTATTATTATTATTATTATTATTATTATTATTATTATTATTATTATTATTATTATTATTATTATTATTATTATTATTATTATTATTATTATTATTATTATTATTATTATTATTATTATTATTATTATTATTATTATTATTATTATTATTATTATTATTATTATTATTATTATTATTATTATTATTATTATTATTATTATTATTATTATTATTATTATTATTATTATTATTATTATTATTATTATTATTATTATTATTATTATTATTATTATTATTATTATTATTATTATTATTATTATTATTATTATTATTATTATTATTATTATTATTATTATTATTATTATTATTATTATTATTATTATTATTATTATTATTATTATTATTATTATTATTATTATTATTATTATTATTATTATTATTATTATTATTATTATTATTATTATTATTATTATTATTATTATTATTATTATTATTATTATTATTATTATTATTATTATTATTATTATTATTATTATTATTATTATTATTATTATTATTATTATTATTATTATTATTATTATTATTATTATTATTATTATTATTATTATTATTATTATTATTATTATTATTATTATTATTATTATTATTATTATTATTATTATTATTATTATTATTATTATTATTATTATTATTATTATTATTATTATTATTATTATTATTATTATTATTATTATTATTATTATTATTATTATTATTATTATTATTATTATTATTATTATTATTATTATTATTATTATTATTATTATTATTATTATTATTATTATTATTATTATTATTATTATTATTATTATTATTATTATTATTATTATTATTATTATTATTATTATTATTATTATTATTATTATTATTATTATTATTATTATTATTATTATTATTATTATTATTATTATTATTATTATTATTATTATTATTATTATTATTATTATTATTATTATTATTATTATTATTATTATTATTATTATTATTATTATTATTATTATTATTATTATTATTATTATTATTATTATTATTATTATTATTATTATTATTATTATTATTATTATTATTATTATTATTATTATTATTATTATTATTATTATTATTATTATTATTATTATTATTATTATTATTATTATTATTATTATTATTATTATTATTATTATTATTATTATTATTATTATTATTATTATTATTATTATTATTATTATTATTATTATTATTATTATTATTATTATTATTATTATTATTATTATTATTATTATTATTATTATTATTATTATTATTATTATTATTATTATTATTATTATTATTATTATTATTATTATTATTATTATTATTATTATTATTATTATTATTATTATTATTATTATTATTATTATTATTATTATTATTATTATTATTATTATTATTATTATTATTATTATTATTATTATTATTATTATTATTATTATTATTATTATTATTATTATTATTATTATTATTATTATTATTATTATTATTATTATTATTATTATTATTATTATTATTATTATTATTATTATTATTATTATTATTATTATTATTATTATTATTATTATTATTATTATTATTATTATTATTATTATTATTATTATTATTATTATTATTATTATTATTATTATTATTATTATTATTATTATTATTATTATTATTATTATTATTATTATTATTATTATTATTATTATTATTATTATTATTATTATTATTATTATTATTATTATTATTATTATTATTATTATTATTATTATTATTATTATTATTATTATTATTATTATTATTATTATTATTATTATTATTATTATTATTATTATTATTATTATTATTATTATTATTATTATTATTATTATTATTATTATTATTATTATTATTATTATTATTATTATTATTATTATTATTATTATTATTATTATTATTATTATTATTATTATTATTATTATTATTATTATTATTATTATTATTATTATTATTATTATTATTATTATTATTATTATTATTATTATTATTATTATTATTCCTCATGATGTAAAAGTCACGAATCAACATTTTTGAAAGCGAAATTTGCAAAAATTTCAACTTTAACTAACTTTTTAAGGACCATAATTCTATGTTAAATAGATTGTTTTTAGTTTTTCAGTTTAGATTTGAATTCTTTATAAAATATTTTTAAATCAAATTCTATAGTAACTTCAATTAAAAGCAAAGTTGCTTTTTATTTATTGAGTGATTTTACTTCTTCAACTATAATTTTTTTCTAAAATAAAAAATAGATTTAAAAGCAATCAAAGTGATTTTGCTAAAATTAAAGTATTGATCAGAGTTGAAAAATCTGGAATCTCTCTGGTCATATTGGCTCTGATCATATTGGCTTTTTTACTCTTTGCCAACCTCCGACATATGTATATAGAAACGCCTTATTTACAGAACTTAAAGTAAATAATTATAATTTTACTTGTTAAATTGTATGGTACTTTTTTTATATTCAAATATTTTGTAAAAAATAATGTTAATCGGAAATTATGTATATTTTAGAAGTTTTAAAAAATTGCATGCATAATTATTGTAGTCTAAATATCGGTTACAAGTTTCTTAGAAAGCAAATATTTAGTAAAATATTAAAAAAAAAGTTTTAGAAAAAAAATAAAATCAACTTTAAAAAATCAAATTTTTTAAAACATTTTTTTATTTAAGAATTTTTTCAAATTGAATTTTTATTTGTTAACAAAAAATGATAATTGTGATTGGAATGAAATTAAAAGACACATTATGGAGAAATCTATGAATTGCAAAATTGCATATATATATATATATATATATATATATATATATATATATATATATATATATATATATATATATATATATATATATATATATATATATATATATATATATATATATATATATATATATATATATATATATATATATATATATATATATATATATATATATATATATATATATATATATATATATATATATATATATATATATATATATATATATATATATATATATATATATATATATATATATATATATATATATATATATATATATATATATATATATATATATATATATATATATATATATATATATATATATAGATTATAAAAAATGAAAACGAAAAGACACAAAAAAATCATCAATTGATGAGCTACATCATATATGTATGTAAATAATTACATTTACATTAAAATGTAAATAAAAAAATATTATATAGAGATCAAGCTTATTGAGTTAAAACAAAGAAAAAAATATTAAAAAACATACATATCAGCGATATAATCGGATTTTCATATATTTTACATATACCTTACATATAAAAGGGTTGTCGTTAATTTGTAATGTACAGAATATGGCAAAAAAGTGATAAAAAAGAATTCAGCATAAAAGATTTAACAAAAATGAAGAAATGTTCAAAAAATTATGCAATACATTATTAATCTCTTCACAAAAGTGCAACTTGAAGAGATGTCCTGTTTTTTTCCTCTACTGTTATATTAACGTCGCTGAAAGGAAAGCTGCGAATGATGGCCAAACTCAGGCACTGTCTTAAAACAGTAACATTCTAGTAGTTTTAAAGCTGTGGGCATTAGTTGCTTTTTCATTTGTGGGCTAAAACATATATTGTAAGCGTTTTGATAACAAACAAATTACTAAGATCTTGATAATCAAATTAAAAAATAGAATTTTAAAAATCAGTCGCGAAATAAAACTTATTACAAAAATTATTATTACGAAATTAAATTCCACTGAAGTTATTATTTTAATATAAAATATAATATTTGTAATATTTCTTTTTTTAGTTAATTTAATAGTCAAGGCAAAATTTTTTACCCATTTCTTTCACACTTTTCAAATTTATTTTTTCTACCTGTTGTGTATGTGAAAAAGGTAACTTCCGTGGCAGGACTTGAACCTGCGACCAACGCTTAACCGGAGCGCTGCTCTACCGACTGAGCTACACGGACCTTGATCACATACTTAGAATTTCTTCTTATAACTCCGTCACAACATCTCCCCGTTCAAGATGTTAATAGATGCAACCACAAAGATGTGGAAGGTCACAGGACTAGATCCCCGGACCAGCTTAGCACCAATGGCAATACATTGAAATACAAGCATTTTACGCATAATAGAATTGCGCGACCAACTACCGGAGTGGTTTTTTTTTTAGAATAGAAAATCCGGACTTATGCTTGGTTCAACATTACGCGCGGCCTAAGGGAAGCTGACCACTAACTTCCCGGCCAAATACCGGCTTACGGCGCTACCCAGCGGCACGGAGTTCGAGATGATGACGCTTGACGCGCCATCTCATCCTGATCGCCAAATGTTGTGTATGTGAAAAAGGTAACTTCCGTGGCAGGACTTGAACCTGCGACCAACGCTTAACCGGAGCGCTGCTCTACCGACTGAGCTACACGGACCTTGATCACATACTTAGAATTTCTTCTTATAACTCCGTCACAACACTACCAATAACAACAAACAAATTAGTGAAGGTATGCTCCATCATTATCTACGACATCTTGCCATATTTTTGGCAAACAGTTAATTCCACGAACGTAGAAGTCAGAGGAACGAGAATCAAAAAACGCCGCCAAGTCGCTTTTTAGATGCTCTTCGTTGTCGTATTTTTTCTCACGGATGTGATTGCTTAACGACAAATAAAGGTGGTAGTCAGAAGGCGCAAGATCTGGGGAATATGGTGGATGTGGAAGAATCGTCCATCCAAGTTCCTGGATTTTTTTACACGTCTTCTTTGCAACATGAGGTCGTGCGTTGTCGTGCAAGAGGAAAACTTGGTCTTGTTTTCCTTTCAATTTTGAAGCCAGTCGATCGAGTTGGGCACATTAATACTCTGCGGTAATCGTAGTTTCAGATGGCAATAATTCCCAATAAACAATTCCTTTCATGTTCCACCAAACACTAAGCATGACCTTCTTCGGATGGAAATCGAGCTGATTTTCCCGGACTGAGCCACTGGCGCTTGTGTGTATAATTAGCATAGAGTACCCACTTCTCATCGCCAGTAATCACATTTTTGAGCCAATCGAATGTGGAAAGTCAAAAGTTGTACACATACTCGAACGCGCTGATTTTCTTGGGCGGCCGACAATTGATGGGGTACCCAAGCGCCAAGTTTTGTGACTTTTCCGAGTTGATGCAAATGACGATCAACCCTCTTTTGGTCACACTCAAGAAGCTCTCCAAGTTCACGTGTAGACAGACGTGGCTCCTCTTCAATTAATTCCAAAAGACGTTCATCATCTAGTTGACTGGGTCTTCCAAGATGCTCTTTATCGTCGATTTCGAACACACCATTTTTGAATTTATGAAACCAATTTTTTGCGGTATCATAGGAGACCGTGTCCTCGCCAATCGAATCGCAAATGTTTCGTGCTGCGTCCGTCGCTGTATGGTGTAAACGAAACTCGTAAAGAAGAAGGGTCCGAATCTGTCGTCTGTCGAGCTCGATTTTCTCCGCCATTTTGAACAAAAATTGCGATCCAAAAGTTCGTTCGATAGCTTAGATTGCGCTGCTTATATATCTTATAAAAGAAATTTTCTAGATGCTTGCAGAATATTGCAAATATTGCAGTAAACACTTGAAGCGGATGGGTAAAAAATTTTGCCTCAACCTAATAATTTTAAAATTTTATAGTTTTTTAAGCGAAGGTTTTAAAATACATAAAAATATTGTTTTTAAACATTTAAATATCTTTACCTCCAAAATATGTACATATAAAAAAGTACGGCGTGATGTAAGTAGTATAGAAGATAGGTAATAAAAAACAAAAATAAAAATAGATGAGTTTGATCGACGTTAAACACAGCTTGATAAAGACGAAATGCATAGTTTGGTACATTTAGCAATACAAATGTGCTATAAAAATTTTTTTATATCTGAACAAATTTAGCGATTTTTGCACTAAAAAAGTATATTTCACTGATTTGTATTATGTCTAACTAAAAAAAATTTCAAGTATAATATAAAATTTGGTCCAGTTTTGGAAGGACAGGACCAAAATTTGCGAAATAACCAACTCGGTATTAAAAAAATTAAATGTTTAATGCTACTTTCTGTATTTTTATTTTTGCGAAAACAAATTGAAAAAGTTCATTCTACAAATTGATTTTGTGTAAAAAATCGAGGATATAGAGAATTTTATCCCGCAAAATCAAAATTTCATCAAAAATTTTAAAAAAAATCACAAAAAAATTCTTTTTTCAGGCAAATTTGAGAGATTATTTTCTATTTTTGACCCCGTCGGGATGGAGGGGGAGAGAATCCCCTTTTGTCCACCATTATGGTTCAATTATATGACCCGCTAAAATAAAAATAAACTTAAAAACATTAAAAAAATTTTCTTTGTGGATCGGCAATATATATTTATAAAATTTATTACTAATGACTAAATAACTTTAAGAAATTATAATATTATAAATAATTTTGGTTTATTTAAAAAAGTAGTAAAAATAAACCTTGTGACAATGAGTAGCGAGCGACTGAGCGTCAAATCAGAGGATTTCAGTTTACCTCCGGTCGAACGCGATGATGCGGTAGTTTGGTTTGACATATGGTTTAAGCTTATAGTTTGATTATGATTTGTAGTCAATTGACTTTGTTGGCTTAACAAAAAATTTTTTGTTGTTTGTTCTTCCTAAATGACATAATTTTATTTGCAATTTTACTCAATAATTTTTTTGGATTGGAACAAATAAATAATATACAAAATTGGGCGATTTGGAGCTAGGATTTTTTTGCAAAATTTAATTTCCAACCAAATTGTAAAGAAAAAATTTATTCGATATCTAACTTATGTAATTAATTTCCGAATTTGATAATTATTTGCCAGTTTCTTCAAACAGTTAATATTGACTCAAAATTGACTCAATTTTTTATTTGCTTTTCGATAAAATTTTATTTAACAACTTAAATTATGCTTGTTATAATGAGTTTTATTCTAATTTTCAACTAAAAAGTCGTAATAATTTAAAATAGGCTTGATAACTATAATGATAACAAAATCAAATCAAGGTGCAATTGTACAAAACGAATTATAAATATGATTACAAACCGTTACGTTTTGTTGAGTTTGATTATGATTTTCTGCTCCGTCAGGTACTCTTAAAAAACGTACACGCAATACGCCAGACGCATAAATTTTCATACACTGCCGATAACGATAAATGCTTAAGCTGTTGACCACCATAATCAAAAAAGAAGGCACAACTGTACACAAAATTGTATCCAGGAGCGAAAAGAAAATGTGCAATTCACGTAAATTATATCTACATATATGTACATATTTGTAATAATTTTATCGTTATAGTTATTTTTGACTAAATTTTGTCTATTTTCTTATAGTTTCACACTCATATTTAAATTTTTTTAGTGAAACCGATTAATGTAAATGATTATTATGTATACAAAGTAGATGAAAAATTTATTGTAAATAATTAAATTTAAATAACACATTTCTAAAAAATTTTAATAAACTTTAATTTCAATTTTTTCATAAATATTAAAAAATATTTTTTCATCGTAAAAGAAAGAAATTTTAATATTATTTTATTTTTAAATTCTTCATAATTTTTTACATATACATAGTTGCATCAAAAATAGGCACTTTTACAAAAAAAAATGCTAAAAAAATTTACAATTTGAAGCATTTTATTTAAAATTTCAGAATTTTATCGAAATTTTTTTTTATAAAGCTAAAAAATTATTACAAATCTTTATAAAAGTAATTATTTTTAAAAATAATTGAGTATATGTATGTAAAAAATAATTGAGAATCCAAAAATAAAATAAAAATTATAAAACATTGACTCTTTTATGAATTAAGATTAAATTTAAAAAAAAGACTTTGTAGCCACCTTGTATATGTTACGGGAAATTATGTTGCACGACCATATACGTATTTTCCCGGCCATATACGTATCTCCACGGCCAAATACATATCTTCCCGGCCATATACGTATATTCCCGCCAATTCCCACAACATATAAGATTTTTTTTCACATTTGATTATATTTTGTTTTTTATTCACTTTTAAACGACATATTTTTACATTTTTTTCAATTTTTATGACGTTATCATTCTTTTAATTGTTTTTAAGTAACTTTTTTCTCAATTGAAAACAAAATTTAGATGAATGTAAAAAAAATCTTATAAGGCCGGGAAAATACGTATATGACCGTGCAACATATTTTCTCGTAACATATATACTTATTTTTGATAATTAAATTTATAAAAAATTTACTCGCCGAGTTGAACCCCCGAATTAAGTCCACAATAACTGGAACCATCTGCAGTAGGCTCCAAGCCCGCGAAAACAAGGCACCAACCGTAAAGCGTTGAGCTAAATAATACTGTACAGATGACAAGATTTCTTGCAAACTTCTTGTTACAGACTCTTCTTCGAATTCCTGAAATAAATAACGAATTTCAAAATTCGGTATTATATTTCCTGAAGATTTTTTACCAGGTCGAAAAAGAACAATGCCTCGATCAATCGATACCCATGAGATCATCCAAACGCAAATAAAATCGCAAGAATGAGCCATAAATGTAAGAATTTTACAACCAATTAGTGAATTTGAATAAATCGGAAAATCATCGCTAAAAGTTGAGTCTAACCAAGTAAGCATTACGGTTGAAAGAAACAGACACCCGCATATGGATAATGTGCAAAGATAAATGTTTGATGTCAATCGCCGAAGCCAATAGTTTGTTCTAAAATTATATAACTTTAGATATTATTTTTGTGTCAACTTTTATACACGGTGTTTCAAATTGGTGCCGGATTTGTTCTTGTTATAAATTTTATATTTTGGATCCGATTTGCAAAATTTTTTTTTGTTTGATTCCCAAGACTGGGAGAATTTGTCTGCCACCAAACTTGTTCATATTGGTTCTAATTTACAAATTTTATAATTATTTGAACTTTTTCAAAAATACAGGCAAAATCATTAAAATTTGTAACATAATGATTGACGCGTCCTAATCATCGAGCCTTTATTAAACAAAGCCTTTACTAACAAATTGTTTAATAAAGGCTCGATGATTAGGACGCGTCAATCATTATGTTACAAATTTTAATGATTTTGCCTGTATTTTTGAAAAAGTTCAAATAATTATAAAATTTGTAAATTAGAACCAATATGAACAAGTTTAGTGTCAGACAAATTCTCCCAGTCTTGGGAATCAAACAAAAAAAAATTTTGCAAATCGGATCCAAAATATAAAATTTGATTTAAAGTGAGGATAAGGTTAATCATAATGAACATTATTTAACCTATTACTCTAATTTTGCGTGTATAAGGCCAGGTGTTTTGAACCAAATTTAAATTCGCGCCAATGAGTTCATTCTGTTGTATCGGATCTGTTGGGGTCCAAATTTTGTGCCGGCCTTTGTTTCGGTTTCATAAAAGTGGGCACAAAATTTGGACTTGCTTGGATCAAATACAACAGAATGAACTCATTGGCGCCAATTTAAATTTGGTCTAAAATACCCGTTCTTATAAACGCGAAATTAATTAAGGTAAATGAAATTTTAGCAAAATTCAGATTGAAAAATTGAGTCAATTTCAAATTAATTTTACCCATTTTTCACCTTTAAAAATATTGTCAAAAAAGTTCAAATGATTATAAAATTTGTAAATCAAAATCAATCTGGACAAGTTTGATATCAAACAAATTCTCCCAGTCTTGTAAATAGAACAAAAAATTTTTTTTGCAAATTGGATCCAACAGGTTTGGGTTCGTTAAGTGAGCACGCGTATATACTGCAGCGGCAAGCTTAAGAATGTTCCGACATGTTAGTTTTATAGAGTTATTTTTTAGAATTTTTTTAACTAAAATACTGAGATCTCTAAAATCCTGAGCGATACCTAAAGTATATTTGAATACCTAAAGTATTCTTGAATACTTAAACTGCAATATGGTTTTTTAAAACAAAAAAAAATTAAGACTTTTTAAACATGGAATGCCAAAATATTAGCTTGGCAAAAAAGTACTTCGACAAAATTTAACTTTTTTTTCAATTATTTATAACTTTATTCAGAACAAATAATTTTAAACAATATATTCACCGTTGACATCAATAACTTTTACCCATTTATCAGGTAAAGCACCTATGCCTTTTTCCCAGAATTCAGAGGACTGAGATAAAAAAAAGTTGTCGACTGCCATTTTGAGGTCGTCATACTTGTCGAACTTTTTTCCGTGCAAATAATGCTTGAGTGGTCGGAACAGGTGGTAGTCAGAAGGCGCAATGTCCGGTGAGTACGGCGGATGGGCAACCGTGTGCCAGCCAAGTTCGGTTAATTTTTGGCGGGTGAAGGAAGCAACGTGTGGTCGAGCATTGTCATGGAGCAAGTGAACTGTTGAACGTCTTGGACGTTTTTCTTGCATTGCATCAGCCAATTTCTGGAGCTGATCGATGTACACAGAAGCTGTGACAGTCATGCCTACGGGCAGCAACTCGTAGTAGATCGGTCCCTTCGCATCCCACCAAACACACAGATGATCTTCAAGGCTTGTATCTCCGTTCGCAAAGCGGTTGAACCAATTGTTGACCGTCGCACGATGAACAGTCCCTTCACCAATTATGCTGTTGATATTTGCAGCAGCCGCGCTTGCACTCTTGCTTTGGAGCCACTCGTAGTAGATGATAGCTCGAATATGGTCTTTACTAATCATTAGTGAAAATTAACAAAACTCTGCGCGCGTGTCCTTATATACTCATATAATAATAGTTTCGAGAATGTTCTACAAGGCTATCAAACTTATAAAATTATTTGAATTATTTCCAGAAAATTTTAGAATTTTGAAATTTTTGTCGAAGTACTTTTTTGCCAAGCTAATAGTATTTTTATATACCTTATAAGCATTAACGCCATACAATTGCCAATGATACCGACAAGGCAAAATATGGGGATGAAATGCCGTGCGTAGTATCGAAGAGTTAGAAAAAGCTGATCGTCGCTGTAAAAATCATTGGATTGCTCTTTTATTACAGTCGTATTGTCAAATATTGTTTCATTTTCATTTGTAGATCGAGCAGTCATGAAATATTTTGAATTGGTAGCAGAAGTTATACCTACAATGCTAGGTAATACTGAAAGATCATTGTAAGATGTTGTCGCAGTCGGATGATATTCGTAAGGGAAAGTGCCATAATGTTTGTCATTTACGTTGTTATCGCTCATTGCAATTATAAGCAATTGTCAAAAATATGCTTCGTATTAGAAAAAATAAAACATCATAATTCATTAAAAACCACTAAATTTATTAAAAAAAATATTTTTCTATTTGAAGTAAATGCAACGCAATTAAAATTTATAAATTGATTTGTGTAAATACCTAAAAAATATATACAATAAATTTTAAAAGTTAAAATTAATTTAAAATAGTTCATATTAATTTAACAAAAGATATTCATTAAAAATATATTTTGTTTATATACACGTTTAGAAATATTATAAATACATATTAGAAAATAACTTTTTCCAAATAAAAATTTAAAAAGTGTATAAAATGAGGAAAATAAAAGCCGAGCAATTTTTATAGACTTTTTCTATCGAAAATATTCCATAGGGATTTTTTTTGCAAAAGAAAAGTGAAAATGAATAAGTATAAATTAGGTAAACGCTAAGTTCAATGTTAGAAAAAATTTAATTCTGAATTTTTATTAGAATTGAAAAAAACAAATTAAAAGAAGACAAGATGAAAAAATAATCGACTAATATGAATAATTAAAGTGTAAAAAGCAAATTATGAAAAATTAATATTTATTGAATAAAAAATTTTAAAAAATCTCTGTAGAGAAACAATAATAGCAAGAAAAAAATACAAATAGACAATAATATTGTCAAAGTTAAAAATGATAGATATTTATTTTTTATAATTAATATTAAGATGAAAACGCATTATTAAAAAAGTATTTAAATTGGCTCAATTTTATATAAAAATATAGTAAAGAATAGATAAAAATATAGTAAATAATACATAATTGTACACTTGCACATAAAATAATTTTTAACAACACTGAATGGCTTTTTTTTATCATAAATTTTTTAAGGAATAAAAATTGCTTATAAAATTTTACGTAAAAAAGTATAAGATTCGTTGAACTAAAAAATTGGAAACAAACACATAACAGCTGATACATATATATGGACAAAGCTTACTTTTTGCTAAAAAAATATTTTTTTATTTAACCAAAAATATTATAAAAAGATTAGAATAGAGATTTTTTATTTTATTTCTATTTTTAGTATATTTAAATAAAAAAAATGATAAAAAAACTATACATCTATAACATAAGTTTGTTATAAATGAAAAAAAAACAATTGTTTTATTCCAAGTAAATTTTTTTAATTAACATTAACATACAATTCATTAAATTAGTTTATTTTTAATTTTGTTCTATTTATAAAAAATTATAATTAATGGACAAATAAAATACGTAAATATAGTTTGTTAATTTTGGTATTTTTCAAATATATGTATTTTCATCTAATTTAAAGAAATTTTTATTCTTACAATTAGTAACTTGTTATGATACATATGTTGTTTAATTTTATATAACAAACTTTTTGTACAAGTTGGACTAAATGGAATAACATAAAAAACTGCAAAATCTTATATATTAAGCCGATTCAGCATTTTTTTATCTTACATCCTGCTTAAAATCGATTATCAACTTACAGAGTTCAAAAACTTATTCTGTAATAAATATTTTTCTAATTTGTTTCAAATGGTATATATAGTATGTTTATAAATGTTTTATTTCCAGAAGTGAGCGTGAAAAAGTGCGCGCTTTGATAATTTTTTACTGCTCAGACACGATTTCGCGAAAATGTGCTCTTCTCCGACGAGCATTGAACAAGTTTACACGATATAGTGCTTTCTCGTGTATCTTCGAAAGCCAACAGAAAAGAAAAAATGGTCTCAAGCATCCAGAAAAAAGATATGCAAAAATGAAAAATGTAAAAAATGCAATTTCTGCAAAACTCATTTTTTCGCTTTCATTACCGCATAAGAATGGTCGCCCTACTCCTTAGATTTCAGTCTGTTGACTACTCCATCTGAGAATTTTAAAGGCAAGTTTCCGTCCTATTTCCTACAAAACGGTGGAGTACGATTAAATAGCACGGACCACCCTGTATAATGAAACAACGAACGGAGACCTTTTATATGTTTTTGGATTAAGCGATTTACAACAATTTAAAAATTTATATTTTATATACCAGGATGTCGATCCATACTTTTGAATAAAATTTTCACAAAAATCATGTTTTTTAAATTTGTGCCTTTGTTAAAACTTAATAGCTAAATTAAAAAAATTGTATTCTTAAATTTCGAAATAATAATAAATATTCCGATGATTGAGAAACTTTTTTTAATTTAAAATTTTTTATAAATGACAGAAAAATTTTTTTTAATTTTAAAGGACGCATGAACACCAATATAGATTTACACACAATTTGTTCTAACATTTTTTCTACGATAGATAGAGATGTGGGTTTTTTGCATTTTGTAGAGCGTACTCGATTTGTGGGGGACGTGTTTCAACGATTTTTAAAATTTTCATTTTTAGCATTTTTATAAAGAAAAATGCAACAAAAAGTGCATGTGGCTGAGCATTTTTTTCGGAGAGTGATCCAATAGACTTGAAATTTTTGCTATGAGCTCCCCTTACATACACTATTACACTATATAAATTTGAACCTGATCGATTGGATAGGAGCCGAGTTATGAAACTTCAAAAAACGGCGAAAATGAAAAATTTCCGCATTTTCGTTGAAACACGTCCCCCAAAAATCGAGTACAAAATGCAAAAAAACCCACTTCTCTAATACGTAATAATACGTAATGTGATTATTTAAGAATAGCGAAACAATCAAAAAAAAATTATATGTACGTGTCTCAAGAGAAATCAAGATCTTTTAAGCTTTTGATTTAAAAATAACAAATTGAGAAATTTTGGTATTCAATTCATTTTTTAAAATTTTATTTATGTATTATTATATTATAGAATTATGACATAAACTAATTAATAAAAATGATAAATAATTAATTAAATTTATTAATTTTTGTAAATAAAAATTTAATAAAAAAATTAAAATTAATTATATTTTTAAAAATAAAATAAAGTTGATTTAAAAATTTTGTATGTTTAAATATCTATTAGATTTGTCAGAAAGTTTTGATACACCTGTGTTTATACGTGAATAAAATTTTTTTATTATCATTGTTATGTATAATGAATATATGGTTTGAAAACCCGTTTTCTTGCAAACATTTTGGTATATAAAAGTTCAGTCTAGTTTAATTTATTGTAAAGTTATAAGTTTTCAAAGGAAGCTCATTAGGTCAAAAAATCGTCAAAAAATCCGCATGCTCATGTTTCACTAGTTCAAGCAGAGATACAATGCAGCCGAGGCAGCCCGGAACATTTGCGCTACATTGGGCAGAAAGGCAACTACCCATATCACATGTCGCCGCTGGTTCGCGAAATTTCGTTCTGGCAATACACATCGAAAAGACGAGGCACGTTCCAGACGATCCTCGATCATTAATAAATGGGTACTGCTCCGCTCCATCGAATCCGATCCAACACAGACCACGCGCAAATTGGCCGTTAACTTCCAATCTTCAAAAAATACCATCGCTCATCATCTTTACAAATTGGGCAAAAACAGCATACATGATCAAACTGTCCCACACAAGCTCAACGAAAGGCAAAAAATTTGGCGAATTTCCGACTGCAATTGGGTGCTGCACAAATTCAGCCATGAAGGATTGGATCGAATCGTCACCTGTGTGATGAGAAGTGGATCTTGTACGATAACCGAAAAGCCAAATTTTAGTGGCTCAGCTCACGTCAGGGCAAAGTGCGACCGTCTCGAACCGATCTACATCAAAAGAAGTTATGTTTGGTTGTCGGTGTTGGGTCCGGTCTATTGGGAGCTGCTTCCACGCGGTCACACTATCAACTCAAAGGTCTACTGCTCCCAACTAGATCGCGTACAAGCCGAATTGCAGCGTCGCAGCATTGCAGGGCGTTGAGTTTGTTACCAGCAGGACAACGCGAAACTATACACACGCGCGTCAAGCTCGAGGAATTGGGCTGAAAAGTTTTCAAGCACTCGCCATATAGCCTAGACATCGCGCCATCACGTGTTCAGGTCTCTAGAGCAATTCCTGCGCGGACGCCACTTCATCCAAGATGACGAAGTCGAACGGGCCCTGGCAGATTTTTTCGCCCAGAAGAATGGCGAATATATTGAAAACGATCCATTGTTGTTGTAGAAAATTTAAGTTTTTATAAAATTGTTGAAGTGTATCAAAACTTTATGACCAATCTATAATAGACTTCGCTATATAAGCCTATGTATCTATTTAAATTTTTCATTATTTGATTAAATTATGTGCCTTAAATTTTTTAAATATTGTGGCATCGTAATGATTTTATTTAAAAAAATTGAACGTTCATAAAATTCATAAAAATTGAAACCAATAAAAACTAATATCGATAAATTTGGTATCAAACAAAATCCTAAATTCTTATTAATAGAATAAAAAAATTTTGAAGATCAGTTGCTTCAAAATTAAAAAAGCTACCAAAAACAAAAACAAGGACGAATTTTATATAATCAAGTTCAAGTCGACGTTCGAATATTGAATTGGCCTTCATTCTGTTATTTTTATGTTTGTGAACATTAAATTTAATAAACATCCTCAATAAAGCAGGCCCAACTTGCAGATTAAAAATTATGAGCTCAATTTCGTTCATAACAGAATGAAGACCAAGTAAAAATTCAAAAAATCTTCGAATGGTCGCGTCTATTTACCCGAATTTAGGATAGTTTTTATACATATTTTTCGAATTAGTCAAATAACCGAAACATTTGATGTAAAAATGTACTTTGTTTTAAAAGGCGGTTCAATTAATAACCTAACTTTATTCAATAGAAATTATGTTATAACTTAAATTTTGTTTCTATATTTATATTTCGTATAATAGCAGCCAGTGTTGTTAAATAGGCTGTTTTTTCGTCTCTTCATTTTTCGTTGCCGTTTTCAGTTTTTCGTCTACGTAATTCTCTTTTCATTTTTAAGAAAATTTTTTCAAACGTTCATAACTTGGCCCATATTTAATGAAAAATTTTTTATTCCCTAAAAAACGTAGTTTTCATAATTCATAAATGTCTAATAATGCCAAACGTTTGAAGAAATGCTCTCGTCAAAATGAAAAGAGAATTACGCAGACGAAAAACTGAAAAAGACAACGAAAAACGAAGAGACGAAAAGAAGACAATGCATGAGCCATTTAACAACACTGATGCAGCCAACTTATAATTAGCAATATGAATTTTTAAATAATAGGTTAATACATAATGATATGAATTTACAGTAGTTGTCAAAAAAACGACTCACAGCCCAAAAAAAGTTTCAAGCTCGGAAAAAATGTACTTACAAACTTTTTTTAAATTCACATTTATTATTTTCTTGTAGCAAATTTTGTGCTCTTTCGAATGAGTTATTTGATTTTTTGATAGATTTTGTCAAACGTTTGATATTTGCTTCTAAGTGGAATTGGCCATTTTTAGAGGGTATCAAAAAAACGACTCACTATATCAAAACGAATTCTAAATTGGAAAAAAATCTTCCTATGTTCTAATTAATAAACAAAAAATCAAAATAACTTGTAAAAACAATTGTAGCATTCGTATAAGCCGCACTTTCTTCTATTTTCTTTTTAAAATGGAAAAGGTCGATTTTACATTAAAAATCGACCTAAATCGGAAAAAAGTCTAATTCTGACTCAAATATGCATTGTTCAGAAAAAACTAATAGTGCTTTAAAGAGCACGAAATTCTTCATAATATATTCTATATTTAGAAAAATCGGTCTCCCAGATAAGAAGATCCAATTTTACGATCAAAAAAAGTCAATTTTTAAAGGAAAATACATCTTTTTTGATGCTTTTTTATACTTGGACTTAGAACCATTTTTATTTATAGGTTCCCGGGATCAAATTTATTCAATTTCAAAACATATAATGGAAAATCTAGTGCTCTTTAAGATGACACTATTAGTTTTTCTAAACAATGCATATTCGGAACAAAAAATTTGCCACAAGAAAATAATAAATGTGAATTTAAAAAAGTTTGCAATTACATTTTTTTCAAGCTTGAAACTTTTTTTGGGGGTGATTCGTTTTTTTTAACACCTGCTGTATATGTAATTCGAACGCTGCAAATTTATGACAACTTTTACACAATAAATGCGACAAATTAAAAAAATTCAATAACGAAAAATAAACAACTTGAATGAGTAACAAACCAATTATAAAAGTGCGTGGAATGTGTAGAAAAATAAAGCGGAGCATCACAAATTGGTCGGCAAACTTCGAAAAATAGAATGTATAGCATATATATGTACAAGGAACAACGCAAAATTTACGGTAAAAATACGAGAAATAGAAGAAGTTTAAATAAATAACAAAATGCAAAGGAACACAGAAATACTGATATATGTATAAATAATAAAAAATTACGTTACTAAAATCAAAAAATGTTTACAAATTTGTTGTGAATAGTCAAAATTAATGTTGTTTAAATATGTTTGTAATTTTTATTTTGTTTTTGTATATTTATCTATTGTATTTTCTTTCTAAAATTTTATATTTATTCTATCATCGAATCGTCAAAACAAAAGTTCATTTTAACTCATAATATTACTAAATAATCTTTAATAATTCAAAAGACATCAATACTAATTAATCATGTTTAAAATATAAAGAAAGTGTATAAGCAGATAAATGAAATAAAAAGAAGAACACAAGCAAATGAAATAAAATGCTTTTTTAAAACACTAAAATGGCATGCATTTTTAAGCTGACGCAAAAAATGCGCCAAAATGAGAAACAACACATAATTGCTATGTAAAAAAGTTCCAAAAAAATGAAATCTAACTCGAATATGCAAGTAATTGATTTAAGAAAATATGAAATAACTAAAAAATTTTATAAGCAAATGTTAAAAAAAGGAATGCTGTAATAATTAAATTCTTCATATACAAATGTAAACCAAAATTTGTAGTTTTTTTGTTTTAAATATAAGAAAAAAAAATGTCAGAGCAAGACAATTCGCGAGAAACCTCTTATTTATACATTTTTAAATTAACATATCGAACTTTAGAAATGGTAGCAAGCACCCCGATAAGAAATATTCAATTACATAAAATTTTTAAACAACTGTTCAATTCGATAATAATGAATCAGGGGTACGTCGAAAATGAATTATAAATTTCGGAAATCGGAAATCGAATGGGCAAAAAAAAACAGAAATCGGAAATTTTATTATAAAAATTTTTTTTTACAAAAATCAATATTTTTTAATTGTTAAAATTTCTGATATTTTCGAAAAAATGGACAAAATTTCGGAAGTTGGAAATCGAATATCTGAAATCGGAATTCAGAAATTAATAATTATGTGTAAAATATGTATTTTTATTTAATAATAAATACAAAACAAATATACAAGATAAAGATAAATCCAAATAAAAAAGAATTTAAAATATTTTTAATTTTTTAAAATATTAACATTGTTAACATTAGTTGAATACAATTAAATGCGTGACAATAAAAGATTTAGAATTTACCATTAATTATTAATGCTGAAACTAAGATTTTAATACGTAAAATAAAAATAGCTTCATTTTCTTAATCTTCATTTTTTCTTCCTTTCCTATTTTTTTTTACCTATATTTGGATAAAAAAACGTGCTCTAAGAACTAACTCAATGAAGGGTAAAAAATGCTTTTTGGACGGCCAAAAGATTAGAATTTTTAATAAATTTTAGGTTATTAGTCACCTATGAGAATTTTTTATAAAAATTAAAATTTTTTTTGTAATGATATAATAAAAAATATGAGAGCATATTAGTATTATAGATATTATTATGTTTTTTTACAAATTTAACACATATTAATCTCATATGTATATATTAAAAAAACGTCCAAATGTTGTTAATTTGTTAACATATGCATATAGAAAATACAAGTACGTTAATATTTTATTAGTGCATAACTTGTTTTTTAATTTGAAATATTGCGTTACAAATAAAATATTTTCAAATTATTAAATATTTTAAAGAAAATTTTCGCTTTTTAAGATATGTTTGGCATTTTTGTTTCAATTAGGTTTCTAGGTATAGTGGCTCGTTACAACTGCAAAACATTTAACATAAAGTGCTTTATAAAAAAATTAATGTCTTTTTTATCAAATTTAAAAATAGTTTTAAAATTTGTTCAACGTTTGATGCATCTTACTATTATAATAAAATTTTGTTGCAAAATTTATGACTCAACCCAATATTTCAATACATTTATTAAAGGGCTGCTTTTTGTTACACTTTGCAGACTATTTCAGAATAGGCGGCCCATGAGGGGGCCAATATAGGCAGTTTTTGACAATATATATACAGTTCTTAAGTATAAATTTTTTATAATAAATTAATTTATTTTTTTAATTTTTATTCTTTTTTCATTCATTTTTACAAAAGAAAAAAACATGGAATATTTCTTTTTATGATCAAACGCTTCAGAGACAAGCTCTTGGATATTTCGACCGCCTATTGTCTTGGATCGCCTATTCTATCATGGACCGGCTATTCTGGAATAGTCCTAAATTTTAGCATAATGAAAAATATGATACATATATGTATTTTCCTGTGTTTATGTATACATATGATATTATACCAGTTATTCAATTGAAAATTCATGCTCACAAATTAAAAAGTTGCAAATGCAGTATTTTATCGACAAATCATAATATGTTTGTTACAATTTAAAAAAAGGCAAAAGCATTTGATAAAAAGTCGGCTTTTTTTAAATTGACTAAAAATTTTTGCTTTTCTTCTTTTTCTTAATCTTTTTTTCTTTTATTTGTACTTTTGCTTTTGTTTGGCAATAGTAAAAACATTCGGGTAAAAAGTGTCAATTTTTCACATTTATTATGTTATATTTTTTGCCATAAATGATTTTTAGTGTTTTAGTTTTCTTTTCTTTTATTTTTATTTATTTTTATTTTTTTTTTTTTTGATTTTTGGAATTTCATTTCTGTCAATTTTATTTTTCAATAATCATTTACTATGTTTTTTCTTTGTTATATTACTAATTAAAGAAAAAATTATTCTAAATAATTTTAAAGAAATTTTTTGCATACATAAAAAAACTTATAAATATTAAAATTTAAAAGAAAAAATGCAAAAACGTTTATCATGTGAAAAAACAAACGCGCTACCTAATTAAAAGGCAAGTAATTACTTTTCAACATATGTTACTTTTTCAAAAAAGAATACAATAGTGGACAAAATTATAGACATAATATATATGTTATGGGAATATACGTATTTTCCCAGCCATATAAGATTTTTTAGTTATTTTTTAGAGTGGTATAATGTTTTTTAAATTTCATTTACACAAAAAAAGGAAATTCCATTTCTCACCAGAAAGGCGTGGCGCGACAGTGTTGCTGATCACCTGCGCCACGCCTTTCTGGTGAGAAATGGAAGTTCCTTTCTGGCAAGAATGAAAACGCCACAGCCAGGGCAAACGGCCATACCTTGGTTTCTCATGAAAATAATTGTCTAAATGTGATAAATAAATATAAAATTAAAATGTTATAAGACTAAAAAAAATTCTTGAAAACGCGTAAAATTTCGTAAACGTAAAAAAAACACTAAAAACATCGCTAATATAAAATACGCTAATATAAATAACACGCCGAATAACATTCATTTTTTTATATAAAAAAATAAAAAACAGGAAAAATGGTAAAAAAAAAATTTTTCATAAATATTTTTAAATTTCCGCCATTTTGGGTGAAATCAGCCTTTTCTATTTTACCTCAAAAAAAGTAAAAAATGCAGAAAAGAAATAATCAGAAAAATTGTCAGAAAAGGCATATTGAAAGGCATGCGTCCTTTAAGTATTTTTAAATCAAAAATTCACTTAAAATCATTAATCAACAAACAACATTAAAAAATAAACTGATAAAATGTTATTATTTGTTGGAACAGATGCGGCTCTTATGACAAAGACTATTGCATTGTCGGCTCGACTTTTTGCAATTACATTTGTTCGTATTGTATTTTCCATTGCAATTGCAATGCACCTGCCTCTGTGAAGCTCTAGTGATCGAGTTAGCTCCATCAGCGATACGAAGACTGATTTCATCGTGAGAAATATTGTTGACGCACAAGAATGAACTGCTGCATGGATCGATTTGGTTTCGTGCGTAGGGCTGAGACAAGACTCCATGTTTAGTGCCGACTTTATAAAATCCATTAGTCTCCTTAAAGTCAACACCCATTATGTTTCAAGCGTCTATTTTTGATCGATCTACTGCGGGAGATTTTTCGCTGTTTTCATATTTTATCAAAGCATTTACACGTTGAGTATACGTTTCGGAATCGAGAAAATATTGGCGCTTTTTGTTTATTCTCCATAGAAAAAATTTTTTCTCAAAAATTTTTTGCATTTCTAAAATAAAAAATTTTTTTTCTTTTCTCTATCCAAATCACACTACATAATAAAAATTACAAATATGTATACCTTACCCGTTTTCTTACTACTTAATAAAATTGCTGCATATTTTAAGCAAAATTTTATCTTGAAACGAATTGCCTTTGTTTTTAAATGTATTGAAAGAAAAGCTTAAATTCACGCAAGGAAAAGAAGGAAGACGGGTGACGCAATTCGCCAGCTGCTTGCTGGCACATCAACAGCATGTTCATCTTTTCTTTCCGATAAATACATTGCTGAAAGCTAACTGGCTGCCGGACAAACCAAACATTTTGTAAACTTTCTCGACATCTAAGTTTGAAACCACATGACGCTTTTTTTAAAACAATATTAGATAAAAAAAAAGCAAGAACAACATAAATAATAGTAATCGCAATAAAAATTTTACACAAATATGATAACAAATAATAATAAATTGCTCAATGAAATTTCATTTTTTTATTTTTGATGTTTGTTTAACCTTAAATATTTTTACGACATTTTACCTGCTTCATCCTTTTCACATTCCTTTCTAATTCTCTAATTATGCTTTTTGTGTTAGCTAATTTTGATGTTTTACATTTTAGCTATTTCGTGGCGGTTAAGCCTTTTTATTATTTATTATTTCTTAGAGAAATATTTTTCCGCATAGCAAAAATGAATGCACAAATGACGACCGTTGAAACGGTTACAGTCGTCAGACCACTTAAGGTTGTTTAAAAGTTAAATAGTTTTTACAGTTCATTCTATAGATTAAAATTACTTTTTAATAACGTATTTATTTTTCACATTTTACCATGATTGTTTACAATAAAAAACGAAATATTTTAGGTGATTTCGATGGTTTGCCTAATAGCTTCGTTACTGCTTCTGTTACTGGGCGTATTTACCACATATTGGCTAAAAACGTTTACATATCACACGGGCCTGCTTGTTGAGTGCGTTGAAGATGTAATTGGTGTCGCGCAAAATCCGGTTCCACACGCTCCAATGCCCGGATCGTGCCAACCCCGCCAACACCACTCTTGTGCGTTAGCTAACGATATGCAAAAATTATTAATTATTAGTGATGAAACAAGACCCGGGTATTGGCTTAAAAATTTCTATGCTTTAAGGTTTTTTCAGGTTTGAAGTTTGGTTCGATTTCAAAAAAATTAAAAATTCAAAAGTTCGGTCCGGGTTAGGAAAAAAATTTGGATTCATTTCATTACTATCACAGTATATAGATATTTTGGAAGTCCATAATCAATTTTTTGAGACATTGCCAAATAATTTGAGTTTACTTTAATCTTCTAGTCGAATTCAACTTGTAAACTATCATTATAAATTAATATCATATAATCAATATTGGCAAGATAAATATTTTTGTAGTTTACACAACGCTAGTTTTCATACTTATGATGATTGGCATTCTGGCCACATTGTTTTCCATAACAGCGAATGCGATGGGCCTAAAAAGTGACGACTTGCATCGTAAATTTATGTTCTACAAGTCGGCAACATATGTAACACTTATTGCCGGTTTGTTGATTAATAATTCTAAGTAAAAAATAACTTTTAACTTTTATTATTACTAATTTACGCTCGGGTTTTTGTTTATAACTCTTTTCTTAAAAGACGAAATTTGACATAAACCCATGTAATTAAAACCCATAAAATTCTCTGTTATATTCGATCATTTTTATAGGTTTGTATCGCAAATAAATAAAAAAAATTTAGAAAATCTTTTAAATAATTTTGTAAAGAATTTTGTGCCTTTCGTATACATATCGTAGTCATATTTGAATTTTAGCCAGATTGGAATCTGACCAAAAATTCAAATATTGCTACAATATGTATTTGTTTTTTTAGTTTAATTAAAAAATATATAGATAAAGAAAAAAAACCGAGTGCAAAGCGTTTATCGAACTCTGTATAATTAGAATTCCAAACTAAATTTTTACAGAAACAAAAGTACAAATAATTATAAAGAAATTAATCAGCTGCGTTAATAAACTTAGACAACTTTGACATCTTTGTACTAAAATATCATGATAAATTTCACTCATTTATTGTATTTTTTAAAGAATATTTTCGGAAAAAATAGAAAATTCAAAAAATATAAATCAACTTTACAGTAATTCTGGAGATCATTTCCTTAGTCGGCTTTCCGGTTGTTTTCATGTACATCATTGACGAATTTGGAGTACGGTATTGGGAATTTGATTGGTCTTACGGAGTTGCATTTGGCGCAATGTTGTTTGCTCTTGGTGCTCTTTTGTTATTAATTTGTGATAAAGAGCACGAGGAAGTGTATCACAAAGAGAAAACAATTTATAATCCACCGCCATACTTTGCATAGTTACTTATAGTTCACTTAAAGTTAATTTTTTTCTAATTCATTTTATTCATTATATATCAATTTTTGAAATATTTTTGACAGCCTTCTTATTCTACTAAATTTATAACTTGCAATGTGCCTGAATTTTTCATTTTTTAAATTTCACTTTCCCTCGAAAATATTCTTTATTTTCATTTATGCCAAAATGTCTGGAATTTTTTTTAGTAAAAAATAATGATGAACCCTAATTAATACTCAACTTCGTTTCCGATGTTGTTTTTATTGTAACTTTTCACTGACATTTGCAGCCCGAACAGTTTCGACCCGGACATTTTCTTCCCATACATTTGTAGTCTGGAATCAAAAAAATAAAAAAAAATCTCGATACCGACATTCGCGGTCCAAAAAATCTCGAGATTGGAAAAATCCGGAAATTTTTTGTTTTGTAAATACAATATTTTACTAATTTACATATTTACCTATGTCTGTATACATAAATGATTTTTGTACAGGATTTTTGTCCTTCCTTAATAATTAAATCACAATTATGCAATATTAATCATTTTTAATATTTTTCATAACACATATTTAAAAATAGCGTTTAAAAAACTTTAACAACTTGCATAATTTTGAGATAAATTCCTGGCATACAAGAGATGCGTCGTAAATGAACTTTAAATTTCAGAATTCAAGATTAGAACGCACTCCTTGTACATACATACAGTAGCGTCCAAAAAACTTGGGGCAAGCATCTTTTTATTAAAGATGTCGCTGTTTAGGCCATATATCTTTATTTCTTTGTTATAAACCATATATCAAAAATATTGCTCAGATTGTAAGCTACATTTTGACATCAAATACCCCATATAACAATATTAATAAAAAAAAATATTCATTGATTTTTAAAAGTGAGCCCATTTTTTAGCGTCCAAAAAACTTGGGGCAAATCATTCTTCATCCAATTATGTGGTGACTTCATAGTTTTTTCTTTGTGTCTTTGTGTATTTCTTTGTTTTTTGTAGATGCCAGAAAAAGAAATTGCAGAAGACGTGGAGAAAGCAATTGTGAAGGCCAAGAAATTGGGATCATCGGATCGTGAAGTCGCAACACTTTTTACAATTGGAAAGTCTACCGTCTCTCGTATATTGCGTCGTTTCAAGAAGAAGAAAAGTGTGGTAAAGCTTTCTGGAAGTGGTCGCCCAAAGAAGACATCGGAAAGACAGCGTCGAAGTCCACAGAGAAGCTCCAAAGCAGATCCAAGAAAGACTGCCGTCGATATCGCAAGAAGCAAATGAGCAATTCGGGGTGGATATCAGCCGTCAAACAGCCAGCCGAATCATGGAAGAAGCCAATTTGTTTGCCAGACGTCCAGCAAAGAAACCTCTAATCTCAAAAAAGAATCAGAAAACCAGATTGAAGTTTGCCAGAAAACACCTTGGATGGACATCTGCAGATTGGGCAAAAGTGCTACGGAGCGACGAATCGAAGTTCAATCTTTTCTCATCGGATGGGATTCGTTATGTGCGCAGACGATCGGGAAAGCGTTATGATATTCGATGCCAAGTGCCAACAGTCAAGCATAGCAAATCTGTCATAGTTTGGGGTTAGTAAAAGTAGCTTTTTTGAAGGGTCAACACTTTTCAATCTTTTAGGTTGCTTCTCTCGTGATTGTGTCGGTCCTGTTGTCCGTGTGGAAGGAATAATGGATGCCGTCAAGTACCGTGGAATTCTCGAGTCAACAATGCTGCCTCATCCTGTCGACAGAATGCCACCGGATTGGATCTTTCAGCAAGACAATGACCCCAAGCACATGTCAAAGTTGATGAATGGTGACAAGAAAAAGAAGACATCGGGATGGTTCAAGGATAACAATGTCGTCGTCTTGCAATGGCCAGTGCAGTCACCGGACCTGAATCCTATTGAGCACCTTTGGGAAGAACTGTCGCATCGTCTTCAAGGTCAGAAGTTCAAGAAAGAAGCTGATTTAATGGATGCTATCAGCCGAGAATGGAAGAAAATTCCGATTGAACGTAATATCAAACTTGTTGATTCAATGCCTAGTCGATATGCGGCTGTTATCAAGGCAAATGGTTTTGCAACAAAGTATTAGTTGTTATTTGTTGAAATAAAGAGTTTTTGATTTGATTTATTTAGTTTATTTAGCACATAATTGGATGAAGAATGATTTGCCCCAAGTTTTTTGGACGCTAAAAAATGGGCTCACTTTTAAAAATCAATGAATATTTTTTTTATTAATATTGTTATGTGGGGTATTTGGTGTCAAAATGTAGCTTACAGTCTGAGCAATATTTTTGGTATATGGTTTATAACAAAGAAATAAAGATATATAGCCTAAACAGCGACATCTTTAATAAAAAGATGCTTGCCCCAAGTTTTTTGGACGCTACTGTATAAGCAGTGCCGGGATAGGTCGAGCACATATATATTAGCTTGGCAAAAAAGTACTTCGACAAAAATTTCAAAATTCTAAAATTTTCTGGAAATAATTCAAATAATTTTATAAGTTTGATAGCCTTGTAGAACATTCTCGAAACTATTATTATATGAGTATATAAGGACACGCGCGCAGAGTTTTGTTAATTTTCACTAATGATTAGTAAAGACCATATTCGAGCTATCATCTACTACGAGTGGCTCCAAAGCAAGAGTGCAAGCGCGGCTGCTGCAAATATCAACAGCATAATTGGTGAAGGGACTGTTCATCGTGCGACGGTCAACAATTAGTTCAACCGCTTTGCGAACGGAGATACAAGCCTTGAAGATCATCTGTGTGTTTGGTGGGATGCGAAGGGACCGATCTACTACGAGTTGCTGCCCGTAGGCATGACTGTCACAGCTTCTGTGTACATCGATCAGCTCCAGAAATTGGCTGATGCAATGCAAGAAAAACGTCCAAGACGTTCAACAGTTCACTTGCTCCATGACAATGCTCGACCACACGTTGCTTCCTCCACCCGCCAAAAATTAACCGAACTTGGCTGGCACACAGTTGCCCATCCGCCGTACTCACCGGACATTGCGCCTTCTGACTACCACCTGTTCCGACCGCTCAAGCATTATTTGCACGGAAAAAAGTTCGACAAGTATGACGACCTCAAAATGGCAGTCGACAACTTTTTTTTATCTCAGTCCTCTGAATTCTGGGAAAAAGGCATAGGTGCTTTACCTGATAAATGGGTAAAAGTTATTGATGTCAACGGTGAATATATTGTTTAAAATTATTTGTTCTGAATAAAGTTATAAATAATTGAAAAAAAAGTTAAATTTTGTCGAAGTACTTTTTTGCCAAGCTAATATATAATCTAATTTATTTTTGATGTGATATTATAAAATATTATATAAAATTAAGCTTCCAAATAAACAATATTTTTTTCAAGTGTTTAAACTTAAAAGTTATTCAAAAATAAATCTCTCTGAGGTCATTTTATTTAATTCCATTAATTTTTTTATGAATTACCTAAAATATGATGCTACAATTGTCCAAAAAATTAAGAATATTTTATTAAATACATGTATGTATGTATAAATATTTACAATATATGTACAACAACACAACTGTGGTTAGAGCTCATCATGGGGTGAGCTATCACATTGCTCGTCTTGCAAACGGCCAAACAATGGCCAACAATCCGTACTACGCGCTAAACGGTCGTTGTCTCGCATGACGTAATGTGTGCGCAACAATGAATCACGGACGCGCCTTTTACGTTCTCTCCATGTCGATGTACCTAGTTTTCGACCAGTGCTGCGCGATTCACCGCTAGCAGATGTCATAGATGCCGCTCTCATTTTCCGCTTTCTTTCTTCTACTTTATCTTCCAAATCTCCATTCGCTCCACCTGTAAAGTCTAAAGTATCGTCCACCCATAATGTGCCAGACATTCCTCCGGCTTCGTTAAACAGGCCGCGTACGTCACCAATAAGCAGAAAACGCGGCTTGGTTGGAGATCCACCATTCATTATTTGAGTCATACGAAGGCATTGTAAATTACATTCCCGAATCCAAACTGACAATACTTCTATAATAAGTATTTATGTATATAAATATACTGCCAAATATCGAATAAACTTTTTATAATAGCAATAAATGTATTATTTAAACCTGGTGGTTCTGCATTTGCAAGCCAATCTAATATCCGTACATCAAACACGGTATAACTAACTCGATTAATTTCAACAGTTTTTCGATCAAGTATACGAAAAATTAAGCCTAAAGCTTTGTTGCAAAAACAATTGAAAAAATGAAGTGCAAAAAACTTATTGCCTTTAATCTTATAAAATAAAGAATAAATTCAAAAATAATCTACTAAATCTAGATGTGCGTTGAAATTCATCGCATAGCGAACGGAAAGTGAGTGCAGAACAATTGGTACATTGAATTTGGCAGGTCATTTCTGCACATGTACAAACGCCATTCTCAAGGCAAACCGTTTCAACAAGTTCGTCGGTACTGGATTGTAAGTTGGCAGCAGCAAGATCACGCTCACTATCACGCAGAATAGGAGGACTGCCCTCTTCAATAGCCTGACGTACACTTACTGTTTCACCCAAATGGTAATGCAAAGGATTTGCCACAACAGGCTTTGATCCATCGTTTTCACGGTTATTATCAAATTGGGAAGGATTTGGCACAAAATTCCATTCTTCATCATTTTCGTTATTTTCGGTGTTTTGGCGGCGATTTTGGATATGTTCACGTCGTACACGTTTCCTACTTTCAATACGACTGCGTGAGCGATGCACGCCAAGGTGTGGGGCTTTCACACCATTATGACGTACAGCGGAAGGATGTGCGACAAAATTATCGTTACTTTTCAAAATATGCCGCCCATCGTACTCCTGTACATCAAATGAAACACTGCTAGGCAGAACGATAAGTCTACCAACAACCCCTAAACTAACGTGTAGTTATTTTTTCTCAATAAAACATGCTTTTAATTTAATTTAAAAAAAAAAACACTGACTATGATAAATAGCACTAATAGCGATGGGCGCTAATTCATTTGGTAGATAGCTATCTAAGGGTTCAATAAGCATAATTGTATATGTAATCGGTTGATCTTTTTTTACCTGAAATTTTAAATTTAACTATAATATGTATAATAGTCAAACTTTTGTTTAATCAAACATTTTCCAGCACGAAATGTACTGCGGTAGCGCTAATTTGCGGTTCATAATAGTAACGTGCTGTATTACTCTAAATAATGAAAAAAATTAAGAAAAATATGTTTATTGGTAAAATAAACCTTTAATTGAATGAGGGTTGGTTTTGTGCTAAAACCTGTAAAAATTCCATGTTCAATCTCTAAATGAGTTAGCATTGCGGAATGTGTACTAAATTTCATAAATACATTGGTTTTTATTAATAAAATTTTTTAAATTGTCCACCTAAGAATTACGGTTTGATTGATGAAGTTTGTAACGGCATTGCGAGTCTGTGTCATGCAGATAGATACCGGATAGTTTTCAGTTGGATCACGCTTTGATCGTCTACGTCGGCCGGCCAGCACACGCACACCCACAATCAAACGAGCTTCACCACGAGTACTAAGATTTAACATACGAGTCAAAGGCGATATCTAAACAAACTAAACCGTATATTTTAAAAATTTTAATGAAATCAAATTAAATAAAAACCGAAAGAGCAAAAGGAAGTTCTTTTCCGCTAAAATGGCGTTGTGGCTGAATGGTTGACGCAGACAAATTTGCCGTAATTTGGCGAGCCTCAAAACCAACTGGACCATTTGCAATACGATAGCTATACATGGCTCGACAACCAAAATATGTATCCTAAACATATATTAAATAATTTATTACTTATTTGTTTTTAAAGGAAAACATGCTTTTAACTAACAATTGCATTTTCGTAGTGACCGCCAGCACTTTGATGTTCCGTTAACCATCCGGCTAGTGTGTCAAAGTCGAACTGATTTCGCCAGAATTCATAGAGCTGCTGATTTGCACTGTAGGCCAAAATTGCGAGAGAGTTTGTTAAGATATTTCCGCTCTAAACTCAATTAAACTTTTCAATTAGACTTCCAAAATATAGCGCCTGTCATAATTATAGATATATTAATATATTTTAATGATTTACACATTTTAAATTACTGTATCCTCATTACAGTATTTCAAATTCTATAAAAAAATTATAGATTCAAATTTTTTAATTACTGTATCCTCATCACAGTATTTCAAATCTATATAAAAAAATTATAAATTCAAATTTTTTAATTACTGTATCCTCATTACAGTATTTCAAATCCATATAAAAAAATTATAAATTCCAATTTTTTAATTACTGTATCCTCATTACAGTATTTCAAATTCATATAAAAAAATTATAGATTCAAATTTTTTTAATTACTGTATCCTCATTACAGTATTTCAAATCCATATAAAAAAATTATAAATTCAAATTTTTTAATTACTGTATCCTCATTACAGTATTTCAAATTCATATAAAAAAATTATAGATTCAAATTTTTTAATTACTGTATCCTCATTACAGTATTTCAAATCCATATAAAATTATAGATTCAAATTTTTTAAATACCTTATAAAATTTTGAAAAATTGTATACTGTAGAAAAATTACTTTAATTTTGGGATAATTTATTTTTTGAAAAATTTCAAAAACTGTAAAAATGTTTCTTCAAGATAGAACTACCTTTAGTAAACCATTTTCAAGAAGATTGGATACAACTCTTTTGGGTGAAATGGTATTCCAAAAAGGTAATCGATCAGCTAAAAATTTTTTGTGTTTTTATAAAAAATTATCGAATATCTCATATAATCACTCTTTGCTTTGCCGGCGAGACGCAAACGCATAAGTTGACGTGTAGATGGAGTCGAAACATAAGCAAGCGTCGCTTCCAAACGCACGTCACGCACATAACGTTCGTCAAAGGCAAAAAAGTCGCGGTGTAAACTTTGCCAGGCACTGCGCTCTGCCTGCTAAATTTATTGTATGGGATGTGATTTTTAATCTTACTATAATTTGTCGTGCATAAGGTGAGGTTTCTTTTGAATTTATTATAGTATTCGCCTTCATTCTGTTACGATTAGATGTTAAAGTTTTACTTTTATCTCACACATCCTCTATGATACCTAGAATAAGAATGCAAAACCTTGTAACGATCTGATCAATTATAATAGGATTTAAGCGAGTTCAAATTTTGTGCCTGCTTTCGTTTCAGTTTCATAAAAGTGGGCACAAAATTTGGACTCGCTCCGACTTAATATAACAGAATGAACTCATTGGCGCCAATTTAAATTTGACTCAAAACATCCGGCCTTATACACGCGAAATTAGGGTAATTATTATTAAAATTATTAAAATAAATAAAAATTACTTACTATACATTGATACATTCCGCAATCGAGCACCATACGAACAAGTAAACATTGTAAAAAGAGAACTTTGTCGTTATAGGTATCCTATATTTTTTTTAGTTTTTTTACAAAAAAGCAAAATAATAAACAAATAAAAAAAAACAAATAATAAAGCATACAAAAAGAATTTGTGTAGAAAAGCCAAGATCTATTTCAATACGAGATCCGGTTGTTGTGTTAAGTTGTTGTACAATATCTGCTAAAAATCGCGATGGTCCACATACAAACTCTGGCGGGGCATTCTGTTCACAAAGTAATGACGTGGCCAGTATGCTCAACCTTAAATATAATTAGTAATGATGTGCCGAGTACCCGGGCCAAGATCCGAAAAATTGGGTAACGGCGTTTTTCAGAGTTCGGGTCCGGGTCCGATTTGAAATCCATAGTCTGCACTAATAATTATTTAAATAAAATTAGAAGAAATAAAAATTTTTTAAAGCAAAATTTAACTTACAAAATGTTACGTTGGGAAGAATGACGAGGACGACCAAATTCACCAAAACCGCATTTTGAGCCGCTATTTAGATTGTCATTTGAATCAGTGCTGTCACTATCACAATCCGAGTATGTTAGCAATTCAGAGAGAACTATAAAAAAAAAATTAAATTCGGTAATCGATTACGATTAAAAAGTAGAAATTCTAAAATTCAAAGATAATATACATGTATCAGATATTTGTGTTAACTAAATAAAAATTCATGTTTGGATGCTTACGATTGCCGATAAGATATTTTCGACGTTCTATCTCGTCTCCAAACACAATGCCAATTTTGCCGAGCGGCTTGAGTTCGTAGGTGGCTGCTGCTAAATCACGCACGACAGTTGAAAGACTAAAACGAGCTTCTCTGCCACTACGTTTACTAAAAATAGACCGTAGTTCACGCTTTTGTTTTAAATAATAAAGTTCGCGTTTTGAATTAGCAATGGCTTGAAAATTTGCAGCATCAAATTGCGGAGTGTTCTGCAAAGGAGATAGCTGTGCATTATTTGCTAGAATGCTAGCATCTAGTAAAGCCCAATCCAATGCAGAAAGAGATGGTGATAGGCCCGGAACAAATTCTATAAGTATAAATCATATTTTAAACAAAATTTTGAAGAATGTGAGATAAAAAATTATTATTAAAATTTAAAAGAAAAATTACTTGCAAATTCTAAGGTGATGCTGTAGACTTTTTCAAATGAGTTGATGTAAATTTGAGTAAGAAGTGACTCGTCAATATCTCGATATGTTTGTAAATATTCTAAAATAAGTATTTCCCCATTGTCAATGAAAAATATTTATTTTTAAATTATACTTATTATATCTGAACCAGCGAGACGTTTGAGTTCAGGTACATCGGCTGGAGTAACAGGATTACCTAGCATGCCGGAATCATCTTGAGGTAGGAGGCGTTTCGTTTTATAAACGACAATTTGACGATAATTTTCCTCCAAATCAATTCGTTCCTGAATAAAAATTTAATCTAAAATTTTTAATTTTTAATAAAAAATGCAAATTTATTGGTATGTATTAGCTTGGCAAAAAAGTACTTCGACAAAATTTAACTTTTTTTTCAATTATTATAACTTTATTCAGAACAAATAATTTTAAACAATATATTCACCGTTGACATCAATAACTTTTACCCATTTATCAGGTAAAGCACCTATGCCTTTTTCCCAGAATTCAGAGGACTGAGATAAAAAAAAGTTGTCGACTGCCATTTTGAGGTCGTCATACTTGTCGAACTTTTTTCCGTGCAAATAATGCTTGAGCGGTCGGAACAGGTGGTAGTCAGAAGGCGTAATGTCCGGTGAGTACGGCGGATGGGCAACCGTGTGCCGGTTAATTTTTGGCGGGTGAAGGAAGCAACGTGTGGTCGAGCATTGTCATGGAGCAAGTGAACTGTTGGACGTCTTGGACGTTCTTCTTGCATTGCATCAGCCAATTTCTGAAGCTGATCGATGTACACAGAAGCTGTGACAGTCATGCCTACTCGTAGTAGATCGGTCCCTTCGCATCCCACCAAACACACAGATGATCTTCAAGGCTTGTATCTCCGTTCGCAAAGCGGTTGAACCAATTGTTGACCGTCGCACGATGAACAGTCCCTTCACCAATTATGCTGTTAATATTTGCAGCAGCCGCGCTTGCACTCTTGCTTTGGAGCCACTCGTAGTAGATGATAGCTCGAATATGGTCTTTACTAATCATTAGTGAAAATTAACAAAACTCTGCGCGCGTGTCCTTATATACTCATATAATAATAGTTTCGAGAATGTTCTACAAGGCTATCAAACTTATAAAATTATTTGAATTATTTCCAGAAAATTTTAGAATTTTGAAATTTTTGTCGAAGTACTTTTTTGCCAAGCTAATACATAGATTCTGTATCATACATAAATGTTTGTGTGTATATATGCCATAATTTTGTGTTATCCCATAATTATCACGCTCTTTTTCGGATGCTTAAAAAGCAAGTCTGATTTTGTTCGATGTTTATACTTTGTATGTTGGATAGCTCTTATGTTCTAGGTCTATTGTGTCCCGAAATATTCGATTTTGAATAATCAGTAAATAAGCGATTTTTAGAAAATTTTTACAGGCAGTTTGAACAGAATAATAATGCAAACTGCGCTACTCGTGTAATGTATGAAATTTTAAGACTTTATATCAGGGTTGCCAGATGAAAATAAAATAAAAACAAACGCTGGGCACAAAAAAAATATTTTATTGATAATTTCCAACAACAAAAAAGATTTTTCTAAAAATATCTGAATTTTTCGGGTCAGATTCTTTATTCTCTCAACAATTAATACTTCTCGGAACTCCTGATCCTGTGTTTAAGAGAGCCATTCTTCATGGAAAAAAAGAACAAAAAATAAAAAAGAACAGACCCCCTCAAAAAAAGAACAAATCTTTTTAAAAAAGACATCTGGCAACCCCGCTTTGTATGATATCGAATCATCATTATCAACATTTCCAATATTTCATAACGAGTGAACATTTTATTAATTTTTTGAGTGTGAGGAGCGACTTTATAATCTTGTTCAAATCGTTCCCGTAAAATCGCTCTTACAATTTCTCGATTATTCATTATTCTAAATTGAATATCCTTTGACTTAAAAGACATGGAAAAATTAAATAAAATATGCGTGAAAATCTATAACAAGAGCTATCTAATAATGTATAAAATATAAACCAAACAAAATTAAACTAATTTTTTAATTTTTTAACATCAGTAAAAAGCGCCAATAATTAAGAGACAACACAATATATACCTATGTCATGGAACGTCATTTGGTATTATATTGACATTTTTTAGTGTTAAATTTATTTCTTTTTTGACGTTTCTTAACTTGTATAAACATATAATATATTTTATTTTATCTGAAGCATACATCGACTCTAACTTGGCGAGTGATACGGTCAAAAAGTCGCGCCTCGCTATCACGACAGTGCCAATCTCCTCCAGGAAGGGCACTTTCTTCTCTTAATTCAAACGTCAAATTGTGCATGCCGCTGCTTAAAAAGCGCACATAAAACTTTTTTATCTGGACTGAATTTTTAAAACTTAAAACAATCCGAGTATAATCTGTTTCGCCGAGGGTACCGTTACGGCCAACGTCGCCACATACTATCGGCGATAATCCTCCGAAACATACTGCCATCTAAACAAGTTTAATACTTGTTTAAAAATGATTGGTTTGGTATATAGCATGTATAGAAATTGCAAATTGCCGAAATAAAGTTCCCATTCGTGAAAAAAATTTTGGACTGCTTATTTTAGAAAAGTCCCTATCAGCGATGTTATGATTACAAAAATGGGCTTAACATTTTAGATCATAACCTTTTTTTAACTTATCCAGTGGGTATGCGTTTTCGGTAGTATTCTACTCAAAAAAGAAAAAAAATGCACGTCGAATGACATACAGGGTGTCCCACTAAGAAGTTCTTTTTTTAAACTTGAATAACTTTTTTATTTATGAACCGATTTTTCTGAAATTTTCAGGATCGACTATAAACTCTTTGAGAAATTTTTTCGCATAAAAATTTTTTTTGCGCGCGCAAATTTTTGCGCGCGCAACATATATAGTGTAATCGACGCGGAATTTCGCGCTATTTTCAATGCCGTTAAAATCAGGTAAATTGCTTCACTCTATCAAAAGTTATGACCAAAAAACTGAAACCAAATATGCAAAAATTTGCAAAAATTATTTAATAAAATTTCTTATTTTTTTGCATATTTGGTTTCAGTTTTTTGGTCATAACTTTTGATAGAGTGAAGCAATTTACCTGATTTTAACGGCATTGAAAATAGCGCGAAATTCCGCGTCGATTGCACTATAATATGTTGCGCGCGCAAAAAAAAATTTTTATGCGAAAAAATTTCTCAAAGAGTTTATAGTCGATCCTGAAAATTTCAGAAAAATCGGTTCATAAATAAAAAAGTTATTCAAGTTTAAAAAAAGAACTTCTTAGTGGGACACCCTGTATTATTGCGCAAAATTTGCCGCGCGACATTTGCTTTTATTTCGCAAAAAATATTTGGTATTCTATTAAGACTGATTAAAAAAAGAACTTCAATTTTAGTATCTCTGACCCTGATTTGAGCGATTGGGATGTTCGAAAAGGCGTTGCAAATACATATATCTTTATATTGTAAAAATTTTCATAATTTAAATGATCTCATACATAGGAATGTATGATTGTATGCGATTAATTTTTACGAATACATAAAATATGCGATTGTAATTAATAATTGATTTAAACGTTTTTTATATATATGTTACGGGAAAATAAGATTTCCGGACTTTTCTCGGCCATAAAAAAGTTTTTATAAAACAATTAAAAGAATGGTAACGTCATAAAAATTGAAAAAAAAGTAAAAATGTGTCGTTTAAAAGTGAATTCTGAATAGAAAATAAAATTTAGTTGAATGTGAAAAAAATCTTATATGGCCGGAAAAATACATATATGGCCGGTAAATGCATATATGGGAATCTTATTTTTCCGTAACATATACATTATTTTGAAAGAACAAAAAGATGTGTATGTACTCACGTTAGTTGTCTCGTTTAATTTGTCAGCTGTAACGGTAACGCGTATTTGCACGGTCTCATTTTCATAAACATGCAATGGCAAGTCCACATCCATGAAGACGTTTTTAAGTGCGTAAAGAGATCGTGGTTGTGCAAAGCAAACTTTTTGTTGACCTCTAGTCCAGAAATACGCACCTACACGCCATTGCGTTACGGAATGTGGTGCTGTGATCTTTGCATTCAACACGCCTTTTAAACTACAAAAGACTTGTATTAATGAAAATGATCAGGAAATGCAAAAAAAAAATAAAATCACATAATTAAAAAATGAAGCACCCAATTTTGTAGGCATCAAAAAGCCAAACTTCTGGAAAAAAATCACGTAATGTGGTCACTTGCAAATCGTTAGTGATTTTCACGTCAGCTAAACGTTGCATATCCAAAATGTCTCCAAGCGGATCAGCACTTAATGCAGATTCTGTGTCTTGAATTAATAAAAATTATTATTAATTTATATCTCGTGAAAAATGTTAAATGTACGTTTATCATGAGAACCATGCCGATGTGGTAATGTTTGCAAATTTTGAATCGCATAACTCGCAATAGCTACTTCCGGTTTCATAGCTCGATGATCTTGTAAGCCGCTAAGATTAGATACGGTTTTGCCTAATAAATAAAAATTATTTAAAAATTTATTAGAAATTGTTTTGAAAATTTATTTTTTTTACTTTGATCGTTGCAAGATCGAACAAATTCGCGCATACAAACATCGGATAAAAGGGAAATACTCATTTGCAACGGTATGTTATTGGATGGACATTGTGGCGTTTGATAGCCGGCCAACGCACATATCATTCCTTAAATAATTAACTTAAAAATATATTAATACTATGTGCAAAAATATATATCATTTTTGATTGATATATTATATTAAAATATTGTATAAAATAATAATTATATTAGCTTGGCAAAAAAGTACTTCGACAAAATTTAACTTTTTTTTCAATTATTTATAACTTTATTCAGAACAAATAATTTTAAACAATATATTCACCGTTGACATCAATAACTTTTACCCATTTATCAGGTAAAGCACCTATGCCTTTTTCCCAGAATTCAGAGGACTGAGATAAAAAAAAGTTGTCGACTGCCATTTTGAGGTCGTCATACTTGTCGAACTTTTTTCCGTGCAAATAATGCTTGAGCGGTCGGAACAGGTGGTAGTCAGAAGGCGCAATGTCCGGTGAGTACGGCGGATGGGCAACCGTGTGCCAGCCAAGTTCGGTTAATTTTTGGCGGGTGAAGGAAGCAACGTGTGGTCGAGCATTGTCATGGAGCAAGTGAACTGTTGAACGTCTTGGACGTTTTTCTTGCATTGCATCAGCCAATTTCTGGAGCTGATCGATGTACACAGAAGCTGTGACAGTCATGCCTACGGGCAGCAACTCGTAGTAGATCGGTCCCTTCGCATCCCACCAAACACACAGATGATCTTCAAGGCTTGTATCTCCGTTCGCAAAGCGGTTGAACTAATTGTTGACCGTCGCACGATGAACAGTCCCTTCACCAATTATGCTGTTGATATTTGCAGCAGCCGCGCTTGCACTCTTGCTTTGGAGCCACTCGTAGTAGATGATAGCTCGAATATGGTCTTTACTAATCATTAGTGAAAATTAACAAAACTCTGCGCGCGTGTCCTTATATACTCATATAATAATAGTTTCGAGAATGTTCTACAAGGCTATCAAACTTATAAAATTATTTGAATTATTTCCAGAAAATTTTAGAATTTTGAAATTTTTGTCGAAGTACTTTTTTGCCAAGCTAATAGTAGACTAATAAATAAATGGAAATGATACTATTCGAGAAATTTTTAGAAAATTTTCGGCGAAATATTTACTTAATTGACGATTAAGTTCATCGATGGGAAGTAGATTGGCATGAAATACAGAATCTGACTTTAGCACCGGACTACGAAATTCGGCAAATGTCCAAAATTGGTGAGAAAGTGATTCAATATGTATTGCAGTATTAAGAGGCTGAAGACGAGCTGCTAGCGTATCAAGTCGGCTATCGTATGCATGTAGAGATATCAAAGAACTGGGTGGTGCACGTAAAAAAACATCTACCGGAGCAAAAACAGAAACGTTTTCGGCAGAAAGTTTCAGTGAATACTAAAAGCATAAAAAATAAAAAAGGCTTTAAACATTTTTTGTTTTTAAAATTTATCAAAACCTCGTCTGAGCAAAACGGATCATCAAAAACGAAGAATAAGTGCATATCAAAATATGGAACTTGATTGTTTATTCCGTAAACATATAATAAACAAGCACCGGACATAGCTGAAGTGATAATTAAGCTCAAACGACCATTAGCGGGCACATTTTCGGCGGCCACTATTTCTCGAGAATTACAACTTATCTGTAAATATGAAATTTAAATTTAAAAAATATATATAATTAAAAAATATTCACAAAGTAATTTAAGGAACGATTGGATGGAAGAATGATGTTGAGCTTTTCACCAACTCGAAATTTTGCTTTTGGTTTGTGTTTACTCTTATCATCACCGATAATTTGAATTAAATCAAAACGCAAAAAGTCAGTATGGAAAAAAGAAGGTATAATAAGGCGTTGTTCACGACTGTAAAATATATTTGAAGAGCCTCTATTGTTATGATGTGTATTTGATAACGAACCATATCGAATGCGACCCTTAAAAATAATTTTTTGAAATTTTTTAAATATATTTACAGAGTGACCAGAAACTCCTTTGACAAATTTTTTTAATTATAACTTTTTTATTTAAAAAGATATTTTTACAAACAAACATATTTAAATGAAATCCAAAGAAATTTTATATAAGATCTTTTAAAAGATTTTCGAAATTTCCGCCCTTAGTCGCCACAAGACGTTTGCGGAAATTTTTGACGATGGTCGCGAGCGTTTTTTCGGAGATTTCGTCTCACGCTTTCTGTTGAGCGCGCTTTAAAATTCAATTGAGCCGTGGTTTGTAGCGCAGGCCTTTTGCTCCAAAATGAACCAAATCGCGAAATACATCGGGTTTAAATCGGGCGAGTTAGGCAGCCATAAACTCTCGTCCCACAGATCAATATTTTGCATTTTGCAAAAATTGATGGTGAAGCGCGCTGAATGTGCCCAGTCTTGTTGAAGAGTCCATCGTTTGTTTTTGAAATGTTGTTGGCTTTAGAGGACTACGATGTCCCTCAAAATGCGTTCCCGGTAGGTTTCGGCGGTGATTTTGATCTCGCGCTTGACAAAAACGAGCGGCGTCTTGCTATTTTCGCAAATGCCCGCCCACTCCATAATGGACTTCGGAAAGTGGCGACGCTGAACCGGGTTCTTTTCAAAAAATTCATTGTTAATCTGAAAGAGCGGAAAATTCTGTACAAAATCTGTTGAATTTTGAAGAAGTTGGCGGTCGTTCTGACGATTTACAGAACGCTGAATTGTGAACAATTTGTCGTCGGTGAACAGATTCGACTGAAATGTCTTTTTTTCCAAAAGATGCTGCGCGTTTTCGAGTCATACGCGTTTCATACGATCATCCAAATGATGATCCATTTCTAGCTTATAGTTACGAACTTTTGCTTGATTTGGGTCATTTATCGGATCGATTCGCGCTCAATCTTCATTTTTAAGCTAATTTTCTCAACGACTTACCGGAATTTCGATAAATTCGGCAACGCAACTTGTTTAGGTTTTTGGGAGTCGTAACGGTACTCGGTTTGCACTGCGGCGTCTTTCAGCGAACATACCAAACTCCTTGTAACGATTAATGGCTTAATAGACGGTTTGTCTGGAAATTCCCCGGTCCTTTGCGATGTTTGGCGCTGCTTTTCTCATATTGAACAGTTGAGCGACCGCAATTCGCTTGTCTTTCAAACAAATTTTTTCGAAAAGTAAAATGATAGCGAAAAACAAATAAACATAGTTTGTAAGAATTTTATGCACTACAACATAATGATACGATAACCAAAAACTGTACTAAAATTTAAATTGAAAAAATTTGTCAAAGGACTTTGTTGTTACCCTGTATATAATATTTAATTATTCGATATTTTTTATTTTACATACTTGTTAGAAGAATTTATTTACCCTAATTTCGCGTGTATAAGGCCGGGTGTTTTGAATTTACGCCAATAAGTTCATTCTGTTGTATCGGATTCGTTGGAGTCCAAATCTTGTGCCCGCCTTTGTCTCGGTTTCATAAAAGTGGGCACAAAATTTGAACTCGCTTGGATCCAATACAACAGAATAAACTCATTGGAGTCACTTTAAATTTAATTCAAAACACCCGGCCTTATACACGCGAAATTAGGGTAATTATACAGGGGTGACCAAGTTAGACGCACTATTTCGATCGACCATAACACTTATCTTTTTCAACCAAATCGCAATTTTTTTACAAGACCTTGTTTAATACCAAAATTGATGATATTAGTTTTGATTTACGAATTTTGTGATCATTTGAACCTTTTTGTCACTTTTTAAAAATAAATTCAAAATTAAAATGTGTAGCATAATGATGAATATATTTTAATCTTTAAACCAATTTTGAAATATTTTGACTTTTTTTTTGTAAATATAGTTAAAATGAATCATAGAAAATATTATTTAACCCATTAAATTAAATTTTAATAAAATTTAGATTGAAAAATCAAGTCAATTTTATTCATTCTTGACTCTTAAAAAACTGACAAAAAAGTTCAAATGATTATAAATTTCGTAATCAAAACCAATATCGACGAATTTCGTATCAAATAAATTCTTAAGGTCTTGTAAATCAAAAAAAAAAATTGTGATTTGGTTTATGGTCGATCGAAATAGTGTGTCCAACTTGGTCACTTCTGTACAAAAAATATATACATAAAATTATTTAACTTTTTACTGACATTTGGGGATTTTTCAATTTTGGTCAACTTTTTAATTACTCCAGCGTTACTTTAAATAAAAATAATTTTATCAATTCAATTCAGAATTTAATTCTCTATCAAATATTTTTTAAATCAAATTTCAAAGTTACTTTTAAAAAAGTTATAGTTGAAAAATTAAGGTATTATTAACTATTCGTTAATACATGTGCATGCATATATCTAGTCTTTTAATGATTCTTTTTAATTCAATAATATATTTTAGATATGCAAAAAAGTTTTGATACCTTTTACTACGTAATATTTTTAAAGAAATTTTATTCATCATAAAACAAGCTTTTTGTTTTTTATAATTTGTCTTTTTAAAAGTAAAAATATACTTTTATATATTTTATTTTTCGTATAAATTATATGCTTAAAAAATCTGAATTCCAAATTATATGTACATATATATAAAATATATTAATGTTACGGTCAAAGCCGACTTTTTTCGGCCAAAGTTTACAATTTTTTTTTTTTTTTTATTTTTTTTTAAAATTTCATGTTTACATTATTTTTTTGTAATTTTTTGTTTTTATCATTTGAACTATTGGTTCCAAATTCAATTTTATTCAAATTCATCAAATTTAGCTTAATTTCTTAATTGTAAATTAATTTATCATATAATTTCGAACTAAAAAAATAAATAAAAAATTTGACGAATTTTAATAAATAAGCAATTGAATTTGGAACCAATAATTCAAATGATAAAAACAAAAAAATAAAAAAAATAATATGGAGCATGAAATCTTGAAAAAAATAAAAAATAAATAAATTTTAAACTTTGGCCGGCTCATTTCGATAAAAGTACACTTTGGCCGGTTGTAAACTTTGGCCGTAGCATTAACATAATTAATTAAATTTTTTAAAAATTTAAAAAATAAAATAAAAATTTGTTATTATAATTTTACAAACCTTTATAAGAAGTACCGTACATTGTAAATCTACTTGCACTTCCACAACAGTACCGATACGCTGATCGCCGAGAGAGCGGTTTAGTCCATTAACCGCTGCATCTGCAGACACACATTGTGAAACCAGTTCCACGGGTGCGCTCCTTATCGTTCCGATGTTATTCGATAACACACCGTTTTTTATCGGTCTTAACTAAAATAACGTGGTTAAAATATTATTGAAATATAAAATTGGCACTTGACGTAAAAATATGTATAACCGTACATTTCGTGCACTTTTGCTTTATATGCTACTTTATTTTTTATTTTTTATAAAAAAATATGAAAAATAAATAAGATAGTTGTTTTGTTCTACTAAAATAGAAAAAAATAATTGTAAAAATTTTTTGTCATTAAGGATTTATCTAATGTAAAAGGTCATAATTAATTTTCAATTTTACATTTGAATTTGTTTTTATGATTTAGAAAATTTTTTCACAGAACTTGTTTTTTTCCACTAAATAATTTGTTATTTGCTATTTTATTTCATTTTTTACTTTTTAAATTTTTAGTTTAAATTTTTAGTTTTAAAAATTTTCTTAAATTTTTGAAAAAAAGGATTCTTACATAAAGTGAAATGCTACGTTGCTGTTGTGTGTACCCTGGCCGCAAAGAAACAATATCGAAATCGGGCGCGTTCGGATCATACTCAACAGCAGCACGATTAACCATAAATGTGTCGCGTTCATGAACTTCCGTAGTTATAAGCATGCGTGTTAAAGGTGGTATGGCGCTAGAGTGTGAAGAAGCGCGATTGCCAGCAGTGTTTTGCACAAAAATAGCATGCAAACATTCAGAAACATTGAGAAATCCTTGCCATTTACCATCGTGTAACTAAATCGCATAATTTTATAATTATTATTATTAGGCATTATTTACAAAATATTATAATAATTTCACGTTCTTTTTTGTAATAATTTTTTTTAAATTAAATTTTAAAATCTTATTTCCAGTGTTGTAACTTGGTTGACTCCAGAGCTGCGAGTCGCCAGCGACTCTTTTAGTTTTTCTTTTTTTTAAGCCACGACAAGCCAGATGACTCCATAAATTGCAATCCATTAAGACATAAATGGCTTTAGATGACTCCGACCACTTGGCTCCGCAGCGGAGCCATATGGCTCCAATTGACTCGGAGCCATCTATAGAGCCGGAGCCATTTATAGAGCCAAGTCTCAACACTGCTCCTTTCTAAGAATTTATTATTTTTTAAAGCTAAAGATGATTCCTAGTCTTTCACTTTTTAAATTTTTTGCTCTTAATACATTTCTATATGTGGCCAAAAAACCAAATTTTTTGTAACTTTGTGTTTTAAAAGGTCAAAAAAAATTTCATGCAAATGTTAATTTTCTTTAACAATAATATGTCGAAATTTGTTCTGATTAATGAATAACAAAGTTTGAAAAGCAGATAAACAAATTTTTTTAAATTTTATTTGAACTACTCAAAATACTCATTTAAAATTTATTTAATTCCTGTTAAATTTTTTATAAGCAATTATTTTTTACAGGGTGTTTCATTTTGAACGCCCGATTTATTTTTGTTATAACTTTTTTACTTTTTAACCAAATTGTAAAAAAAATTTCTATTCGATTCCGAAAGCTTTGCCATTTTGTTTGACACTATACTTGTCCATATTGGTTCCGATTTAGAAATTTTATATTCATTTGAACTTTTTTCAAAAATCAAAAATAAAATTTGTAACATAATGATGGACGCATCTCAATCATCAAGCCTATATTGAAAGGTTTTGATATTTTGGTTCAAAATAAAGATAAAATTAATCATAATGGATATTATGTAACCTATTAAATGAAATTTTAGCAAAATTCAAATTGAAAAATTGAGTCAATTTCAAGTCAATTTTACACATTTTTCACCTTTAAAAATAGTGTAAAAAAAGTTTAAATGAATATAAAATTTTTAAATAGGAACTAATTCCAAAAAAGTTGTGAATCGAATGTAAAAAGTTTTTTTACGATTTGGTTAAAAAATAAAATAGTTATAACAAAAACAAATCAATCGCCCAAAATGAAACACCCTGTACCTTGTACATATATTTTTATACATACATGATACTTTAATTTTATTAAAAATTTTGCATTTTATTTTATCATGTTTGTTTAAATATATCCGAATATAATAAATAATATTTAAAAATACTTTTACAGTATTTAATAAGCACCCAAATGGATAGCGCATAATATAGCACTATAAGTTATTTTGTTTTTTTGTTTACTGCACTATGTTTATTGCAATTCATTTAATATGTAGCATTTCATTTAAAATTAGTAGAGCGAAATCTCCCATAAAAAATTTTATAAAAAGTACATCCTAAAATATTTTTGCATTATTTGTAATTTTTTATTCACATTATTATTTTTTTAAATTCCGTCTTTTAAGCACTGCATTTTTACGAAAAATTTGCTATTTTTGAATATTTATATTTATTCTGTTAATACAAAAAAATTTTTTGATAAAAGTAAAGTTTGATAGGCAGTTATATAACACAAAATAACATGAGCGAATATAATTGCAATGTTTCTACACCCGATTAATAATTCATATTTTGTTGAAAAAAATGTGTTAAAAATGAAACAATATAGCTTATTAAGCTAAACTCAGCATTAACAAACCAGACTTTTGAGTTTACATAAGAAATAAACAGAAAAACAAAAGCAAATAGAAATTTTAAAGCAAAAATTTATTAACAATAAATTAAATTTATATTTTTATCTTTTATTAAAAATATTTTATTAGATGGTTTGAAAAAAATGGTGTTTTTTAATATTTGCGACACATAATATCACAGCATTTAAGGTACTTTGTACATCTTTTTATTTACAGTTTTGTTTGTTTTAGGATAAATTGGTTATTTGAGTTTTTGGGCCTTTCATAAAAATCTCTTGTTTAAATTTTAAAAATATTTTATACAAAATATTTAAGATATAAACAAAAACTAAAAATATATACATATGTATGCATACAGGATAGTACAATTTTGCGTTTTGTTTTTGTTATAACTTTTCAATATCGAAATCGATGTTCAGAATTCATTTTTCATTTGATTCCCAGGATTTTTAGAATTTTTTTTACACCAAACTTCCCAATAATATATATATATATATATATATATATATATATATATATATATATATATATATATATATATATATATATATATATATATATATATATATATATATATATATATATATATATATATATATATATATATATATATATATATATATATATATATATATATATATATATATATATATATATATATATATATATATATATATATATATATATATATATATATATATATATATATATATATATATATATATATATATATATATATATATATATATATATATATATATATATATATACACTGCTGTTCAAAACTTTAAGTCCACCCAAAAAATGTCATAACTCCCGAAAAAAACATCCGTTTCGGCTAAAATTTTTGTCACATATGTATTTTTTATACTAAAATAAAGTCCTGAAAGGATTTTACGGTACATAAAAAATTTTTGTAAAAAACGTGAAAATACTGTATTTTGGTCATTTTTAACCTGTTCAAAACTATAAGTCCACTTGAATTTTCGAATGTTTTTAAGCATGTTTTTAAGTTTATTTGAATGTTTTTAAGTTTATTTATTGTTGAATAGTTATAATTGAGTCTTTTTTTATTTTTCTTAGATATGGCTCGTGGAAACAGACTAACTGAATTCGAGAAAGGTCGAATTACATCTTTAAATGTATTGGGTTGGTCGAATCGTCGAATTGCGGTCGAAATTGATCGATCTAAGCAAGTTGTCAATAATTTTTTGGGAGATCCTGAAAGCTATGGAAGGAAAAACAGAGGAGGACGTCGACCGACGTTGACAAAGAACGATAAAAGACGAATAATAAGAGCTGCTTCTAATTCTACCGTATCCTCCACACAGCTTGTTCGCGATTTGCAGCTACCGTGCAGTCCGCTCACGGTCCGAAGAGCACTTCACGGTAGTGGAGTGATTTTGCGCAGCAAAATGGCGTCTTGTCCAAAGCTTACAGCTGCACATCGGGCAGCTCGGTTCGCTTTCGCAGAGGAAAAGTTGGCTCAACAAATTGATTGGAACAAGGTTTATTCGTTTCGATTGATTTATTAATTGGATCTAGACGAAATTGATTTCAGATCATCTGGTCAGATGAGAAAAAGTTTAATCTTGATGGGCCAGATGGTTTTTCGGGATATTGGCACGATCTCCGAAAAGAACCGCGATATTTTTCTAAACGCAATTTTGGTGGCGGAAACGTCATGGTGTGGGGGCTTTTGAAGCGAGCGGAACACTTCCATTGGCATTCATTTCTAATAAAATGAATAGTGAAGATTATCAGCAAATGCTTCACGAGAACCTCACACCATACTGGCAGCCTGATTATCTTTTTATGCAAGATAATGCGGCTATTCATCAAAGTGGTTCAACGATGCAGTACCTTGCTGACGAGGGTATTGCACTTTTTCGCGAGTGGCCAGCTTGTTCACCTGACATAAACCCTATAGAGAATCTCTGGGGCTTGCTTGTACGTGATGTTTATCGTGATAACAAGCAATTCAACACTGTTAATGAGCTAAAAGCAGCAATTTTAGCCTCATGGGAAAGAATCAGTGCGCAAGTACTTCAGAATCTTGCACATTCGGTTCCAAAACGTTTAGTTTCTGTTTTAAAAAGTGCAGGAGGACCGACTAATTATTAATTGATTATTTGTTATTGTTTTTATTTGTTGTTATTTTGAAATAAACGTTGTTATTAAAAGTGGACTTATAGTTTTGAACAGGTTAAAAATGACCAAAATACAGTATTTTCACGTTTTTTACAAAAATTTTTTATGTACCGTAAAATCCTTTCAGGACTTTATTTTAGTATAAAAAATACATATGTGACAAAAATTTTAGCCGAAACGGATGTTTTTTTCGGGAGTTATGACATTTTTTTGGGTGGACTTAAAGTTTTGAACAGCAGTGTATATATATATATATATATATATATATATATATATATATATATATATATATATATATATATATATACAGGGTGACACAAAAGTTCCCGCACACATATTTTTTACAATAACTTTTTTATTAAGCAAAAGAATATAAAAACAAAAAATACATTAAAAAGCAAACAATATTCTCTACAACTTTCACTTTAAACTATTTTCAAAATTTCCGCCTTCTGATGCCACACAAGCTTCGAGACGCTTCCGAAAATTTTTGACGATGGTCGATAGTGTTTCGTTTGAAATTTGATTCCATGTTCGTCGGAGAGATGATTTCAAAGATTCTATCGTTTTGTGCTGGATAGAGCATGCTTTTTGCTCCAAAATTGACCATATTGAAAAATCCATAGGATTAAGATCCGGCGAATTGGACGGCCATAAAGTTCTGTCCCAAACGCGAATTCCATTTTCTTGGAAAAAATTCATTGTCGAGCGCGCGGAATGAGCTGGTGCCCAGTCTTGTTGAAACGTCCAAGGTTTACCATTAAAATGTTTTCGAGTCCAAGGGATTACAACGTCCTTTAAAATTCGATTTTGGTAAACTTGGGCATTGATCTTCGCTCCCCGTTCAACAAAAATCAACGGCGTTTTTCCATTTTCGCAAATTCCGGCCCACACCATCACGGATTTTGGAAAATGCCGATGCGTAATAATTTTTTTGTCTAAATATTTAATATCGTTAGAAAGAGCATAAAATTCTGAACAAAACCTTGAGATCTACGAAGAATTTGACGATCGTTTTGTCGATTTACAACACGTTCAATTGTGAAGATTTTTTCGTCAGTGAACAAAATCGACCCAAATGATTTTTTTTTAAAAGACGTGTTGCATTATCAAGTCGTATAGCTATTATTACTTCGATATCGACAAATATATATATATATATATATATATATATATATATATATATATATATATATATATATATATATATATATATATATATATATATATATATATATATATATATATATATATATATATATATATATATATATATATATATATATATATATATATATATATATATTAGATTTTTTATTTTTTCATTAAACGTAGATAATCCAATCAAATTTTAATTATTCGGTTTTTTAATTAATTTAATTCGCTTGCATGACTCTTATTTTTCTACTTGTATTAGCTTCAAACCAGTTGTTTTTCACAAACTAAATTTTTGTAATTATTTTATCTAGAATATGCAATTTTGTTGTTATAGTAGATGATGCAGGAAATTTATTTTTATATATTTCAATTAATTTCAATTTTTTATTTCAAAAACATTCAAAATCCAATAAACGCGAAAAACACGTAAAATACGAGTTATTTTTTAACTCAGTTGGAGAATTAGTTGTTAAATTATTTTTTATAAAAAAATCAATCTATAGCCAATATTTTGCCCCCATGCTAGTTAAATATTTTAAGTATTTTTACATCATTCCTTTGTTTTGCTAAATTTTTGTATTTGATTTAGAAGATACAATTAAATAGAATTAATAAATTGAACAGCTAACAGAGGTAACTTATTTTTAAATATGCATATATATTCTTCTCATATCCAATTACTATAATCTCAAAAAAAATTGGGACCCTACTTAGGACCCAACAAAGTAGAATGAAAAAATTAAATAATTTTTAATTTTTTAACTTTTTTAATTTTTTTTTATAGTCCAATGTACTTTATCTAAATTATAAAAAATGGATTAATGAGAAGTTTTAAAAATTGAATAAAGAAAAAATAATATAATTATAAAAAGCATTAAATAAAAGGGCAGAGAAATAAAAATAACGTTGTGAGAAAATGAAACAGAAGCTAAGAAAAAGTCAAATAATAAACTTATGAAAAAATGCTAAAGATTATACATAAAAATTTTGTATTTAATGATTTTCTTAGAAAGAACATAGCTAAAACGTAATGAAGCTCTAAAATATTGCTAAAAAATGATTAGCTAATAAAAAATAATAAAGAAATATACAGTCATGGACAAAAGTGTTGAGAAAAGTTTCAAGAAAAATTAAAAAGCTCATAACTTCGTTTAAATTTAATGTTACTGTTTAATTAAATATATTTTTCGAAAGCTTTTTTTGTTTTCTATTGAATACAAGAAGCCGCTTTTTAATTGGTTGTTTAATTTTTGAATAGTACGTGAAAAACTGTAAACTCTTCCAGGTGGACAAAAGTCTTGAGAAAATTTTTTAAACGCAACAAAATGTAACAATATTACATTTGTGATGAGACATTTTTTTATAAAAATCCAATAATAATTGTGGCCAAAATAAATAACTAATAAACACAAAAAAGATGGAATATCACTGAATTTAAATAAACAAAAAATACTATTTTTAATGTAAAAAACATCTTTTTTTGTTGATTGTATTTTTCAGACACTTTTTTTGTCAATTGTATTTTTTAGACACTATTTACCTTCTGTTTTATTTCACCGATTTTTCTGTATCCGAGAAATATAATGCAAAATTTCGTGCTCTTTAAAATGGTGTTATTAGTTTTAGCAAAAAAAATTTTTTGAAATTAAAAATCGATTGTTATCGTAGCAGTGTTGATTTTTTAATGTATTTTAATGTAAAATTTTTTAATGTATTTTAATGTAAAATTTAATTTTTCATATGCGGCTTATACGAATACTAAATTTGTTTTTATAATCTTCACCACAATTATTGGATTTTTATTTAAAAAAACATCTCATTACAAATGTAATATTGTTGTACTTTGTTGTGTTTAAAAAATTTTCTCAAAACTTTTATCCATCTGGAAAGTGTTTACAGTTTTTCGCGTACTGTTAAAAAATTAACCAACCAAGTATTCAATAGAAGCCAAAATAAGATTTCAAAAACCATATTTAATTAAACGAAAACGGAAACATTAAATTTAAACGAAGTTATTGGCTTTTTAATTTTTTTTGAAACTTTTCTCAAGACTTTTGTCCATGACTGTATACATATTTTAATATTTTACTGCATGCAATTGTTTTGCTTGTTTTGCTACTTTTATAATGTTTTTATATTTATTAATCTTTGCTTGACTGAATTAGTTTTAATTTATCAAAAGAATTTAAAAATAAAAAATATATAGAAAATATTTTTTACTTTTTATTATATATGCATGTTTTTTATAAAAGTTATTTTTTGGTTTTCGTGATAATCGGAGTGCTTGAAGTTCTAGATGATTGGACATTAGCCTTAAAAAAGAAACGTTGTGTTGATATAATTTATTTTGACATTAGTGCTTTTGACACCGTTAACCATTATAACCTTTTTGTTAAACTTTTTAACTGTGGAGTTCAAGGACAACTTGTGCAATGGTTTAAAAACTTTCTCATTGATCGGACTTTTTCTGTTTAAATTAACGATCGCCGGTCTTCTGAATGCAAAGTGGCGTTTCACAAGGTCTTAGGGCCAAATCTCTTTATCTTTTACACGCATGATATACTCAAAAACATTAATTTCTAAAATGTTAAAATAAAATCTTTTGCTAATAAGTAAAGCCTACATAATCTCTCCAAGCTATCATGCTGAATTTCAATTATTTACTAATCATTTCTCTGAGTGGTGCTTTAAAAATAATCTCAAAGTAAGTTCCGTCTTAAAGCCAATTCTCTTTATCTTTTACATGTATAAAATCTATTGCATATTGGTTTTCAGAATCTAAAATTTGCTTACACATTTAACAACAGAATTATTCCAAAAATAACAAATAGTGTGCGAGATTTAGGACTGTTTGTTTCTCCCAACTTAAAATGGTCATTTCACATAAGGCGTAAAAGTTGCGTTGCAAATATGAAATTTTATAACATACTTAAGCTTTTAAAAGTAACGATCCGAAGTTTTTTTGTCAGGTTATACATTTGCTATATATGTCCCATTCTTGAATTCGCGTCACCAGTCTTTAACAGTAATATTCTTTGTAATATTAATATGCTGAAATCTGTATAACTCGCTCTATTATAAAACGATGCTTTAAATCATTTCGAATAATCCCTAATTGTAAAGAGAGATTAGCTCTTTTGGGACTAGAAAAGCTAAAATATCAAAATATCGTTTATTATAACTTGATCTCATTTTTGTGCATAAATTAAAATTTGGCCTTCTCCTAATATAAACCTATCTAACTTATACTTTAAACGTGGCCGCCCATCAATTTATTTACCTGGTGCTAAAAATAATATCCGCAATAACTTATTTTTTGTTCGTGCCATTAAAAATTATATTAGGCTAAACCTGCTCTTATAAATATGCCCACTATTAATGCTTTTAGCTCTGCCATAACCTTAACTAAAATATTTTATTACTAATTAAGTGATGTTAAGTTGATGTTTAAAGCGTTGCCATAACGTTTTCGGCGCTTAGTTTAAACTTTAAATTTGAATAAATAAATTAATTTTTATTACTTTTCATTATTAATTATGTTTTTACTATTACTTTTGGTTGGTGCCAGTGATGGGTAAGTGGCTTACCGACAAGCATCTGGACCCTCTTCTTTTTGCATGCTATTTCTTAATAAAAAAATTTTCTTTTCAACGAGATAGCATTTTTTTAGTTTCTTTTCGGTTTGTGAAGTCTATGACTCAATCAATTTTTTAATTTTAACTCAATCATTTTTTAATAAAATTACTCCAAAATAAACATGAAGAGCTTTTCGTTGTAATAAAAAAGTTTTTTTTTTAAATTTAAAAACCCCAAATTTTGGACCAAGTCAGGGTCCAATGAGCCGTTTAGAAATTCGTGGCTCGCAAAGAAGAGAGACGAAAAAGAAAAAAAGTATGTTTTTTGCACCAACCCATCACTGGTTGGTGCATCTGTGTATGATTTTCGTAACATATTTGCGCAAATTTAATACCTTAAAATCCATAAATTTTCGGTTACAACTTTACTCGAACAGTTGCAAAGATATCCAATGACATATACATACGAATTTATTTGACGGGAAAAGATAATAAAAGAATTTTCACTAATAATTTCAACTTCCTTATTCCTCAAAAAATATCTATGCCCGATTTAGTACAAAAAAGAGTAAAAAACCTCAAAAATTATGAAAAAATAATTTTAAAAATTTGAATGTTTTTTTCATGCAAAAAAAAAATTGTCATTACGTGAGAGATGTCCATTATTTTGCAAAATAAAATGCCGCGTATTATATGAACTAGTCGCAATTTACTGTATTAAATTATTTATTATTATTAATAAATATACAGTCGACGCTCCCATTAACATAACGCCAAGGGACCGCGCGTTAACTATGTTAATGGGAGCGTTATGTTAATGGGGGAGTTATGCTAATGGGGGGTGACTGATGTCTTCCAATGTTTGATTATGTTAATGGGGAAGTTCTACCAATGAGCATTCTTTATTCAAGCTGAAGCGACAACCAATCAACTATTGGAAGCGACAAAATAGTCCAGAATGCTCTTCTGCTTCAGCTTCTTCACGCTCTCTTCAGCCAGGAAGTCGTCGAATTTGTCGCACAGTCGCTGAAGAGACGGATCCGCTGAATTTTCATCGAGGTATCGCTGCAGAATCCTCAGAGCGTTCTTGGCTTCTCGGGCTTCGACTGGTGGCTCCGGCTCGTCGTCGATCTCCGTCACGTCTCCGTCATCGTCACCTTCTTAACATCTTGTGTGATCACTCTGCGCTTCTTGTTTGGAGGGGCCATCTGGAAAGGAAAAATAAGTCGGGAATTCTAGGCATAAGAAGAATGCGCATTCAATACGCTTCTGATACGCCTTTATTACGATATTGTCGTTTTCGATAATGCGATCGACGTGCTTTCGATATGCATTCTTTTCAATTGCAAACGACAAACTCGACAATCGGATAAGTGGGATCTGTCTGAAGCGGTTTTATGTTAATCAGAGCGTTGAATACCATACAGGTTCCTCTCGAGAGTTATGTTAATGAGAGAGTTATGTTAATGGGAAGTTATGTTAATGAGAAAGTTTAGTTATTGATATTTACTTTAAAACCAACCAAGCTGCCAAAACGATTATGTTAATGGGAGGTTTATGTTAATGGGAATTTATGTTAATGGGAGCGTCGACTGTAAGAAATGTCGCAAAATTCAAATTTCCGGCGATTTTTGCATGTCGATTTTCAATTTCGGAGAAATTGGCCAAAATTTTGGAAATACAAGGTAGCTGGATACGACTAATTTTTTTTAAAGCTAGAGCTATTTTTAAAATTTTTGTAAAATGACTTAAAAATTTACATCTATATGTAAAAAATGCAGAATTAAATTAAAATAAAACTAAAATTATAAAAATATTTCATCCCAATAAAAAGTTATCATCAAAAAATTGTTAAAAATAACTGAGGCCCATCATAAAATTTTTAGTCATGTTTGGAGCTCTGTATCACTGCCGAAGAGGGCAACTTCGAAACCAGATGAATATGTTATTGCTAAATGTTCATTTTGTCGTTATTAATTATTGTTTTGCTACATTTCTTTTGTTCAATAAAATTATGGCTTAAAATATTAATAACATTTTTTGTTGTACCCTGCATAAAACCCGTGTACTATAATACTAAAAAGAATTTCAAATAAATTACAGGATATCTCATTTTGGGTGCCCGATTTGTTTTTGTTATAACTTTTTTACTTTTTAAGCGAATTGTAAAAAAACTCCCATTCGATTCCGAAAACTTTGCCATTTTGTTTGACAATATAATTGTCCATATTGGTTTCGATTTAGAAATTTTATATTCATTTGAACTTTGTTCAAAAATGGAGACAAAATTATTAAAATTTGTAACATAACGATGGACTCATCTTAATCATCATGCTTATATTGAATGGTTTTGACATTTTGGTTCAAAATGACATTATTTAATCTATTAAATGAAATTTTAGCAAAATTCAAATTGAAAAATAGAGTCAATTTCGAGTCAATTTTACTCATTTTTCACCTTTAAAAATAGTGTCAAAAAAGTTAAAATAAATATAAAATTTCTAAAAAGTTGGGTCTCAAAAAAATTCTCAAGGAGTTGTGAATCGAATGTAAAAAATTTTTTACAATTTGGTTAAAAACTAAAAAAATTATAACAAAAACACATCGGGCGCCCAAGATGAAACACCCTGTAAAATGAAAATTAGTATTTAAAAGGAAAAAATTGCATTTCGTATACAAATTCGAAAACAAATTTAAATTGGCTAAATTATAAGTTCCTGATTTAGTAGTTTTTTATCTTTTATGTACTTTTTTCTTTATTAATATTATTGAATCTCCAAGCGGTCTGCCAAAAAGTTATTTTTTATAATTTTTAAAGTGTTTATCGAGAATTAAAAAGTTATCTATGAACCACAACAACATTTATTTCTTCGATTTTATATTTTTATATGCGTGTATTAAAATAAAAAACGGAAACATCTTTAAAACATTTAAAATTGAAGCCAAATTTGTTAATATTTTTAAAATTTATTTTTTAAAATAATTTAAATTTTGTTATTAAAAATTTTTTGTTTTTTATAAAACATTTTTTATCTATTTTAATGATACAGATATTACATAATAATTCTCTTTTTCATGAAATACTTGCTTCATATTTTTTAATTCCATTTTTCGCCTAAAAATTTAAGGGATTTAATTCAAAATATATAAACATTTCATAAAAGAAATTTTCTTATAATAAAAAAATTTTAAATTAAAGAGGGTTTATACGGTGGGTTCTTTTTTATAATAAATATTATAGTAACAATTTTTTTTTCAAAAATTACAAACTGTGTTTTATATGTATATGTTATTAATCAAGTTACTTGGTTTGGTTTTTTTTCTATTTCTTAAATTTCACATATAATTCACATAGTCTTGTGAGAAAATTAATTCTTTTTTTTTCGTTTTTTTGCATACGATACGTAATTTATAGAAATAGTTTTGTCGTGTGGTTCTCAATTAATCAAAAGATCTTAGTTTAATCTTATTTTGCTACTAGTTTCTCGTTAAAAAGCCAAGATGTTTTAATTTGGATTTTAGAATGTTAATTAAATTTATTCATTAAATTTTCTTTTAATTCATCGATTGTTAGCAATTATAATAATCAATTAACCGAAAATGAAATTGTATATGTAAAGTTTGTCTATTTATATTTATTTAATTGAATTATTTTTATAAAAGATAGCTTAAATTTTTTGAAATGTTAAAAATTAATAAAATTTTGAAATTTTGTATCCACATTAAATTATGAACAGCCGTATTTTTGATAAATTCAGTTGTTTTTGTATATATGCACATATGTATTTATTTTTATTTTTAATTATTTTCTTATTAAAATGTGCTATAATTTTTTATTCATAATTATATTTGCTTATTATTTTTTAACTTTATTATACCAAATCAAAAGAGATAATTGAATCGAATGTTATTTGTTTCACATATAATTCACAATAGAAATAAATACATTTTTTAATAATTTTGGCAATTTTTTTTTCTCCCCAAGTGCTTTGCTTTTTGATAAGTTGGTGGATAAATGATTTGTTTTTTAGTCGGAAATATTGGCATTGTTTTAGGCTCTTGCTTTTGTTGTAATAAAAAACAAATATTTAAAAAAATCACAATATTTATTAAATCTATCTTTGAAGACAACTTATTTTTATAACAAATCAATTTGTTTTTTTTTGAAGATTTTAACCTAAAGATTTGATAAATTACTACTTATACTGAAATAAATATTATTCTTCGTGAATTATTTAATTGATAGTAAAAAATAATAGAGAATTTCCGGCCGCTTAAAATAAATTGCAAAATTTTTTGCGTATATTATTTTCTTTTTAAAATACAGGGTGTCCCACTAAGAAGTTCTTTTTTTAAGCTTGAATAACTTTTTTATTTATGAACCGATTTTTCTGAAATTTTCAGGATCGACTATAAACTCTTTGAGAAATTTTTTCGCATAAAAATTTTTTTTTGCGCGCGCAAATTTTTTTTTTGCGCGCGCAACATATTATAGTGCAATCGACGCGGAATTTCGCGCTATTTTCAATGCCGTTAAAATCAGGTAAATTGTTTCACTCTATCAAAAGTTATGACCAAAAAACTGAAACCAAATATGCAAAAATTTGCAAAAATTATTTAATAAAATTTCTTATTTTTTTGCATATTTGGTTTCAGTTTTTTGGTCATAACTTTTGATAGAGTGAAGCAATTTACCTGATTTTAACGGCATTGAAAATAGCGCGAAATTCCGCGTCGATTGCACTATAATATGTTGCGCGCGCAAAAAAATTTGCGCGCGCAAAAAAAAATTTTTATGCGAAAAAATTTCTCAAAGAGTTTATAGTCGATCCTGAAAATTTCAGAAAAATCGGTTCATAAATAAAAAAGTTATTCAAGTTTAAAAAAAGAACTTCTTAGTGGGACACCCTGTATATATGAATTTACTTTTTTTGTTGTCATCGAACAATTATTATTTACATTGTTTTAGTTTAAAACGAATCAATGATTGGACTTTTTAATATTTTCTAGTAATCACATTAAATTGACAAAAGTATAATTCAAATAAAAGTAATGCACTCTCAAAACACATTTTCTACTCTTATTTTTGATTCCAATTATGATGCTAAAAAACCGCCAACTTCCACGATGGCAAACGTATTAAAAGTTAATGAGAAAATTATCGCGCCACCTCCACAACATTTATTAGGTGATTACGTGGAAATGGTCTATCTAGGTGTGGTAATTTTAATTGGCACAACCATCAATGCTCATGTATTTCGAAAACTGTTAAAGGAACATCGTCGTAAAGCAAATGCAGGAAAAAATAATGTATGATTTAATCATTAGTAACCTAAGTTTGAGTGAATAAGACGCGACCGTTCGAAGAATTTTTGAATTTTGACTTGGACTGCATTCTGTTATTTTGTATTTGTAAAGCATAAAATTTGAGGATCACCATCATTAAAACAGGCCCAAGCAGTATTTTAAAAATATTGGGCTAAACTTCGTTTATAACAGAATTAAGACTAAGTCAAAATTCAAAAAATCTTCAAACGGTTGTGTCTAATTTACCCGAACTTAGAATAATTTTAAATTGGTTTAAAAATCGACCCGATTTTCGGCGATTTTTTTGTATCGATTTTCAATTTCCGAAACCTCAAATTTGTTTCCGCTACATTCCTAATGTATTAATGTATTTTGTAAATTAGAATTATTAAGTAGATAATTAAATTAGTTACTTACAGGTGGGATTTCTCCTATTAAAGATCAATCTCAATCTCAGTGATTTGCTCATTCTCTTAGTACATGCTTTTGGCAAATTGATTTGGCTTGCTGAATACGAATGGCGCTTCGGTGATATGCTTTGTCGTATATTCAATTTTCTTTCTATGTTTACTCTTTATCTGAGCTCAAACATTGTAGTTTGCATTGCTTTGGACAGATTGCATACAGTAATTCATGCAAAAAAACCGATAGCTTCACGCAAAAAAGTATTAGTTTTAATATATGTACATTTTTGAAAAATTTAGATTTAGATTTAATCATTATTTTATCTTTTTACATTTTAGCAAATGCTGATACGTGCCATGGTGGCATTAGCTTGGTTTTTAGCCACCGTGTGGAGCTTGCCTCAATTATATTACTGGCGTACAATTAACGTTTTTCCTTTGTATCCGGGAGGATGGATTCAATGCTCAGATATTTGGAGGTAATTCCTAATTTTACTACATACATAAAACAATACATAAAACAAGTGGAGAATAACAACATTTATTTACATAAATATAAATTATAGCATTGAGCGTTATGAATCAATCACAACGTCTTCATTTTTTCATTCTGAATTTATGCAACATCTCTACAACTTAACGCATCTAGTAAAAAACATAATTTTTACAATATTTTTTTTTATTAACAATGCAAATATCATTTTTAGTTTTTCGTATTCTATGGACCTCTTTTGCTACTTATCATCTGTTATTTGTTCATATTTATGAGACTATTGCGCTTTGCAAAGTCTACACAATTTTCTACTGATTTAAATGAAAAGGCAAGCATCAAAGTGTTGACTTGGCTTCGACTTGACATCGGCCATTTTTCCTCATTAAAATTGTCATAAAAATTTTTTGATTTAATAAAAACGAGTAATTTCCTGTTCAATCTTTAAGCAATATTCTACAAATTAAATAATAAATAGTTGCTATAATAATTTTTTAAGGCAATAAAATATATTCTATTATATTCATTGTGTAGTTCTAATATTTATCTAGAGACTAAAAAAAATAATACTTTTTTATTAAACCAAAAAATTTTTAATGGCGAAAAAACGTGAAAAAATAACCGGAGCCATTTGAAGACAAGTCACCACTCTGGTAAGCATATTATAAAAGGTTACATAAAAATTTATATGCCAAAAAATTTCTATAGTAGAGAATTTTTATTTCTATAATCTGTATTATGTTTCATATTTTATTAAAAATAAATGTTTAGAGAAAGAGTGGATTTTCTCTCCAATCTTCTGCGAACGTGCATGTATTGGTTGCAGCACCAACTAAAATTTCTATTGGTGCAACATTCCCTTATCGAACATGTAGAGCCTACATTGAAAAACGTCTTTCACTTAGTTCGCAGCCACGTAGAATAAAGAATCGAAAATCCTCTACAACATCATGCGTTTTAATGTCGCGCATGCATTCTATTCAAAAGTATTGTGACGAGAATGCCAGTAATAGCGGCATATTGTCTCGTATAATCGATGACATCTCGGGCATTTCGATACAAATGTCGCGGCCGATTTTCACAAAAACTATAAAACGAACACCATCTATGCCATTAGACGTTAACGAGCCATACCAGAATGAAAGACAAAATAAAAAAAAATTAAATTACACAATAACACGCCAGGCAACGATTAATTCTACCTCGCATGAAAAAGAGGTATATGTATTTTTTGTATATAGGGTAACCGGAAAGTCCTTATACACACTTTTTTAATCATAACTTTTTTTATTTAAAAAAATATTTTTACAAACAAACACTTAAATGAAAGCCAAAGAAATTTTATATAAGATCTTTTAAAAGATTTTCAAAATTTTCGCCCTTATTCGCCACGCAGGCCTCAAAACGTTTGCGGAAATTTTTGACGATGGTCGCGAGAGAATTTTTTCGGAGATTTTGTTCCACGCTTTCTGTTGAACGCGCTTTAATTTTGATTCAATTGAGCCGTAGTTTGTAGAGCAGGCTTTTTGCTCCAGAATAAACCAAATCGCGAAATCCATCGGTTTAAGTCGGGCGAGTTAGGCGGTCACAAGCTTATGTCCTATAGATCGATATTTTGCATTTTGCAAAAATTGATGGTGGAGCTCGCTGAATATGCTTAGTCTTGTTGAATGTGCCCAGTCTCGCTGAATGTGTCCAGTCCATCGTTTGTTTTTGAAATGTTGTTGGCTTTAGAGGACTACAAAGTTTCTCAAAATGCGTTTCTGGTAAGTTTCGGCGTTGATTTTGATCTCGCGTTCAACAAAAACGAGCGGCGTCTTGCCATTTTCGTAAATGCCCGCCCACACCAGGATCAACTTCGAAAAGTGGCGACGCTTAATCGGGCTCTTTTCAAAAAATTCATTGCTAATCTGAAGGAGTAGAAAATTCTGTACAAAACCTGTCAAATTTCGAAGAAGCTGACGATTAACTGAACGCTGGATTGTAAACATTTTTTTGTCGGTGAACAAAATCGACCGAAATGTCTTTTTTTTCCAAAGGACGCCAGGGGTTTTCGAGCCGTACGCATTTCATACGATCATTCAAGCAATGACCCATTCCCAGCCTATAGCTACAAAGCTTAAGCTTGATTCGGGCCATTTTTCGAATCGATTCGCGCCCAACCTTCATCTCTTTAGCTAATTTTCTTAACGACACCGGAATTTCGATAAATTCGGCAACGCAACTTGTTTAGGTTCTCGGGAGTCGGAACGGTATCACTACGGCATTTTAATTTGGATATAAAATTTGGGATATGTTTATTAAATATAAAAATGTATTAAAAATTAATTATTAAATGAGAAATTTACAACTTATAAATAAATTTTTTTTACAAATTTTTTAATTCATACAAATATTACAATATATTATGAAGATACATGCTTTTTTACTTGGATCCAAGTTTGATTATTATTTGTAAAATAATTTAGCGATTTCTCGATTCGGACTCAATTGCCACAACTGCATTGACCTCAGCGGCAAGTTCTTCGTCATTGAAAGCCGCAGTGTCCATACTACCAAGCATTCAGAAGAAAAATACATATTTTTCAAATATTTATATTGCAAATATTTTTCTACGTACACTACGTAAATTTAAAATACATCGGAGTCGAGAAAAGCCCGAAAAATGTGAGTAAAAACATCATATTCATTTTACAATTTTTAATAATTTTTCCACATCTTATGTCTCCATTTACCATTACATTAAAAATATTTACTTTTAACCAATGGAAGAAAAATTGTATAAACAAATTTATGGCTAAAAACAAAAAATACATTCATTTTTAATTAACATGAGATATTCCATAACACTTGAATTTTCAGAATAATAATATAAAAATAAATTTAAATTTGTCTCAACTGATTGATAGTTTAGAATTTGCGGAATTATACACTTTCCTTACAACTTCGAAAGCATTACACCATATAAAATTATATTTTTAATACAGTTTTGTAAAGAAAAATTTCTCAATCAAAAAATTTGCCTTCAGTATAATACAGGGTGTCCCACTAAGAAGTTCTTTTTTTAAACTTGAATAACTTTTTTATTTATGAACCGATTTTTCTGAAATTTTCAGGATCGACTATAAACTCTTTGAGAAATTTTTTCGCATAAAAATTTTTTTTTGCGCGCGCAAATTTTTTTTTTGCGCGCGCAAATTTTTTTGCGCGCGCGACATATTATAGTGCAATCGACGCGGAATTTCGCGCTATTTTCAATGCCGTTAAAATCAGGTAAATTGCTTCACTCTATCAAAAGTTATGACCAAAAAACTGAAACCAAATATGCAAAAATTTGCAAAAATTATTTAATAAAATTTCTTATTTTTTTGCATATTTGGTTTCAGTTTTTTGGTCATAACTTTTGATAGAGTGAAGCAATTTACCTGATTTTAACGGCATTGAAAATAGCGCGAAATTCCGCGTCGATTGCACTATAATATGTTGCGCGCGCAAAAAAAAATTTTTATGCGAAAAAATTTCTCAAAGAGTTTATAGTCGATCCTGAAAATTTCAGAAAAATCGGTTCATAAATAAAAAAGTTATTCAAGTTTAAAAAAAGAACTTCTTAGTGGGACACCCTGTATAGTAAAGTTAAGAAAGTGGTTTTTTAGAAAAAAACTTTAGAATATATGTTGTTTAGATTACAAGAACTGTGCTATCGAACATCATATTTCCACAGAAAAAATTGTAGAAAAAAGTACAAATTGCAAACATTCGATACAATATGCGCCAGAAGTGGTACAACAATGTGTTATAAATGCAGAAAACGAAAACATATTGGCTTCTCATACTATTGAAGAAGAGCATTATGCGTCGACATCAACTCTAAATGCGGCACTTCCGCTTAATGCAAAACGTGTGCCACTTTGGCGTCGACAAATGAAAAGTAGAGTCTTTCGAACTACACTCCTTGTTATTGTTGCTCATGTTATTCTTTGGCTGCCCTATAACTCGTACGCCTTAATGAAATACGTAAACATCGACCTTTACACGCGAATAAATGAAAAGGCAAATGTTTTAAAGGACCTCCAACTACTTATCACAATTATCAACCCGTTTCTTTATGGCTTCCGTCAACGATGATCAAGTAAGCAATTTAAAAATAAATATATACAAAAATTTAAACAAAAACATTAAATATATTATAATACTGTGTATATTGTCAAATTTTTTATGTGCAAATTTCCACATGTGAAAAAATTTGAGGGAATCGTTCAGGCGACGGACGCAAAAATCCATGTTACTCTAGTATAACACATACTATATCGTGTCTAAACAAAATTGAAATCTAATTTTGACTGAAAAATCTGCTAATATTAATATTAACTAGTTAATATTAATATCAGCTGATATTAATATTAACTAGTTAATATTAATATCAGCTGATTATTAAAATTGGTTGTAACATATACATAAATGTATAAGAAAATCTTTTTAAAAATACATGAACTTTATATATAAAGGAAAATCACATTTATTTACATATTTAAAATAAAAATAACTTGAAAAAATTATTAACTTTTTATTAAAAAATATTTTGTCAGTAATTACGGAGAAACAAAGCTAATTTATATCATTGTTTTATATGTGTACATACTAACGTTGTTAGTCTAACAATGTGAATATTTAACAAATTTTTTAATTCACAGGCTTAAAACATTTATAAACAAAATTTTTTATTTTTTAAATTGATTTTTGTACTTACAAGAAACTGTAAAATTTAAATCCGTCATGTTTTTGAAGTTATATTTTATGTTTATAAAAAATGATTGTTTTTTTTTGTTATTTATGTTAATTTTTTTTAGTGATGTGATGTTTATAGGAAGCATTGCCTTCTCGGCACTTATTAATTTAATTCATCATAATTGCCTCAAAAGTTTTTTGGTGTATTAATTATTTATTGCTTGTAACTTGCCTTGCAGAAAAAAGTCTGACATAACATGTAAGTTTAGTTTAAAATAATTTCTTAACATTATTGCTAATTTTTAAAATCTAAAGACTTTAAAAAAAATGTTGAAAAAAAATTTAATTAATAAAAAATTGATATAAATACTTTGGTTAATTGTTTTAATTTATGTTTGCAAAAATAATATATAAAAATATTTATTTTATCGATTATTTTAATTCTTTTAAGTAATTTAAAAATGGCTTTTTATAGTGCTTTTTTCTTCAGTTAACATTCTAACGCACAATAGTTTAATAAATTCACATATAATTTTCAAAAATACGGCATTTATCAAATATTAAAAACACGAAAAAATGGTTTTAAGCGGTGTGGCCCAAATTTTTTAACAGTTTTGTTGCACTTTTAAGCATTTTTCTGTTTTGTTTCGTGTTATTAAATGAATTTATATATTTTTTTATAATTGATAATTTTTTTTATAATTAATATTGACGCTGCTATCACACCTAAAGTTGGAGTTCTGAACATTGCTAGAATAGGCGTCGCCCAATTTTATAAAAAATGAGGTGTGGCCCAAATTTATGAACAACACTATAATTGTTGTATTTTTAATCTATTCTTTTTTGTTAATTTCAATTTTTGTTATTTTTTAATTTCCATTTGCAATTATTCAAGATCGGAAGAAAACACTTTCTTTAAATTTTTTACAGTTTTTTATTTTATGATTTATATCTTAGTATAATTGTGGTTAATTTTAAGGGCTATAAAAGGATTTTTATTTATAACATTGTTTTTTATGGCTATAAAAAATTTTTTATTCATAACATTGTTTTTTGTTTGTTACATTTTTATAAACATTTGTTAATTCCTTTTTTAATATCTACCCTATCAAAATAGATTTTGTATATTAAAAAAGTTATTGTTGGAAAATTTTAAGCTCTTTTCACAGCTGCAAATTTTAAAAAGGAAGATTTAAAAAAACATAATTATATAAATATAGATAATGAGAATAAGCCGTAAAAATTTTTTCGAAGTTTTTGTCTCTATTTAAGCTACTATGTATTTATTATATTAAGTGTACAAATATGAAAGTTCGTTTTTTACGATTTAAAAAATTAAAATTCCAAAAAATTTTCAATTAAACTTTTATTAGCAATTATTAACAACAACATTATTCCACTTTATGGGCAACTTATGGATTCCATCAAAAAAAAAAAATTCGGTTGTTTCGACGCAATCCATTCATTGAGCCATTTTCGCACTTCTTGTTTTGTGAACTTTTGCTCCGCAAATCCGTGAGCCATTGATCGAAATAAGTGATAATCCGACAGAGCGATGTCAGGAGAGTAGGGCGGGTGGGCTAAGATTTCCCATTTCAGTTCTTTTATAGCATTTTTGACCGGTTCTGCAACACGAGGTCTGGCATTGTCGTGAAACAATATTGGGCACTCGTGTTTTGTGTTTGGTGGCAACTTCTCTCTTCAGATTGATTAATTGCTCTTTATAACCGTAACAGTTTCGCCAGGTTTGAGAAGTTCATAATACAAAATACCCTTCTGATCCCACCATATGCAGAGCAACACCTTCTTTCCATGGATGTTGGGCTTGGGAGTCAACTTTGGCGCCTTTCCTGGGTCTGTCCATGATCTCTTTCGTTTTGGATTATCGAAATAGATCCACTTTTCATCACCAGTGATGATTCGATGCATGAATGACTTGCGTTGCTGCCGTTCAAGCAAAAGTTCGCACGTTGTTCTTTGATTTTCTTGCTGGCGTTTAGTCAATTCATGCGGCACCCATCGTCCTTCCTTCTGAATTTTGCCCATGTCATGCAAGCGATTTGAAATTGTTTGCTGAGTCACACCTAACGCGTCAGCTAGTTGTTATTGCGTTTGGGCATCATCTTTATCAAGCAAGGCTTGTAGTTCATCGTCTTCAAACTTCGGTGGTCTACCGCTGTCTTTGTTGCTCAGATCAAAATCGCCTTTTCTAAGCCTCTTAAACCACTTCTGACAGGCTCTAGCAGTGATCGTATTTCTGGCAGTGAAAAAATTTTAAAATCTAGCTTTAAATTGAATTTTAGAAACAACTAGCAAAGGAGGAACTAACACTCTTTTAATAAAATTTTCATTTTATTAAAAAACTCAATTTTTTGCTTTTAAAGTTTTTTACTGCAGGTCTTCTTTCGTTGTAAATTTTTTTGTTTTTCTTATTTTTTCCTTTTATCCTTTTATTCCATATATAAAAGATAGGTTTCAAGCAAATAAACAAATAAACCAACAAGCAATAAATAACTACTCGTTCAAACAAGCTTAATGAAGCTTTATCATATGCATTAAATTTACATACGTCAAAAATGAATACTTGAAAGAAGCTCATTAAATATGCAAATTGTTTTTAATAAGATGTTGGGACAACGTGATCATTGGATGAGACAAAACCTGACAACAAAACGAGATGAAGCAGAAGCTCGATCTTAAACTTTTTAATCTTTTTTTAAGTTTTTTTAAGTTTGTTTTTAGGATTAGGTATAGTCATTCCGTTTTGGCTACTTTTAATAACATTTTGACTTTTGCCTAAACTCTTAGATTTTTCTGATATTACAATGAAAAGAGGCAGAACGTCGCTTTATGTTCCAAGCTCAAAGAATCGAGTAAGAAACAATTTTTTCACTGTCCGTGCATTAAAGAGATATATCAAGCTGAACCCATTGATGAAATTTTCTCTCTCTATTGAACAATTTAAATCTTTGTTAAATACTATTAAATAGATTAATGCCTTCTTCATTTAATTATTTTATGTTGTTTAATTGTTGTTTTTATTCTCTCTCTATTTCTTTACCATAGTTATTTAATCATTCAATTATTTATTTATTTACTTATGATTATTCGTTTATTGTTATTAATAGTTGCGTTAATTTAACGTAATAAATTATTATTATTATTATATTTTGTTGTTTATTTTTTTTATTAAACATCAAATTGCAAAAATACACTATTAAAAAAATTTATATAAAACTATCAATTAACAACACTTAATTAGCAAAGTAAAAGTTAAAAACAAATCACAAAATTTCATTTTTTTAAGTGCTAACTTAGTTTGTATTTATTTTATAAAATTCATTAATTTAAACTAGTCTTGAATATTAATTAATAATAAAATAAATTGAGCTCCCTTTGTAACATATAGAGCTTGTTCATTGACTTTTTTGTGCATTAATTTTAATAGCGTAGTTAATTTTTTTAAATTTTAAATTTCTATAAAATTAAAATTTTTAATCTATAAAAGGTGGAACAAAACAAAAATGAATACTTTGTAGCATTGGAATAAGCAACTTTTTACTATATGTGTGGTGGAACCTTATTTTAAATACTTTCACATATTTTCCTTTATTGTATTACAGTCAAACCTGTCTAATTGGGCACCTTTCGGAAACGACAAAAAGTACCCAATTAGAGGGGGTGTCCGATTACAGGGGTTTTGCAAAAATACTCTAGATAACTTTCCGATGGAAACGTTAATCACCGAAAACGAATACTTTTCGAATAATCTTTATTCCATCAACTCTTTATTTTGCCAGCAATCAACTGAAGCGACAATAACTATCCTAGCTTGCAACTGCTAGAGCAGGTCGTCTTCTTCGTCCGATTCCTGGTGCGCGGCAAAGCTCTTAAGTATAGTTGGCCGGCGCATTTTTTTGGCGTAGCTTTTGCATCTTGTCGTCGAGCACGTCGCACGCCTTGATTGCCTCGAGGTCGCCGCCGTTCTTCATCAGGTAGCGTCTGGCAGAGAGCAACCCGCGTTGAGCATCTTCGAACGAAATTTCCTCGATTAGCTCCTCTTCGTCTTCGTTGTCTTCCAACTCGCCTTTCCGCAGGAGTTCAGCGGCAATTTCTTCAAAAGTGAATGCTCCATTGGTTGCGAGGCGCTCATCGGCTTCGAGAAAGTCAATCATCTCGATCTCCTCATTGTCATCCATCCTCTCTTCAGCTCGCAGTTCATTCCAAAGAGCGGCAACTTCATCATCTTCATCTTCTTGATGCGGAAATGATTTATTTTTAAAAATATTCAAAAAAAGTGCCCGATTAGATAGAGTCAGGTGCTAAATTAGTAAAAGAATTTATTTGAAATTTTGTCGGGACCTGGAAAAGATGCCCAGTTAGAGAGATTGCTCAATTACAGGGGTGCCCAATTAGACAGGTTTGACTGTATTTTTTTTCTTTTACACACTGCATTGCACTTATTTTATGCATTTTGTATATTTTTTATTTTACAATATATATTTTTTTGGTAAATAATACATAGACATTTTAATATAAAAAATGAGTAAATATTAATAAAAAAACAACTAACGAATGCTTCATTTTTAAACTTTAATCTTTTATTTCAAATCTTCTTGTGATTCAAAGGCCGAATTTAATTTTATTTTTCTATGTACGTACACATTATTAGTTTATTTTATTTTTTTGTATTTTATTTTAGTATTTAATGTTATCTAATTTTACATATTTTTTAAGGTAAAAATTTTATAATTGTAAAACAAAGTGAAGATAAATTCTAAATTCTAAGTTAATAAAAGTTTATCGGATATAAATATTTAAAAATCGATGCAAGTAAAATAGCAATAAAAAAAAGATACAAATAAGAAATATATACTACAAAGAAATTATAAAGTCCAAATATATATTTTTAATTAGCAAAAATTTACTTGATACTTTTTGGTTTTAACTCTTAAAATGTAAATCAGTTAAAGCTATTTAAAAACTCATTTCTAAATTTTGTCGTTTAAAAAATAATTTTAGTTATTTTAATTTATTATTTGTTTGAAAAAAATTGCTAATATGTATATGTATATAGAAATAAAAAACTTACAAATTACTTTATTGTGTTGACATTAAATTTTTACTTTCATTTTCATTTATTCTATCGAATGCATAATTATTGAAATTTTTTGTTTGAAAAATATTTTTGTTTTGATTTTCTTAAGCACATTCTTAAGCACAAGGCAAAAGGCTTTGTTTTTTTAGGTTTTGATGTATAAGGGGGAATTTTTTATACATTTATTTCAATCAATTGTAGAAAATTAAAGAATTATTGAAAATCAAATAGCTTTTTAGGAAGTAAATTAGAAAAAAGTAATAAAAAAATTTTCGTACCACATAAATATTATCTACTAAATTAAAATAAAATTATTGTTAGAACGGATAGAAATATTTTAGCTCAATGAATTTGGAACGAAATATTATTTTACGTTAATTCGGCTCAAAATGAATGAATACAACTCATCAGAGACTGATATACTCAGCGTGCTCATTATACCTACAATTCATGCTGTTGAGAAATACGCATTAGAGGTATTTTACCTTGGCGTAATTATTATTGCTGGTATGTCGCTCAACATTATTGCCTTCACCCGACTAATTAAACAACCGAAGTAATAAAAAAATGCTGAGCTATAATAAAAAAATATACATGTTTTAATAATAAATTTTGTAGAATACCTACGGCGTCGACTAACTTTCTCACTGGCCCATATTATACAAGATCTTTTGTGCTTTTTAAGATAAATCTTACAATCATGGATTTTTCAATTCTACTTATTCATGCACTCGGAAAAGTATTATTTTTACATTTTTTTAAATACTCACAAATTTAAAGCTTAGTATTTTATGTCTAGATGATATGGTTGTTAACATATGAATGGAAATTCGGCCATTTCGGCTGTAAAATTTATCAGTTTCTTTCCGCTTTTACATATTATGGAAACTCAAATATTGTTGTTGCAATTGGAATTGACAGACTTATTGTCGTTTATACTAGTCACATCCAAGGTACACAAATAAAAAATATTTACGAAAAGTAACTAAAAAAATTCTATTGATTTATTTTTTTTTAAATATATGGTTTCTTTTTTGTTTAATTTTGACATTAGCAAATTTTTAAGAAATTAAAAAATTCTTTAAAAAATCAAGAATTCAAAATTAAAATGGAATTAAAATTAACTTCTTATTTGATTTTTAATTCAAAAATTCTGAAAAACTACTTTAAAATTGTATATAAGATTTTCAGGAGCCACATCAAAAAGACGTGTACGCTTATTACTCCTATGTACGTGGTTTGTGGCAGCGATTTGTGCCCTTCCACAAATGTTTGTATGGATCAATGCAGAAGTATCATTGGGATTTAATCAATGTACAACTGTTTGGCAGGTAATCACTATGCAAGAAATTATAAAAAATCTTTTTTTTAATTTTAAATTTTATGTTTAGGTCAACGCTCATCGAAATATTTCTACAAATACCGAATCTCAAGAACAGCTGCTTTATGAAATGTTTCATCAAGCAATGGTGTTTTGGCTTCCATTCTTCATCTTACTCGTGTCTTATATATTCATTATTTTAAAAGTAATAAGCTATACATTTGTTGGCAAACAAAAGCATCAATGTCACGCAAAGTTAGCAATGCGTAAACAAACGCCTATTACAGCGACATATAAGAAAACATCTCTTATTCGTGTTCAGTCTCGTTTGCACATTTTTTATAGTACGGTTACTACATACGGTATTCGGACAAAACATGATTGCTCAAATCGCTTCTTAGTTAGCGCGATGCCATCTCTTGATATGATTGATGAAAAAACGATATTGCGTCGCGTGAAAAGCGAATTTTTCAATCGCTTGGACAACAAAATGAATCATATTTACAAAGGTTGCGCATCATCGAGACGATTTTCTGCTAATTCAACGTGTACAATTGCCACAACTAATCTTGTAAACTCACGCAATGAAAATAAGAATCTTTTAAAATTGAAAAATAATAATAATAATGCCTTAGCTTCATCTATTACGGGTAATAGCGAGATAAATTCTCTTGTGACATTTAGTCTGGACAGCACGCCTACAAGTGATGGAACGCTTATAAAAATAAACGATAAAATGCACGATCATTTAATTATTAATATTCGACAAATAATTGCAAAAAAAATGAATTACTTTTTTTGCAAGTAAGCATATATTTAGTAAAGAAAGTATTTAAAATAGATGTTTTGTGCATGTAAAGAAATAATTATTTTAGTGAGCAGTTTCAGAAATGGATTTATTTTTATTATAAAGAGTTGTTGTTTATTTTAACATATATGTACATGTATAGTTCAAATATTTTAGAAAAAATGCGGTAAAACAAACGACATTCAAAATATCATCTTGCCATTTTAGCCAGCGCCAACAAAAAGCAAAGCAAATTTGGAAGCGACAATTGCGATCACGTGTATTCACTATTTCATTAATGATCGTGATAGCACATTGCGCCTTATGGCTGCCATACAATCTATTAAATACAATTCGCTTCATTGATGCGGGTCTCTATGAATGGACGGTAGCTAATGGGGGATTTTTGTTAGAGGATCTAATCGTATTAAATTCCGTTGTAAATCCCTTGCTATATGGTTTTGAAAATAAATGGCGTTTACGCAAGTGATATTTACATTTATAGATATATATATTTAAATTTATCCATAAAAAGCGATAAAGTTATTATTTTACTGGTTTATTTTTCCTTTATATTATACTGTTTGTATATATTGATTATATTTCTGTGACATTGACATAACATTTCTGGTGCTAAATCCAATGCATTTCCCTTTAATTAATAAATACATTTTTTACGATTAGCTACAATAATTTGTGTAAGCAATTTAATGTTAGAATTTCAAGAAATAGTAATTAAATATTACAAAGTTTCAGACATTTATAAATTAAAATTATAGAATTAATAAATATATTTATTTTGTAACGTTAAGTTAGTAAAAGTAATTTTTTTAAAATCATTAATAATACAATGGAAAATAATCATTTGTAGTAAAAGGCCTTTTATCGTGCCCGCTTAATTGAATAAATAAATACATTTATTTCGTAACTTTAAGTTAGTAAAAGTAATTTTTTTTAAATCATTAATAATGCATTGGAAAATAATCATTAGTAGTAAACGGCCTTTTACCGTGCCCGCTTAATTGAATTTAAAATTAAAAGGACCTTTTTGTAAATGTAAATATATAGATATTATCTTTTAAGTTACTGCAGTAACTTTTAGAATTTTGAAATTGTGATAAAAACTTTATAAAATATAAATTAAATTAAATTGTGTTTTAATATGCCCCATTTATTGTATAAATAATGCGCATATAAAATTTAAAAAATTTAAAAAAAAAGTAAAAAATTAAAATAAAAAATTATTGAGTATTTTAATGTAAATATTTTAAAGTATTTTTAAATAATGAATTTTTATTTTAAGACACAATGTCTGTAAGAATTAAAATGTTTTGCACAATTTCTTTTGGACCATCTCACTGAAAATTTAGTACAAAATACTATCGAACCTGCCGATTATCGCTTCGATAGCCGTTTTGTACAATTTTGCAAAATACCGTAGTTATATAAGCTTTCCAATTTTTTCGATTTTGATTTCCTTTATTCAATTATTATAATTTTCTTTACAATGTACCTAGAAATATGATTCTTTACAATGTACCTAGAAAAAGGATTTTAGAAAATGAAATTCTTTTTCTTTAATTTCTTCTTTAAAAATTTTTATGAGTCTTAAAACGAAAAATTTCAATTTTTTGAGATGCAATTTTTGCAGTTTGCTCGTTCTTTTGCAGCCTGATCGGAACATATTCATTATATACACTTTGCCGTGAAATTCTGCACAAAAAAATGGCAGAAAAACTTTAATTCTTACAGACATGTGCCTTAAATATTAGATTAGAAAGAATATTTTTTGAAAAACAATAATTTTATTTTGTTTATAACATTGTTGCCATTCTGCTACGATGACCATTCTGCTACGCTTTTGAGTTCAGCAGAAGCTTATCGATAATAATGGGAACTATTTTCACGATTAGGGTTGTTTGTTTAAAAGTTATGAACAAAATAAAATTACAGGGTCACCAGAAAGTCCTTGTACACACTTTTTTAACCATTTATTTAAAAAAAAACATTTTTACGAACAAACATTTAAATAAAAGCTAAAGAAATTTTATATAAGATCATTTTAAAAGATTTTCAAAATTTACGCTTTTAGCCGCCACGCAAACCTCAAGATGAACTTAGTTTGTATAGAATTTTACGCGACACAAAATAGACTGTAACATAATGATACAATATACCAAAAATTGTGCTAAAATTTAAATTGAAAAAATTTGTGCAAGGACTTTCTGGTCACCCTGTAGTTTGTCACAAGGGCCAGTGTGAATAAAGATAATTATTCGTATCTCTTTTCCGGCCAAAAAGCTCGATCTATTATATTAAGTTTGTTTGTACACATTTTAACTTTTGTTAAAAAAATCTAGGTATTTTTTAATATAAAAATTTACTGACCTCCGCTTGCACAAGTTTCTTTTGAAATGAAGACAGATCATCTCCCTCGGCATTGTTATATGCGGAATCACTAGTTGGAAACAATTCGCAGCCCAGAAAAATTTTGCCTTCTAACATCCTTCCGTTAGCAAATCTGCGTGTAAAAAATATGCATATATGCGCGTTTAAACCCTTATATAAACCCACGCTTATCCAAAAGAAATTGGGGTAGTTTAATTTTTTGAAGTAAATAATATTGGATAGGAAAATAAGTGAAAGCCTATGAAGAAAGCCATCTAACAACTTATAAACCATAAACTTCAAGCAAAAAAAATCTCTTATTAATCGGTTAGAAGTGCTACCGCAACTTATACCAACATAGTTTGACTTCTTTCTTATATTTGACTTGGTAAAACACATTTTTTCTTTTATAAAAAGTGGATGTTACATGCTTTAAAAAATACATGCTTATAAAATATTATATACTTAGCCAAAACGGTTGCGGAAACAACGAACGGTGATTGTTCGCTTTCATGTATAGTAAGTAAAAGATGAAATTTCGGCAATGCTAAAAAGCACATTTTATTTATTTTTTGCAGTATTTTGGTAAAAAATAAAATCAAAAATTACTATATTCTTTTAAACGAATTGGAACTTCTGTTCTCCTAAATGAATTTCCTGCTCCTGCAGTAACTTTCCATTCACCAAATCGAACGTAATTTGGTAATTCAAAGTTGGTTTCGATAAAATCCTCGTCAGTGTTAGCTTTTAATGTTCGATTAAATATTCGAAAACCCTTAGGATCCTAAAAGAAAATTAAATACTTGTTGTAGAATAAAAAGTTTCTTATTAAATGTACATTTTATTGAAAAATTTCCATTATTTTCTAGTAAAACTTTACCAATAATTTGAATTCTATGAAGCCTTTAAACAGCTTTCCTTTTTGACTGATAGGCAACGCGCGCACAGATACTAAATGAGTATTTGATTTTTTTCATAAATTACTGCATATTTATACCAATTTCTCGCGGCTTATAGAATACTTTATCAGTTTGTAAAAAGATTTTTGCTATATTTGCTGCGCCATTTATGTGTGCATGAAATTCGGTGTGTCCCACTAAGTTAACAGTAACATAATAGCGTAGTGCAGTTGAATTTTCTGGTAATACAACATAAAATGTTGAGGTCTCTTCTAAAATATTAAATTATTTTATTAAATATGATTGACATTTTTTTATATTTTTTGATTTTTTTACATTTTTGTTAAATATGAATAAACGTTTTCTATAAAGATGTTAGCATAAGTTGCCACCGGGCCGAACTGAAAGTCAATTACCCTTACTTAAAATTAAAAATAAAATTTACTTGTGGGTCTATGGGTAAGTTTTTTAGTGAAGACGATATAGCGTAAACTTCCTCCATCATCTTCTTCGACCGTAAGAATAATATCGACAGCATTTTGACCTTCCAATAACGGTGTAACATGCACTTTATTAGTAGAATTCCAGAAAAATGCCGCAGGAAACAGAACAAATGGTGGGACGCTATATTATAAGTTACATATTAAATTTTTGCTCAATTTTTATATTTTTAAAGCCTTTGTTATAAGGTGATGCGACAATTTGAGACGGACAATTCATTTCGGCATGGAAGTTGGAAAGATACTATAATAATTTATAACAATGATGAAAACAACAAATTAATGTAAATCTTAATCTAAGCCTAAAACCAACGAGGCCTAATGACTAAGGCTAAGCCTAAATTCACCCTAAAATATGTGTCAGTCTCGAAATGTCGTTCTAAAATGTCCCAACACCTATTATAATAGTAAAATTTAATTTTATCTTACTATTTTTTTAAATTTACTGTAAACAATCATATAAATCATACGCATTAGCAAAGTGGAGAAGATGCCCCGTATTTATAAATAATAAAAATAAATTTAATAATTGCATAAACTGCATTTTTATATATACATATTTTCATGGAAAAAATTTGCTGTGACCTTTATTAAAGCTATCTAAAAAACCATGAAATAAATTTGAAAAGTTTTAAACCTATAATCATTTTTTCGGTTAAAATAACAAAAATTAAAATAAATATTTTGAATGTAATGAAAATTGAATGGGAACAAATTGGGTGAAAATATTGTGAGAAAATAAATATATCAGTGTCATAAAAATCAATTTTTAGTTAAAATTCACGAACAAGGATAATAATCAATTTTGGGAAAAAATGTATTTTATATATTTTTTATTTACGCTATGTATATGTTATACATCCCCCATATGCGTAATTGTCTAATGCAAATTTCGGATAAATATTCTCAAATTGATTAATACTTCTTTCATTAAGTATGAGAATAAATAAACTACGATTCTCTTGGAATTATTTTAGGTTCCCTGTATAATTAACATATAATTAAAATGAAAGATTTTCAATTTAAAAAAATTAAATTTTGTGTAAAAATAAAATAATTTAAAAAAATAAATAAATAAATAATGAAAAAAACATACATATAATAAAAATTGCTGAAATTAATTTTAAACTAAAATCGATGGAAAGCGAACGTGGATTTCGAAAAAACAAATCAAAAGCTGAAAAAATTTTATCGAAAATTAATTAATTCTCTCTCAGAGCAATGATAAAAAAATACATGTATATATAAAATGGACATGATCCGATATTTGCAAACTTTTCAAATTTGATCAAGATTTTGTTGTCTTACTAATAATATCCAATTTAGTTATTTAATTTAGAATTTAGAATGCAATAAAAGTTCTGCACTTTTTTTCAACTTTAGTAAGATGTAAAGCTAATAATTCTTAACATTTTTAGGATTTTTATTTTATTTTCTAATTCTCTATTATTTTTTACATATGTAAATTTTTTTACAAAACAATTGCTTTTTCTAAAAAGTTTCGTAACTTTAAATATATTACTACATCTACATGTTCGTTACAAGGATGTAAAATCAAGAGTAAAAATGCTAAAATTTTAAAAATTTAAAGTGCTTTTAAAATTTACCTGTAAAATTTTTTTGGCTTGATCATTTTAACAAACATATACTATCATATCTAAAAAAATATAGAGAATTTAATAAGCAAGCTAATTTTAACAACTCGTTAAAAGTAAAATTTGTAATGGGCTGTCAAAGTCAAAATAAAATTTGTAATGGGCTGTCAAAGTCAAAAAGTAAAATTTGTAATGGGCTGTCAAAGTCAAAAAAGGCGAGCAAAAAAAAACTTTTTTTAACGATTTTCATTTTAAGAATTACTGTGTTTTAGAAAAAGCAATTTTTTGTAAAGAAAATTTACATGTATATGTAAAAAATAATGCAGAATTCGAAAATAAAAATCTCCAAAATGTTGAGAATTATTTATTTTACAAATTACTAAAGTTGAAAAAAAGTGACAGAACTTTTATCGTACTCTATATTAATTACCTTTTGAACTAAATTTAACTACCAGTAATTTGGAAAAAAGTTGTAATCAGAAATGAAATGTAGTTGTTTTAAAAAACTTGAAAAGTAATAAGTAAAAGCTAAAATTACTTTTTAAGTAGTGTTATAGTACTTAAAAAGTTAGCCAAATGAAAAATCTGCCGATATTAGGTCCGTAAATGTCGGTGCATTTATAAAATGCCTCATATTAATATAAACACGAAAAAATTTAAAAAATTAATTTTTTTATATGCATATATTTTTATATACGTATATATTTATTATGCATGTTTTAGTAATTTAAAAAATTAATTTTTCAATATGCATATATTTTTATATACGTATATATTTATTATACATGTTTGATTATGCATATTTTAGTATGCATGTTATAGTAATGACACCCATTGTGTAAAAGCATGCATATATAATATGTACATACAATGCAAAAAAATAAGGAAGAAATTGTGTTCGGATTGCATAAGGGAGGAAAATCAGAATTAAAAATGCAGAATATTACCTACAAGGAAAAGTATTAATCGAAGACTTCCTTGAGGAATGCGAGCGCGCGTGCGTGCACTTTTAAAGAAATGAGTAATAGCAAAAATGAAAAAAATAATGGAGAATTGGAAGGGCCAAGGAGAGTTTATTCAATCGAACGAAAGTAAATGAGCAAAAAAGTGAAGATGTCGATTTCAGCAACAAAAGCTGTGAAATTATACAAAAATTTATACGAAAAAAATATTTACAAAATTACATTATTTATATTGTGCAATTTGAAGGTACATTTATTATTTATTTATGCATATTATTCATATATGTATATGCTTTTTTGTATTTATAAACAAACTATTTTCAAAAATAAATTTTTCTAAATTCAGCAAAAGAGTGATAATGTATAAATAGAAAAACAAAAGCAAGTGATAGATAAAAAATAAAAAAGATAAATTATGATAAACAAATATATATTCAAAACTATATATATTCAAAAATATATATTCAAAACTGAAAAATTTTAAAATATTTACAGCTTTTAGCTTTTAGAAAATTGCTCTTTATTATCCAATATGAATCAAAAAATTTTAGAATTGTGATGCAATTCTTGGATTCTTTTACGATGAATCATGCAAAAAATTTTATCATGCAAACAAACCAAATCATGCAAGCTAACCAAAAAATTACAATAGAAAAGCATGCTTCAATACGAAGTTTTAAGAAGAAATTTGTTATTCCTAATTTTATATTTTATATTCGAAAAAAATAATGCAAGACATCTTATGTAATAAGTGGAGAATTATGTAAAACTAAAATATCCGAGTGACAAATTTAAAAATATAGGCAAAATTCAAAAGCAATCAAAAAAGAAAATAATCCTCAGTTTGAAGACTAATATGTATATTTTGATGATATAATAATTTATAATAATGTAAATATGCTTGGTTTGTGTCAACAAAATTTTAATATTCGAACCCATTTATTTTTTTAAATAAATTAATTTACAATTTCGGGTACTGATTCGTTTTTGTCAGTTTTTTTATTTTGCAACCGATTTTCAAAATTCTTTTTGCAGTCGATTCCCAAGAAGCTAGCATTTTGTTTGATATCAAGTTTGCCGATATTGGTTTCGATTTACAAATTTTAAAATTTTTTAGATATTTTTTACTTTTTAAAAGATCAAAAATAAGTAAAATTTTAATTTTTCAATCCAATTATTATTAAAATTTTATTTAAAATAACTTTTTTAAGGAAAACAACAATTTATTCGACCCAAAAATAGAAGATTCCGAAACAAATAATAAATAAACTAAATAAATAAATGAATGGATTCCACAACGAAAATATCTACCAATTAATTAAAGACTAATTTTTAATTAAGTAAAGAATTTGACATGAAAACTTTAAATTAAATTGTCTGAATAGGTTATATAGAATCAAATTCTGTAGCATTATAGATAAATAAATAGCAAGCCGTTAAGAAGAATACGAATTGATAATATATATAATTTAAAAAAAGGTGAAATTGCCTAGCTGAAGAGAAAGTGATATGGGTAGCCTTGGTATTTGCTTCGGAAAATGGAGAGCAAAAAGCTGAAAAATAGCACGACCATGCCGAGGCCCACGCACGCTTGCACTAAAAAATCACTCGTTACTATAGAATATAACGGTTTATAATGAAAACTTTAGGAATTTAGAAAAAAACATAAAATATAAATCAAAACAAAAAAATACAGAGTGGCTGAAAAGTTCTTATATATCTTTTCAATTTTAGTAAACTACAAAAATGGGAATTCTTGATATTCTTAAGTTTATTTTTATTATATTTTAATTTTTTACGCTTTCGTAGCTACGAAAAAAAATGTTTAATGGGCGTTATCTTAAAAATTATATTTGGTACACTTCAACAATTTTATAAAAACTTAAATTTTCTACAACAACAATGGATCGTTCTCATCAATATATTCGCCATTCTTTTGCTCCACTCTTCGCCAACTAGGGCAAAACATCAGGATTCGGTAAAAGGCGAGCGACTTCTGGGCGAAAAAATCCGCCAGGGCCCGTTCGACTTCGTCATCTTGTGTGAATTGGCGTCCGCGCAAGAATTCCTGCAAAGACCTGAGCAAGTGATAATCCGATAGTGCGATGTCTGGGTTATATGACGAGTACTTGAGAACTTCCCAGGCCAATTCCTCGAGCTTGTTCAATGCCTCGCGCGTTCAATGCCTCGCCATTGCAAGGCCGTTATCGATGCAACCAAATATTAAGTGCCGTTTTTGTTAAACATTGTTTTTTCGTTGTTATTATTGCTCTTTTGGTTAAATTTTGCAATAATTAATTATAAAAAAGTCTTCTTCATTTTGTTCGGCAAAATTTTGAGCTGCTCTCCGTTGATTGGGTGCCAAAAATTTTTGGATAAGCATATCGGAGCAAACTTTTTTTTATCTGAGAGAAGACGAATAATGCTACAAAATTTATTAATAAATACTAATCGTGTAAAATATTTGTTTAGCTTTTCGAACATTGCCAAAAAACATACGTAAAAAGAAATTTTTAAAATTAAATTTTGAAAATATTGATATTGTTGGACACAAATTGGAAAAATGTGTACTATAAATCATATTAATACACAAAACAAAAAAAAAACATTGAAATTATACCGGAACGAGGACGATTCACAATTCCAAACAACCACCACGACACACGATTATTTTTACTGGTAAAATGTTGATGATGTTGATTGGAAAACGGTATACATCGTTTCTTATTCGGATCGGACTTCGCGGTGGCGGCGTCGTTGAGAATGATAAAACCAATCGTTACGCACGCATAAAACGCCAGTACAATATACGTTTCAGCGATTAGCTAAAATAATTGTGTTTTTTCTATCAGATAATTCTCATGACATTTTATCAACAAAAAAAATAGGATGAGAATATCTATATTCCAATAAAAAAGGACTTAATTTTTAAAAAAGCTAAAAATATAACGATCATAATACAGTGCGTTCCAAAATGATAGATTCACATAAAGTTTTTTGTATAATTTGTGCATGGATTCGAAAAAAAGTGAATTCTGATCCAAGTATGGATTTTTCAGAACAATGAATGGTGCCATCTTAAAGAGCACGAAATTCTTCATAATATATTGTGGAATTAAATAAATTTAATTTCGGGAACCAATAAATAAAAATGGGTCCAAAAGTCATGACATCGAAAAAGCATCCAAAAAGGTGTTTTCCTTTAAAAATTGACTTTTTTTATCGTAAAATTAGATCTTCTGTCTTTTATATCGATTTTTATAATTCCACAATATATTATGCAGAATTTCGTGCTCTTTAAGATGGCACCATTCATTTTTCTAAAAAATTCATATTCGAAACAGAAATCGATTTTTATCGTATCACGGTCGAGTTTTAATGTAAAATCGACTTTTTCAAGTGCGGCTTATACGTATGCTACAATTGTTTTAATGACTTAATTTACTTATTTTGGGCCTAATTTTTGTTTAAGAGCCTAATTTTTGTTTTATAAAACTAATTTAAGTTTTATAAAAGTAAATCTATCATTTTGGAACGAATTAAAATGTGAAAATTTCAGTATATCTGTTGTAAAATTTTTAAGAAAAGACGTAAAGACTTGAAATTTGGTAGACACATTAGAAATAATCCCCGGTACAAACTAATAAAAAATTAGTCCGAAGCGATGTTTTATGCAAAAATTATAGAAAAAACTTTATGTGAACCTATCATTTTGGAACGCACGGTATGAAAACATAATTGTTCAAAACGAAAATTTTTGTATTAGGTCGGCAACAAAGTATTTTCCGTTTTTTTATGAAACGACTATTTTTTGGATCTAATAAAAGTTTTTGTAAAATGAGTTTATCTATCTGAAAAGGCTTTTTCTCGAGAATATTATGATACAAAAATTACTTGTAATAATTCATTTTTTGGGACAAAAATTTATATTTATCGAGATATATACCAAAATTAAAAAATGCTGAATTTGCAATAAAAACCTACTTTTTGAAGCAACCTTTTTGAAATTAATTTTTTTAGCTTTTTAGGCCTAATTAATACGATCATAGCAAAAAAAAAATGACTTTGAAAAACTTTGAAATTTTCTATATGCCGATGGGGGTACCGAGGGATTCGAAATTTTATAATAAAATTGAAATTTGTATGTAACTTGGTTAATACGTCAGATACAAAAGTCGTTTTGGAACCGCCAAATAGCCCAGAAAAATGACTTTTTTCGAGCTATTATTAGGTGTGCAAATATGAAAGTTCGTTTTACTTTGTCTAATATTTTTTCATAAAGAAACTTTTTTTCAAAACATTTGCCTGTATCTATTGTGTAGAGTGTTTAAAGCACTAATGCTTCTTGAATTTTTAAAAAAGGTTTGCATATAAAATTTTAGGACAATTTTACAGATGACCACCGAAGAGCCAACAAAAGAGCATTTGCGGGAAGTTCTCTTATTCATGTTTAACTGGAAGAAAAGTGCCGCCGATTCTTACAAAATGATTGCTGAAGTTTATGGCGAAGATACGATCACTGCCAGAGCCTGTCAGAAGTGGTTTTGGCTGACTCCCAAGCCCAACATCCATGGAAAGAAGGTGTTGCTCTGCATATGGTGGGATTAGAAGAGTATTTTGTACTATGAACTTCTCAAATCCGGCAACACTGTTAAGGCGGCTCGTTATAAAGAGCAATTAATCAATCTGAAGAGAGAAGTTGCCACCAAACGACCAGAATGGACCATAAGACACGAGAATATTGCTTCACGACAATGCCAGACCTCGTGTTGCAGAACCGGTCAAAAATGCTATAAAAGAACTGAAATGGGAAATCTTACCCCACCCGCCCTACTCTCCTGACATCGCTCTGTCGGATTATCACTTATTTCGATCAATGGCTCACGGATTGGCGAAGCAGAAGTTCACAAAACAAGAAGTGCGAAAATGGCTCAATGAATGGATTGCGTCGAAACAACCGAATTTTTTTTTTTTTGATGGAATCCATAAGTTGCCCATAAAGTGGAATAATGTTGTTGTTAATAATTGCTAATAAAAGTTTAATTGAAAATTTTTTGGAATTTTAATTTTTTAAATCGTAAAAAACGAACTTTCATATTTGTACACTTAATATGATAAGCTTAAATAGAGACAAAAACTTCAAAATCGCAAAAATTTGGGGGTTAAAATTCTTTGAGTCAAATCTGGCCGAGTTCTTCTCAAAAGACATTCATTGCATGAATGTTGACTATGAGTCATAGATTATAAAGAAAATACCTCCTGGATGTTGTAATTTTGTTTTTATGTCGTTTCGGATAAAAACAGAAAATATTTTCTTGCCGACCTAATATTTTTCGATTGGAGAATTTAAAATTTACAATTTAAATTTCTAAAAGCACTAATAAAACAAAATTTTTATATTCTAATTTGAAAAATACCAAAAAAAAATACGTTAATGTATAAGTTCATAAAAATTTGAATTAAAAAAGATTTGTTTTGTTCCCACCTGATACTGGGTGCTTCCGTGAACCAATGAAGTTTGATGCGTGTTAGGATTGGTGAGCATGAAAGGTGGTCCTCGAATGTGGTTCCACATTTGACCAGACATAAAGGCAAAAACGATACACTAAAATAATCTCACATAAAGAAGATTAAGATGCCATTCAAAAAGTCACTTTTCAAAATAAAGTTAAAAACCTCTAATGAGAAGATAAGCAAAAAATTCCAAAAAAAAAAAAATGTTAATATGACCATTTTTTTTTTTGAAAACACATAATATATAAATTTATGTGTGAAAATATTCATAACAGAGATTACTTTTAAAAAAAAAAGAATTAAAAAATGCAAATAATTTATAGATTGGATACCAAACACAAGATGCCCCAAAATGTACGGTTCCATAAAAAGTCAAGATTGTTGCGACGCATATACAAAAGTCCAAAAACAAGCATGATTAGGAGAAGAACGACAACCGGCGCGGCATAACTGGGCGGACGCAAGACGCGAATCTGAACAAATAAATGACTTGCATAGTTGTTGTTGTTTTTTTTTTTTTTGAATTTCCCAACATATCAAAAACCTCATAACATCCTAAAAATGAATATAAAAAAGTGTTATTCGCATTCGTAGTTTGTCACAAAAATTCTCTGTATTGCGTGATACAAAATTTAAAAAAAAAAAATCAAATATAATCGAAATCTATGAAATCGATTTTTGTTTTCTTTGCGAAAAAGAGATCACCGAAATGCCGGTGCGATCCTGCACGAACTTCGCCATAGAGTCGGCATCAATACCCATACGCTGGAAATCCATGGAGTCTTGATTGTGACGTGAGCCTTTGGCGGGAAAGTGATAAATAACCGGTGCGGTGTTCAATTCCAACTAAATAAAGAGAGCCCACAATTTTTGGAAATTTGTAAGAGAAAAAAACTTTTATCCACCAAGTGCACAGTTATAAATGTCTATTTGAAAGAAAAAATTAAAATTTTCTTTTATTTGATGTGTGCCTTATGTTAAATAAATTACCTGTTGGAAAATTTGCGGCGATTCCTCGTAGTCGACCAGGGCGAAGTAGAGGCCTTTGTCGTGCAGGTGCGCATAGCGATACGAATTCGCAAGAATGAGAAACTCCTCGTGCGCAGGCTTGCAGATGGGACAGTTCAGATGTGAGCTTAACACCGTAAGCATGACAACGATGGAGTAGTTGCGCGGCTGTGACTGAACGTAGGTTTTCCAACGCTCCGCGTTCAGGTGCATAACCGGCCGTTTCATCAGCGAGTCCTGCAGGTTGCGCACCTTGTCCTCGAGTGTGAGCCGCTCGCCGCTACTTCCCGCGCCCACAATGTTAAAAATGATCACGAGTGATGCCATAATGAGCGGCCAAAATACCACCGAGCCCATTTCGATCCTATTTTCTCTCGTCGTATATGCGTTTTCGAAAAATTATCGTGAATATCAATTTGCATATAACAAAAAAAAATCAACAAAAAGCATTAAAAAAATGGTTATTTTATGATATTAGACCCCAAAAAAAAAAAAAAAAAATTCGAGGGGCCCAGCAGTGGGTGAAATGAATGGCAGACTCGAGCTTAATCCGCCTATTTTTCTAAATGCTGCCTTCTAGCCAATTAGATACTAAAAAGCAAACCACACAAAGCAAAAAATATTCGCATTTTTCGGATACCAAGGCAATCCGATATCCGATATCATAAAAGAATCAAAAAAAAAATTTGTTTTAAAAAGCAATTTCATTCAAAAATATTGTGAAAAACATTCGAAATGGTTAAAAATAAATCCATTTACGGAAAATTTAAAACCAAAATTGTGAATCCTTTATTTCTCTTGTCCACTCGACAAAACTGCAATGAGAATTGGGGTGAGAAAATTTGTCTTAAATTGTTTTAAAGCCCGATTTTATTTCCTCTTCTTGGATGTAGAGAAGCCGGCAATGCCCATGATCTTCATCATTTCGGCGTCGGCGACGTCGGTCACGTCGTCCTCCTCGGTGGCACGCTTTCGTCGCTCGTTGCGCTCGCGCTGGTGGCGCTTAAGATCCGCAAGTTTGGCCTCTTCCTCCTTGATGTCCTGAATGCGATCCTCGTCGTTGTCGTCAGCGCGTTCTTCTGAAAATAAAAAAATTACAACGATGCTTTGAGAAGAATACTATAACGAAAAATTGTAATTTTTATATAGTTTTTTTGTAGAGAATTTATTTGAAAAAAAAAGTTTACTTGCCACCAATCTAATATGACAAAGTGTTGTGAGTTAAAACAGTAATTAATGTTTAACAATAAACTTTTTTGTCAAATTGTCGAAGCAAACTCTTATTATATGCACTCACTCTCGAGCTTCTTTTGCGCGAGTCGCTTGCGTACGTCGTCGAGAGTGCTGCGCCTTACTTTCATCGAAAAGCCCATATTGCGTTGGTGATTCTTGCCGTTGATGTGGTCGAGAAAGTTGACCGAGTCCTTCACCACACAATCGCACACGTCGCAATAGTAGCCGCCGGTCTCGGCGGAAGGCGTCGTCTTGTTGATGACCACCTGTTTGCCCACCTTCGACTCCAAATCCACCTGTCACATGCATATATGTGTATAACAAAAAATTTAAAAAAAAAAAGAATTGAGCTCATCTCATAAAAGTGATTAAATGTTTTTCGCCTATTTAGCCAAAAAAAATTTGTTAGAACAAACAAAAAAGTATCTATAATCATTTTTAATACTTAAATGTATAATTATCCTAATAAATGATGATGGCAGTGACAATGCGCGAACAAAAATATACCTTGTACTCTCGCGCTTGCAACATTTCGCGTTTCGTTTTCGGCCCTTTGGGCGGCTTTTTCACGCCGTTTTTAATATCCAACTCATCGCGTTCGGCCTTCAGCCTCTCGGCGGCTCGTCGCTCGTACTCCTCGTAATCCCATTTGCGTCGATGATCGGTAGACGAGCTAGCTCCCGGATTTTTATCGTAAAAAGACATCTTTAAGCTAAAAAATAATATTAAAAAAATCGAAAAAAGAAGCGCTTTCATTTTTTGCCAAAAAAATTTCCCAATTTTTTTAATCGGCTCACAGGAAAAGTGAAAAATTTGACAATTCTTTTTGTTTTCGTTAACGGCGATAGACAAAGAAGCAACGTCAAAATTTTATGATTTTTTTCCCACAATAAATACACATAAATATGTACATTTGTTAACTCTTTTGCATTATAGCTTTGGCCTCTTGTTAAAAATTTAAAAATGAAAAATAATTTTCTGAATGCTCTGATGGCGGTATGTTTATTGAGGGGCGTTAATTTCTGGTATGATTCATGTGCGAATAAACGACCATCGTACGCAATTCGATCGTCAGGATCCGCATAAGAAGTTCACGGTAATTTTCATGCATTCCTGCAATAAAATATAATTAATTGTATAAATTGATTGTGGACATTTGACGTACACGTCAATGGCGCGTTTCACGCGAGTGTACGCTACAGTGCGTTTTATCAACTGCACGAAAAGTTGATGGAGGCTTTCGGATTGCGACTCAACGTGCCCGAATTTCCTCCTAAAAAGATTTGGCGAAGTCTGGATATTAAAGTTATTAAGGAAAGACGCGAAGCATTAAGCAATTATCTTCAAGGCGGTTCGTATACATAAAAACTTTAATTTAAAAAAATATATTACCCTAATTCCGCGTGTATAAGGTCGGCTGTTTTGAGCCAAATTTAGGTTGGCGCCAATGAGTTCATTGGCGTTGTAGTGGATGCTTTCGGAGTCCAAATTTTGTGCCCACTTTTATGAAACTGAAGCGAAAGCGAGCACAAAATTTGGACCCCAACGAATCCGATACAACAGAATGAATGCATTGGCGCCAACTTAAATCTGGCTCAAAATACCTGGTCACTTATACACGCGAAATTAGGGTATTTGATCAAGAATTGTATAGGAACTATGGTCCAATTTTGCTTGTCTGCCGAGTTACAATCGATTAAAAAACCAAACACTTTTTTCAAAAAAGTTTTCAATTTCTCGAGGGCAGGAGGCAGACTAACGCATAATTTTTAAAAAAATTTTCTTAATTTAGTGATTTTAAATCAGGACATAGCGAAACATTTGATTATGGAAAAATCTTTTCTAGATTTTCAAGTGGTAAATTTCGGATTTTATATTTTTATTTTGAATTTAAAAAATGTAACGTATTCAGAATTTTTTTCAAATGTCTGTAGGCGAATCAGCGCCATTTTTCACGAACGTCGAAATATTTTTACCGGGCGGCAGTGTTGCCACTGTGGAATGTTGTATCGGTGATCCCACAAATATCGTTAAGAAAGTTAATATTTTAAGATAATTTTTTGTTTTTTTTTTAAATTAAAAATTTATTATCAAAGAAATTATAAATGAAATAAGAATTTTAGAAATTTTGTGAATTGATGGATATTAATACACAATATACGAATGCATTTGGTTTATTTCTCGGCGTTCCTCGCGTCGGAACAGAAGTGCCGTCTACCTTCAATTATTTATGTAATTTTTCATTCGAATTATTATTGGCGAAAAAACGTTTATTTAAATTTTCTAGGCGTTAGGTGGCTGAAAAATTTCGAATCGCCCTATATTTCGCAGCGGTTCGCCGATGAGCAGACGAGTAACGGCGTTCGACATAAAATCCTAATTCGACGCGTTACATGGGATCCACGCGTGGAGGAAACGTTGTTGGACAATGTCGGATGCCTTCGAATACTATATCTCCAGGTAATTGGAATGTTACAATATAATAAACAGTAAATAAATCTTGGATTTACCTCCAGTATTTTTCTTCTGAAGGCGATTACACTTTTTAAATCCATATTTCCGGTTTTAATATATGCCTATGTAAATTGTGTAGCAAAAAGACGTTTATTAAAAAGAAATCTTTTTTGTTTTTTAATAAAATATATCGGAAAAATGTTAAAAAAAACTGAGGTTTGACCTTTTGAATACAAATTAATAAATTCAATTTTTTCCCAGGCAGCAAACGATATTCAATGCGGGCTAATGCTCATATCATCAGACGTAGCACAAAAACTACAAACATTACAAAATGAAAAAAATTTTCGTCAGGTATTTTTACTGAATAAATAGGTTTTATTTTGCTAAATAAAAATTTACAGTATATTCGCCTTTGTCATCAGCAATTAAGTTATGGATACGAATTGTTGGCACCTGTGCTATTGAATATAAACCAAACGGAAGTGCTTTCACAAATGAAAGTTGGTCGTCGACAACTTATTCTCGAATACAATGAAAATGTGCCTCTTCTTTTCACTCACATTTTCCTTATTTTATTATTTTTATTTAGGGTAAGACAACGCAGAAAACCTTACGATCCACACGAATTCGAGTTTGGCGTATGTCCCAAACGCATAAAACATTAGAAAATAACAATTCCGAAAATATGGAGTTCCAGATTGAACATCTTGTTCAAAATGAACAATTCGAAGTCGTCACCTTCAATACAACGCAGGTTGATTTGGAAAAATAAACATAACATAACTTACAATAAATATCTTTAAGAGTTTACACTAATTATAAACAAAATATTTACATAATTATTCTAGGCAATTATTTTGTCCCTCTTCTTACAAAGCATAGCCGCCGAAATTCTCCGCGAAAAGACAATTTGTCAAGTTAGTAGCATTTTATAGAGAAGATTTTCTATTTTTTCCATAATGAGGCCTATTCAGTCACCAACATATAAATTCGATGATTCTGTGCCTGTAAGAGCAATTGAAAATCTCGAGATTTCAAAAGCTAATTCAATCGTTGGAGACGACTTCAATATTCGCGATATCGCAAATGGTGACGAATCCCGACTTTCTATTAATGGGCTCAATGAACTCTTCAAAATAATTTCGGTATTCACATATCTTTAAAAATATCTTATTTTTTACCTAAAAGCTTTGCGAACTTTTTTTTCAGCATCAAATGCCTTTCGATAACGACTCCTTCGAACACGTGACTGACAATGACCTTTAAATATTTTCCTTTTCGATTATTTGTACCATCTTCACAGCCATTACTCACACATAACATATCTATATCGAATCGAATATTACAAATCAAACTCCAAAATATCGCCCATATTTCGTTTTATAATCTCAATGTAGACATACACATAATGATAACAGTATAATTTATATTTTCATTTTTTTTGTTTTTAGCATAATAATTTTTTTCTAAAAAAAACATTAAATTTGGTGCATAATATTTTGCTTTGTGTTTTAATCTATTCATTCTATTTACATAAGTATCATAGGGGCAGGGAATAGGGCATAGCAAAACGGATTTTTCTAAAAAAAAAGTTTTTGCAAATTCCATCCCAATCGAAATGCAAAATAGTCCTACCAACTCGGTCTCTTATAAAACAGCTTTTGATAATTTTAAGCAGCTTTTGAGTCTTTTTCTGATATGATGTGTACGTATACAAGAAGTCGTTTATTCCATAAATTTTATTATTTATAAATTTATAAAGACAATTTTAAATTGTATAGAAATATTAAACTATGGGGTATTTCAAAATTGGATACTTAATGCCTTGAACATAAAGACAATCACAGTAATTAAGTACAGAAAAAATGTTTAATTGAACTGTTGAATATTTAAAAAATAATAATAAAATGATTAATACCAGTATTGAATAGTAATGCTTGCGCATAAAGACTAAAATTGTTGTTTTGTGAATAAAAATATGGAAAAACGAATTCAGAATTGACAAAATTTGTTGAAGATAAGAACACGGCAGGCATATACGGAATTATTAGGTTGGCGAAAAAGTTATGTCGGCAATGTTTGCTTGGCTATTTCTTGGATCTAATAAAAGATTTTTTAAAACGGTTCCTCTATTAGAAAGAGCGTTTTCTTGCGAATATTATGATACAAAAGTTATTTGTAATAACTCTATTTTATATTTATTGAAAAATGCTGAATTTGCAATAAAAACCTACTTTTTGAAGCAACCTTTTTGAAATTAATTTTTTTGCTTTTTTTAGGCCTAATTAATACGATCATAGCAAAAAAAAATGATTTTGAAAAACTTTGAAATTTTCTATATGCCGATGGGGGTACCGAGGGATTCGAAAATTTCAAGGATTTTCTTGAATCGGACGTTAAAAACTGAAACATTATTTAAATTTAAAATGTTAAAAGACAAAATTTTTTGTTTCTATTCTGATTTTTGTACAAAGAATTTACAATGCAAATATAAAGCATGTAAAGCAAATAAGTACATAATGAAATAGTAGTATTAGCACCTGTACATATGCAGTCGCGGACAAAACATAGGCAAAAAATAACAACCACTCGAAATATTCAATATTTGGTCGCGAAACCTTTCGCTGCCACCACGATTTGATCCATCGTCTGGTTGAGTCCCCCCCCCCCTCTTCGTTGCCTAGCCGTGGTGGCAGCGAAAGGTTTCGCGACCAAATATTGAATATTTCGAGTGGTTGTTATTTTTTGCCTATGTTTTGTCCGATGGAATTTTGAAGTGATTTTGGTTAATACATTATTAGGTTTTGTTAATAAAAGTTATTTTGAAAGTAAGTAAGCTGGTTTTGTAGCTAAGAAAATCCTCTATAAAATGGCATATTTGACTTCCTTCAGGAGTTTCTGATTTTGATGGAAAAATTGAAAAAACAAAAAAGTGAAAAAATTTTGCCTATGTTTTGTCCGCGACTCTATATTACGTTCGATAAAAGTGAAGTTGGTGATAAAAACCGAATGTGGAAGAAAAAAATCGTTTGTACAAATTTCAGTAAAGTTAAATTTTGTGCTTATCCTCCACGATTTGAAATAAATATCCATGAAAAATGAAAAATAGTTATTAATCAATTTGATTGAATTTATGTCCCAAAATCCATATGACAATAAGTGAAGCTATTAAGATAAATTATTTATTTTCTTTATAAAACGTTTCTTAAAAATTAGTTCCAAAAAATACAAAATGTAAAATAAAATTTTGACTCTTAAATTTTTAAAACATTTTAATGCATTAAAAACGGTTTTCACCATTCGATTTCTCTTATCTGTTTATTAAAAAAACATCAAAATTTTATATTACATTTTGTAGGTCAGTTCATTACGCTTTACATTATATCAAATTAATGAGAAATATTTTCAGTTTCTTATTTTCAGTGCAGATTTCTATATCAGGGAATAGGATATTCAGTGAATTTTTAGGACCATAAAAAATAAACCTAATGCTAGTTCGTCGAACAAATCATATCGACATTTTGCCTTCGTCAGACACTTCGCCGACTGGCAAGTTTTCACCGAGATTGCCGCCGCCGTCGATGATCGCCGGCGTGCCGTGACCGTCAACTTCTTTCTCGTTAACTCCCGGTTTATGGCTCAAATCGAGGTCAGTGCCAACGAGAATGAATTGTTCGTAAGGTTTAATTACTGATTGTAGAGTTTCTGTCAGAGAGACGTCCTTCCCTAATACATCGGAAAAATGGTGGTTAAGAAAAGTGACGATCAGTTCTTGAATCGCTTTGCCAGTGAAGGCCGGTTCGAGGTCGCCTTGGAGTGAGAAATAGCGCCCAAAATAACCCGGAGTGAGAAAGCCAAAGTCGGAAAAGGATTGATGTACAATATCCCTGAAAATCATAAATAATAGTAAATATTTTTTGCTACAAAAAATCTACCAACAAACAAAGATTATTCACAAAGTTTAAACAATTGAAATTTTTTCTCCAAAAAACTACGATAAATAATATAAATTTTAGAAAATCATATTTGAATTTCTATTTAAAAAACTCACTTTAAAGTGAGAATGACTCTATCGGTGCATTGCGCGCAAAGGCGCATCATACGCCGCACGTTTTCGTGCCATTGCCACCTACTGGCATTCAGGAAGAGAATAGGTCGCGCAACACGTTCGTAAATAGCATCCTCTAGGGGATAGAGCCATCCGTCCAAAACGACACTCGCCTAGAATCAAACAACAAACAATATCATAATATACAAAATAATGAATACGCAAAGTGAAGAAAAAAAAATGTAAACTTCAAAATGTTACGTAAAAACCCTGATTCTGAATTATTCCATTTCCTAGCATTAATCTCTCTCTCTCTCTCTCTCTCTCTCATATATATATATATATATATATATATATATATATATATATATATATATATATATATATATATATATATATATATATATATATATATATATATATATACAGGGTGGCGCAAAAGTCCTGGCAAAGTGTTTTTTAAAGTTAAATATATCTTTGGGTTCATTTTAAAATTGTTAGCTTTTATATACATTTTGTAGCCCGTTTAATTCTCTACAAGTTAGTATATTTTATTTTTTGTTTAGTTTATTTTAAAATGTCCAATGAAAAAAGAATCGCCGCCATCGAATTGTTCAAGCAAAAAAAATCGGCTTCAGCCATTTCAAAAGATCTGAGTATGCCGCTCCGCACAGTTTATAATGTTATAAAACGTTACCAGGAGATTGGCACGACACAGGACCGTCCTCGCAGCGGAAGACCAGTGATCGCGACCACTCCACAGAACCGCCAAAAAATCAGATGCCGAATCGAACGAAATTCGGAACAATCAAAGATTCAGTGAGAAGAATTGTCAAAAATCAGCTAAAACTTAAAAGTTACAAAATGGGTTCGGGCCATTACTTGGACGATCGAATGAAACGTGTTCGACTTGAAAATGCGCGAAGATTGCTGGAAATCGAAAATTTCCGCTCGGTGCTCTTCACCGACGAAAAAATATTCACAATTGAACGAGCTGTGAACTGCCAAAACTATCGCCAAATTCTTCGAAACAAAAAAGGTTTAATTCAGAATTTTCTCCTCTTTCTAATGGTATAATTGGTTTAGGGAAAAGATGTATCATGCGCCGTCATTTTCCAAAATCCGTAATGGTATGGGCCGGAATCACTTCTGATGGAAAAACACCTTTGGTTTTCGTCGATCGTGGCGTCAAAATTAACGCGCAGGTCTACCAGGAATGCATTTTACAAAAGGTAGTAAAGCCCTGGACCCAACGCCACTTCAAAAAGCGCTGCTGGACCTTTCAACAGGACTGGGCGCCCGCTCATTCAGCAAAATCGACAGTAAAATTTTGTGAAGAAAATTTCCCGAACACGTGGGGAAAAAACTTGTGGCCAGCCAATTCGCCCGATCTCAACCCTATGGACTTTTCTGTCTGGGGGATTTTGGAGAGTAAAGCCTGCGCTACAAACCACGGCTCAATTGATTCTCTGAAGCACGCTCTCCAGAAAGCTTGGGACGAAATTCCGAAAAAAGTACTTGCGAGCATTGTCAAAAATTTTCGGAAGCGACTCGAGGCCTGTGTGTCGGCTGAAGGCGGACATGTTGAAAACTGTTAACGTAGTTTTGTAGAGAATTTTATCAGCTTTCTATTTTGTTTTTTGTTTTTAAATTTTATTGTTTAATAAAAAAGTTATGATTAAAAGAATGTTTGCCAGGACTTTTGCGCCACCCTGTATATATATATATATATATATATATATATATATATATATATATATATATATATATATATATATATATATATATATATATATATATATATATATATATATATATATATATATATATATATATATATATATATATATATATATATATATATATATATATATATATATATATATATATATATATATATATATATATATATATTGGGTTGGGGAATAAGTTCGTAGCGTTTTTTTTACAAAGATTTATTTAAACAAAAAACAATAATTATTACAACAAATTAATCAATGATGTATTCTCCGTTACTGTTTACGACCTCCTCCCACTTCTCGACCAATTTGTTGATGCCGTTTCGCCAAAAATCGCCCGGTCTGGTATCGAAGAAGTTGTTGAGCCAGTTTTTGAGGTCCTCTTCGCCGTCGAAGGTAACACCCCTCATTTGGTTTGACAAGGAGCGGAAAAGGTGGTAATCGCTTGGCGCAAGGTCCGGAGAGTACGGTGGATGCTGAAGAACCTCCCATTCGAGCTCTTGGAGGGCGGCTTTGACGACTTGTGCAACATGGGGCCTGGCGTTGTCGTGAAGCAAGATGACTTGGCCTTGTCGATCGGGTCTTTTCAGTCGAATAGCCTCGTTTACACGGCGCAACTGGGCAATGTAGAGCTCTTTGTTGACCGTAGCGTTTCGTTCGAGCATTTCCCAGTGCACCATGCCCTCCCAGTCCCACCAAACGCAGATCATAGCCTTTTTTGGGTGGAGATCCTGCTTGATTCTCGGCTTAGGTTTTTGAACTTTGCAAACCATTTTCTTGCTGTAGATTCGCCTATGACACCTTCTCCATACACGTTGCATACGTCCCGAGCGGCTTCGGCCGCTTTTTGCCCTCGATGAAAAGCGAAGAAGAGCAGATGTCGAAAATGCTGATTTTTGCCTCCTGGGTACTCCATTTCTAAGCATGAAAAATAATAAAAAATTAAATTTTCAGAAAAAACAAATAACACAGTTTTGTAGAGGAGAAAAAGCGCTTTCAAATACATATAAATATATTACCAAATACAGAATAAATCGTTGTAAAATAAAATAAAATTTAAAACGCTACGAACTTATTCCCCAACCTAATATATATATATATATATATATATATATATATATATATATATATATATATATATATATATATATATATATATATATATATATATATATATATATATATATATATATATATATATATATATATATATATATATATATATATATATATATATATATATATATATATATATATATATATATATATATATATATATATATATATATATATATATATATATATATATATATATATATATATATATATATATATATTATATATATATATATATATATATATATATATATATATATGATATATATATATATATATATATATATATATATATATATATATATACAGTGGCGGCAAATTGACCCGGGACACTTTTTTGAATAATTTTTAAAATCTATAAAAATGCTTATCTTGAATCAATTTTTTCTGTTTAAATACTCATTTTGTAGCAAATTTTATGCTGAATCTGATAGTATGTTCAAAAACTGCTAGCTCTATAAAAATAATTGTGATAAATGTGTTTAAACGTAACTACGTTTTATTTTTGCGGCAAAAATACCCCGGGACACTATTTTTTTTGTCTATAAAGTAATATAAAAGTTTTGTTTTTTCAGTTTATTGTTCCAATTATGAGTGCTCTCGTTGCTAAACGTGCCAGAATCAATGAGTTGCTTCTTAAACGTTATTCGCTGAGGGAAATGGCGGCTGAAACAGGCTACTCGAAGTCGGCATGTGGAAGAGCGGTAGCTTACCTCAAAAAGTACGGAACCGCTCAAATACTTTCATCTGGAGGCTGCAAACGAAAGACCACACCGCGTGAAGACCGCTTCATTTGTCGAAAGTCGGAAAGAGACCGAAAGAAGACAGCGGTTGACATTAAACGAGAAATTGAAGGTAAAATTATACGAAATTATAGACCCTTAATAGTGTTTTTGAGATGAATGTAAGTAAAAGTAATCTTTTTTCAGAAGAGACAAATATCCGCCTTTCTGTGAGAACCGTAAGGAATCGTCTCTCCGATGTTGGACTTAACGGCAGAGTGGCGCGTAAGAAACCGTTCACAAAGCCACAACACAGAAAAGCGCGACTGGAGTTTGCACATCTCCACAAGAATTGGACCATCGAACAGTGGAAGAATGTCGTCTTCAGCGATGAAACTAAGATTAATCTCGCTAAGTCTGACGGGAAAACGTATGTGCGACGGCGTATTGGCGAGGAATACAGCCCCAGATGCACAATCGCAACCGTAAAATATGGAGGAGGTTCTTTAATGTTTTGGGCTTGTATGCGTGCTTCTGGCGTGGGACCAATAACGCCGATACGCGGCATTATGGATTCACCGGGATATGTTAACATTATGCAGAATGTTTTTTATCCCTTTATGTCCAGCAATCTCCCTCTCGACTTCATTTTTGTACAAGACAATGACCCAAAGCACACTTCTCGATTGGCGCAACGATGGTTTAAAGAGAATTTAATCGATCTAATGAAATGGCCCGCTTACAGCCCGGATCTAAATCCTATTGAGAATCTGTGGCATAAAGTAAAGAAGGATGTAGCGAAGAAAAAGCCATCAAATCTTCAAGAACTTGAGCGGTGCGTGCAGGACGTCTGGAAATCCATTCCACCGGAATACTGCAATAAATTAATCGAATCTATGCCGAAGAGGTGCCGAGCAGTAATTAAAAATTTCGGATATCCGACAAAATATTAATTGTTTATTGTTTTTGTTGTTAATTTTGATTTAAATTTTGTTTCTAAATAAAAAAATTCTGATGTCCCGGTCTATTTTTGCCGCATAAAAATTGATTGTTTTTGTTTGAAACTTAATATCTCGATTTTTTCAAAAACTAAAATTTTTTAATAACGGGTATGAATTCAGTATAAAACAGGCTTTCAAAATCATTTTTAATTATAAAATTTGATTCAGTAATAAAAAAGTTACGAAGGTTTGAAATTTTCATAAAAGGTGTCCCGGGGTATTTTTGCCGCCACTGTATATATATATATATATATATATATATATATATATATATATATATATATATATATATATATATATATATATATATATATATATATATATATATATATATATATATATATATATATATATATATATATATATATATATATATATATATATATATATATATATATTTTAAATTTGACTCAAAACACCCTGCATTATAAAGGCGAAATCAGGGTTCATAATTTTGAAAATTGCTAGAAAAAATATAAATTCTAAAAATTATTTTTCAGTACGGCAGTTCCATTGCTAATTATCGTTTTATCGTGCAGAATGGCGTCATTGGACGCTGGATCGCTGATGCCTGGTTTAACGGTGAAGAATTCTGGCCTTGTTCAATATACATATTCCTATTATTTTTTGCTCCAACTTCACTTGCTTTACAGTTTATTTTTCGCTATTTCGTCATTTGCAAGTTTGTATGCATATAATTATTTTCATTGGAACATAGTTGTTATTCAAATTTATATTAATGAAAAAAATTGTTTATAATTACACAAAGTTCAGGTAAATATATAAGAAGCGGCCGTTCGAAGAATTTTTGAATTTTGGCTTGGCCTTCATATTCTCAAAATTTTTAAACTATAGCTTGGGTCTGCTTTAATGAAGACGTTCATTAAATTTTATGCCTAACAAAATAACAGAATGAATGCCAAGTCAATATTCAAAAATTTTTCGAACGGCCGAGTTTTATTTATTCGAACTTATTATTTTTTCTGTAAGAATAAAAATAATTTTTTAGACGAAAATTTATGTCATTGAAGATTTTTCTTGGTTTGCTTTTCGTATTATCGTCATGGGCATGTGTGACATGCTGGATGTATTACAAATTAGGTTACCCAACAAATACATTTATTGACACATCCGATCAAGAAGAGTTAGTACGCGAGTTGTCTGAATTTATGCACGAAAACCGAACACGCATTTGCATTTTTATGGATGGTGTAAGATTTTATAATACGTAATGCGAAATTTTGGGACGGATGTCGAAAAGATACTATAATAACTTTTTAAAGATAGTAAAAACAACATAACGTAAGGCTTAGCCTAAGCCCAAAGTCAACGAGGCCTAATAGCTACTAAGTTCAGCCTAAAATCTGTGTTTGTCCTGAAATGTCCCAACATCCAATAAAATTATAATTTTATGAAGCTTTCTAAATTTTTATTACTTTTTATTCATAATATTTTAATATACCTATATATTAGGTTGTAATTTAAGTTTGTAGAGATTTTTTATTACCCTAATTTATCGTATATAAGGCGAAGCATTTTTGCATTTAGTTTTCAGCTTCATTCTGTTAAAATTGTTGAGGTTTTATTTTTAACTCACACATTCTCTATGATACTTATAATAAGAATGTAACATTTTGTATCGACTAATTATAACAGAATGAAGGCGAACATGAATATCAGATTCAAAAGAATCTTAAACGACCTCGTCTTATATACGATAAATTAAGGTAAATGTTTTATTAAATAAAAAATAATTATTATAACTACAAGTCAATCAATAATGTTTACATCATGGATGTACCAAAAATGATTTTAAAATTTCTGAAATCGGAAACCAAAATTCCGAGAAAATTGAAAAATCGGAAATCGGAAAAAATCCGCCAAAAACTTCTGAAATCTTAAAAAGAAATTGGGAATTTCGGTACACCATTCGAAAGAGCTCTTCAAGATATGCAAAAGTATTTTAGTTCTTTTTTTGGATAATTTAATTTTTCATGCTTTTTAAGTAATGTGTAAAACTTACATATCACGTATATTCTAAAATTTTTTTTTAATATTTCAGAATTTATATTTATGGACTGTTCTAAATGCTTTTGAAGCAATTTGTTCTATTGCAATATATGGCATAATTTTCTTTTGTATATATCGCATTCATAATGTATTAAATATGTATGGCGCGGAAATTAGTAAGCGTACGCGTACCCTAAACCGACAAATGTCGATAGTATTATTACTTCAGGTTCATATTTATAAATTAAATGAAATCATGAAATTTTTTAACCCGTTATCAGACCACAAAAATTTTTTTTTTATTTTGCGGTAGAAATTTGCATTTCTAAGTTTTCCAACATGCTCACTTTTAATATGACATTTATTTTTTATAAAAATGTTCCTATTGGTCCTAGAATAGGATCAAGATTCTAAAATTAACGAAAAATCTATCGCAAAATAAAAAAAAATTGGATCCGATAACGTAGAAGAACCTAAAAATATTTTTGGAACTATTTCTAAAAATGTATTTTTTATACAGGATGTTTCAACAAAATCCGAATGATTTTAAAGTAAAATAACTTTTTTGTTTGTGAACCGATTTTGATGAATTTTTTGGAGAATAGACTAACTTTTTATAAAGCTTTGTTTTGTTTTTTTTTGCGCTCGCTTTTTCTTTGCCCTACGCAAATTTTGCGCGGCAAATTTTTGCGCGCTCGACGTGTCGTTCAACGTTATTTTAATTTCAAACCGTATGCTGATTGATTTCAAAACTAAAAATTTGTGATCAAAAATGTAATGTCAATTTCGACAATTATACCTAATAAATGGGGGCACCATATTTCGAAGACAATATGTACCACATCGCACAGTGTGAGTGATACGGCGGTGCTGACCAGGCCCAAGTAAGCCGCATCAGCAATACAGCATGCTTATGCCAGGCGAACCAGTCGATATTTCGATGGCTGGATGGCCCACATCCAAACCCTCGAAATGGTTAGTTCCGAGATTATTTCCAACTGGGAAGGATTGATCTGGGCCTTCGCGTATCACGTAAATTGGGGCAACAGTGACCTAGTAATTGCGATAGGTTTTAATTTGCTAGTCCGGTTCCATTCCGACCCCACTTAGGTGTCGTTCGAAATTTGCGCGCATAAAAAATGTTCGTACCAAACAAAATTTTATAAAAATTATGTTTATTCCTAAAATTTCATCAGGATCGGTAGTAAAAATTTATTTCACTTTAAAATCATTCGATTGCATTGTACATTTTTTATTTACAATTAGGCAATTCTACTATTGATGATTCTGTTGATTCCAAACGGAGTCAACTTTTACATTTTTATCATTTCTACTTCAGCATTAAGCGTCACACCATATATGACATTATTCTTTCCGTGGGTCCCAGTCATCAATCCACTTATCACATTGATCTTTGTTAAAAGCTATCGAAAAATCATTTTGGCATACCTGTTCCGTATTTGTCCAATAAAGAGTATGGTGTATATTCTTTTTAACTTTAAAATTACTTACAAGCAAATATGTATTACATATTTATAATATCTGACTTTTTAGATTGGACTACTAATGCATCGTCCGTTAATGAAAAATCTATGATTTCGAGAAATGCTTTAGTAAAATTTTAAAGAATTATATGCACGCCAAATTCAAATTGATGATTTGACTAACTTGTTAGAGCTGACATTGCACAGTGTGGCGGTGCTGACCAGGCCCAAGCAAGCCGCATCATAATTTGATTAAAAAATTAATAATTCATAATTTATACTTTTTTTGTTCAATAATAATACAACAATTTTTTTTGTTTGATTTAAAAAATCAAATCAAGTTTTATTTGCATTTAAAAAATTAAATTTGAAAAAATCACTGTCAATACATAAAATTATTGGCTCGTTTTTTGTTTTCGATTTCCAAAATTTTGTCATTTCCAAAATTTTAGAGATTGAAAAAATACTACCTAATTAAAAATTATTTTATAAATTTTCGATTTTTAGCATTTTTTCCCTTCCAATTTTCGAAATTTAAAATTCATTTCCCTTGCACCCCTAGTATGTATGCCATGATAATGAGCATTAAAACTATTTTCAACAAATTAAGATAACAATTAGATTATTTTAACACTTAAATTGAAGGCTAAAACCGACATTATTTTTTAAATAACTAATATTTTATTATGTTTCAAAAACGATCAATAATTATGCGATACTGTTGAAAAACCTTTTAAGAAATTGAAGTCAGTTATCAACTATATGAATATGATTGAAATTATAGTAGAATGTGTAAAATAAAAAAATTATCCTAATTTCGTGTGTATAAGGCCGGATATTTGATCCAATTTTAAATTGGCGCCAATGAATTCATTCGGTTACAACAAATCCAAGCGAAATCCTTCGTTTCAGTTTTGTAAACGCGGATAAAAAATTTGGACTCGTTTAGATCCAATACAACAAAGAATGAACTTATTGGCGCCAATTTAAATTTGATTCAAAATACCCTGCCTTATACACTCAAAATTAGGGTAGTTAATTAATTTAGAATTTCAAAATAATTTTCAACGTTTATACATGTTCATGCATAATTTTAAAGCTTAAATTATTATTGATGATTAACAATATTATTGATGATTAACAATATTAATGATTAACAATATCAATATTAATATGCAAATGCATGAAGTTTTATATTTTTAAATGTTTATTTAAATTTACATATATTGTAATAAATTGAGATTTTTATCAATCATCAATGTTGTAATAAATTATTTGTTTTGTATTGCATATTTTATGTGTTTTGGATTTTTTAAAATACTTAATTACTTTTAAATATGGCCAAATAGTCTTGTAATTCTAATTCACAAAATTAGAAAAAAGGACGGAGTTGGAGAGTCTAAAATTTTGTCAATTGGTACCAAATAAAAAAATAAAAGAGTGAATTTTTCCTTCAATTTTGCCGGATTTTAGTCATTAAAATCTAAATCTCATAAAAAAATGATTAATATTGTGCAAGAACTATTAATTGATAAATTTTCAAACTCCACCGACCCCAAATTCTACCCTAAGTTCCCGTGTATAAGCTGCAACTGTTCGATGAATTTTTGAATTTTGACTTGGCCTTTATTCTGTTATAAAAAAAGTTGAGCCCATAATTTTTAATCCGTAGGTTGAGCCTGCTTCAATGTAGGTCCTCATTAAATTACATGCTTAACAGACACGAAATAACAGAATGAAGGCCAAATTAAAATTCAAAAATTTGTCAAACGGCCGCGGCTTATATACCGGAACTTAATGTAATATTTTTGGATTTCGAGACTTCAAATTAGGGTTCTTTCATTTTATTTAAAAAAAAATTATTGTCAAAAATTTAAAAACATCTAAACGTTTGAAATGTTGGCTAGAATAAAATACAAAAAGAATATCTTATCTCAAAAAATTAAAACCCCCGATGGCTAAATAATTACAAAACAACCTAATAATAATATCTTATTGTTTATACATGTATGTATGTATATGATACATACGCATACATATATGATAAAAGTAAAAGAAAGTAGTTGATGAAAAATTTATTATTCATCAATCCTATGACGCACACAAAAAAAGTATACATTTATTTATGCACACAACTATACGCATAAAATCGTATTGTCTATAGGAAAAGAAAGAAGTAATCATTGAAAGCGAAATGTGCACACAAGCAACGCACATTGTGTCGTTAAAAATATTTTCATCCATTTGATGTGGTACATTAGTAAAAACAATTTAATGCAACTAAGAGACGCATGATTGTGATAACTGAAAAGATGCATTATTTTTTATCTGCCCTATGAAAAAGAAAATGACTAAAAGATATAGAGCGTGCAGAAAATGTTCATTTCATGAAAGAGATTATAAGAAATTTTCATTTCATAGATTTAATTCGTTGCGCCATATGTCAACAATTTTCAGCGCGCCAGTTGTAAAATTTCCATAGCGTGCTGTGTGTACATTATGAGTTTATCGTCCTATGCATTTCATATTTTACTCAGAACATATATTAGAAAATAAAAATAAAAAAATGTCCTATCTACGAATATTTATTCTCACAGTATTGTTAATCATCAGCATTCGTTAATACATTTAGTGGTATATTTCTTTACATGCTTGTGATGTGCGCTTGTTTTTTTCATTGTATGTGCATCTGCTTAATGGAAGAAATGCTTTGTTCGTCTTCACTTTATTTTTACAAGAACTTTCAGTTCTTCTCAACAACTGAAACAAAAAAATGTAAAGCAATCATATTTTTAAAACCATCCATTTTGAAGCGTTTAAAAAATTGTATGTCATATTTGCCATGTGTATAGTCTTCTTTAATGACTGAGCATTATTCCATACTCCATGTTTGCTAGCAGTCCACAACAGCAGCAGAATGTAAATGAGTGTTATATGCTCATTTATTATTATAAGTAAACTTTGTATATGTACTTACTTTTTTTGTATTTTTCGAAATTGTCTGTTTTTTTTTTGATGATATGATCGCATTGAAATGCATATAAACGTGCGTTTTTTTAAATGTGCTACCATTTATCGTATAATAACTGTATTTTCATGTTTGCGCGGCATTTCTATAAGTATGTTTACTACGTGCTTTTGCGTTCGTATGCTTAAGTATGGATTGTACTACTTGAACGAAAAAATATATATGTTGTTTACATATTAATTTAGTTGCGTATTTGTATGTATTTTTATTCTTGTTTTATAAAATGTATTTATGGTGCGCATACGCACATAATTGTTGCGTAGTATTGGTGAATTTAACCTTTAATTTAAAAAATTTTAAGCTAAAAATTTTACTTAACTTTAATTGATGACAATAAAATAAATAACTTAAATTAATCGAATTTTTTGAAGTTTTTATGAGTTTTTTTTTCATATACCAGTGTAATCTATCAAATATAATATTAAATATGAATTATTTTATTTTATTATTAAAAAAATGATTGTGCAAATTAACTTATTCCGAAAAATTTATATGTTATTTACATATTAAGTTGGTTATTTTAAAAAATACATGGATTTTCATGTGCTTTTTTTAGATTATTATAAAAATTATTATAGGTGCTAATCTGCATAGTATTGTTTCAATATTATATTGTTAAATGGAATGATGGCATCCACTTACCCGTCTTCTTCGCCTACACGAATCACCATCGGTTATAGCGCGCCTACAACCGCCACAGGGCAAACTCAACAAGAGCAACAACAACAACAACAGCAGCAACAACAGCAGCAACAACAACAACATCTTTACAAGCGTTGGAAATGTTGTGACATCGCGTAAAACTTCAGCACCGCATGTTTATCGGAATGATACCACATATATTTATGAAGTAAATAAAAAAAAAATTCATAGAATAATTTTCCTTGCAGTTAACGGAATAATAATTCTAGAATAAATGTCGATACGAATGATTATTGATAACGGTTAATAAAAAAATAAATAGTATAAATTAAATAGATGAACTTTAGAATGATTATTAAGAAATTTGTTCGAATAAAAAAAGTACAACTTTTTTTTCCATTTTTAGAATCAAGCATACGGCATAGCACCAATTAGTGTAAATGAGGGTTCTTTGAAAGGCCAAATTTTCGTCCAACATAATAATTTGAAAGCGGACACTAGCCGTCGTAACGTTAGTGTATACGAAAACGGTGGCGGTGGTCCACCGGCGCCATCGAGCACCGGATCTGAACAATCCGCATCGAAGAACGAAGTTCGAGTATGAAATTTGATATATTTATTCAAAATAAAATGCTCCTAAGCTCCCGTGTATAAGCAACGGCCGTTCAACGAATTTTTGAATTTTAACTCTTTGTTTTTTCTGTTATTTTATTTCTGCTAGTCATAAAATTTAACGAACACCTTCATTGGAGCAGACCCAAATTTTTAGTTTAAAAATTTTGAGCTTAACTTCGTTTATAGCATAATGAAGGCCAAGTTAAAATTCAAAAATTCGTCGACCGCCGCAGCTTATACACGGGGAACTTAGGGTGCTTAATTTTTGTTGTGAACTAATTTTATCCGAAAGTTCTTTAACACAATATACAAAGCAAGAAGTATCAATGATTTTTTGCCCAATAAATAGATAGCCGAAGTTTCTTAGTATATGTACCCTAATTTCGCGTGTATAAGGCCGGATATTTTGAGCCAAACTAAATTGGCGCCAATGAGTTCATTCTGTTGTATTGATTCAAGCGAGTCCAAATTTTGTGCCCACTTTTATGAAACTGAAACGAAAGGCGGGCACAAAATTTGGACCACAACAGATCCGCATACGAACAGAATGATCTCATTGGCGCCAATTTAAATTTGGCTCAAAACACCCGGCTGTATACACGCGAAATTAGGGTATCTGCTGAATATAAATGATTACCTATTTCATTTAGTTATAAATTCAAAAAAGTCATTGTCAAAAGATTACATATTGTTATTTAGTTAAAGCTGATGAAATTTTAAGTTATAAAAAGCTAAAGTTATTATTGCTTTAATAGAAATTTAAATACTGTTATGACGGAGTTATAAGGAGAAATTCTAAGTATGTGATCAAGTTCCGTGTAGCTCAGTCGGTAGAGCAGCGCTCCGGTTAAGCGTTGGTCGCAGGTTCAAGTCCTGTCACGGGAGTTACCTTTTTCACTTACACAACAAATACTTTTTCAGATTTTTATGTATCCACCTTCTAACAACATGGAGCATGTTGCGACGAGCACATTATCGAATGCTGTCAATGACTTAAAGTTGCTTGTTAATGGGGCGACTCCATCCACTGTGGCAATAGCAGGCGGAACAACTGTAACCTTACCCTCGGGTGCTCTTAATGGCGGCCATGTTAAACTTCTAAACGTTGCGACTTCCTCGTCGGGCACGATGATCGGCAACGCAGGTTGTTATCTTAACATTTAGATGTTGATTTATTTCGTCACAAATTAACGTATCATATTCAGGCGCATCAACGCATGATGGAATGGCGCACATTCTCATACAAAATCGTCAAAATGAAAACACACAACAGCTACAACAACAGCCACAAATGTACACAATTCATCAGCCTCAACAACAACAACAATTAATGGGAGACCGGCGCGCTTCCTTACAGTATAATATCGATGAGGCGCCGGCGCACGCAGTCGGTGAACAACACAGCTCGCGTCATCAGCGCGAATCCTCCTTTCGTAGCACCTCGGAAGATAGCACGGATATGAATGTGGTGAGAAAAAAAAGATAACAGCCACAAATTTACACAATTCATCAACCTCAACAACATTTCATAAATATACTGCTGCAAAAAAAAGTTTAAAGGCGCCTGTTTTTTGACCTCCATTTCATGTAGAATCATCTTTAACGTTTCAAGAAGCCGGGAATTCTCATTAAATGCTTTTGAAACCTTAAAAATTCTTATAACGGAGTTATAAGAAGAAATCGAAGTATGTGAATAAGGTCCGTGTAGCTCAGTCGGTAGAGCAGCGCTCCGGTTAATCTTTGGTCGCAGGTTCAAGTCCTGCCACGGAACTCACCTTTTTCACATACACAACAATTTGGCGATCAGGATGAGATGGCGCATCAAGCGTCATCATCCCGAACTCCGTGCCGTTGGATAGCGCCGTAAGCCGGTATTTGGCCGGGAAGTTAGTGGTCAGCTTCCCTTAGGCCGCGCGTAATGTTGAACCAAGCATAAGTTCGGATTTTCTATTCCAAAAACCACTCTGGCAGTTGGTCGCGCAATTCTATTATGCGTAAAAATTTCTTGCATTTCAATGTATTGCCATTGGTGCTAAGCTGGTCCGGGGATCTAGTCCTGTGACCTTCCACATCTTTGTGGTTGCATCTATTAACATCTTGAACGGGGAGATGTTATGACGGAGTCATAAGAAGAAATTCGAAGTATATGATCAATGTCCGTGTAGCTCAGTCGGTAGAGCAGCGCTCCGGTTAAGCGTTGGTCGCAGGTTCAAGTCCTGTCACGCAAGTCACCTTTTTCACATACACAACACAATGAAAATCAACAAAAAAATAACTAGAACAACCTTAAAAATGATTCTACATGAAGTGGGGGTGAAAAAAACAGGCGCCTTTAAACTTTTTTGCACATACATATATACATATTGTTGTGATTAAACTGCTCAATTTTAGTCTCATCGTTCATTAAATTCGGAGCTTAAACGCCGGCGTGTGGACAACGAGAGTGAGGACGATCGTGCGCGACGACGCGCGCGTGACGCGGAAACGAAACGGGCGCGTCGTCAGCGTGAAACCGAGGAACAGCGTTTACGTCGACTTTCGCGCGACTCGCAGCGTATGCGACGTACGCGGCGAATTAAACGGTAGTATAATAGTATTACGGTAGTATAATAGTATTTTACACGTGCGCATAAAAGCATTGGGATTTGAATTTGAAATTGTATTGAACTTTTGAAAAATTGAACGTTAAATAATTGTGAATTATCCACATTTTCAGATTGCTCGGCCCAAATGCTACGTTAAGTGACTTAAAAAGGACCGGACTTACATTGGAGGATCTTGATTCCTATGGTACGGGTCGGCGCCGAGCACACCGTATGATCTTAATAATCATTATCTTAGCATCGCTTTTAAAGACCTATCGGAATTATCATTAAATGCTTTTGAAACCTTAAAATTTATTGTGCATAAGCCGGACCTATTCACAACTTTTTTGAATTTATTGTTCGCTTTCATTTTGCTACGAAAAATTTAACTTTATCTGAAAGATAATTACCTAATATCGAAAACATTGGTATTTAAAAATAAGAGGGCAATTTTGTAGCGATTCGATTATTTGTAAAAGAATGAAAGCGATAACTAAGTTCAAAAAAGTTTTGAATAGGTCCGACTTATAAACACGATAAATTAGAGTATTTGATTCACTTTTTGACACACGTCTTTTGAGTTCAAATTTGCGCGCAAATTGGCGTTCACCTTCATTCTGTTCTTTAATTGGATAAAGCTTTGGAACCACACACTCAAAATATGTGTCCAGCACAGGTTTCTTATACGGCAAATTCCTTTTTTGAGTTTATAAATTCATAAAGAACAGAATGAACACGTTTGCCTGAATAATTGCGCAAATTTGAATTCTTTAGTTTTTTTTAAGAGTCAAATTTTGGTTTTTTTTAAGAGTCAATTTTTGTTTATGAATGTCTTTGGTTTTTTTGATGATATCTCGATCCCAAACAGTGTTGTGACTTGGCTCCGAATTGACTCCGGCAAGTCCATGACAGACGAGCAGAGCACCGCAATTTTTAAGAAAAAAATATAATGGATTTGTCCGCTCGTTTGCCAAAAATGTCGGAATCAACTCGGAGCCGAGTCACAACACTGGTCCCAAACTGTTGAATTCCAATGTGTAATAGCTTGTTTGATTTCGATTTTTTTTTAATGAAGAAACATTATTATTTAATGAAGAAACATTATTATTTAAGGGGGACATTTTTCATATTGATTTCTTGCAACAAATTTTTTTTCACAAAAATTTGATTTGATTATTTTGATTATAATAAACTAAATAAAAAACTTACTCATAATTAAGTTTGATTCTTTTTCGTTATTAGAACCCAAATTTTTTTTTATTTTGTGGTAGATTTTTTTCAAATTTTGGAATCCTGGTCCTATTCTAGGATCCGTTGTATAAAAAAATGTCATATTCGAACTCAGCATGTTGAAAAACTCAGGAATACGGATTATTTGCACCGCAAAATAAAAAAATTTTTTTGCGATCCGATAACAAAAAAACCTTTTTTTTATATTTTTTATTATGTTTTCTTTTAAAAATATTTTTTTTTGTAATTTACTATTTTTGGAACCGTACTCATTTGAAACGATTTGTCGTATTTGGTTTAATTGTTTAAACAACGGAAAAAAAATTGCAAACCTTTATTATTTTTTTTGCATAATTTTCTAACTAATTTTAAATCGGAATTATTTAGGGAGTATGCAAGAATATAGCGATCAACAAAGCACATCACAGGATCCGGGCGCTTCGCAATTACAACATCTTCAAACGCAAGGCGTACAGATCGTGGCGGCTGCACCTCCGCAGGGCACAACAACCACAATTCTCTACGATCCGCGCCACCAATCGCAACAACAACCTCAGCAACAACCTCAACAACAACAGCATGGCGGTCAGTCTCAGCAGCATGCGCAAACAATGGTAGTGCCGCTGGTGGCCGCATCCGTTGTGCAGCAACAACCGCCGCCGCCCCAACTTATTCAGACACAAAATGGCGGCTATGTGACCGTGCATTGGACGCTGCCGCCAGGCGCCGATCCCGCGCAACCCCCGCAGATTCTTCACTTGCCGCCCGGAGCTCCTCAGCACATCATCGTGCAACGCTCTCCGCCGGTATATAACCTTATTTTTGTCACTTATAATAATATATTTGAGGCAAATCTTCTTTTTCTTTTTTAATTTATTATACAAACACGCATTCTATTTAAGGTCACTTTGGCCACCATTCCGGATGATGGAAAAACGCAAATTGTGCACGTCGCACCGCCGTCCACGCAGCAACAGCACGGCGCCGGTCTATCAGAAGGCGCGATTATGGCCGCACAACAGCAAACCATTATGGGCGGCCAACCACAACGCCAAATTCTTAGCGCGAATCGCCAACAACAACAACAAAAGGTACGGTTTTTTGACAAGAGAAAAATGTTACGATAAAAAATGTGACGAAAATAAATTTTTCAGAAATTCCGAAAATCGGAAATTTTTTTTCAAATTTTTAAATTTCTGATATTTCCGAAAAAATTGTCAATTTCGCCTTCATTCTGTTTTTTATGTAGATTCTTAAACCATAATCCAAATATGTAGGCGATTTATCTCAATCAATCTGATGACGTCATCGGGTTAAAAGAACCCGCTTTATTATTGATATACTTTCTAATGAACCTCAGCAATAGGCTCTTGATCTCAGAAACCAGCATAATTTTTGAAAAAATACGAAAAAAATAGTCGTTTTATCCGGAAATGCCTTGGGGGGGGGGGGGGGGGAGGTAAGTAAACTGGACTCCTTTTTCGAAAAAATACGAAAATTTTCTAAAAAAAAATAATTCTCGGCGGAACGCCAAATAATTTGGCACAAATTCAAACGATTTTCGAAAATTACATATAAATTTTAATTTCCAATTTCTTGTGCAATGTTGAATACTGGTCGCTTTTATCCATCTAAAAAAGAACAGATTGAAGGGGTCTGCCAATTTGCGCGCAAATTTTTGAACGCAAAATGTCTAACTGATTGTTGGGCACGTCGTGCGCAATGTGTTAAAGAAATAATTTAAAAAAAGTTTTTTTTTACTCATTTGCCTCGTTTCGAATTTAAAATCGCGCGCAAATTGGCAGAAGCCGGCATTTTGTTCTTTAAGATTCTTAAACTATAATCTAAATATGTAGACGATTTATCTGAATTAATCGGATGACGGTTTACGGTTTATTCACCTAAAAAAGAATGAAGGGGGGGGGGGGGGTCTGCCAATTTGCGCGCAAATTTTTGAACGCGTGTCCAACCGGCGCAAATTTGAACACGCGTTCGTACGGAATATGCTAAGGGTGAAATTTTCCAACTTTAGCCTACGTCGTCACAGCAGCAGCAGCAACAGCAGCATCATATACCGCAGTATCATCAACAGGAAGGCACGTACGCGCAACCGCAGAGCATTTTGCAACAACAGCAAACACAACAGCCGCAAATGATACAGGGCATAGATCCGCAGTATCAGACAATTGTGTATCGAACGGCGGCGCCGTCGATGCCACAACATCAGCAGGAAATTCAGGTGGCCGCTTTTTTTATGTTATTCTTTTTTTTTTAATAGATCTAACAATTGCCCATAGTTCTTTTGAGTATATGGCGCAGCTTGACGAAGTGTCAATAATTAAACGATATTTCATTTTTATTTGCATTGAAAATATCGCTTTTAAACGAATTGACAAATGAATTCGCTTCGCGTTTAATGTGCATATGGCGCATCCTGTGCTAAAGAACTTTTTGGGTGAATATTTGTTTATTGCATCGAAATGAAATAATTTTTGAGGAGTGACGATTTTTGTAGACTTTATTGAAATTGTCTTTATAGGTACATGACTACGATATGGACGAATATAAGGAATTCATTGTACAGCGACCCGTCCAACAACAACAACAACAACAACAACCACCCAACGTTTCTCATCAGCGTCAGCAACAACAACAACAACAACAACAGCAGCTACCGCCACACTCACAATATCAGCCGCAAAACCAGCAACAGTTGCTACAACAACAACAACAACAATCGCATCATCAACAACAACAACAACAGCGTTCGGCACCAGGTCCGCAACAACAATTTGCGCAAGTACCATCGACTTCGTCTTATCAGAGTATGCATTTTTTATTCTTTTAATTTCTTTGTGTGCCTTCTTTATTTTTGACCCTTAGGATATAAAAAGTGAGCGCGTAAGGCGCGATAAAAGTTTAGAAACCCTTTTTTGTAATGAATATTTTTAAAATTTGTTTATGTTTTTTTTTTTGGATTCCTCATTCAATGCTCTTTCGAATGACATATCGCATGTCTATAAATGTTTCGTTATGAGATGTGTGAGTGAGCGTGAAAGAGTGCACGCCTTGATAATGTTTTGCCGCCTCAAACATGATGCTCAATTGCACGAAAATTTCGGACGAGTATCGAAAATCGTTCCGAACGGAATGATAGAGAGTGCTTTATCCTGGATCTTCGGAGGCCAAGAGAAGAGAGGAAGAATCGTCCTGCATACTTAGAAAAAAAAAACTACAAGACCCATTTTTTTCGGCCTTCTTTACCGCCTAAGAATCGCCGCCTTGCTCGCCCGACTTGAGCCCGTTGGACTACTCAATTTGGGGATTTTAAAGGCAAGATCTTGTTCTATTCACCATAAGTCGATGGAGTCCCTAATGCGCGATTTGATGAAGGTGTAGGACAAAATCGGCAAAAGTGTGGGGTGCGTACACCAAATCCGAGTACTTTTTTGAAGATTTTCCGTGAACGCAAATGGAGGAATTTTCGAAAACGATCGTTAATATGTGAAATTTCTCAATAATATTATGAATTTTGTGGTTTTTGCTAATGAAAATATTTTTATTTTAAATTATTAAAATAAGGATCGAAAGCTTAATTATTTTTGTATTCCTTCTAATAGATACATGCACAGAGTCCGGCGATGAAAGTCCGGAAATTTTTATTTCAAGAAGCAAATCGCTAATTTTTCACATTTTCAGTCCCGCCATCCGCGCCGCCAAAGGGACGACGTCGCGGCACCCTGATGTTACAGCGTGTCAATACCGCCGCCGCCGGAGCCGGCGTGGGCCTCTCACAGTCGACGCCATCCGTGTATACGGCGGTGCCGCCGCCGCCACGGGGCTCCACCGGTTCCGTCTCAACGGCGACGATTGTCGGTATGGGTAATACGACCGTTTACGCCTCGTCCGCGTCGTCGGCGGCGTTGTCGCCGCAACGGCGTCGTGTACCCAAAAAACAAGTGGAAACAAAACCGTAAGTCCTGATCTTCTTCAACATTCACTATTCAACTTACGTCTAGTATCTCTTTGTAATACTTGCAGACCTCCGCTAACATTGCCATTGAGCGAACGCTTTCGCGGTCTCAACGAGGAGCAAATTCGTCGGCGACGACGCGCTAACGCGGAGCGCAGTCGTCGTCGTAGACAGTTGGAAACGCCGGAGCAACGCCGCGAGCGCAATAGACGCACGGCGGAGCGCATGCGGGCTCGACGCGCTCGGCTCGCCGTCGAACGCTTCGGCGGCAACAGTGCGCCAAATACGTCTACGGGCTCGACCACCGGTTCGACGAGCGCTCAGGGCAATGCTGATCAATCTCCCATTCCTTACATTGTAATTTTTGACAAATTGAACAAATAGGAAAAGAAAATTTATTGGCAAAATCAATCAATCAATCAGACAATGGACATCTAAAAAAACTCATTTAAAAACTCATTTAAAAAAAATCGTTTTTAGAGAACGCGACAAATTGTACCGCTTAGCACGGAAAGATTTGAAGAAATCTTCCAGGTACTTTTTTTACTTTTTATTTTAACATAAATGTTGTGACGAAATCCGATGCATTTGATCAAGGTCCGTGTAGCGCAGTCGGTAGAGCAGCGCTCTACCGTTAAGCGTTGGTCGCAGGTTCAAGTCCTGCCACGGAAGTCACCTTTTTTCACATACACAACAATACATTATTAATATTTATTGGTTTTAAACTCGAATGCATGTTTTTTTTATTGGAAATAATAATATCATTTTTAGCGAGTTCTTGAACGATGCCGGAACCCATCCGTCGATGATACTCTCCTTTCGGCTATTGCACTTAAGGAGGAGGAAAGTCTATTAGAGCAACAGAGCGACTTTCTAAACTTTCGTGCACACGGCAATGCGGTACACGACGAATCACGCGACACCTATAATGAAGAGTCCTCGGATGCAATTTTGAATTCCCAACTATGCGCAACGCCTTCATATATTCTGAACGACGAAGAGCAAATAAAGAAGAATCGTTCGGGCGAGATAATTCCCGAAAATGATGACGAAAGCGTTGATGTCTATAACATGACAAATGTTGTAAACATTACTGGGCCGGGAAATGTCGTTATCCAGAATGCAATGGATATAGAAGTGGATGCGATAGCGACCGTGAACGTAGACGAAATCGATGAAGAAATTACGAATGATAATCGGGAGAACACGACGACGACACATGTTGGAACATCATCCATAGCTGCTGCTGAAGCTAATCTGCATAGCGGTGGTAATAGCGCATCTCTCGACACGTTTCAGTCCTCGTTTAGCCCATCGGCAATCAACTCAAAGAATGCTCTGGACGAGACGACGAACTATGATGAAAATAACTCAATGGAATGTTTGGAAGTAGAAAATTTATTCGCTGATATGTCGAATAGTGGCCACAACGGCACATCTATTTCGAATGACAAAGATTTTCCAACTGAAAAAAAGGATACATTGCTTCAATATGACAAAAATTATATTGTGACATCAACAACAGTCACAAAAGCCGATAATATCGACGATAACAAAATAAACGATTATGACGTAGAGACGGGCAATAAGAAAATTGTTCGCGAAGAGAACGCTGTCAAAGAAATGTCGCGAGGAAACACGGAGCAAACAACTAAAAACGTGATCGATGCTAACGAAATGGATGACGCGAAGAACGAATTAGATGTGAGTTCAATGTAAACCAAAAATCCCGAATATACGCCTGGTCAAAATGATAACCGCACTTGAAAAATAAGCATAATTTGAATTTAACTCAATAGAAAATAATGATTTTTTTCTCGGTTTGCGTTTGCAATTGAGAAATTGTAATTTGTAATCAATTTGAGTTTGAATTGTTTTTTGCACTTTGTTCAGTTAATATTATAATTTTTCAATTTTTAAAGTTGGTCAAAATAATAGCCGCGATTTATAGTTTCGTTAGCATTTTATCGGTTTTATGTGATTGTTTTTGTCATTTTTGAGCTTTATCAATGTTTTGCTTTATATTTATAGTTATGAGCAAAGGAAAAGCGTCTATTCACCGAAGTGCGTCTACAATGAGCTTCTTGCAGAAGAGGCAAAACGCTATCTTACCATGGCCAGCATGTTCATCCTACCTGAATTCAATCGAGAATCTATGGGGACTTCTAGTTCGTGATGTTTATCGTGGCAACCGGCAATACGCCAACGTCTTAAAACTTAAAACTGTAATTCTTGAAGCATGGAGTTGTCTAAATTTGAATGTATTGAATAACTTGGCCCGTAGTCTTCCAAATCGATTGATCAATGTTGTAAAATCTAAAGGAGGGCCTACTAAATATTGAATGTTAATGTTATATTGTTATTTTTTTGTTCATAAAGCGATAATTTTGAAGGTGCGGCTATCATTTTGTTCACTGGTAAAAACTCAAAATACAGTAAAACACTAATACATGGGTAAGATTTCGAAAATTTAAAAATTGTTTTAAGATTAAACTCCTGGTCAAAATGATAGCCTCACTTGAAAATGTAGCACAACTCGAGTTTTAATTGGCCGTTTTTTATAAAATATTGCACAAACACGCCTTTCTCTATTATAAATCATAATCTTAAAACAATTTTTAAATTTTCGAAATCTTACCCATGTATAACTGTGTTTTACTGTATTTTGAGTTTTTATCAGTGGACAAAATGATAGCCGCACCTTCAAAATTATCGCTTTATGAACAAAAAAATAACAATATAACATTAACATTCAATATTTAGTAGGCCCTCCTTTAGATTTTACAACATTGATCAATCGATTTGGAAGACTACGGGCCAAGTTATTCAATACATTCAAATTTAGACGACTCCATGCTTCAAGAATTACAGTTTTAAGATTTTTGACGTTGGCGTATTGCCGGTTGCCACGATAAACATCACGAACTAGAAGTCCCCATAGATTCTCGATTGAATTCAGGTAGGATGAACATGCTGGCCATGGTAAGATAGCGTTTTTCCTCTTCTGCAAGAAGCTCATTGTAGACGCACTTCGGTGAATAGACGCATTTTCTTGCATGAAGAGATAGCCTTCTTGCCAGAACGGCGTCAAATGTTCGTCGAGCACATGCTGATACTCTTCGCTGTTCATTTTGCTCGACATAAACCGCAAGAGGAAGAGTGCCAGCAGCTTCGAATGCTCCCCAGACCATCAGCGTGCCACCTCCAAAGTTTCGCTTTGCGAAGTAGATTGGCTCCTTACGTAAATCATGCCAGTAACCCGAGAAACCATCCGGCCCATTAAGATTTAACTTTTTCTCATCGGACCAGACACTATGTGCAATTTTTCATAAAAAAAACGGCCAATTGAAATTCGAGTTTTACTACATTTTCAGATGCGGCTATCATTTTGACCAGGAGTGTATGTAAAAAAATGATAGTTATAAAAATTATTCGTGTGGAATTGAAGAAGTATCTTTCTTATATATTTTAATTCAAATATTTTAAAATTTGCAATTTATCGTTGCTATCATTTTATTGAATTAAATTTTTTTTAGCATTTTTTCTACTTATATTGTATATTGTGCGGTAAATTAAGGCTAAATAATTTTTATGCTTAATAAATAATGTCACTTTCTTTTCAATTTATTCACAGAATATTCAATTGGAGATATTTTTAAAAAGTTAGACTTTTTTCACGCACTCTCAAAATTATTTTTTACTATAAGATTTACATTTTTATACCATGGAACAAAAATTATGAAATAAGTTATAATAAAAGCTTGGTTGTCTATTTGCTGCACTCTGAAATATTATAATTTTTTTCTTTCTCGACATTTTTTATATACACATTATGCAAAAATCTTACATTATTAAATTAGGAAGTTAATGAGTTGTAAATTTTATTTATGTGCTTATCATTTTGATTTTTGTAATATGTATACATGTAATACATTAATTAAGCCTTTAGCACTCAGACGAAGACCTCGTTTTAAAATTTGTTTGATTATTTTTTATTACATTTATTAATAAAGAAACTTTATATTTTTGTAGATTATTTTTGTTCTGAGGAGTGTTTTGGTGAAAAATATGCAATGAAATTTTCTTGAAATTTTTGTTAATATACAAAATTAAAAATGAATGTAAAAAAGAAAAAACGAAATTGAAAATTCCATCTAAAAAATTTTTACATTTCAAAACGTGACCATGTATACAACAAGTATATAGTAATTATTATACAACAAGCAAATCGGAATTTTTGATCAGTCATCTTCTAAAAGCTTGAAGTTAGCAAAAAGGTGATATCAGAAATATATATCAAAAAACGCTCTTTCAGATAGATAAACTTATTTTACATAAACTTTTATTATATTTTAAAAATAAACAAGCAAAGATCGCAGAAATTTCTTTTTTTGCCAACTCGATAGGTAGTATATGTTTACTTATTCATAAAAGTATTTAAAATTTTTCAAAGTTTGAAGCTATAAACTCAATATTTGATACCTGAAATACCTGAATGCTCCAGATAAATCTTCTTTTGCTAGAAATGATTTTAGAAAGGATCATTTTGTGGGTAGGGACCATTCAGCCGTCGTTAATTCGGCACACAAATCATAGAGCATCACTCTCTGCGTTTTGAATGTTCAATGGAAAATTTTTTTATAATACAGATCCTTAAATTTTGGGAAATGCTATTTTTATTAAAATTTACATTAAAAAAGCATTCAAAATGAAATCGTTCATATGTCAATAAATGAGTATACATACATATATGTACATATATGCAGAAAATGATTTTTTTTTTCTCATTATTCTAAGCATAATATAATAAAATAAACATTATATTTATGATTATAAAATTGGGAAGATATTTTTCATAAAAAGTGGAAGGTATAAATAATTTGTTGGAGATAAATTCACGTCATCTTTAAAATTTCAATAGTTTCTAGATACCAATTGTTAAATAAAAATTGTATAATCAAATTTGTTTACGATTTTGTTTTTTTTTCTTTTTCTATTTAAAAAAAGATAGGAAAAATAAAATTAATACATTTGCGGACAATGCATGTTTCGAATTTATGTTTCGAGTTACTTTTGGCCCGTTGAAAATTTTTGACTATCAAAATTAGACCAAATTCGGATCTAATTTGGTCTAATTTTGATAATTTTCGCCCATGCGTCAAAAGGGCCTGGTGTAAGAGTAACTTTTGATTCTCTTTATTAGTTATCCAATGACACCATTTTCGTTTGAAAATAAAATTTTGAAATTTTTTCGATTTTAAAAAAATGACCTTACATGGTTTTTTTCAAAATGGTTTTTTTCAAAATGGACTTTGTGAGCTACAGCGACGTGGATATACTCATTCGATAGCTTTTGAAGAGCTGATTCCAAATACATATGACGCGCAAATTTGAATTCGCGTCCAACCGGTTGGATACGCGTCTTATGCAATATGTTAAGATGAAATTTTGCTCTGAATTACCCTAATTTCGTGTGTATAAGGCCGGGTGTTTTGAGCCAAATTTAAATTCTCATCAATAAGTTCATTTTGTTGTATCGGATCCGTTAAAGTCCAAATTTTGTGCCCGTCTTTTTTTCGGTTTTATTAAAGTGGGCACAAAATTTTGACTCTCTTGGATCCAATACAACAGAATGAACTTACTTATTGATGCCAACTTAAATTTGATTCAAAACACCCGGCCTCATACACGCGAAATTAGGGTGCATATTATTTTTTTACGTTTGATTTTTTAAGCATCAAAAATAAAGTTCTTTGTATTATGTATATGGGATCGGCCCGAACCGAACTTTTAGCAGGCCGGGCTGGCCGAAATTTTTCGGGCAGAGCTGGGCCGAAGGTCGACTTGGCCGACCCAGATTTGGTCCGACTTGAACTTTTTTAACAAAAAATTAAATCACTAATACTTTTTTTGCGAAATCATACTTTTTTTGATATGCTTTATTAAACTTTTTATTATTTAATCTATATATTGCTTTTATTTATGACCGCAAAAAAACGTTTTATTATAAAATTTTATTTATGAAATATGAAAGGTTTATTTTGAAAATTTTTTAATTTAAAAATTGTATAAAATTTTATGCCGGGCCAAAATACGGGCCGGGCTTAATTTTAGACCTGAACAAATGATAATCCGATGTCTGGGCTATATGGCGGGTGCTTAAGAACTTCCCAGCCCAATTCCTCGAGCTTGGCGCGCGTGCGATGTGAAGTGTGTGGTTTCGCATTGTCCTGCTGGTAACAAACTCGACGCCCTGCAATGCTGCGAAACTGCAGTTTGGTTTGTACGCGATCTAGTTAAGAGCAGTAGATCTTGGAGTTGATAGTGTGACCGTGTGGAATCTGCTCCCAATAGACCGACTACCAACACATAACAGCACCTTCTTTTGGTGTGGATCGGTTCGAGGCGCTCGCACTTCGCCCTGACGTAAGCTGAGCCACTGGAGTTTGGCTTTTCGGTTGTCGTTTATCGGTCGTCGTGTGCAAAATGCGTACCATCGTCACGTACCATCGCTTATTTTCCGTCTTGGAACGAACTCGGCGAAATTATTCGAATTCCCCATGCCAGAAAACCCAAAAAAAGTCATAATTTTTTTTGTGATCATAATTTTTTTTTGTGAGTCCCATAAGAACCCAAAACATTATTTTGTTATAAAAGGATTAAGCAATATTAACACTGCATATTTTAAGAAAAACTTAGAAAAAAATTTGCAATTAAAAAAGTAAAGTTACTTTTTTATTTTTTGAAAATTTTTTGAGTGACTTTACAATTTTAGCAGTAACTTTTTTTTCAAATTACTTAAAAAGTTTATTTAAAAAGTAATCGATGAAGAATTAAAGGACGCATGCCGTTCAATATAGAAAATTGCATGTTATAAAAAATGCGACAAAAACTTATAAACTGTTATAAAAATTATATCTTTATTTATAATTTTTGCGTATAAAATAAATCGTATAAAAAGTAAAATTTTATTTTTGATACATGAAACCAAATCAAATAGAAATATTGAAAAAAAAATCGTCTACAAAATCATCTTTTACAAAATCATCATTTTCTTCGAGCTCTTCGAATTCTTTTTCAATCACCCCTTCAATCGGCACATCTTCTCGAATATTAGCATTTTTTATGATGTGCATTCATTCTTTCTGCCAATTTGTAATAATTGTTAAATATATATATATATATATATATATATATATATATATATATATATATATATATATATATATATATATATATATATATATATATATATATATATATATATATATATATATATATATATATATATATATATATATATATATATATATATATATATATATATATATATATATATATATATATATATATATATATATATATATATATATATATATATATATATATATATATATATATATATATATATATATATATATATATATATATATATATATATATATATATATATATATATATATATATATATATATACATACAGTCGACGCCCCCATTAACATAACGCCAAGGGACTGCGCGTTAACTATGTTAATGGGAGCGTTATGTTAATGGGGGAGCGTTATGTTAAGGGGGCTAATGGGTGAAAACCAACCAAGCTGCTAAAACGATTATGTTAATGGGAGGTTTATGTTAATGGGAATTTATGTTAATGGGGGGAGTCGACTGTATATATAAAAAAAGATACCGCCAAAAAACAAAAGAAGAGAAATTGATTTTTTGTTTAAAGAGCATGCAATTTTCTATATTGAACGGCATGCGTCCTTTAAATTCTGAATCTAAGTGATAAAATGAAAATCAAAAATTTTGCCACCGTAATCCTTACAGTAATCCATGGATCCTCAAATTGCACCAAAAATATGAGGACTATTATTAATATAAGTGACAGATTTGATGCATTTTGGCTTATTCATCTACGAGATAAAGCAAAAAATTGAAAATGTTTATCACATAAATAAAAGTGCCGTAGCTCGCTTTCTACAGTATCATATGACTACTTTTTTGTGAGTTAGGTCCGGATCTGTTGTGGATATATTATGCAACAAATTAATAGAATTATTCAAATAAAAATATAAAAAAATTTAAAAAATTTTGTTTTTGTTCAAAGATTTTCTTACCAACCTGACAAATTAATTACACTTATACAGGGTGACCAAATAGTTCGGGCGTAAACTTTTTCAATCATAACTTTTTTTTATTTAACAACGAAATTAAACAATATTATACGCATTCGAAAGCCAATAAAATTCTCTATAAGTTACTTGAAATGATATTTGAAATGGCCGCCATCCGCTTCAACACAGGCCTTCAGACACTTTCGGAAATTTTCGATAATGGCCATGAGCGTTTTTTCCGAAAACGCTCTTTTTACTTTTTTTAAATCTTTTTCTAAAACTCTTTTTTCCGTTGTATCTTACTCCTTGTAGCGATTGATGGTTTTGTAGATCGTTCTTCTTGGGATGCTGAAGAGTTTCGTAATGTCAGCCGCCGGCTTTCCCGATTCGAACAATTTAATTTCACGACAGCAATACGGTTTGTTTCGCGACTCATGGCTAAAAACACAAAAACAATTTAAAAAAGGTACTAACCATGGCTTTTACAGAATTTAATTGGCTATAACAAGATAAGCTAAATTCTAATAGCACACAATGCCAATAACACCGCGAAAATTTAATTTTAAACAATTTGTGCCAGAACTTTTTGGTCGCCCTGTATCATGTTATTTATTTTTAAGTTTGCATGTACATTTATTTCAAAAAAAGACAAAAAATGATTTTAGAGCTTAAGCTTGTATATAGGTATTCGTGCATATGCACGTATGAATAAAAGTTTTATAAATATTATGTTCCGTATTAAGTCGTTTGTTTGTTTAATACGAATAAAAGTACAACTTTTGCTAAATATGCGGCAAACATATGCAAATTAGAGCAAATATTTTATATTTTAGCTTAAACACTTATAATCTGGAAGAAAATCATATGCAAATTAATTTCACTTACTCTAATTTATCGTGTATAAGGAAGGCTCGCCTCATCTAAAAATGAATATTTTTGTCCCGACACGATTTTTCAAAAATTAATTTTTTATTAAAAAATTATTTTCTTTACTTTTACATACATTTAACCTACATCTCAATCCTTATTTTTGAATAACTTTATTCAACGATGATTTAAACAACAAAATAAGTACCCTAATTTCGCGTATATAAGGCTGGCTGTTTTGAACCAAATTTAAATTGGTACCAATGAGTTCATTCTGTTGTATCGGATCCGTTGGAGTCCAAATTTTGTGCCCACTTTTATGAAACTGAAACGAAGGCAATCACAAAATTTGGACCCGGATCCGATATCCAAAATGAACTTATTGGCGCCAATTTGAATTTGATTCAAAATAGCTCAAAATACCCGGCTTCATACATGCGAAATTAAGGTATTTATTTTGTTGTTTAAATATTGTTGAATATATATATATATATATATATATATATATATATATATATATATATATATATATATATATATATATATATATATATATATATATATATATATATATATATATATATATATATATATATATATATATATATATATATATATATATATATATATATATATATATATATATATATATATATATATATATATATATATATATATATATATATATATATATATATATATATATATATATATATATATATATATATATATATATATATATATATATATATATATATATATATATATATATATATATATATATATATATATATATATATATATATATATATATATATATATATATATATATATATATATATATATATATATATATATATATATATATATATATATATATATATATATATATATATATATATATATATATATTTTATGCATATTATATTTTCAATAAGCTTTTAAAAGCTTTTCAAACATATTGGATTTAAAAAGCGACGTGTCGACGTATCTAACCGGTTGAACACACATTAAGATTTGCGCGCAAATTGGCAGACCTTTTCATTCTGTGCCTTTTAGGTGAATGAAGGTGAGCCGTCATCAGATTAATTGCTTACATATTTAAATTATAATTTAAGAAATTCATTTGCATAAAGAATAGAATAATACGCAATGCGCGCATTTAAATTCAAAATGTCCGCAAATTTGTTAATATATGATTATTGAGCATTTTTTCAAAAAATTTTATCGCTTAAAAAAGTTTGTAAAGGCGTGGGAACCATCCGGATAATCTTTACAAATTCTCCTACAAAAAACAAAAACAAATTATATTGAAAAAAATATTTGTTATTGTTGTTGCAGAAAAAAACTTTCTTTAAAAAAAAGCCGCAATAATTATGCATCAACCCAATATTATAAGGTAACTTTACATTTGCAAAAATGTTAAACCCAAAAATTAATTGAAAAGTAAAGTTTATTTTTATTGTTCTTGCCGTTGATTCCATTTTCTTTTTTAATTTTTTTTTCATCATACTTTTCACAATATCTTTTCTTTGCTATTATTTCGGCCATTGATTAGACTTGTTTTGCCCATTTTCATTAAAGTGTCGAGTGTTCTTCAATTTCGATAAAAGAAAAAATTTTTTTTCATCAATTTTCATCATCAAAACTCGAATGAAAAAGCGGAGAAGAGCTTACTAGCCCTTTAAAGAACGAACGTCCATTAGTTTTTGGTGTTGTTACAGTTGAAAAAACAAAAAAGCGGAAAAATTGCAAAAGGTTGCAAAATATACTTGAAAATAGAGGTTAAGACAAAGTCTAAAAAAATAAATAAAAGGAAAAGTAAAGTAAAAAACAAATAAAGATCAATAAAAACTTTTTTTTTCACAATAACATTATGCCGGAGAACAATTTTAAACTGCTGTGTACGTGCCATATGGAAAAAAAGGAATAATGAAACGTAGTGCGTAATTTAGTAATAAAATAATGCAATTTAAATCATTTTTTTAATATCATTTCGCTCGCTATTTTCTCCGGTTCCATTCATTTATTTTGTTAACTCTCTTTTTTTACCTCTTAGAGATGCTAGCAAAAATAAAAGAAATTTAAATCAATGGCATTTGTTATAAAAATCTAAAAATAAGTTTCGTCAATTTTACAATAAGTTAGTGAAATATTTGTGACATGCCAAAAACGATGCAAAAGTTGAAAATTCCGAGATAGCTAAAAAGTAATTTTAATTAATTTATTGGTAATTGTTTTTATTATATAATTATAAGAAAAAACGTGAGAAATTAATAGAGTCTCAATGAAAAAAATTGATTGCGTGTTACATTTAAAAGGATTGAAATATTGCAAATACGATTTTTAATACCCCTAATTTAGCGTGTATAAGGCCGGGTGTTTTGAGCCAAATTTAAATTCGCTCCAATGAGTTTATTCTGTCGTATTGAATTCAAGCGAGTCCAAATTTTGTGCGCCTTTGTCTCGGTTTCATAAAAGTGAGCACAAAATTTGGACTCGCTTGGATCCAATACAACAGAATGAACTCATTGGCGTCAATTTAAATTTGGTTCAAAACACTCGGCCTTATACACGCGAAATTAGGATATATAAAACCCCAAGTTCAATTTTAGCAAAATTCAGATTGAAAATATATTCAATACTCAATAACAGAATTTATTCTGCCCCCAAAAATTCAAAAATTATTCGAACAGCCTCGCGTTCCGTTATTATGTATTGGTTTTATACAAAATTACCAAACATATGATTGCACTATTTGATCATTCGATGTATTAGGTTGTCCCATAAATTTGGAAACATTATTGTTTTTTTCAGTCGTTCGAAGCAAGTTCGTAAAAGTGTTATACCTCGTTTAAAAGCTCGTTTTCCTGCGGTAATTTTAAGGTATTAATTGTTGAATTAAGTGTCATTTATCAAAAGATATGCTCACTTAAATTATGTTGAGGCGGAGCCAAAAAATGCATAATTTTGACTTTGAACAGCTTTAGCTTAGGAATGGAACCAAAATATTTAGACGATCATCGGCAACTTGTCTGCAAATGGACCGACTAGTTAAAAATGATATCGGAAGTTTTTTTAACCCGGACTGAGAAGCAAGAAAGAAAAATGACATCCATGTTTACACATCTACCGTAATTGCAAAGATGTATCGTAACGGATTCGATACAAGCCACCTTACATTAAAAGTCGACTCTTCAAAAATCACTTTTGCCCATTGATTAAATTTGACGAGGAGGTGGTGAAAATCGTCGTTAAAGTCATTCACGAGGGCAATGCCAAATTTTATAGTATTTTTCATAGATGGGTTTGTATCAAAAAAAAAAAAATCGATCAATTGAGCTGGACTAAAATCAATCAATCACAATATAATAATGCAATTCGGACATTGTCTCATTCGATTACCATATGTTCCGTTCGATTGATCAGTTAGTTCGTGGTAGGAGCTCTACCAAAATGGACGACGTCAGGGCGGCGCTCGACGAATTCTTCAGGTCGAAACCGACCAAATTCTACACGAACGGAATTCGGTCTCGGTCAATGTGCGAAAAGTCGAAGAAGGTCATCGATAATAACGGCAATTATTTCATTTAAATCAGTTTTGTTTCATTTTGTTATAAAATTAATTTTTGTTGAAATATAAAATATATGTTTTCAAATTTATGGGACAACCCAATAATTTGAACCCTTGATTATGACTTAATTTCTGCTAGACTTTGACCGAATGGTGGACGCGCTAACCGTTGTTTATGCGTGCGCTGATCTGTGTCTTGCATTGCAGATTGCCTTGTCGAATTTGCTAGTCATTTGGGTATATTTAAAATCACGGCATGTTCGAACACCCACCAATACCTACATATTCAGGTAAATTTATTTTAGACCTATTTTAATTTTTGAGTAATTATTAGTTTAGTCTTGCTATTACGGACTTTTTCGCGGGTGCATTAGGCATTCCATTAACTGTTTTCTCCGTTTTAACGCGTAAGCCTCGCCAGTTTCTACCATGCTTGGCTGTAAATTTGTGCTTATGCATTCTTTGCACCGTATCCACATTTCATCTTTTGGCAATAGCCGTGGACAAATATTTCTCAATATGTTATAAAAGGTAATATTTTATGAGCCGTGCTGAGATTTGACTTCTTTAAGGAACTCCGACTCACTAAATAACTCCGGCTGGATGAATCATTTAGGAGTCATGATAACTCTTAATCAGAACTGTAACTTGACTCATTAAATAGCTCATGGCTTGGAGCCATTTGTGAGCCATGAGCCGATTGAGCCGGATCATCAGCCATGACTCATTTCTTAATGCGTGGATGAAAATAATTTATTTTTTAAATATTGTTTTGGTAAAAATTTTGTGGGCACAAAATTTGGACTCTCTTGGATGCAATACAACAGAATGAACTCATTGGTTTTTGGCTTAAAACACCAAACATTATACACGCGAAATTCGAGTAGTTTAAAAATTAAGAAAAATTGTAATTCGGGTAAAAAAGGGGAGCAGTGGCCTAGTGGTTGTGCGATAGGTTTCATTTTGCTTGGGATGAAGTTCAATTCCACTCCCGACCCCAACTAGGTGTTTCCATATTTGGAAGACATAGGTACCACATTGCACAGTATGGGTGATACGCCGGTGCTGACCAGGCCTTGCAAGCCGCATCTGAGATACCGCATGTTTATGCAGCAAAAAAATAATTCCAAATGACTCTCAAATTTCGAAGGAGTCGTTTAACCAAAATTTCTGTTTTAAATGACTGGGAGTCAATTGAAAGTCAAGTTTCAGTACTGTTTATAAGGCGAGTTGGCAAGAAAGTTTTTTTTGAGTTTTTGAAAAAATTCTTCAACTTTATTTTTCGTTCATATAACAACATAACAATTAATCTTCAACATAATCACCATCATTAGCAATAACGGTGCTCCACTTAATAGGCCGGTTCCCTAATTATAATTCCTAATGTTCTAAAATATTCTTGGGTATTCATAGAAACTCGGAAAACTGTTCGACATTGAAGAGCGACTTTCAGACAAAAACCCAAAAAACTTTCTTGCCAACCTAATATTTTAAGTTATACGCATGAAATTTTAGATGTCAACTTTTCGATCAACACCACGCATCACGTCACAAACGTTCGAAGACATTAATTGCGATGGCTTGGATATTAGGTACAATAATTGGAAGTATGCCTCTTTATGACGCCTTCGGATTTGCTACAAATACAATTCGTTCATTTAACAATGAATGTCATTTTACAAAAGTATGTCCTGAAACAAGCTTCTTTTTTTATTAAAGTTTATTGGTCGGTGGTTACAATACTATAAATATTCATTATACATAATAAGTACTCTAATTTATCGTGTATAAGAAAGACTCGCCTTATCTAAAAATGAATATTTCTGTCCCGACACGATTTTTCAAAAATAATTTTTTATTACTCGAATTTCCTGTGTATAAGACCGAGCGTTTTGAGTCAAATTTAAATTAGCGCCAATGAGTTCATTCTGTTCGTATCGAATTCGTTGGTGTCCAAATTTTGTGCTCGCCTTTCGTTTCAGTTTCATAAAAATGGGCACAACATTTGGACTCGCTTAGATTTAATACAACAGAATGAACTCATTGGCGCCAATTTAAATTTGGCTCAAAACACCCGGCCTTATACACGCGAAATTAGGGTAAAAAAATTATTTTTTCCTTATTTTTTACACGTTTAACCGGCATTTAAATCTTTTTTTAAATTTTTGAATTTTATTTAACAATGATTTAAACAACAAAATAAATAAATATTCAACAAAATAAAAAACATGAAAAATTATGAACAACATTTAAAAAAAAACTTATTCCCTGAATTTAACACATCGCCAAAATCCGCCTTATCTATGAAACGCCTTATACACGATAAATTAGGATATATAGTATGAAAAATACTTTAAATTCGGGTAAATAAGACGCGGCCGTTCGAAGAATTTTTGAATTTCGACTTCTGGCCTTCATTCTGTTATTTTGTGCCGGTTAAGCATAAAATTTAATAAACGTCTTCATTGAAGCAGGCCCAAACCTTTAAGTTCAAAAATTATGAACTCAAATTCGTTTATAACCGAATGAAGGCCAAGTCAATATTCATAAATTCTTCGAACGGCCGCCTGTTATTTACACGAACTTAGAGTAAATATAATTTTTGCAGGTAGTTGATTACGGGTACCTTGTTTATGTGATATTCTTCGGCACAATTATTGTACCGACCGTGGTGATCGCCTTTTGCTATACGGCCATCTATAGTAAGATACGTAGAGAAGAACGACAAATTAAATGTCTACTTCGAGCAGCGGAACGTCAACGTAGAATAAATAATCGGCGAAAAATCATTCGTATAATGCTCATACTCGTATTTACCTATGCAATTTGTTGGTACCCATTATATTTATTAAATACAATAGACTTTTATTTTCCGCCGGATTCTTGGCTGCATTCCACACCATTTACAACATTAGTGGCGGTTGTATTATCACATTTGAACTGCGCATTTAATCCGTTAGTTTTTTTTTGCAGATAAAAAATAATATATGTATGTGAATTTTGTACGTAATATGCAATTTTTTGTACGTGAATACCCCCAGATCAATCCTTCTCTGTTGGAAATGATTTTAAAACAAATCGTTTTGCGGATTTGGATGAGGGCCATCTCGGCCATCGGAATTTCGGCTGATTCGCTTGGCATAAGCACGCGGTATCGCTGATGTGGCTTGCTTGGGCCTGATCAGCACCGCATCATATCACCCCATACTGTGCAATGTGCAATATGGTTCTCCAAATATAGTAACACCTACGTGGGGTCGGAGTTTCGTCTCTAGCAAAGTGAAACCTATTGCACAGCCACTAGATAAACCACCGTCCCCGTAGGCCACCACTTCCCTAAGCCACCGCTCGATTAGGTCATTGCTTCTGTAGGTTATTGCTTTCCTAGGTCAACGCTCCCTTAGGCCACCACTCTTCTAGGCCACCGATCGCCAAGCCCATCACTCTCTGAATTTCGCAATGTTATTCAAATGTTAACTTAAGAATATTTCTTTATCCTTAATATTTAAAAATAAAATTTCTAGTCTAATTTACGCATATGGCGTTCCGGGTTTTAAACATTCGCTGCGAAGATTCTTGCCATTTAATGATCAAATCACTATGGGTGGAAGTGGTGGATTAAAACATTACTATCGCTGCGAGACCGCTAATGGACCAACATCTCCGTATTATTCAAATAATAACACGCATCTACATCATTCATCAAAATACGACATTGAAATTGAAGCGCGTATACAAAATAATGTCGGCGTATTTCGAAGAAATGAAGACATGAATGCTATTCGTAATAATGTAACTACGCAAAGTCGGGTTGATAAGCTCAATGAAATTTTGGCACGGACAATGATCAGCAAACTACCATGCTATAAGATCGAAAATGATGAGCTCGTGAGAACCGATCCGCCCACATCAAATCATACGGATTGCCTTGTCGCAGTTAAATCATTCCCTGAAGGTTATTTTTATCGTTATTATACCCTAATTTCGCCGATTTTTTGGCCGGGCGTTTTAAATAAATTTAAATTGGCGCCAATGAGTTCATTCTGTTGTATCAGATCAAGCGAGTCCAAATTTTGTGCCCACTTTTATGAAACTGAAACAAGGGTAGGCACAAAATTCGGACTCGCTTGGATCCAATACAACAGAATGAACTCATTGGCGCCAATTTAAATTTGGCTCAAAACACCTGAGGCTTCTAATTTATTCCTTTTTTACTTTTTAACCAAATTCTAAAAAATTTTTTTACATTCGATTCACAACTCCTTGGGAATTTTTTTGACACTATACTGGTTCCGATTTAGAAATTTTATATTTGTTTGAACCTTTTAATCTCCCTCTCAACAATATTTTTAAAGATGAAAAATGCGTAAAATTGAATTGAAAAAATTTCCAAAAAATATTAAAAATTACTAAAAAAAATATCATTGCATCGCATTTCTCTGACCGGTTGGTGAAGCCCATCGCCCATTTTTCGACAAGGATTCGTCGGCTATATAAGCGAAAAATTTAACCTACCTTCCAACAATCAATAATATCGCATGACTTCAATTTCGGCCTGACTCGGCCAAGCTAAAGTTAAGCCAATGCCAGTGTTTGTGGTTCATTGGACCTCTGGGCACCGCTCCTAGTGGCCTTTGAGTGTTCCCTGGGGTTCAGTGCCTCCCGCAGCTAACTGAGTCAGCCGGATTAGAAGGTATTGTGAAGGCCGGACCGACCTTTAGCCTATTTTTCAATTTTTTCAAAATTTCAGTATCGCTCCGATTGGCTCGGGAAAGAACCAAAATGGTCATTTTTTGCCTTTATTTTTGAAAAAATAACAAAAAAGTTCGATTTTTTAACCTGAATTTTACTAAAATTCCATTTAATAGGTTAAATAATGTCCATTATGATTAATTTTATTCTCATTTTGAATCAGAATGTCAAAATGATTCAATATAGGCATGATGATTAAGATTCGTCTATCATTATGTCACAAATTTTAATGATTTTGCCCTTATTTTTGAAGAAATGAATATAAAATTTCTAAATCGGAACCAATATGGACAAGTTTGGTGTCAAAAAAATTTTGAAAGAGTTGTAGATCAAATGTAAAAATTTTTTTACAATTTTGTTAAAAAGTAAAAAAGTTATAACAAAAACAAATCCCGGCGCACAAAATGAAACAATACATAAATTTTAGATAATTTGAATAGCCATGCAGCTTTATCGCGGCATTCCTTGCCGTTAAAAAATTTGAAAAACATATTGTCTATTAATGATTTCTCAAATCTGACGGCAAATCAAAAATCCGCTCAATACACAAGCAACAATGGTATTTATGAGTTGAGCCGTAGAACAAAAAGCTTGGACGCAGAAACACTGGAAGAATATGAAAATTTGTATTCGCATCAAAATCCGAAAAATCTTGGTGAGGATTATATGGTAATTTTATCAACGACAACATTGCCCGATACCCCAACTGATAACAATTTCATGACTAAAAATTTAAATTCCACATCTTTGGATGATATTAAAGAAATTCGGACAGGATCTCGATGTGAATCACTAAAAGAGAGTCAACATTACGCACATAGTTCCGAATTTGAAAAGAATCGTGCGAGTGAAATAGTTGAAAAATATATATTTACACCGATACGCGAGTTCCTTAACAGAACTGGCATAACTGATCATCGAAAATCAGATTCGGATGTTGTTATGTATTCCGGCTATCGCGCCACTTTAAGCAGCGCCGAATTGACATCAATGAAAAAAGGGCGTAAATCAGTAATAGAAGTTGATCTTAGTAAAGAATATCCGTTATTATTAAAAATCGTATCGAGTAATGACAAATGTCAATGCAATTCCATATCCACTACAATATCATCTACGCTTTCGGAGAATGACGAAGGCGAGGATGAATTTAGTATCAGTTGTCGCAACTGCCAATTGGTCGACGAAGTTAGGCGTCGAACAAATGCCGATCACTGCAAAACGATTATTCGTTCGAATACTGGAGAATCGGAACTCCATAATTTACCGACCTCAAATTATCATCGCCGACATTTGAGCCTGAAACTTACGCAAATGAAAATGCAATTAAAGGCCTCGCGAAAAATTAATCGTATAAATGGCAGAATAAAATTATCATCCACCAATAACTGTAATAATATATTAGCCTTACCCACTAATTTTGATCATCTTGCATCAGTTACAAGCACACCTTTGTTTTCGAACGTCCAAACAGACAATTATCTGACAAAACGGCGTCAAACCACGGAACCGGAATTCGGAAAAGATAAATTCGAAAATGCAATTAGTAAATTTAGCAGTAAAGAAAATGTATTCGGAAAAAATTCAAATCGTTTTATCTCCACCAAATTTGATTCAAACCATAATTCTGTGTCTATACTTCAGCCATACATTACACGGAATGCGCCAAATAATACATTAAACAACAACAACAACAATAGTCGAATCAATTCAAGACCGCAGTTTGACCTTCTTTCAGACAACGAGGACTAGATAATAAGCTCAAAAATTCATCTCAGACTAAATAATAAGCTTAAAATTCATCTCAGAATAGATAATAAGCTTAAAAATTCATCTTAGAATAGATAATAAGCTTAAAAATTCATTTCAGACTAGATAATAAGCTCAAAAATTCATCTCAGACTAAATAATAAGCTTAAAAATTCATCTCAGAATAGATAATAAGCTTTAAATTCATCTCAGACTAGACAATAAGCTTAAAAATTCATCTCAGACTAGATAATAGTCGATTCCCAAGGTTTTACCATTTTGTTTGATATCAAACTTGTCGATATTGGTTTGGAATTACGAATTTACTAGTTATTTTAACTTTTTGCCACACATTTTCATTAGCTTGAGGATCAACTCATGCTAAGCATTAAACCTATTTCGGACTATTTTGAAATTTTAGTTGAAAATAAAGGTAAAATTGGTTCTAGAAGGCATTATTTAAGCTATTAAATAAAAAATTAGCGAAAATTAATTTGAAAAATTGCGTCAATTTTATATATTTTTGACCTTTGGAAAATTTGGCAAAAAATGTTTAAATGATTGATAAATTCGTAATTTGAAACCAATATCGAGAAGTTTGGTGTCAAATAACGCGGTAAAGCCTTTGAATGGAATGCAAAAACAATTTAACTAAAAAGTAAAAAAGTTATAACAAAAACAAAAACCTGCCGCTAATATGAGCCGCTCTGTATGTACGTATGTGTGTCGCCTATGTCGAGGGAATAAATTTAAGATTTCGGAAATCGGAATTTCGATAAAATTCGAAATTTTGGAAATCAGAAATCGGTAGGGAAAAACTGCCGAAAATCAGAAGTCAGAAATCGGAACAAATAATAAAAAAAATTCGGAATTCCGCGACATCCCTCATGCATATTGATCCATGTCACGGAAATAAATTTGAGATTTCGGTGATTGAAATTTTGTGATATCCCAGGCGCATATCAGGGCTGTACCGGATTTTCCCAGGTCTTTAACCTTTTTTTCCGATTTTCGATTTTCTTCGGAGTTCTGATTTCCGATTTCCAGAATTTTAAAATCATTTACGTGACATTCCAGGTGCATACAAATGTATTTACATATTATTTTTTTGTTTTTAAAATTAAATCATTCACTTCATTGTAACCTCATTTTCATAAATTTATTTTTAGTTAATCTTTACTTTTTTTTATGCGTTTATTAGATAATTGGAAACAACGAAAAAAGCCTAATAGATATTTGGTTTCGTTGTTTATACAAAAATCCTTATTGAATTGATGCCTTTTAGTCGTTAGCAATTCTTATTAAATAAGAAATGAAAAATAATGGGTCCTTTTCAGTTTTATGCGACGCGTTACTCTTTTTATTACCTATTTTGACTTAATATTTAAAGTTTTAAAAAATAAAAATAAAAAAATAACTTTTTGGAAGAGTAGAACCGAAAAGAAGCAAAAAATGTTAGCTATTGGACAGTTGAATCAACTGAGTTGATAGACAATTTAAACGGTCTCTAATTTAATAAGATTTAAACAAAATTAAAAAAAACTTATCTTGTAAAGTAAAAAATTTCTATTGATAACGTTGAGTTCACTTTATTTTACAAGATCACTTTATTTTTGTAGGCTGGTAAAAAAGAAATGCGCTTTTTTACTGAAAATTACATTTATTATAAAAACAAATGCTAATCCAAAAGGTATTCTCCATTGTTATCAATGACTTTTTCGCCAACGTCCGCGCAGAGAATGAATGCCCTTTTTGAAGAACTCGGCCGGCTACAACTCGAAGAATTTGAACCCTTCAAATTTTTGCAATTTTGGAAGTTTTTGTCTCTATTTCAGCTACTGTTTATTATAACAGTTCGAAGTTATGAGGGATAAGAAGCCATTTTTCTGAGCTATTTGGAGGTACCAACAAGACGGCTCTTGTATCTGACATATTACCCGAGTTACACACAAATTTCCAGCTTTAGACCCTTAAAATTGTTGAGTACCTCGATATATGGAAAATTTTAAAAGATTTTCAAAATCATTCTTTTTTACTAAGATAGTATTAAGTAGGCCTGAGAAAAGCTAAAAAAATAATTTCAAAAAGATTACGTTTTTATTGCGTTTTCCGCACCTCAAAATAAATTTTTGCCCCAAAATTGAGTTATTACAAATAATTTTTATATCATAATATTCGCAAGAAAATGCCCTTTCAGATAGATAAATTTATTGAATTAATGTGATAAAATTATTTTTCTGAAAAATATTTTTATGCCCTTTAAAAAGTTAATCAAAGTTGAAAATCCGAAAAAGTCATTTCACCTGAAAAATACATATTACCCTAAGTTCGAGTGAATAAGACGCGACCGTTCGAAGAATTTTTGAATATTGACTTGGCCTTCATTCTGTTATTTTGTGTAATAAACAGCTTCATTAAAGCTGTCCCAAGTTACAGATTGAACTCCAACAACAGAATAAATTCATTGGCGCGAATTTAAATTTGGCTCAAAACACCCGGCCTTATACACGCGAAATTAGAGTAATTTAATTTTGTTGTAAGAATACTTTAATATTACATTTTGAAAATAAAAATAATTAAATAAAACATTTTATTAATATCAAATTAGTTAAAAAAATCATATTATTATAAAAAAATAATAATTTGAGGCTTAAGAAAGTCATCTATTTTAATGTAATTAAGGAGTTATGAGGAAATTGGGTATTTTACGAATTGAAGAAATTTTAAATTTAATCATAAATTAAAAAACAGAAAAAAGAATATGGGGCTAATCGGTTTTTTATTTTTTAAAACAAAATGAAAATTTCCGGGATTTTTTTATATAGAAGCACTACAACGGGTCATAAAAGGTCCTGTAAGGGGTTTCGAAAAAAATAAATGCATATTCAGACTCCATGAATCAAGAGGATTTTAATGGTATATGATATGTATACAAATCTCGTGGTTCCATATTTGCCAATTTAGCCCAAAAAAATGTCGAAAATAGAAGAAAAATTTTAATTTTATACGATTTTTAAAATATTTTATGACGATAGCAGAATTTCATTATTGATAGTCAAGTTGGGCCAAAGGCAAATAATTATAATTAAAGGAATAACGATCCAAAAACCATTTGCAACCCAAAATATCCAAAAAATTTTCCATGTTGACGCATCGGCAGCGAAATAGCTTGGATTACCTAGAGAATGGGAAAAAATGATTATGATAATTGGACGTTAAATGTGTTTTGTTATATAAATACGTAGGTGCATTTAATCAATGCTGTGCTATGCCTTATAGGCAGTGTGGACGCAACACTGCACTTAAAACATAGGTGCATAATCAATTATAGAATGTGTTTCAAAAGTTCATAAATTATTTTTCTATAACTTTTGGCTTTTGACTGATGTATACTTTTGTTGAATTTTATAAATTTAATAAAAAGTTATATGTAAAAATACATTAGAACTTTTAACGCCCGCTGTAGATGTTAATTTTATCGAAGCTACTTAATTTCGCGCGTATAAGGCCAGGTGTTTTGAGCCAAATTTAAATTCACGCCAATGAGTTCTGTTCGTATCGGATCCGTTAGGGTTCAAAATTTGTGTCCGCCTTTGTTTCGGTTTCATAAAAGTGGGCACAAAATTTGAACTCGCTTGGATCCAATATAACAGAATGAACTTATTGGCGCCAATTTAAATTTGATTCAAATCACCCTGCCTTATACACACGAAATTAGGGTAATAAATTATTATAAATTACCTGGAGGTGGAAATGCGTACAATGTCATATAAACGCATGTTTTCCAGAATACAAGCACAGTGGTAAAAAATGTTGTCACGATTGTGTGTTTGGATCGGCGAGAATCCTATATACAATGTATATTTGGGAATTTTACTCAGCAATTTGCAAATTTCACCCCGCAAAATTAGAAATTTTTCAAAAAAATCACAAACAAATTTCTCTTTTCGGAATGCTCGTCTATTTTTTGACCCGTTCCGACAATTCCTTTCCCCTTGCCCGGCTATAATATACATACATATAAATGGGCACCGACATTTGCGGAAAAAACGCAATAACTTTTTAGTGGTGTTAAGACAGAATGGGATGGAATAAAATGGAACGGTAAGACGGGACGGAACAAAACGGGATGAAGCAAAAGACAAAAATTTTGGGCTTAAATCTAAGTTCAGATTTTTAAGCTAGGCTTAGGCCTAGTTTTTAAGCTTAGGTTTTAAGCTTAGGCATGCTCATCCCGTTTTGTCCCATCCCATTTTGTCGTCCTGGTTTATCGCATTGCCCTATTTAGCCACTCCTTTACTTAAATTTTTATTTTCGAGAAAATTTTTATTACTTATTAAATTTTTATTATTTTAAAAAAAATAATGCTTATAAAAAATAATATAAAAAAATAATGCCATTATGAGCGCTGCAAAGTCAAGAACCACTTCGAGAATCATTAGCCGTGCAAGAGTGCAAGTAACAATGTCATTCGCAGAACTATACCGGAGATCCACATCCCCATAAATGTTCCCTATAAAATATTTTCGTATGTTATGACATAAATTAGTCGAATTATTTATGCTTACACAAATAATAAAAAATGCCAAGTTCGTGACCTCTCAGAGTCATTGGCTTTAGCAAATTGTAAGCTATGTCGATTGTACAAATTATGCCAGATATTAGAAGCCATAATTTTACCCAACATGGTAACAATGTATCAGCGAATAAATGCTTTTTTGTAGCGGATAACATTTTCTTTTTTCAAGTTTTCAATATAGTCCTTAATTGATCAAATTTAATTTTCAAATCAAATGATCCCGACCGCATTAACCTTTTGCCAATTTTTCCCAAATTTTTTACGTCAATCAAAGCCAAAATTTTATGTATGGATTTAGTTTTTTTAATGTGTTACCTTAAATTAAATAATAAAGCAAATTCAAAAAGTACGTTTTTATTGCAAATTCGGCACTTCTCAATTTTGGTATATATCTCAATAAATAAATTTTTGCCCCAAAAATGGTATTATTACAAATAATTTTTGTATCATAATATTCGCAATAAAACGCCCTTTTCAGATAGATAAACTTATTTTACAAAAACTTTTATTAGATCCAAAAAATAATCGTTCCATAAAAAAACGAAAAATATTTTGTTGCCGACTTAATAAATAAAATAAAAATAAAAAATGCATTGAATATAAAAATTTTCAATCAGAATACATATAAATATATGTAATTTTAAATAATCTTAAAAGAAACAATTTAATGAAATTTTTTGTTTGAATCCGCTCTCATCTTTTCATATTTTTTCTTCATCTTTACCATTCAATATTGTTTTTTTTCAGAATATCTTTTGATTTTCATGTGTGGATTTAGTTTTTTTTATGTGTTACCTTAAATTAAATAATAAAGTAAATTCCATTTTGAAATGACAAATATTAATAATACATATATACATGTATACGAAGAAATAAACATTATCATAAAATCCAAAAAAAGTATAGGCTACGAAAAACTTTAATGATAGAATAATTTGGATTGCGAAGAAATATCATTGGATACTCTCGTTGTCTGGCCGTCAGGCGAAAGCCATCGCCCATTTTTCGCCAATGAATAATCGTGGCATTGTCGTGGCCTAGTGGGATCGAAGATTGAGCAATGATCCCGGCCGCACCAACCTTTTGCCAATTTTTCCCAAATTTTTTACGTCCTCTGGTCTTAATCAAAGCCAAATTTGGATTCCAACAGATCCCATACAACAGAATGAAATCATTGGCTCCAATTTAAATTTGAATCAAAGCATCGGAGAATGACTGGATAAATATTAAAATTGGAAAAGAGAAATTTTAAAAAAATTGAAATTATTTTACAGGAAAATTTTTTTACATATTTTTGTCGCCTGCCGTCATTCATTCTTGTCAATCTGCTAGGCGATCCGACATGAACACATATATTTAATTATACATGTTTCTGTTCCCATGTATGCGTCGCAGCTTCGGCTTCTGCCAAATATAATATAGCCCAGCCTCCTTGTTTAGCTCGAAAAAAAATCAACTTTAAACATGTATATTAATAGCGATGAAATGAACCTAAACTTTTTTTGAAAAAATAATATAATAAACAGAGGATAAAAGTTTTTTAAAAAACCATTCAAAATTAAATTAAAAATATTTTGGCATAAATGTTTAAAAAATTTTATAATGTAATTTCTAAATCCTTACTTTAATTTAAACGCAGCTTTTAACAGCTTATTTGAATTTACATTTGAAAGTGTAGTTTGGTATTTATTCGGTTTTTTCTCAACGACATGATCTTTAATGATTGTACGGAATTGTAGTATCAAAATTTAAACGTTTTTTCTTACCGTTAAATAAATTGATTATTACAACAAAAAATTAGAAAAATAAAATAATTTCACGTAAAAATTTTGGGAAGAGAGGAAAGGAACTGAAGAAGTGTTGGTTTTGGTTCTAAATTTAATTCTTATTACGGATAAAACACAGCATTTTCCTATTTAGTACACCGCCGACTTTTGATGTCGACTAATGATTCTTCGTATTAAACGCTTGAATAACAAAAAATCTAAGGTTTATTTCTAAAAAAATTGTTTAAATATGTAAATTTGATCTGAGTTGTTCAAAAAATAAATAATAATAAATTTTACATTTATATTGTTTAATTTTATAAAATTTTGAATAAAAGACGAATTACAAATGCAGTAAATTGACTATGATAAACATGCATAAATACATATACAAATAGCAGAAATGGAGCAAACCGAAGAAGCTAAAGGAGAATCGCAAACTCAAAAACGGAAACATGTGGATAAGCACGCGCGACTATTCGACTTTGAAGCGATGGTCGCGCTTTCTATCGAAAACGCCAAGCAACGAAACGGCGAGACCTCGATTGAGGTTGAAGAGTTTGCAACCGAAAAAAACAAAGAAACAACAAATACATCAGCACCATCAGGCGTTCAAAACACAAGCTCTGCTCAAAGAAATACAGACGTAGGTTTTTGGTTTCTTTCGACGATTTTTATTTTATCAAATTATACCTATTATGCAAATGAATCGAATACATACAAATTTTATTGTAAATTTTAATTTTTAAAATTACTTATATGCATTAAAATCGCCGATTTGGTTTTCAGACAATTCAAAAAGGTTTTGGTAGTCAGTCATTGATGAGAGCTGAAGAAGATAATGATGATGACGATGATGATGATGATGATGATGATGATGCCGTTGGTCCGGCTCTACCGCCTGGATTTCGTCCTGAAACCGTCCTACAAACCGAAGATGATGATGGTTTTGAGGACGAGGTAAAAATATCGTTATTATTAAATTTTTAAGAAAATTGACAAGGATTTTGTAGAATAAAGATACATAAGAAATTTAAATCAAAAGCGTAATAAATCTAAAAATATGTCTTGGTAGGTAAGTAATGTAGAATATTTGCGATATGCCGAATACGATGTAAAACTGACGAATTGTGTCCATTTGCCGTTTGTTTCTATGTGTATATTTTATTGTGACCAAAAACTGACTAAAACATCATTATTGGATGTCATTTTAGGAAGAGATCAATGTATCGTCGCTGATTCCGGCAGCGTGCGAACTTTCCATACCCAACTCGACGAAACCCATAACTGCGCTGGCCTTTGATCTCCAGGGCACGAAATTTTCGGCTGGCGGCTACGCCTATTCCGTTCATCTCTACGAGTTTCAAAAAATGGATCGATCTATGAAGTCGTTTCGCGAGGTGCATCCCTGCGAAAGGCATACTTGTTTTCTATATAACATTTGATTTTGAAACAAAAGAAAAGTATCATTTTGTTATTTTTTGAATTGATATTTAACGACAAAAAAAAATTAATCTTCACACACGAAATATTAGGTTGTAACATAATTATGGTCGCTTTTTTTCAAATGTTTGTAATTCTGTTTGTTTTAAACGGAATACTTTTAATCATATATCGTTGGGAAAGGGGATGGTCTGGGCTTTCTGATGACATATGATTTGTTTTGTAAAATGTTTGTTAACGTTAAATATTTTGTTTAAAATGAGAGACGATCGTGCGTGTGTGCGAGTGCTTTAACGCGAACGATTCAAAAATGGTGATAAAGCTGCTTGAAAAATTAACGAGATGTTTGGTCGTGATGTGATTACAAAAGGCAAGCACAAAGATGGTTCAAAATGTTTCGCGAACGACTTACCAGCATCGAACACAAGTAAGGCGATGGGAGACCCATCAGCGCTATTTCGAAGAGGAGCTTGGCTGGGAGCTGCTACCTCACCCGTCTTATTCGCCCGACATTGCGCCATTTGACCACCATGCGTTCAGGTCGTTAAAAAATTTTTTGCGCGAACGGCAATTCAAAAACGACGACGACCTCGAAAATGGGGTTCGCGAATGAATCGAGCAGAAATCGGGTACGGACTTCTTCAAGCGAGGAATCCGCAAATTACCGAAGAGATGGATGACCGTGTGGTTGACTAATGGCGATTATTTGATCTCATGACTTTGTTTCTACTGTAGCTTTAATTGTTGAAAGTTTAATAAAAAAAGCGACCATAATTATGTTACGCAAACCCAATAATATAATAAATACGATCATAATTTATAATAGCTATAATAAGCCGAACATTTTTTGATTATTATTATAACTTTTTTTTTCAGTCATGTCATTAACGACTTGGCGTTTAATAATAATGGCGAAACGCTTCTCATCGCTAACGGAAATTGTCAACTGAAATTGTTGGATCGCCAGGGAAAACAGTGGGCCGAAACGGTTCGCGGTAAGCCTCAAGGAAGCCAAGAGACTAGATAACAATTTTCCTGGCCGATTGATTCCCCAAAAAGCTTATGATAGGCGAATTTTTTTTTCATGTTAAAATTTTTTTTTTAGGCGATCAATATCTCGTCGATCTTTCGCTAACGAAGGGACACACCGCGGCCGTGAACGCATGCACTTGGCATCCGCTAAACAAGACCGAATTTTTGACGTGCTCGGATGACGGGTGAAGCTGTTTCGTATATTTATTATCTTTTTTTTAACAGCAAATCTAAATTGCTTCGGAAATAGTCGAGTTAAAATAATGTACAATAATTAGGTGAAGCAGTTTTTCTGTAATCGAATCCGCTTTTTTGTTACTTTTTGGAGATTTTCCAACAAATAGGCTGCATATTCATTTTTTTTTGTTTAATTTTTTCGGATATTTTTACCCTAATTTCGCGTGTATAAGGCCGTGGGTGTTTTGAGCCAAATTTAAATTGGCGCCAATGAGTTCATTTTGTTCGTATCGGATCCGCTGAGGTCCAAATTTTACGCCCACTTTTATAAAACCGAGACAAAGGCGGGCACAAAATTTGGACCCCAACGGATCCGCATACAACAGAATGAACTCATTGGCGCCAATTTAAATTTGGTTTAAAACATCCGGCTTTATACACACGAAATTCGGGTGCATTCAAAATCAAAAAAAAACGAAATATTCAGACGAACGAATATAAAAAGCCAATTCGTTTTAACTACAATTGTAATTACCCTAATTTCACGTGTATAAGCCGCGGATGTTTTGAATCAAATTTAAATTGGCGCCAATAAGTTCATTCTGTTCGTATTGGATCCAAGCGAGTCCAAATTTTGTGCCCATTCTTATGAAACTTAAAGGAAGACGGATACAAAATTTGGACTTGCTTGGATCCAATATAAGAGAATGACGCCAATTTAAATTTGGCTTAAAGCCCCCGAGGGCTTATACACGCGAAATTAGGGTAAATAAATAAATTGATTGCGTGTTACATTTAAAAGAATTGAAATATTGCAAATACGATTTTTAATACCCTAATTTCGCGTGTATATAGGGCCGGATTGAGCCAAATTTAATTGTAAAGCAATGAGTTCATTCTGTTCGTATCGGATCCAAAAACAAGTCCAAATTTTGTGCCCACTTTTATGAAACCGAGACAAAGGCGGGCACAAAATTTGACCCCAACGGATCCGCATACAACAGAATGAACTCATTTGGCGCCAATTTAAATTTGGTTTAAAACATCCGGCTTTATACACACGAAATTCGGGTGCATTCAAAATCAAAAAAACGAAATATTCAGACGAACGAATATAAAAAGCCAATTCGTTTTAACTACAATTGTAATTACCCTAATTTCACGTGTATAAGCCGCGGATGTTTTGAATCAAATTTAAATTGGCGCCAATAAGTTCATTCTGTTCGTATTTGATCCAAGCGAGTCCAAATTTTGTGCCCATTCTTATGAAACTTAAGGAAGACGGATACAAAATTTGGACTTGCTTGGATCCAATATAAGAGAATGACGCCAATTTAAATTTGGCTTAAAGCCCCCGAGGGCTTATACACGCGAAATTAGGGTAAATAAATAAATTGATTGCGTGTTACATTTAAAAGAATTGAAATATTGCAAATACGATTTTTAATACCCTAATTTCGCGTGTATATAGGGCCGGATGTTTTGAGCCAAATTTAAATTGGCGCCAATGAGTTCATTCTGTTCGTATCGGATTCAAACAAGTCCAAATTTTTGTGCCCACTTTTATGAAACCGAGACAAAGGCGGGCACAAAATTTGGACCCCAACGGATCCGCATACGAACAGAATGAACTCATTGGTGCCAATTTAAATTTGGTTCAAAGCACTCGGCCTTATACACACGAAATTATGGTATATTTTTATTTTACTCGTTAATGCGAGAGAGTATTGTTGTTGTTTTTTTATTTTCAGTACGCTGAGAATCTGGGACACTGGCGACTTTAAAACGATAACCAAATGCATTAACACTCAACGAAAAGTGATCAAAACAAAGATGGCCAACGGAAAGCGAGCGATACCAACCGCTTGTTGCTATTCGCCGGACGGAAAACTTATTGCGGCCGGCTGTGATGATGGTTCCATTCAAATTTGGAAGAACGCAAAATTATTTGTAAGTATAAATTGTATTTTTTTCCTATTAGAACTCGATGCGTTTTGAATTTTTTTTTAGAGAGATTGAAAATAAAAAATTGTTAATAAATTTCCTATTTTCTTCTAAGAAGTTGGCCAATTCGGCCGCACTATTTCAATCGGCCATAAGTTTTTTCTTTTCCAACAAAATCACAAAATCTTTTTTTTTTAATTTTCGATTTACAAAATCTTAAGAGTTTAAGGTTTTTCAATAATTTTTCGGTTTTTTAAGAGTTGAAATGAGTAAAATTACCCTAATTTTGCGCGTATATTCGCCGGGTGTTTTGAGCCAAATTTAAATTGGCGCCATTGGGTTTATTCTGTTTTATTGAATCCAAGCGGGTCCAGATTTTGTGCCCACTTTTATGAAACACAAAATTTGAAATCCAACGGATTCGTTATAGCAGAATGACTCAATGGCGCCAATTTAAATGGGGAATTTCAATTTTGAATAGTTTATAGAGAATTTTGTAGGTAAACACGACCTACATGAATCGTAGTGCACATACGGCACCGATTACTTCTGTACAATTTTCGCCGGACAGTAAACGCATTCTATCCAGAGCATGTATGCGCTAATACCCTAAAAGTTCGGTTAAATAATACGCGGTCGTTCGACGGATTTTTGAATTTCGACTTGGCCCTTTTATTCTGTTATTTTGTGTCGGTTAAGCATAAAATTTAATGAACGTCTTCATAGAAGCATACAAATAAAAAAGTAAATAATAACCAACCGTCAAATTAACAAAAAGACGCAAAGATAAAAAAAAGCCCTTTAAAAACCCATCACCAAACTTAGAAAAATTCGCAAAAAAAACTGAAAATGAAAAAAAACCCAAAAACCTAAGAAATCAAAAAGAAAAAGAAAACCCCAGACAAAAAAAAGCAAAAAACTCCTAGAAAAAAACAAAAAAACAATAAAAAATTAAAATCAAAATAAAAAACATTTAAGTTCAAAAATTATGAGCTCAAATTCGTTTATAACCGAATGAAGGCCAAGTCAATATTCAAAAATTCTTCGAACCGCCGCGGCTTATTTTTACCCGAGCTTTTAGGGCAATTTAATTTATATCACATTTTTGCTCACACTACACGTCCAATGATATGTATGATTTTAGTGGACGATACGCTTAAACTTTTCGATTTGACCAAATTCAAAGAGGCTCTCAAAGAAGCCAAGAGATTAGATAACATTTTTCCTCAGTTGGTTCTTTTTTTTTAAATTCTAATCTAATAGTATTTTTTTAAGTGTTTATTTTGATTATTATTGTTATTTTTACATTTTTGCTTCTAATTTTTAAATTTTTCCATATGTTATTCACCATACACAATAAAGAAATAATTAATATGTTTGAGGACGGATTGCGGCTATAGTCCGCATGCCGAGTTTGTCTATACGGCCACATCTAAGCGATCCAAGGATGGCGAGAGTGGCTCTCTTCAATTCTTCGACTCCGAGACGCTCGAACTTTTATACAAAATCACCTATCCAACTCAAGTAGGCTTGAGAAATAAACGTTTGATTATTCTCGACTAGTGGGAAATATTTCTCTGCGATGTTAGACATTAAAACAGGGTTGCCAGATGAAAATAAAATAAAAAGGAACGCCGGGCACGAAAAAAATGTTTTATTGATAATTTCCAACAACAAAAAAGATTTTTCTTTTAAAAATATCTGAATTGGTCTATTTCGTTAACTTTTCGGGTCAGATTCTTTATTCTCTCAACAATTAATACTTCTCGGAACTCCTGATCCTGTGTCTAAGAGAGCTATTCTTCATCAGATAGTCAAACATCTCAGTGCAGCTGAAATCGAAGTTGGTCTTCGTCGCCAAAATCGCCTTGATGGTCTCCACGCTCAGTAGATTCCGCTCCTTCGTCCATTGGGCAGCGCAGAGTGAGAAGATCCGCTCGACAAAGGGCGTTCGAAAAAAGAACAAAAAATAAAAAAGAACAGACCCCCTCAAAAAAGAACAAATCTTTTTAAAAAGGACATCTGGCAACCCTGCATTAAAAGCGTTATAAAAAAATATTTCGAATTTAGTCTTTCTTTTTTTAGGGCTGTATTCGAGTCAAATGGCATCCGAAAATCAATCAGATTCTTGTCGGGCTCAGCGATGGAACGTGTCGCCTGTACTATGATCCGTCGTCCAGCGTTCGGGGCGCAAAATTGTGCGTCGATCGTCCCGTTAAGAGGGTGCGTACATCGGAGGTGATTCGCGAGGATCTCATTCTATCACGTGAGTTCTTAATGCGGTCATTGTGCGAATTTTTTGAGTGAAATTTTAATGCTTCGACACAATTATATTTTTTTTATAAAGCGTTGACGCTGGAAATGTTCCAACCACGCGGCGAGGAAGGCGAAGAGAAGGAGGTTACCGCGTGGCGTCTTAAGAAATTTCTTCGAATGCAGAGCAACGCGAAACGACCCCAGTTCCGGAAACCGGCCGAAATGCCGATGAGCGGACCGAGTTCGTTTTTTTTCTTCTTCTTCGTTTTTTTCCGATAGTTTAGCAGGAATTTGCGATGGTACCGATTGTATTCAACAATAAAATTGCCTAGAGAGAGAGAATATGCTCGAATGAAATACGCGAATTTCTTTTTTTTAGGCGCCGGTGGTCGTCTGGCCAAGTCCGGCGGCACGTTGCACTCGTTCGTCGCACAGCAACTAGGCAAGTCACGCAATAAGGAGTTTCTCGCCGACGTCGACATTCGAGCCTCCATTCTGCGGCACGCCGAAATTGTAAATTGGCTTTTTGAAGCTTCTTTTTTCTTAAAAGATTTTTTAAGGATAAATTTTTTTTAGAATTTTTTTTTTGATATCTGTTGGGATTAGCTAAAGAAATGAAGATTGGGCGCGAATCGATTCGAAAAACGGCCCGAATTTCGAATTTTTTCGTATATAAAATTTCTTTGGCTGTCATTTGTAAAAATATCTTTTTAAATAAAAAAAAGTTATGTTGGGATTTGGTCATTATTGTATTCGGCGTTTCGCCGTTCATTTGCTCTTTTAAATGTAATTTGGTTTTAGCGCGCTTTTGTTACGGTCATTATTTTAATCTTTTGTTGTTGTTTTTCTAAAAAAGCGAAGTTAAAGAACGCATGCCTTTTCTGACAATTTTTCTGGTTATTTCCACAAAAAACGTTTTTTGAGGTTTCACAACTCTGCTCCTATCCAATCGATCAGGTTCAAATTTATTGAGTAATAGTAAGGGGAGCTCATAGCAAAAATTTCAAGTCCATTGGATCACTCTCCGAAAAAAATGCTCAGCCACATGCACTTCTTTCGTTGCATTTTCCCCTATAAAAATGGTAAAAATGAAAATTTTAAAAATCGCTTAAACACGTCTCCCCCACAAATCGATAACGCTCTACAAAATGCAAAAAAACCCACGTCTCTATCTATCGTAGAAAAAAGTTAGAACAAATTGTGGAAATAATCAGAAAAATTATCAGAAAAGGCATATTGAAAGGCATGTGTCCTTTAAGTGATTTCGGAGTTAGCTATAAATAAAGTTTTATTAATTATCTATTTTACGCATTCAACCTAAAGTCTAGTGGTGTGTCTTATCACATTAGTCACAGGGCGTAAACATTTTTCTTTGTTAAACGTCATTGAGAGACATAATGTGGAATATGTGGTAATTAGGTATGGAGAGTTCGAAAATCGAGGTAATTTTTTGATTCGACTCATCTGTCTAAGCTCCTGTTAGGTTCTAAATAGAATCCCAAAAAAATTTTTTTATGATAATAGTGGAATGTCGAGTAATCGGTAAAAGATTTTTTAAGGATAAATTTTTTTTTAGAATTTTTTTTTGATATCTATGCATTCAAATTTCGAATTTTTTAGGCTAAAAATGATCCGATTTACGTGGGGAAGGCCTACTCGAAAACGCAGCCTACGCCAATTTTCCAGGAGAAAAAGGCCGATGACGAGGAAGAGGAGCCGGTATTTAAGGCGTCGAAAATCGGCTAAAATCGAAACGACTTTATTTCATCTCTCTATTCGAATATAATAGCGATTGTCGGAGCTGTATTTTTTCGTACTTTTTTGGCTACAGCTCCTTTAAAATTCATTCGTGTTTCAATTGTGTGAAACGCTTCATTCGTTATCTTTTTATTATAATTTTTGACATGAATTTTTTTTTTGTAAATAAAAAATAATTTTCCAGCTATGTATAATAATGCATATCAGGACATAAGTTCCGTTCCTTCTCCTTTTATCCTTTCGCCATTGGCGACGCTCGAATAGTTCCGCAGCCGTTTATAATCTTCAAACGAGCAGTAATGAAGAAGCTAAAAAAAAACCCAATAGTATTAAAGCGAAAAAATTTTCTTACATATGCTATATAAAAAATTAGATTCTCAAATATTATTAAAGTTGTTCATTTTTTTTTTGACAAACCTGTCGATCGACAAGCGAGCTGTAATTCGTCATCAAATAGCGGAGGATCTCGATACGATTCATCAACGCCGCCGTTTTGACTATGGAATTGCCTTTAACGTCCTTTGCTTGTAGAAGACTTTCGTTGACGATATATTTTAACGACTGAAGATCCCCCATTTCCACTAGTTCTATAGCCCGTCGGAGAGTTTCCTAGAGGAACGCATAAAAATTTGAATTCGGGAAAACATCTGAAGAATATTGTCATTAAAAAGAAAAACGGAATCCATTGATTTTTTATCCTAAGTTCGGGTAAAAATAATTCGAAGAACGTTTGAAGAATTTTTAAATTTTGACTTGGCCTTCATTCGGTTGTAAACAAAGTTGAGCTCATAATTTTTGAACTTAAAGGTTTAGGCCCGCTTCAATGAAGACGTTCATTAAATTTTTATGCTTAACCGATACTTTAAAATAACAGAATGAAAGTCAAGTCAATATTCAAAAATCCGTCGAACGGCCGCGTCTTATCTGCCCGAACTTTTAGGGCACATCTTTTATTGTGTATTGCCAACTGTTTCCTTTCTTCGTTTTTACGCAATAAACGCTATTGAGTTAGACTCGAATATGCTCTAAGATATTATCAAATACTTCTTATAAAAAGCACAAAAGCGCCTTCGATCCCTTTTACCAATGACAATATTTCAAATTACTAACACAAATTTAGAGCGATACTAAATAACCTAATGATAAGATATGCATGATACTCTAAAAAACATTTGTCCCATTCAAAAAATAACCAACCATGCTAAAACAGACGTATGAGCCGCCGGAGTGACGGACCTGCGCGAGAATGCTGTTCATAACGGATTTGTCGTCTTGTCGTGGTATACTTCCGCCACCTACGGGAAATCGACGAATGGGCTGGCGTTGACCGAGCGATTCCACATAACGCGCATAGCTTATTGCGCCGTCAAGTTCGCTCATCGGCTCGCCGTAATAGGTTCGCCGTCGGCCGTCCGCCAAATAGTTTCGCCTCATCGTATTAGGCGAAGAGAATGATGATTGTGGATCTATAAATGACGATCCATAATAATTGTGAGAAAGCCAAAATTTTGTATTATTTTCAAATACATTGTAAATTGATTGACTTAAACGTATTGAAACCCAACGAGAGGCTATAAATCATTTGTTTATTAATTATAGTTACTGATATAATAATTCTTTTATTTTGAGCGTATTGATTTGTTTATGCAGTACTTTTCCATACTGCTAAAAAATTATCCAAATATCTGGGGAAAAAAATTGCCAGCTTTTTCTTTTTATCATTGTATTGAAAAAAAAAAAATCTTCTCATTTGAGATCTATCTTCTACGAATGAAACAAGAATCATAATCAGCAGTGTCGCAAAGCGGAACATTGGAACCTTTTTTGTAGAACATGGCCCATTTAACTTTATAACTTCTTTTCTAATTGACCAATTTGAATAATTTTTTTTTCCAAAAGATTCAACTTGAAAAATACTACAAAAGTATATTTTTATTTTTCGCAACTTTAGGCCGAGTTATTCGCGCTCAAAGTTGAAAATTTTTTTCGTATTTCAAAGGTTTTACCTTTTTTTCTCGTCAATTTCAACCTTTATAACTCGGTTGAAAGTTAATATTTGCGAAAAATAAAAATATACTTTTGTAGTATTTTTCAAGCTGAATCTTTTGAAAAAAAAATTATTCGAATCGTTCAACTAGAACAGAAGTTATAAAGTTAAAAGGTTTTACTTTTCAGAGGTTTTACTTTCTTTTTTTCGTCAATTTTTTCGTCTTTCAACTTTTATAACTCAACTTAAATATTTGCGAAAAATAAAAATATACTTTTAAGCTGAATCTTTTGGAAAAAAAATTATTCGAATCGTTCAACTAGAAGAGAAGTTATAAAGTTAAAAGGTTTTACTTTTTTTCTCGTCAATTTCGGACCTTTATAACTCGGTTTAAAGTTAATATTTGCGAAAAATAAAAATATACTTTTGTAGTATTTTTCAAGCTGAATCTTTTGGAAAAAAATTATTCAAATTGGTCAATTAGAAAAGAAGTTATAAAATAAATAGGCCGTGTTCCGCTTTGCGACACTGATTATCAGTCACTGTTTAAGAAAAATTTTTGATAATGTAAATAACAATTACACTAATCTAAATTTTAATAAATTCTTTCTGTTCCAGTTGGGGTCCAAATTTTGTGCCCGTCTTCCCTTCTAGTTTCATAAAAGTGAGCTCAAAATTTGGACTCGCTTGGGGCCAATACGAACAGAATTAACGTATTGGCGCCAATTTAATACTTGGCTCAAAACACCCGGCCTTATACACGCGGAATTAGGGTATTTAAACTAATCTCATAAATTAATTTTAAAGGACAATCTAGATTAATAAGTTGTTAAGTCTTTTGCACTTTTTTTATCCTTCCATAATTAATTTTTCGCTTTTCAAAAAGGTCAAGTAAACGAAAATACCATTATATAAGGGTTGTCGTATGCCAAAGGACGGTAAGTACGGTTGCGAGGCGCTGGCCTCGTTATCGTAGCGGCCTCGTCGCGTTCGTGGAAATATGGCCACTAAAATTTTGGAAAATTAAAAGGACAAAAAAAAATTGTTAAAGATTTATTTATAAAAGAATTTATTATAATTTTCTAAAGAAATTGGAAATACATCGTCGTCGATTGGTCTCTTTCATGTGATTATTGTAGATGTGACGATCCAAATTGCGTTTCGTAATGCACGCGTAGGGACAAAAATTACAGCAATAGGGTTTCTCGCCGGTGTGACAGCGATGATGAACCTTCAGCGCCGAAGATGTACTTGAAAAAAAAAGGGGATTAGCTAGCTGTTTATAACATTTTACCGTTTGTTTTTGAAATTTTTCCAAAACTAAAATATTTAAAATGATACGACAAATAAAACATTTGCCTCAGGGTTATAATTCCACTACTACTGTAGGCATACCACGCCAAAGAATGCTTACCGAAAACGCTTCGTGCAAAAATTACAGGGATAGGGCAGCTCGCCGGTGTGTATACGATAGTGAGCGCTAAAGTTATGCCGGTATAGTCGAAGGCCGCATTGTGGACAGTCCATTTTCGCCTCAAAATGCGTCGATGGATGCGTGTTGGCGTAGGTGTTATAAATGGATTCGTTTCGAACTAAAAAATCCATTAAAAAAATGAATATGTGGAAAAAATAGCTTTATTTTAATACTGTATCGATAAATGTACACTTTCAATTCCTGTTGAAAGAATATTTTAATGTTTAAATTCTAGAAATATAAAACGAATAAAACCGGAATTATCCGATGCTCCTCGATATGCGGCTGGATCACCGCCCGCACTGTTGTTGTCGTAGCGATTGTTCAGCCTAGTTTCGCCTTCGATTTTCTCGACAAAATCACGCGTCGTTGGCGCCGTCTCTATCGTAATCAACGCCATCAATCGTCCCGAAGTGCTTGTGAAAAAGTCGGTGGCAATCATGCTAATCGAACGTAACCTCTCCAAAACTTCTTGGGAGTTAAGTACTCTAAAAATAAATTAAAACAATCAGATAATAAAAAAAAACAATATATACAGCCTCACCTAAAGCATATCTCACTAAAAGCTTGTAAATTTTAAATTTCAATTAATGTAATAATCTTCTACTAATAATAATTCTTTTCAGGCAAAAAAAATAACCTTTTTTTAGCGTCTCCATTCTCTTTCAGAATAGCTGTCGAGTCAACAACTTCTTCGGCAATAATTTCGTTTTTACATTCCATCGGAAAACTTCCATTGTAAAAGATTCCCTCACTTTTGTCGTTATCGACCTGTTTCACATTTATAGGATAAGATTCTTCTTGAATAAAATTGACCTTGTCATATGACATTTCGTCATTCTCGTCAATCTATAAATAAATTTCTTACAAAAAGTTAAATGCATATTAAAAAAACTATATTATAACAAATGATAAAATAAACCTCAAATTCTTGTTGGTTAATCATTTTAGTGATGTTAAAAACACCATTTGCCTCAGGGTTATAAATGCCAGCGGTCTCTCGCGTAGTAGAGACGTTGATTGGTTGCGGCGGCGAACTAAATAAATAAAAAGTAATGGAAAAAATGCCTAAGCAAAATAAAAAGAAAAAAAACTAAAGTTTTTTTTCTATACAATACAAACCGAAATAACATCATTGCTTCATACTCGATTGCCTTCATTAGACACGGTTCAATGTGATTTGATAAAAGCTGTTGGCTAGCGAAACGGGTCTGACATTCGGGGCACACAAAATAACTCGTCTTGGCATTTCGCTTTTGCGAACCACCTATGCTTAAATGTTGAGCGGGGATCCTAGATTGAAATTTAACTTCGAAATTCGCATTTTTACAGGCCGTCGAAAAGTCCTGTTCCTTTCGTGCTAACGATGACGATGAACAGGAAACAAAGTCGAGATTACAAAAGAAATTTGTAGCTTTTTCTGACGATTTATTCATCTTCTTTTACGACTCTGAAAAAATATTTTTACTTGTAGTAATCTATTCGACATAATATTCAAATTAGCTAAGATAAGTTTAAGTAAAATTTAAAAAAGGACATTAAGTCCTCTTCCTCAAAAAAGATATTGAAAAAAGACGATTCATGTAAAAAATCGGAATGTCGAAAAATCAAAAATTCTAAAGTCCGGTAAAAAATTAGGAGCTGACAATTTATTTCGATTTGTTAGCTTGCATGAAGCTTTCATTTATTTATCTTTACTCTAATTTCGTGCGTATAAGGCCGGGTGTTTTGAGCCAAATTTAAAATTCGCGCCAATGAGTTCATTCTGTTCGTATTGATCCAAGCGAGAAATTTTGTGCCCGCCTTTGTCTCGGTTTTATAAAAGTGGGCGTAAAATTTGGACCTCAGCGGATCCGATACGAACAAAATGAACTAATTGGCGCCAATTTAAATTTCTGCCTTATACACACGAAATTAGGGTATAATTAGCAAGTTAGATTTGCAACAATTCATTAAAACGAAAAAATAAGCAATATATGTACATATATGTATAAGCAAATTTTTGTTTAAAAATTAGCATTATGACAAAATTTAACCAACGCCAAAAAAAATGTTTGAATTAAAAAAATACATTTTCCAATAATCGGCAGTGTTTCCAAAATAAAAAAATTTTTAATTAAAAATCCAACATTCATTTAATTAAATCAAAGTTAAAATTAAAATTAACTTAATTTTGTAGAAGTTAAAATTAATTTTACAAAAATTAAATCAAAAATTAAGCGGCAATTTTAATTTACAAAAGATAAAAACGAAAATTCATTTAATTTTGTCAAAATTAAACCAAAAGTTAAAAGCATTTTTAACTTTGAAAAAATTAAGTACAAAATTAAGTCTCTGATTTTGACAAAATAAAAGTTAAGCCAATTTTTTTTCTTGCTTTCTAAAGACCTTTTTATCTAGATAATGTGTTTATCAAATTGTATAAATAATATTTTATTTAGTAAAAGTAATAATTGATAATGCGATGAATGCGTCTTCGTTAGGAGATGAGATAAATGATGTCAAAAAAGAGGATCTTGGGGATACTCCATCAACGATTTCATTCCCCATCGTAAATGTGGACGAATTGGGAAGATATCAATTCGTTATTTTCGATAAAAATGGTGCGTAAATTACGAGAAAATTAGTCGATTTAATTGATTACACAAAATAAAGTAAATTTTTTTAGCCGCAGAAATTCTAATCTCTCGTTATCGAATTTGCTGTGACATGCAAGAAACGGGAGCATTCTTTTTACTTCCCGAAATGGTGCAGGTTTTATATGAGAATGGTGTGTTCCTTTTTTCTTGCTTTTTCGGCAAAATTCTTCTGTAATATATGTACACATCCAATTTTCTGTCATCTAATCTATTGCAAAATTTCTAATCTATTGCAAAATTCTATAGGATTCATATCGGTTCGACGGATACCGGATATCTCGGCGTCCGAATCGTTTCCTCCAAAACCTACAACCTCTTCGCAAATGGTATATTGTGTATTTGAATTATCTTCTTTTTTTAAAAAAAATTGAAATCTGACTGCAAAACAGAAAAAAAAATTTATAATAAAAACAAAGCCGATAATTTTGAAGTGATAAATTTTATTTTGTTACATTAACTTTTTTAAAATTCAGACAGATGAACAGGAATTGAATAAACTGGCGTACCGTGTTTTGATCGGACGTCGCATTAAGGCGCAAAAGCGCAAAGCACTCGGCTCCGATGCTGATTCCACGGCTCTTAAGGTCCACAAAAGGGAAGTGGACCGATATATCGATGAAGAAGAGGGCGCGAATCGAATCGAGTCCATCGAAACTAATGAAGAAATCAACATGCTCCGTCAACAACCTTCCGAGGCCGAACTACAAGCCGTTGTCGACGAACTCAAGGCGAAAAAGACGAAAACAGCACAGTCAGGTTTTCGGTTGGCTTATACTTTTACCTTTTGAATGAATCATTTTTTTTTCTAAATGTATTTTTTGCGAAATACTTTTTTTTAATCTAAAAAGTGATTTCGATTTTAATCTCTCTTCCAATTTTCCAATTGTGTAACAAATATCAAATGAAAAAACTGTTAAATTATCTTTTATCTCTCCTCCTCTTCAAACAAATTCTTTGTTTTAGCGTCGGAATTGCCGGGCGAGTCAACAATGCCGGAATTAGTAATGCCGAATGATGGTTATGAACGGGTGGAGGAGCCGGAATTTCCCAGCAATTTAGCCTATCAGACGCGCGTGACGACGTTTCGCGATCTTTGGCGCAAGGGCTTCTATCTGACGCCGGGCGCGAAATTTGGCTGTGACTTTTTGGCCTATGAAAAATCGCCAGACGAAGTGCATTCGACGTGGGTTTTATCCTCAGATTTTTTTAAAGAATATCATCTCTCTCTTTCTCTTTCTCTCTCTCTCTTTCTTTCTCTTTCTCTCTTTCTCGTTCTCTCTTTCTCTCTCTCTTTCTCTTTCTCTCTCTCTTAATATATATATTTTGTTTTCTCATTTTTCAAGTGTCTCTGATGTGGAAAATCCTTTTTTTTAATATTCTATGGCAATATAATATTCTCTTCATTTATTTCCAATTTTTTCAGCTATATGGTATTGTGCAAGGATGCGGACGATTCGCTTTATCCACTCGACCTGATTGCAGTGTCGCGGCTTGCCACACAAGTGAAAAAATGCATTCTTCTTTCGATCGTTAGCGGCGGATCGTTGATTCCCTATTACATTAAGATGAACTGGTGGAAGGGAGACAGATAGCACTGCCGTCGCGTATGACGCGAGAATTCTAAAGATAATTTGAATTAGCGCTCAAAGTTTTTCGGTTGTCGCTTCAAGTGGGGTTGTGTGAAAATAATAATTGGAGACGAATAGGAAGGAGCTGTTTTTTATTATTATTCTGAAGAAAGTTATTAATTTCTGAGACCCTTGATAATTTTATTCCGTATTGTTTATTGTTTTCTTTTCGCAAATAAATTAATTCTTTATTGAATATCCGATTGTGTGCGGCAAAGAAAAAGGTTCAGCAATAGAAAAGCGCACTAGGTCTTGGTGGGAACGAACTGGGGGGACGAGCAGACCGATCGAAAACTCCCGACGTACCCAACAACTGCACAAAAAAAAGCATTTTTTTAAATAAACATATTTTTGTTTGTTTGTTTTTTGTAGAATTTTTTGATAAAGTAATTCCATTGAAAATTCTTATTCCTTTTTCATTGTTTTTCACAAAGCTCTCAACTAATATTTTTTTTTTGATTAACTAATTCTACAAATTATTTTCTTTATGTTTTTAGGACCATTTCAGGAGAATAGTGCAATTTATTCCGACTTTCCGCCATGGTACTTTTTTGTTTTTTATCTTTTCAAGACATTTTGTAAATCGAAAAATTATATTACCCTAATTTCGCGTGTATAAGGCCGGGTGTTTTGAGCCAAATTTAAATCCGCGCCAATGAGTTCATTCTGTTCGTATCGTCGGATCCGTTGGGGTCGAAATTTTGTGCCCGCCTTCATAAGAATGGGCACAAAATTTGGACTCGATTGGAGCCAATGAACTCATTGGAAATTTGTCTCAAAATATCCGTCGAATCCGTTGGAATCCAAATTTTGTGCCCGCCTCTGTCTCGATTTCATAAAAGTGGGCACAAAATTTGGACTCGCTTGGATCCGATACGAACAAAATGAACTCATTGGCGCCAATTTAAATTTGTCTCCAAAACACCCGGCCTTATATACACGCGAAATTAGGGTAATTTTTAGATTTTAGAGAAATATGTCAACGTATAATAATATAGAGAATGCAATAATATTCATAATATTTATTTATTAAGGATTTAATCATATCACAAATAATTTTCTAATACTCATAATAAATATTCCAGTTGTTTTTCTCATTCTTCAAGTCGCTTGTTGACAAGGAGGTTGTCGTGGAATTGAAAAATGATTTGAGCATTTGTGGCACGCTTCATTCCGTGGATCAGTACCTGAACATGAAGCTCAACGACATTACCGTCACCGACATGGAGCGTCATCCACACATGTTGTCCGTGAAGAATTGTTTCATTCGCGGCTCCGTCATCCGCTACGTGCAGCTGCCGGCCGACGGCGTCGATACACAATTGTTGCAGGTATGTGCGTTAATAAACAGGGCGAAAATAATAAAATCACATCGATTATAGGCACTGTTGTGACTTGGCTTCTTTGGCTGTCTTCTTTTTCGTCTTTTCATTTTTCGTTGTCTTTTTCGTCTGCGTAATTGTCTTTTCATTATGACGAGAGAGCATTTCTTCAAACGTTCATAACTTGCGCCATATTTAATGAAAACAATTTTTGAAGAATGGGATTTTTTGCGGTTTTTATTCTCTACAAAGCGTAGTTTTCGAATTTTAAAAACCTATTATGAAAGCCAAGATAATCGATGAGGAGCCACGAAAAATCAATTGGCTCTCTGAAGAGACGAGGGAAAGATAAAAATATCGTTTTCTCTTCTTCACTTGGTTGGGAGTCACTTGGTTTTTCATGGCTCCTCTTCAATTATCTTGGTTTCTATTAGACATTTTCGGATTCTAAAAACTACGTTTTATAGAGAATAAAAACCGCAAAAAATCTCATTCTTCAAAAATTGTTTTCATTAAATATGGCCCAAGTTATGAACGTTTGAAGAAATGCTCTCTTGTCAAAATGAAAAAGACAATTACGCAGACGAAAAAGACAACGAAAAACGAAGAGACGGAAAAGAAGACAGCCAAAGGAGTCAAGTCACAAGACAGGTAACGTATAACTAATTTACAAAACCTAAAAAAATTCTTTATTAAGACATTTCCGCTTTATAGGAGGCTAGCCGCAAGGAAATTCTCCAAACGCGACAACAAATTCAACAACAACATCTTCAGAAACAACAGGAAAAAGCCATAAAACCTTCTGCTGAATGAATTTGATTATTTAATTATGCATTGTTTTTTTTTGCTTTTATTATTGTTTTTGAAATATGTAATAAATTTTCTGAATTAATAGAATGGGATTCGAAATATGAAAATACATTTAATTATTTATTAATAGAAATTGTTTATAAAATACAATATACTATGGTAAACTTAGTTGTAAATAATGTTGGAATTATAAATTTTTTTTTTCATTTTTTGAATAGACATTCATTCAATAAAACGAATAAAGTTAAACTTTTCAATCATCATCATCGCTGTCGGCAAATATTGGCTCTAACTGATGCGCAAAAATAGTTTTTCCCGCCCTCCGAAATTCTCACTACTTGGCTTCTTCAGGAAAGCATTCACGTTAACCATAAATTTTGAAATCCCAAAAAAAATCTACGTGCATAAAGTTTTATTTATTTTTGGCTAAGGTTATTTAACACTAAAAATTAAAGAAGCTAAAAAAAATTTTTAGAATAATTTGGAATTATTTTTTTACTAATATTCAAAAGATGGGCACATCTTGAGGGCATTTGAGCACGTATTCAATTGATTTCAAATGGTTCCAAATAGTCAAATTCGAACATCCAAGTTCAGAAGATATTCATTTTGAAAATTGAATTTTAATTTATCAATCCTTCTTGCTGCGCCTAATTTATTATTATATAATTGAAAATATGAAATTTATTTATTTTTTCTAGAATCAGTTTTACATAAACATAGGTCCTATTTTCCAAATTATTCTGAAATTTAGCTTCTCAATGAATCCAAAAATTGCAGAAAGATAAATAAGCATTTTTATTTTGGAACACGCAATTATGTTAATTAATGTTCTTGCGTATGACTAGTTTTTGGTTGTTTTTTGATAAAATTACTAATTATGAATATGTATTACCACCTTATTATTATTATTATTATCATTATTATTATTATCATTATTATACACTGCCGCACAAAATTATAGCGCCACTCAACTTTTCAACGTTTATTTTAGTTTTTTTCGCGGATTATTTATAATGTTGTGTAAGATTGTATGTTTACATAATATTTTTAAGCAGTGCCGAAAAGTTCTAAGCTGTCTGAGTTTGAAAAGGGGCGAATCTCCGCGTTGCATTCTCAGAATTGATCATTTCGCCGTATCGCTGCTGAAATCGGGCCTCATCACAAAACTGTCAGCAGCTATTTGGATGGCGCCTTGTCCGAAGCTTACCGTTGCTCATTGTTTTGCGCGACTAACTGCCGGAGTGGTTTTTGGAATTCAAGATCCGACTTATGCTTGGCTCATCATTACGCGCGGCCTAAGGGAAGATTACCACTAACTTCCCGGCCAAATACCGGCTTACGGCGCTACCCAGCGGCACGGAGTTCGAGATGATGACGCTTGACGCACATACAAAGATACAACACTCATAAAGCTGCGCGGCTTGCTTTCGCTGAAGAAAAATTAGTTCAACAAATCGATTGGACTAAGGTTATTTTGTTTATGGGCGTCAGTTCTTTTATCAGCATCAGTGTATTTCAGATTGTATGGTCGGACGAGAAGAAGTTTAATCTCGACGGCCCGGACGGATTTTGTGGATATTGGCACGACCTCCGCAAAGATCCTCAATTTTTCTTGAAAAGAAATTTTGGGGGAGGGACGGTTATGGTTTGAGGGGCTTTCGAAGCATCAGGGACTCTTCCGCTTGCATTCACGTCGAGCAAAATGAATAGCGAGAAGTACCAGCAAGTTCTTGAAGAACATTTGACTCCATATTGGCAGCCGGACTACTTGTTCATGCAAGATAACGCCACCATCCATCAGAGCGGATCGACATTACAGTACCTGGCGGCACATCAAATCGCGTTATTTGCTTGGCCGGCTTGCTCCCCGGACTTGAATCCAATAGAAAATTTGTGGGGAATTCTGGTTCGAGAGATTTATTGCGACAATCGACAGTATGCTACAGTAGATGAGCTAAAACTTGCAATTTCTGTTGCTTGGAATAATGATAATCTGAATACCTTGTACAACTTAGCTCATAGTGTTACCAATCGTTTACTTGATGTTGTAAAATCTAAAGGCGGACCCACAAAATATTAATTATTTGTTTTGAAATTGTTTTGTTATGTTTAAAATAAAATAAACGTTGAAAAGTTGAGTGGCGCTATTATTTTGTGCTGCCTAAAATCAAGCAATTTACAGTATTTTTCAAATTTCGTAAAATATATTTTGTATAATGTAAAATTAATTACTCCATCATATTTTAGATCTAAAAATATGCCATCTAGTAATATGCCGTTTGAATAATTCAGTTAAAAGTTGTGCCATTTTCTAAAGTGGCACTATAATTTTGTGCGGCAGTGTAGTTATAAATAAACGATTTATCTTTAATTTTAATTTGTTAGATATGCATTCATTTTTTTTATTGATTTGAAACAAATGTACATGTATGCGTCTATGTAAACATTAATATGTTTTAATATGTATGTATTATACATATGAATGTATTATATGTATGTATTATATGTACAACCCTTTATTTTTGTTTTCATTTTTTTTTTGAAACATGACGAGAATCGACCGACACAAATTTAAGTTTGCGCCAAAATACGGTAGGCAATCTCAATTCCATCTTGCATTTATGCATTTATGTGAAAAACAGCTGCCAACAAAAAGAATTGTACTAACAGACTAAATATGTAGATGTGCGCGTATGAGCGGCCCACATACATGTTATATGTGTGTTATATGCGTGTAATACAGTTATATTGTGCGCACAATGCGGAGAAAAGATTTTTGTTGTTCCCGATTTCTCTCCTCCCATTTAATTTTGAATAATTTTAACTTCTTCACACAAACCTTTCTAGCCCCTCTTCCGTAGGGTTGAGTAAATAGTAATAATATATGTGAGAATTTTTTGTTATATATATTTTTTTCACTATGATTTCTCTTTTCTTGTGTACTTTCTCGTTTCCCACGTGGCTTCTGACTCCGATTGCAATTCTAATTCACACGTTTCGTTGAACGCGAAAATCGTTCGCTTCGTATTTACCTACTTTCAGGGAATACACCAAAATCGTTATTTGATAATTATCATCAAATTTTGATTATATTTTAATTATTGTTCCATATTTGACTCGATACATTTAACATATACATATGATAAAGAAATAAATTGCATTTAATCTTTAGCCATAAGTTGAAGCTAAAATTCGCGCCATCCACTTCAACTCTTCGGACACCAACTTCAAATGGCGGATGGCTTGGTTCAGCGAAGGCGGAAAGTAGTCGCGGACGACAACGAAAATGTGGAGAAGAATTTCGACGAGCCGCAAACCGCCGCCGATTCCGAAAAAGAGGACGACGACAAGATGGCACGTTTGACCCTAATGGAGGAGATTCTTCTACTCGGACTAAAGGATCGAGAAGTATTTTTTTAAATACAACTGCATTTTAATTAACAACAAAATAAGCTATTAATATTCATTATTTTTTCGAAATAATTTTTTTTCCCGATATTAAAATTCTTTGAATCTTAAAAAATCTAAAATCGTGTCAACGTCCAAAATGCGCATAGAATATGATACAAAGATAATTATCGACTTGTTTTATTTTAAAGAATAAAAATAATTTGACTGAACACTTTTTCGACAACCTAATAAAATTTATTTGGGAATTGAAAAAATTTCATTTTTTAAATTATTTTGTTAATCGTATTAACCTTAAGGGCTACACATCCTTTTGGAACGATTGCATTAGCAGCGGTTTACGCGGATGTGTAATGATCGAATTGGCGTTGCGCAATCGTATCGAACTCGAGAAGGGTGGAATGCGAAAAAAAAGCCTAATTTCTCGAAAGGTATTTTATTTTTCTCTCGAAAATACTATTTTAAAAATAAATGAATAATGAAACAATTTTTTTCAGCGATAGTTTTGCCAAAATTATTAAAGTAAAAAAGATACAGCCAAATTTTTTTTTTACTTTAGCCATTTTTAAAATTGCTAATTTTTTGGGTGACTTTAATAAAAAAAAAGGTTGTATATTAAATAATGTAAATAAAATTAAAATAATTTTACTAATTTTGTGTATATATTTTTCGAGCTTATAAAAATTTTTTATGACCTTGTCTCTCTATTAAGGTAATGCTCAAGTCTGATAAGCCGACGGGCGACGTGATTCTCGACGAGGCCTTGAAGCACATAAAGGAGACTCAACCAAACGAAAACATTGTCAATTGGATCGAGTACCTCAGCGGAGAGACGTGGAATCCGCTCAAGTTGCGCTATCAGCTGCGCAACGTGCGCGAGCGTCTTGCCAAGAATCTGGTCGAAAAGGGGGTGCTTACCACGGAGAAGCAAAACTTTCTACTCTTTGACATGACTACGCACCCGCTTCACGACTCCAACATGAAGTCAAAACTGATCAAGGCGAGCACAATTTTTTTTTTTTTTGGTTCTTTAAAATTATCGTAGTGAAATTTTTAGTTTTTTTTATAGTACTTTTAAATTTCGGAACACATTTCATATTTTTTTTCGCGTGTATAAGCCGCGGATGTTTTGAATCAAATTTAAATTCGCGCCAATAAGTTCATTCTGTTTGTATCTGATCTGTTGGGGTCTAAATTTTGTGCTCACTTTTACAAAACTTAAAGGAAGGCGGATACAAAATTTGGACTCGCTTGGATCCAATATAAGAGAAATGACGCCAATTTAAATTTGGCTTAAAACCCCCGAGGGCTTATACACGCGAAATTAGGGTAAATAAATAAATTGATTGCGTGTTACATTTAAAAGAATTGAAATATTGCAAATACGATTTTTAATACCCTAATTTCGCGTGTATATAAGGCCGGGTGTTTCGAGGCAAATTTAAATTGGCGCCAATGAGTTCATTCTGTTCGTATCGGATCCAAACAAGTCCAAATTTTGTGCCCGCCTTTGTCTCGGTTTCATAAAAGTGGGCACAAAATTTGGACCCCAACGGATCCGATACGAACAGAATAAACTCATTGGCGCCAATTTAAATTTGACTCAAGCCTTATATACACGCGAAATTAGGATAATAAATATAACTATACTGGATAGATATTAAAATTTGTTTTTTATGTTTTTATATTTACATTTTTTAAATTTTCAAATTATATTTAAAACCGATAATGGCAAATTTCATGTAATTTCTTTATCAACATTTTATATAGGAACTAAATTGAATACATTTTTTCGTAGAGAGTCCAGGAAGCCGTTCTGCAACGTTGGACCAACGACATTCATCGAATGGACAAGAAAATGCTTTCGCTCATCGTTTTGGCGCACGCTAGCGATGTTTTGGAAAACGCGTTTGCTCCACTTACCGATCAGGTTTGTATAATTTCTCAAAAAATTTTTGCCAAGAATGACATCATAAATTTGGGAGGAAGAAAAAAAAAACGCAGCATCGATTTGCCAGCATATTTTACATAATTGGCAATTTGACAATTGGAATTTGATAAAATTGTAGAAAAAAAATGCTATCGATCACTTTTATATACACAGGACTATGAATTGGCAATGAAACGGGTGCGCACAATCCTTGAATCTGACTACGACGCCGAGTCGCAGAAGAAGCCGAATGGCGCAACTGACGTCATGTGGGGTGTCTTTGAGGCATTCAACAAATAGAGGAAACCATCAACTTTGTATCTTTTTTTTTCAACTAAGAAGAAATGACAATTTTATAAGAGAGTGGAAAAAGAGTGAGGATAATAATTATAAAATTCTTCGGACTATATCTACTCGCGCGCGTTGTAAAAATTGGAATTCCTCGTTGTTGGCGTGGAATTGTTTGTGAATTAAAGCTCTATAGCAAATGCATATATTTATTTTTTTTTCTTCAATCTGTGTTTCACTTTGGGTTCATTTTTTCATTCAGTTTTTTTTTTGTTTAAAATTATTTTAAAAATCAGCAAATACAAGAGGGCCCAATTTCGTCTCCGGTTTTGTTTTTGCCATAACTTTTTTAGTTTTTAAGCAAATTGTGAAATTTTTTTTGCATTCGATTCTCGAGATTTTACCACGTTGTTTGACACCAAACTCGTCGATATTGGTTTCGAATTACGAATTTGCTAATCATTTAAACCTTTTTGCCATTTTTTCGAAAAACAGAACATTTTCATTAAAGTGGATGGCATAAGAATCAACTCATCCCAAACCTAAAATCTATTTTGGACTGTTTTTTCGAAAAACAGAACATTTTCATTAAAGTGGATGGCATAAAACCTATTCTGGACTATTTTGACATTTTAGTTGAAAATCAAGGTAAAATTCGCTCTTTAAGACATTATTTAAGCCATTAAATAAGAAATTCAATTCAAAAAATTGCGTCAATTTAACGTCAATTTTATACATTTTTGACCTTTTGAAAGAGTGACAAAAGTGGTTTGGTTTCTCCTTTAACAAAATCTAATTCGGGCGATCCCAATTTTTTAAAATTTTTCATTAAAAAATAGTAATAAATATTTTTGTAATGAGGTGACAATTTGAGGGTTTACAATTTGCAATTCGCGTTTTCAGATTTCGTTTGCGGCTTCACAATTTAAGATATTAGGCTGGACTTAATTTCAGATTGAAAAATTGCGTCAATTTCAATTCAATTTTACCCATTTTTCATCTTTAAAAATAGTGTCAAAAAACTTCAAATGATTAGCAAATTCGTAAATCGAAACCAATATGAATAAGTTTGGTGTCAAACAAAATGACAAAGCCTTTGGAATCAAATAAGAAAAGAATTATGAAATTTGGTTGAGAATTCAAAAGTTATATGGCAAAAACAAAACCGAGGACGAAATTGCATTTTTTCTTTTTTGGTCGACAAATTTTTGACAGAAGAAAATGTAAATTATTTAACAGTCAAAAATATTATGTTCAAAAATTTTTTTACGGCTTTGACGATAAAAAGCCATTTGATGATCAAAAATGGCCAATAAAAAAAACTCTTCCTACTTTTTTTAAATATAAGTACAATTGTTTTTTAAATTCTCTGCTTTTGCTTCGTTTTTATCAATTTTTGGTGATGAAAAAAACCCCTAGGATTTTTAGACAAAAAAAAGTATTCGGACTTTTTTCCAAAAGCCATTTTAAAAATTCGAATTCGAAATAATTTAAAAAACAATTTTGAAATGAAGTCTTTTCGTGTTACATAATTTTGTAATTTTAAATGAATAAAGAAATAAAATTTATTGTTTTCATTTTTAATTTTAAAATTTGAATGTAATGCAGAAACACTCCCGCATAAAAAATGCGGGACCACTCCCACATAAAATTATTAGCATTTAATCTTTTTTTCGGCGAATGCTAAATTATCTATCCATTTATTTATAGGTTTTATAGCACTATACATACAACAACAAAAACAAAGTGTAGTCGAAGTGAAAATTTGTTAAATACACGTTCCGTCGATATCGGAAGCAGCGTTAGCGCTGCTCGTCGAATAATAGCGCATTTTAGGATGAATATTATTTTGAATTGATGAAATGGATTGGAGCTGGAACGTATAGAGAAGAAATTATTATAAAGTCTTTTAATTTTTTAATTGTTTAGAGCTTCACTCCGGAGCCGTTTCATTTACCCTAATTTTTGCGTGTATAAAGCCGTGGGTGTTTTGAGTCAAATTTAAATTTGCGCCAATGAGTTCATGCTGTTCGTATGCGGATCCAAGCGAGTCCAAATTTTGTCTCGGTTTCATAAAAGTGGGCACAAAATTTGGACCCCAACGGATCCAATACGAACCGAATGAACTCATTGGCGCAGCTGTTTCATTTACCCCAATTTTTGCGTGTATAAGCCGCGGATGTTTTGAGTCCAAATTTAAATTGGCGCCAAAAAGAGTTCATTCTGTTCGTATGCGGATCCGTTGGCGTCCAAATTTTGTGCCCCACTTTTATGAAACTGAAAGAAAGGCAAATCTGGACTTTCCTGGATTTAATACGGACAGAACGAACTCATTGGCGCCAATTTAAATTTGCCCCCCGCCCCCCGGCTTATACGCACGAAATTAGGGTAAATGGCCTTAGAGTCAGCTTTTGGAATCATTTAAATAGAATGGCTCCGCAGTTTATAATAGGCAACAATTCCGAATTCGGAGCCATTTAAAGAGTTAAGTCACAACATTTTAGAAAAAAAAAACTTAAAAATTCGTAATTTATCTTAAAATTAAATGACGAAGCAAATGGAACATTTGTTTCTCTATCTAATCCATTTATCATACGGATCGAATAATTTTTCCGGATACTAATTGTTCTTCTTTTAAAACATTCGGTTTCGTATCACTTGTAAAAAAATCACCTTTCCTGGCCTGGCCCACGTAAGCACAATACCCTCAAGGCACGCCGTAACTATGTAGTCATCGCGAAACTGCAAAACGGTAAGACGCTCGTGCGCGATTTTCTTACACACCAACGGCTCCACCATGGGCACGTCGTCGATGCGCGGGCATTGCGCGCTGCCGAATACGGTTGACGCCAGCGACGCCGACTGGCCGCCGTTGGCGTTCGCCGTCGTCGTCGTCGTGGTTGTTGTTGACTCGTCGTTTGGTCGAGTTCGTGACGAAACGCCGTTCGTTCCCGTCGAAGGCGCCGCCGCCGTCGACGCGGACGCGGAATGCAGGCCGGCGTAGCCTCGAAACCATCTGAAAACCAAAAACCTTATTATTAATCAGATTCTTTATTCTCTCAGCAATTAATACTTCTCCGGAGCTCCTGATCCCGTGTCTAAGAGAGCCATTCTTCGTGGAAAAAAAGAACAGACCCCCTAAAAACCAAAAACCTTATTCATTATTAACAGTTTTATGAATTCAGTGTCCAAATTTTTTTCCTATCCAATAACTGTTGAAATTGTTAATTGGAAAATAATATTTGGTGTTTTTTTTTCCAATCACATATTGTTAGTATTCTCCAAAACAAGCGGACCTGTCGTTGAAGCGCGAGCCAAATGAGAGCCCGCGTTTGTGTAATTTGCGGAATTTACTCTTCGCACTGGACGGCTGCGAAATCGCCGAGTTCGTATCCGCGGAATCGGTCGGCGATAACGCTTTTGAGCGAGGCGCTGGCGAAAGCTAAACAATGAAAAAGGATTACGTGCTCGTTCGGTTGTTCAACGAGCTCAGAGGAGGTTAACAACTAGTTCCAAATATATATTGACCTCGTTCTTCTCAAACGATTTCGACATTCCCGATGATGAAAGGCCAGCGGTGCGATTATTATTATTGAATGGGGTACAGCCGTTTTCGACGGCCAATGCGGCCGCCGCCGCCGACGTCGACGCGTTCGTGAACGCGGAAGCGGCGGCGTCATCGGCGGGCGGCGAGTCGCAGCTAGCGAGTACATCCTCGGACAAGTCCCACAGGCACAGCTGCGTGTCGTAGCCGACGCTGCCGAGCCGATAGCAGCTGCGGACCGCCGCCGCCGCCGGCGCTATTGTCGACGCCATGCGGCCGTTCGCCGCCTCGCCGGCGTTCTCCTCGACGCGATTCGCCGACGTGCCGTTTGAGTGGTTGTCGACGTGCGGCGCTAATCTCGACGAGATTCTCGAACCTCCCATTCTTGAGATCGACGCATTTCGATCGCCGTTTGCGGGAAGATTTTCTGAGACAAACAAAAATTATTTTTGAAGCGATGAACGGCGAAAGTAATGAAAAAAAAAAATTTTTTTTTTAAATATGTCAAAGAGAGCTTTTTCAAAATTGTTTTGGTATAAGTCGGATTTTAAAGCTATTTGAACACGAATCGATTCACTCCATCTATACGCTAACTAATATGTACTTGTAAATAATTTTAAAATGTGATTCGTTTATGGAAAAACAAAAATTTGTGCGAAGGCCCCCGGGACCAATCCTCCTCCGTTGGATCTTGGAACTAATCATTTTGCGGGTTTGGATGAGGGCCATCCCTGGCCACCGAAATCTCGGCTGGTTTTCCAGGCATAAGTATGCGGTATGGAGCTGATGCGGCTTGCTTGCGGCCTGGTCAGCACCCCAGCACTGTGCAATGTGGTACCCATTGTCCTCTCCAAATATGGTGGGGTCAGACCACCTGGGTGGGTTCTCGGGAAGAGGGAGACCAGCGGGGAGCGGAACCGAACTTCGTCTCTCGGCCAAGTCCAGTCATCTTTATTTATTTCGGGCTTATTCTGGATGAGCCACCGAAATCTCGACTGGTTTGCTCGGCATAAGCATGCGGTATGGAGCTGATGCGGCTTGTTTAGGCCTAATCAGCACCGCTCCGTATCACCCGCACACTGTGCAATGTGTGGTACCTATTGTCCTCTCAAAATATGGAAACATTTAGGTGGGGTCGGGGGCGAAACCGAACTTCGTCTCAAGCCGAGTGAAACCTATCGCACAATCACTAGGTCATCTAGTACGCGTCTATGGGTTTATGCGTCCGAAAATATACCATTCGCGACGCGGCCATTGCCGTTCGGTTCGGCAATTTTCGTGATGTGGTGGGACCTGAAAATCGCGCTAGGCACCTCATTGGTGCAAATTGACGCAATCGGATCGAAAGCCACTTGCGACACCCAGCTTTTATGGCCCTGACCGCGACAGAGCACGCGGCGCTCCGCCACCGAATAGATGGTGAGCATGTCGTCTTCGCCGCCGGTGGCGATCAGCCGACCATCGGGACTCCACGCCAGACAAAGCAGCCCGCCGAAATAGGAGCGCATAAAACCCATCGGCTCCATGTTCACATAGTCGAATACGCGTAAATAACCGTCCTGACCGGCGGTGGCCAAATAGCGAGCGCGATGCTGTTGGCCATCGTCGTCGTTGGTGTGGTCGACAACTTCCGACGACGCGTGCCGCATGAGGGGCGAGAACTCAAACTGGTTAATGGATGTGGCGGAGACGCCCGTCTCGAAGCTCGATAACGCGCCATTCGTCGCATTCGTGCCGCCGGAGGTGGACGCGATTGTGGCGCAAGCGGCCGCCCCAATCGTCCATCGGCATACGGGATTGCGTGGCGTTTTCGACTTGCACGCGTGCACGTTAAACGCATCGCCGGCCTTGATGAGCTGATAGACGGGCGGATTGGGCGACATTCCATGCTCCTCGTTGTACACGTAGAGACTACCGCTCGTGTGCGCAACCATAAACAGTGAGTTTTGACCTGAAACAAAAGGCGCCACAATATGGAATAATCTAATTTCACACAAAAAAAAAGTGTCAAATAAAATTTGTCAATTGTAAAAAACCCAAGAAAAAGAAGCAATCCGAAATGAAAACTTGTTAAAATTGTAAAAGCAAAATACACCGCCAAATACAATAATTTGCCGATCATAATCACTTGCCGGGAATCCATCGAATGTGCGTCACCGGTGATTTGTCAATGGAGCGATCCTCGTTGTACAATTTGGATTGTTCTTCCTTTCGATAGGGATCGAAAAGTTGAATTTGACCGGCGGTAAATCCGACGAGCAGAAGACTCGAAGTGAACGACGCTGTCGCCTGATTAAAGTCGTGGCAAGTGGGAAAAGTGCCCTAAAAGCAAAAAAAAATCATTTAAAAAAATTCAAATAGCCGAACAATTTGAATCGTCTTCAATTCGTCGTCAATTCGTTAAGAATCAGTCCAAAAGATTTAAATCCTTAGTACCTTATAAATACGTTTGTCGATTGGTTTTGAAAACTCTGAATTGCCATTCACAAAGCTAAAACGAAAACGTTAAAAACGGAATCCTCTTCGTATAAATGTTGAAAAAATTACCAATAATCGTGGACGTAAATCTCTCGGCCAATATTAAAGCAAATTCGTTCAATGTATTCGGGACGTTCAACATTATTTGCGTTATTTCGTGAAAATTCCTCGAAGTTGCGCCTAGTCAGCGCCAATCTTAATAATGAAACACGCACCAAAGTGTTCGATACCGGGCACACATTCTGAGAAAAGTATTTTGATGTAATTTAAGTAAAAAAAAAGTCGTCGAATCCCATCCTTTTTAATATTTAGCTCAAGTCTTAATTGTTTTAAAATTTTTAGCATATTACAAATAGGAATTACCTGATTTAATGGAACGCGATTGGTGAGAAAGTGATCGGATATGGTCATTTGTCGGTAGATTCCTTCCGGCGTAAAAAATATTGTTTTTATATCTCCGAATTTATTCGAAGAGGCGGCTGCTGCGGATGTTTCAATGACACTATCACAAACGTTACGCAATGGTTCAGCAGCTGTCGAATAAACGGTTGCAATGCCGGCCGCATGACACTTGCCATACATCATCATTGATGTGGTGGAATGCATTCAGAAAAACAATAATCGTTATATAATAATCAGTAAGTGCAGCGCTTAGAAAAACACGTAAAAATAATGGAATGGATGAAAAATATTTAAATGAAGTGAATGAAATACGTGCCTTAATAACGTATGAACTCATCGCTGGTCAAGCATAAACAACCTCGTTGAAAATCGAAAATACTACTTAACATTTTTCTCCATTTTCTCAAAGTATGAACAAGTAAAGAAGCGATGTCGCTAAAACGGATTTGTTTATGCGGAAATATGCTAATTATTATTTATAATATTATTACATTATAATGTATTATATGGAAAGTGATAAATGGAAGTGTAATTTAAAAAAAGTTTTTCTTTAATCATTCTTATTAACTTTAAGCGGGAAAAAAGATGATAAAGAGGATATTGATTGACTTTTGCATAATTTGATCGATGCGATAAAAATAGTTTGACTTTGCAATGTTAAAGCAAATGTACATCGAAATCGGTCGACTTCACACTTTTTCTAACATTTTTAAAAAAATTCCCTGAATCCGTTTCGCCATTTGTTAGAAATTTTATTGCTGGGCGCGGTTTGCAGCCAAATTCCCTTTTTAAATTTTTTTAAATTTTTTCAAATTTATTTTCATTATTTTCGAAATTTTGAAAAATTTTTGTCAAAATTTTTGAACCTAGGTTCTGGTAAAAATAAGACGCGGCCATTTGAAGAATTTTTAAATTTTGACTTGGCCTTCATTCGGTTATAAACGAATTTGAGCTCAAAATTTTTGAACTTAAAGGTTTGGGCCTGCTTCAATGAAGACGTTCATTAAATTTTTATGCTTAACCGACACAAAATAACAGAATGAAGGTCATGGCAATATTTAAAAATTCTTCGAACGTCTTATATATATAACTTTTAGGGTGATAAAAGTTTTAAAGCCGAGCTTGAGTATTGAATGAACCAATATGTGAAATTTTATTTAAACTAAATGGCGAATGTGAGACCGCGTGGTTTTTTTTTTGGCCGAATTAAACGCATATTTATAATTTGTGTTGATCTCACATTCGCCATTTTAGTCTTTTTTACAGAAGTAGTTGTATAATTTGCGCTACTTTCTTCTTCTAGATATTTACATAGAATGGCTGCCAGTGATACTTCTTCGTCCACGTCCGGCGCTTCTAAAAAAGAAGAGATTAGTCAGGCCGAGGCCGAGCTCTACGATCGTCAAATTCGTCTATGGGGTCTCGACGCACAGAATCGTCTTCGCAATTCATCCGTACTTCTCGTCGGACTGAGTGGCCTGGGAGCGGAGGTTGCGAAGAATTTGATGCTTTCTGGCATAAAATCCCTGATGATTATGGACGACAAGGCGGTTATGGCTGACGATTTTTCTTCTCAATTTCTTATTGCCCCGGGCTCACTTGGACAAAATGTGTGATTTAATTCTACACTAAGCTTTTATTATTTTTTTCAGCTTTTTTATTTTATATAAATTTTCTTATTTTTAGAGGGCCGAGGCCTCGAAGCACAAAACTCAAATTTTAAACCCGATGGTTGAATTAATTGTTTCAACAGAAAGCCTCGAATTAAAGCCAGATTCGTTTTTTGGACAATTCAACTTGGTGATTTTGATCGATCAGTCCTATGAACTTGTGAACAAAATTAATAAAGTTTGTCGAGCTAAAGGCATTCGGTATAACTTATTACCACTTTGATTTTTTTTATTGTGAAATTGAAGAAAACAAATATTTTGATTATTTCAGTTTTCAAGCCGGCAGCGTTTACGGATGGATGGGATTTGCATTTTTCGATTGCAATAATCATTTGTTTTTGTTGTATGTTTTTATTTTAATTAAAAATTTTATTACCACCCTAATTTCGCGTGTATAAGGCCGTGGGTGTTTTGAGCCAAATTTAAATTCGCGCCAATGCGTCCATTCTGTTCGTATCGGATCCAAGCGGGTCCAAATTTTGTGCCCGCCTTTGTCTCGGTTTCATAAAAGTGGGCACAAAATTTGGACCCGTTTGGATCCGATACGAACAGAATGAACTCATTGGCGCCAATTTAAATTTGACTCAAAACATTCGGCCTTTTATACACGCGAAATTAGGGTAGTTTTGAATTATGACTAATATCTATGCCTAGACAACTAAAAATAATGAAAAATATAATAACGAAAATTCAGAATTCTGTAAATATAAACATATATTGTAAAATAAACAATAAACAATTAAGATCCCATTTCTGAGTGCTTATTACATACCCGGCCTTATACACGCGAAATTAGGGTGGTAATAAAAATGCGAATAATTGGCTTTACATTTGGGTAAATAATTTTTTTTAAACTTTCAAAATAAATAGACCCAAGCCGAAGGAGCAGCCAATGTTGAATCTTTCCGATGATGAGGAAGACGAAAACGCTGGGCCGAGTAGAAAAAAGGCAAAATTCGACAACGGTTTCACGGTTACTACTGTCGAGGATGACGAGGAGCAGAAGATCCAACAGGTGAAGAGAGAATGTTTACAAAATTAGAGTTATATTACTTATGATTTTTAAATTAGTGAAAGAAAAAATGGAAACTCGTTTTTTATATTATTCTATTCAATTTTTTTCCTTTAGTTTAAGTTTGAATTTGTATTATTTTTAGAAGGTCGCGTTTAGCAGCTTTGAAAGCGCATTCAACATTAACTGGAACTCTAAACAGATAGCGCGTCGCTTGCGTACCATAATTCCATCAACATTTTTTCTTATTCGCGGTTAGTTTTGATTATAAATTTAAGAGGTAAAATTATAAGATTTTTTCCAAGTTTTTTATAAGTTTTATTTTTTGTACAACAATTTTTTTATTAAGAAATTTTTTAAGAAATTTTTTTGAAATTTTTCAAATAAGAAACCAACTTTTTTTGACTTTTTTAAAAAATATTACCCTAATTTCACGTGTATAAGGCCGGGTGTTTTGAACCAAATTTAAATTCGCGCCTTTAAATTCATTTTGCTCGTTTTGAATCCAAGCGGGTCCAAATTTTGTGCTTACTTTTATAAAACCGAGACAAAGGCGGGCGCGAAATTTGGACCCCAACGGATCCGATGATACAACAGAATGAACTCATTGGCGCGAATTTAAATTTGATTCAAAACACCCGGCCTTATACACGCGAAATTAGGATAATTTCAATTTTCATTGTATTTGAACGAAAAATCTTTCGACAAAATCGCTAAAAAATTAACTTTTTTTGTTATTTCGTTTTGCTCAATTGAAATAATTATGTAAATGAAAATTTCCTTAAGTAATGCGTGAATGAGAATGAGAATGAGAATACAAAATTTAAATTGGCGCCAATTAGTTCATTCTGTTCGTATGCGGATCCGTTGGGGTCCAAATTTTGTGCCCACTTTTATGAAACCGAGACAAGATCGTGAACACAAAATTCGGACTCGCTTGGATCAGATACTGTTGTGTATGTGAAAAAGGTGACTTCCGTGGCAGGACTTGAACCTGCGACCAACGCCGCTTAACCGGAGCGCTGCTCTACCGACTGCGCTACACGGACATTGATCACATACTTCGAATTTCTTCTTATAATTCCGTCATAACAGATACGAACAGAATGAACTCATTGGCGCCAATTTAAATTTGGCTCAAAATACCCGGCCTTATACACGCGAAATTAGGGTAATTAAAAATGAGTTGTTTTCTTTTGCTTCAATCGGTTAATCTATAGAAAAACTTTTTTTTATCGATTCTGATTGTAATTTTTTTTAGCTCTTCTCACCAAAATGAATAGTTCGACACAGGTTGAGAATGATATTACGCCGAATGATTTGTTCGAAGCATACAAAGCGGAATTGACGGCCGCAAAAATGAGCGATTTTGTGAAAATGTCACAGCCGGAAGACTTTTCTTTGTACGTTTCTAAATGTTGAAATGTTATTATTTTCTGAGGCCAGAAAATTTAATCGTATTTATACAGGATTTTTCACTAAGAAGTTTTTTTTTTTTATATTAGGTTGTAACATAATTATGGTCGCTTTTTTTCAAATGTTTGTAATTCCGTTTGTTTTAAACGGAATACTTTTAATCATATATCGTTGGGAAAGGGGATGGTTTGGGCTTTCTGATGACATATGATTTGTTTTGTAAAATGTTTGATAACGTTAAATATTTTGTTTAAAATGAGAGACGATCGTGCGTGTGTGCGAGTGCTTTTACGCGAACGATTCAAAAATGGTGATAAAGCTGCTTGAAAAATTAACGAGATGTTTGGTCGTGATGTGATTACAAAGAGGCAAGCACAAAGATGGTTCAAAATGTTTCGCGAACGACTTACCAGCATCAAACACAAGGAGAGCGATGGGAGACCCATCAGCGCTATTTCGAAGAGGAGCTTGGCTGGGAGCTGCTACCTCACCCGTCTTATTCGCCCGACATTGCGCCATTTGACCACCATGCGTTCAGGTCGTTAAAAAATTTTTTGCGCGAACGGCAATTCAACGACCTCGAAAATGGGGTTCGCGAATGAATCGAGCAGAAATCGGGTACGGACTTCTTCAAGCGAGGAATCCGCAAATTACCGAAGAGATGGATGACCGTGTGGTTGACTAATGGCGATTATTTGATCTCATGACTTTGTTTTACTGTAGCTTTAATTGTTGAAAGTTTAATAAAAAAAAAGCGACCATAATTATGTTACAACCCAATATTTGAATAACTTTTTCATTTATGATTTTAAAAATTCAAACACTTGAACACTTGAAGGTCCGTGTTCGCGCCAATCATATTTTCAACTAATCAATGTTGTTGGTTGTTAAATTTGAAAATAAAAAATAAGTCATTAAATCTTATAAAATAAAAAGTTTCCGAATCACTTCTAAAAGTACGTTAGAGTACTTTTTTTTGAAAAAAATGAAATATGTACAATGGGCTAATTGTGGATAAAATGGGATGCAAAGAGTTGAATCGAGATGATTAGGTTGAATCGAGATGTCTGCAAATTTCTGAATTTCCAGAACTATCAAATAGGTAAAGCCCAGCCTTAGCTTGGAGAATACTTTCATGTTTTATGTCTGATATTGAAATTAAAGAGGTTTTTCGCCTCTTTTCTCTCATCCCCTCACTATTGAGTACCAAAAAGTTCTTCAAAATTTCAACATATTGTTCCACATAGTACCAGAAATTCTTAAATTCACGTAATTCCGTATAAAATCTGGGAAAAAACCCAGAAAATTTCCGTATAATCCGTATCCGGTCCTATCAAATGAATTATATCACTTGAACACTTGAAGATCCGTGTCACACGTTGTTATCCCGTGGTGGATCACACAATCACCGCTTATATTGTTTCCTGTCTTCTGCTAATTGTCTCCAATTAGGTCCTATGCGCTTTTCTATCAAAACTTCTTAGTGAAACACCCTGTACAAATCTATTTAAAAAATCTAGCCTTTTTTTGCTAAAATAAAATAGTGTATCGAATTTTTATTGAGATAATTTTAGCTTTATGAGCCCGCAATTGAGTCCTGTTTGTGCGATTGTAGGCAGCATTATCGGACAGGAGGCGATTAAGGTTATAATAACTTCTTTTTTTAAATTTTGACATTTTTTTAAAAAAATTTATATGTATATGAAATTTTTTAATATTAAAATATTATTTTTTTTTAATTTGCTTAGGATAACGTTGAAAAAGATTTAAGTTACTTTAGGCGCTTTCTCAAAACGATATTCCACTTAAAAACGTCTTTATCTATTCGGCTTTGGAGACGTCGGGAATCGTTTGTGATTTACCGCCAAAAATTGGCCCTAATAGTAATTTTTAAGCGTGAATATAAATTTTTGGCTTTAAAACATGGTTGCCAGATGAAAATAAAATAAAAAAGAACGCTGGGCACGAAAAAAATATTTTATTGATAATTTCCAACAACAAAAAAGATTTTTCTAAAAATATCTGAATTGGTCTATTTCGTTAACTTTTTGGGTCAGATTCTTTATTCTTTCAACAATTAATACTTCTCGGAACTCCTGATCCTGTGTCCAAGAGAGCCATTCTTCATGGAAAAAAAGAACAAAAAATGGAACAAAAAAGGAACAAAAAAATAAAAAAGAACAGACCCCCTCAAAAAAAGAACAAATCTTTTTAAAAAGGACATTTGGCAACCCTGCTTTAAACAGCATTTAAATGAAGAACGAAAAAGTTTTTTTTATGTTCATTAGTTGTTGTTGTTCTTCTTCTGATAACTCTTCGATTAATAAATTATTTGAAGCGTATTTAAAAAAATGAGTCGATGGCAGTTCATACCAACTCAATTCATACTAACTCCAGTTCATATCAATTCAATTATAGCTGAAAATTTATACTAAATAATGACATACACATTTTTGTTGGTTTCATTTACCTTTTTTTCTAAAGAGTGATTGTGCGTTAGGTCTTTAATAGACCGACTAATTAGTTTCAAATCCACTGTTTTTTCACATTAAATTTTGTTGAAAAATAAATTCTTATCGGAAATTTATGATATAACCCAATATGTTGTACAATGTAAAGAATTTCAAGCTATCGTATGAACTGAGTTGGCATGAACTGCGGCTGGTATAAACTGAGTTGGTATGAACTGCGGCTGGTATAAACTGAGTTGGTATGAACTGCAGCTGGTATGAACCGCGTTGACCCCAAAAAAATAAAGCCGTATAAAAAAATATTCGGATTTTAAGAAATATTCTTATTTGTAATAACTTTATTTAAAATACATTTTTTTGCTGTGGAATCATCGTCTTGTGATGTGAAGAGCTCGGACGACAATACACCACTCGTCTCAGACGTGAACACTACAAAGCCCGCTACGAATGAAACAGTAAAAGCGTTTGGCGCCATTTCTAAGCTTGAAGAATACGAGAAATTGTTCAAGAACAGGTGAATTTGAATTTGAGTAGAAAACAAAAATAAAATCATTGAACAATTTGAAAATACAAAAAAGTACTTTCGCTATCCAATAAAAAAAGTTTTTAATCTCTTAAAGACATTTTTAGTTTTAATTTAATAGGAGAATTTTTTTATCAGGTGATTAAAAATTATCTGCATTAGATAAGTAACTTTTAATTATACAAAATCCAATATTTTTTCTCATTTTGTTTATAAGAATATTTATCCTAATTTATCGTGTGTAAAAAGACGAGGCCGTTTGAGGCTTTTTTGCCTTCATTCTATTGGATGTGGGGGCTTTATTTTTAACTCACATATTCTCTATGATACTCAGAATAAAAATTGAAAATTTTGTAACGATCCGATTAATTATAAATAGAATTAGGGCGAACATCAGATTCAAAAAAAAAATTTCGAACCGCCTCGCCTTATGCACGATAAATTAGGTTATATCATTTCGTATTCAACACTTAAGATACACAGACCAGGATGAGGACTACTTGAAGTGCGCGGCGCGTTTGGACGCCGAACCGGTAATGATTTATCCGTATCCGCCGCGTTCCTTTCACAACGTCGGACGCGGTGGTCGGGGCTGGCGCGGAGGCTATAACCAGCGATATGGTCGCGGCAATAGAGACTATAATAGCGCCCGACGCGTTCATTATAACAACAATGGCGACAGCGACGCTAGATGCGACCAACGTGCGAACGACGGCAACAATAACAACAACGAGCGTATACGCGATTACTAGCTTTAAATTTGCCGTTTATTTAATTGAATTCTTTCCATTTGTTTACATTAATCTCATAATTATTTAATTTATTGAAAATAAATTGTTTCACTCGAAAAACTTTATGTGTTTTTTGTATTGAATATTTTTATTTTACTATAAAATAAATTTCTTTTTCGCCTTTTTTTAAATTTAAAAGGCTTTCATATCGTCGAAATTTTATGATTATATTGGATATGTATTTATATTGGATATGTATTTTATGATTATATTGGATATATATATTGGATATGTATTTAAAACGATTAATGTTTTCCAATTGAAAAATGTTTAAAAGGAAATAAGAATTTTTATTAGGCTTTTTTTCTATCGAATTTATGAGTAAAGGCGCGCTATCGAAACGAGTGCTAAGCCTCTATCGCGAAATTTTTTATTTGGCTCGCAATTGGAAGGCACAAGAGCCCGAAAACACAGACGCCGAGCGATCGTATATTCGCCAGGAGGCGAGAACGAAATTCCGTGAAAATCGCGAGGTTTTTTCTTTCATAAATGTTATGACGGAGTTATAAGGAGAAATTCTAAGCATGTGATCAAGCTCCGTGCAGCTCAGTCGGTAGAGCAACGATCCGGTTAAGCTTTGGTCGCAGGTTCAAGTCCTGCCACGGAAGTCACCTTTTTCACATACACAACAATAAAAAACATAGGTCGAGCCAAAAAGCGGTTGTAATATTTATACTTTTGTTACTTTAGATTACAGATCAGACGAAAATTCAAAAATTAATTGAAGAGGCGGAAAAGCGCTTGGCAATCGCGAGACACTACGGTATTCCTTATGAAAGGCCCAACTATTTGCAACCCGCCATCGCTTATGGTTTCTAAAAAGATTAGAAAATCTTAAATTTCCCTAATTTCGCGTGTATAAGGCCGAGTGTTTCGAGCCAAATTTAAATTCGCTCCAATGAGTTTTCATTCGGTTTGTATCGGATCCGTTGGGGTCCAAATTTTGTGCCCGCCTTTGTTTCGGTTTCATAAAAGTGGGCACAAAATTTGGACTCGCTTGGATCAACAGAATGAACTCGTTGGTGCCAATTTAAATTTGGCTCAAAACACCCGGCCTTATACACGCGAAATTAGGGTAATCAATTTTTTTGTTCTCTTTCTGTTTGTTTTCAATTTTATTTTGAATTTTAATTACCCTAAGTTCCGTAACTAAGCCCACCTGCAAATACTCTAAGTTTCCGTGTATAAGCCGCGGCCGTTCGACGAATTTTTGAATTTTTGACTTGGCCTTCATTCTCAAAATTTTTAAACTATAGCTTGGGTCTGCTTCAATGAAGACGTTCATTAAATTTTATGCCTAACAGACACAAAATAACAAAATGAATGCCAAGTCAAAATTCGAAAATTCGTCGGACGGCCGCGACTTAAACGCACGGGAAACTTATGGTATTTATAATTTCTGAAAAACGCAATGTAAATGAAAATTTTTCGGATTTGGAATCATCACACATCTCAGCTGTAAAAGAATTTTTATAAATAGTACATTTTTAGATTTCAACGCAAAGAAGAATCTCTTCAAGCAACGAAAGCCAAGGTCGGGTATATTGGAAACATTTCCGCAATGAAATCGAAATGTTTCGCACTATGGCGAAGGATCTTCGTGTGTTTTTTCGTCTATATCTTGCCAATACGTCAATTTCCGACTCACTTCTACAACAATTTTCGGCTTATATTACAAATGAAACAGCAAATGATTTAATCACCAACGAGGAAAGCGCCATTTCAGGCGAAGATTCGCCACAATCGGCTGCGAATAAAAATTCGCAAATTAATCGTTTTTTCGTCGACAATTTACTGCTTCAAACCTTTCCGCCGAAGCGCTCATATGAAATTTCTATATTGAAGAGGATTATTAAACGGGTTAATATCTTAATTGGAATATTGTGTTTTAAGTTTTGTTCACTTTTTCTAACAAATATAATTTAATGAGTGACTTCTCTTTAATGGGACATTCAAATTTAAAGAAAATTGTAAAAATCATTTTAAAGAACGCATGCCTTTCAATATGCATTTTCTGACAACATTTTTTGACGCCAAAATGGCGGAAATTTAAAAATATTTATGAAAAATTTTTTTTTTTCTATTTTTCCTGTTTTTTATTTTTTCATCATCATTTGGTTCTTCGTTCAAGTCTATGTTGCGAAACTCTTCGAAAACCTCAATGGTGTCATCAACAATGTGCTTGATCGAATTTTTCCAAATATACTGGACTAAATCATATAAAATATAAAAAAATAAAAAACAGGAAAAATAGCAAAAAAAAAATTTTTCATAAATATTTTTAAATTTCCGCCATTTTGGCGTCAAAAAATGTTGTCAGAAAATGCATATTGAAGGGCATGCGTCCTTTAATTTACCCGAATTTCGCGTTTATAAAAGGCCGGGTGTTTTAAGCCAAATTTAAATTGGCGCCAAAAAGAGTTCATTCTGTTATATTGAATTCAAATTTTGTGCTGCCCACTTTTATGAAATTGAAAAGAAAGCGGGCACAAAATTTGGACCCCGACGGGTCCGATACGAACAGAATGAACTCGTTGGCGCGAATTTAAATTTGGCCAATTTTAATCCGGCCTTATACACGCGAAATTAAGGTATTTTGAGGTATTGCGAAATTAAGGTATTCGATATATTGTCCGCGATTGTTATATCTCTGTTTCTATTTTGTGTCATCTTCCCGTTTCGTGTCCACGTTCTCGTTCTTGGGGGGTTTATAATTACCTCCACCTTTTTTTATATAAATTTTTAGTTCGAGCAAAATAACATAGATCCACCAGATTACATTTACCAGCGTTTATGCACGGTAATGACCAACAGCGAGTCGCTTGTTCACCGAATTTATTTAAATCATTCATGTAATAATTTTGTCGTTATTCGTGAAAATTCCAATCAAATATCCAATGGGACTACCGGCTTATCGTGTTGGCAGGTTATCGATTTTATTTTCGAGATAATCAGTAATGGTGATTATTGCCAAACTCTTTGATCTTGACGAAAATGGCTCAATTATTCGACCCAACACATTTGTTTCGCGTGTAAGCGTATTCTGTTTAGGCCGGTTGTGTCTTGGCCGAATTTCTTTTGTGTGGTGCACTTGAACGATTCTGTGTCGGGTCGCATCCCTGGCGACGACTTAATCTAATCGAGTTAGGCGCGGGATGTGGTCTTACCGGCATTGCGACTGCGAAATTTTTACCTAATTGTGTCTCAAGCTTGACATTGACCGACCACCATGAATTAGTTCTGAAGCGATTGCATGAAAATGTCGCGCTCAATTTCGACCGCAATAATACCGACAACGATGACGATGAGCATGGTATTATAGCGGAATCGATCCGCATTTGCGCCCTGGACTGGTTTAATGAATTTCGCGTTGGCGAATCCTTCATTCCAAAGCCGGATGTCATAATCGCATCGGGTATATTCAATTTTTATAGTGATTTTTTAAATTTTTTTTATATTAATATTTTATTTATATTTTTTAAGACGTTGTTTATGATCCGGATTTAATACCAGCGTTTTGTACGATATTATTTCGTTTACTCCAACTTAATTTTTCTTTGCCTGCAACGGCTTTTATAGCATGCACAATTCGAAATCCAGAAACGATCATTCGGTTTCGCGAAGAATTATGTAAATATTTTTTGTCGAAAAATACATACCAATTATTATATAATTAGTGATAAAAATATAATGATAAAATGTCTTTCGGGCATCTTTGCAAATATTTTTGAAAATTTGTTTGATATAATGTTGTATGCTTATGTCTTCTTCATGAATGAGATCAGGAATAGCAATGCACAGAATCCCAAAGGAGTGGGATTCAAAATCGGATAAGCTTGGCGGCATCGGGAGGACTTATCGAGCGCGCAAAATTTGCCGGAAAAAAGATTTTTTGATTAAACAAATTCTTATAAAAAGTTACGCCTATTCCTAAAATATTAACAAAATTGGTTTATAAGTGAAAAAGTTATTCAATTTTAAAAAAAGATTTCTTAAATGTATTAGGTTGTAACATAATTTTTTAGCCATCTCGAAAAAAATTTTTTTCCGAATTTTTAACAAAGTTCCGAATTTTTTTTCTATAACTATATAAAGGTTGGTCTGTACTCTATCTAATAACATTTTAAAATTCAGAGCTATTTGTTACTATGACGGAGAAAATCGAACTTGACCGTAAGCAAGTTAGGACGCTGTTGCTTTACGAGTTCCGCCTTCATCATCAAGCGACCGACGCGGTTCGAAACATTTGCAGCGCCATGGGCGAAGGGACAGTCTCTTATGGCACCGCAAAGAATTGGTTCGCCAAATTCAAAAATGGCGACTTCGACCTCGACGAACATGATCATAGTGGCCGTCCAGTGGAATTGGAAGAATCGCGACTCCTGGCGCTCATTGAAGAGGACCCTCGGCGAAGCTCACGAGAACTGGAAGAGTTACTCGACTGCAGCCATATGACTATCACTCGCCATCTGCATCGCCTCGGAAAAATGTCTAAATGGGGAGTTTGGATTCCGCATGAATTATCTCCATTACAAGCTGCTGTACGAGTTGACACGACAACGCGCGACCACATACTGCAAAAACGACTTGGCAAAAAATCAGGGAGCTGAGCTGGACTGTTCTGCCACATCCGCCGTATTCTCCGGACCTTGCCCCAACAGACTACCATTTGTTCCTGGCACTCAGCGATCATCTGCGGGGCAGGCACTTCGATGACGAGACCCATCTCAAAAATGACCTCGCCGATTTTTTTGCGTCTCGCTCTTCGGAGTTTTATTCTCAAGGCATAGTTCAATTACCCAATAAGTGGCAAGCTGTTGTGGATGCTAATGGTGCATACTTTATATAATGTTATTGCTTCTTTTGTCAGAAAAATAAAATAAACTTTTCCAAAAAATATGGCTAAAAAATTATGTTACAACCTAATATTTCACATGAAATTTTCAAAATGCTTTTTTAGCGAGATCGGATTTACGAACGCTTGCCGAATTTGCATATGATTCCAAAAATGAACATTTCGTTAACATCACTACCAATACAATTGCTTATAAAATTGGTGATTCTATGTTCCCGCCTCAGTTCGCCTCTGCCTCGTTCGCCTTACCTGTTATTATCTTCGAGATTTGTTTATAAAATATGTTCTGATTCACAATTAATAATATTTTCAAAATAAAAATAATGATTACCTATTTAGTAGTGTTTGTTGTGTTAACACAAATTAAAATTGACTAATTAATAAAAATGTTTGGCAAATAAAGTAAAAAATGCATTGATATAAAATAGAATGAATCAAAGTCACTGAAGAAATTCTGTTAAGTCACGGAACGACTTGATTTTGGAGTAATTGACTTATATGGCATTTCAACAGATCGGTACAAAAATTATGTTCTTTGGTCCAAAAAAAACAAGCCGTCACTCGTAACTTAGTCTCGAGTTACGAAACTCCCAAAAAATCGTGCCTTCCACCACTCTTTTCCGATACTTGTTTTTTTTTGTTTAGGAGGTCGAATTGAAAAAAACGATGCAAAAATTTTTATATTTCCTCTCTCATGTGATGATCATTCTTATATGAATATTAGACATGTTCATAGCCGACCTGAGTTGAACATTCCCCGCATATCTCTATATACATATAAATAAAGGATTCATGTAATTTTTTTGATATATGTATCCAGACTTCACGTGTATAAGGCCGGGTGTTTTGAGCCTAATTTAAATTGGCGCCAATGAGTTCATTTTGTCATATATTGGAATCGCTTGGATCCAATACACTCCACACTCAAAGTGTTGATAGAGATTTTTTTCTTCCAAAATTCGTTTTTCTTAAATTTCTACGTGATTGTCGCTCAGATTGTCTCAAAATTAATTACATATAGGTTTTCGAGGCTAAGAATTCTGAAAATGACAATCATTTTTTGATAGGACCCCCCCCCCCCATGATCCTGTTTTGGACCCTCACCTATGGAGCTCTTCATGAAAAAAGGGTCATATCTTCAAATTTTAAGTCGAAATTTATTTAATGCTTTCATACATCTTGTTCTAAATTAAATTCTCTATCGCCCTGTAAAATTTTATATCATTTAATAATGTTTTTGAAAAGTTCCTACGAAATGATTAAAAATTCAGTTTTTTAAATTTCAACAAGTCAAGCGAGGGCAGAGAGAAGGCGAAAAGCGCAGGAGAGAGCGGCGAAAGGTGTGGAAGCTCGTCGAGCTTCTCGGCAAAGACTGGAGGAATCTTCGGCCTCCATTTCGACGTGCAACCCTACATCTACATCATGGCTCAGATCAACTCCAGTAACCATAACTTTTTACTCAGACTTAAGTTTGTAAAATCCAACTTAGGTTTTGTTCCCCATTATGTCCTCTATCAACTGGTAAATTTTCAGGCGATTCTGCCTCGATATGAAAAAGTTTGCCTTCATTATGTACGACTAGGGGTGAATTTTTCAGAAAATATAGTCTAATGTGTGCGTAGTGTTGAATTTTCAATTGAAATAATTTTACTCGGGGGTTTTCAATGGTGCTGAATTCGCATATAATGTTAGTTTTTTCTAGGACTCTTTCAGGACCCTGCAGAGTCCCAAAATAAACCCTAAATAGGGTCTCAGAGACTCCAAAACAAAAAATAAACTTCATAATCGTAATCCTCGTAAAATTTTGAGCCGTATATACTATTTTATCGATAAAATAGGAACAGGACCGATCCTGATCCTAAAATAGGGTCTTAGAGAGGTCCTATAAAAAATCGGTTCGATAGAATCGAAAGAGCGTCCTCGAAAACCCCCAATGCAAAAATTTCAGCTCGCTAGGGGCAGTAACCTAAGCTCTAGAATCTATCAACACTTTTCCTTTAGAGGGAGTGTGGAGTGCCAATATAACATAATAAACTCATTGGCGCCAATTTAAATTTGGCTCAAAAACACCCTGCTTTAAACACGTGAAATCAGGGTAATAAATATGATAATTCTTTTTAAGATTATAAATTTTTATCGACGTTTTAAAAAATGCCGTCAAAGACAAAAAAAAAAGAAATTGGCATTGGCCTAAAGAAAAAATTGCACGAAAAGAAAAAAATGTGAAAATAGATTGGCTCAAACTTATTTGCCGACAAATTGAAAATTTTAAACTTCAAAAAGTTTTAAATTGTTTCCGATGGAAGAAAAACGCATCAAAACAAAGAAAATTTAAATTTTAGAAAAGAAGAAAAAAATTATTTTTAAAGAATACAAATTTTTTATAACTGGAGAGCCTTTTAAGAATAAATCAATAAAACTCTGGAAAAGATTGGCCGGCAAATCTTCTTTTCCAGAGTTTTACATGAAAAATTGGTTTAACCGATTGGATCGCCGTATCAAAAAAAAAACATAAAATTAGAAAATAAATATGTATTTAGAAAAATTAACTGTAAGAACAATTATTTATTTAAGTTGATTTACATTTACATATATACATATTTTTATTTTTTAGTACTTCAAAGTACTTCAATCCCGGGCGTTTTGAGCCAAATTTGAATTAGCGCCAATGAATTTATTATATTATTTCGAGTCCATGTGAGTTCAAATTTTTGTGCCAGTCCTTATGGGACCGAAAGAAAAGCGAGCACAAAATTTGGACACGAATTGATCTTGTATAACAGTATGAACTAATTAGCATCAATTTAAACTTGATTAAGCAACCCTGGTTTATCTACGCGAAAATAGTGTAACACATTTACAGACTCAAATTATGCACAATATTTTATAAGGAATTCATTCAAGTTTTAGGCAATTTTCTTTGTTGAATTTTTTATTTGAGCATAAAATAAAAAATGTATAAAATTTTCGATAACATTCAAATCATAATCATGATAATGAGGTAATATATTATCTTATTCATTGTTATAAACAATAAGATACATTTTTATAAAGAATTACCGCCGTTAAAAATTTGAAAGAAAAACTTTTCGCACTTCATTGTTATAACAAAGAAAATCAAATACATTTGAAGTCAAATGTAAACTCGTGCCGTGCCGACTTTGATGTAATATTAATTAAAAAAACCAACTTGTGGATTAATTTCCCTCTTTTCTTTTCTTTTTTTTCATTTGAAAAATTATCATTTTTATAAATTGTTTAGAAATATTCCCACATTTTCAAAATTTACAAATTGTTAATTTTAATTCAAGTGATTCCTTTTTTTCATTCTAGTACTTTTTTTCAGTTCTGATGTTTAAAGCGCGGCCATTTGAAGAATTTTTTGAAATTTTACTTAGGCTTTATTCTGTTTTAAACGAGTTGAGATCAACATTTTTAAACTGCCTGCTTGGGTCTGCTTCAATGAAAATGTTCATTAAATTTTATGTTTAACCGACACAAAATAACAGAATGAAAGCCAAGGTAAAATTCAAAAATCTTTATACATTAGAACGCAGGGAAATAATGTATAATAAATTTATAATATCTTATATATTTAATAAATTTGTTATTTCTTTATTAATATTTTATAATTTTCAATTAGCCTAATTTCGCATGTATAAGGCCGGGTGTTTTGAGCGAAATTTAAATTGACGCCAACGAGTTCATTCTGCTGTATCGGATCCAAGATAGTCCAAATTTTGTGCTGCCCACTTTTATGAAACTGAAAGAAAGATGGGCACAAAATTTGGACTCGCTTGGATCCAATACAACAGAATGAACTCATTGGCGCCAATTTAAATTTGGCTCAAAACACCCGGCCTCATACAAACGAAATTAGGGTATTTTTTATTCAAAATATGCTTATTTATATGTAAAAATAATTTGGTTTTCAACTTCTTAATTTAATTGAATGAACTCATTGAAATAATCGCGATAGCATAATAAGTTATTAAAAGTATCTAATTATAAAAGCATAGTACAAAGATGTATTAATCTTCTATAGTAAAAGTTCTTTAATAATTTACAATGAGATGATTTTTATATTTTAGAGCGATGCAATTCAAAATCACGATAATCATCATGATAATAATGCAAGAATGATAAGGCCTATTTACTCTAACGATTATCAAATTTTCGTCGTTTTTTTTTTGTTGAAAATTTTAAAAAATCATGTTTTTCGAATTGCAAAAACATATTTCAAAATATTGAAATTAATAAAAACAAGGCATATCTTGGTCAAAGAACGTTAAATAAAGGGAATATCAAGAATACAAAATAGTAAATAATTATAATAACTGCCAAGTAATAATGACAAGTTTATGAGCAGTGTGCTGACTTGACTCTCCGAAGTGACATCGGAGCCACGAGGCTCCGGCTTCGAAACTGACTGCGAGCCATATTGGGAGTCATACGACTCCGTAGTCAGTTCCAATATGACTCGGATACTCTGAACCAGTGTGGTGACATGATTATTCTATGCTTAGCTTTTGGGGATTCGAATATCCAATTGGCTAAAAGGATTCTAAATGGCTCCCGGCTCCAAAGTGACTCCAGAGCCACAAGGCTTCTGTGACGGCTCCAATATGACTCCGATGACTTCAAAAAATTTTTCTGGGATAGGCGATTCAAAATTATCAATAAAATGTTTGTGTTTGTAATTCGCTTTTGCCGCACCCCGATATTTACGGGGTGCGGCAAAAAAAAGTCATCAAGAAAAAATTCCATAAAATTTTGATTTCTTAACAAGAACAAATTTTATTAACAAAAAACAATAAAGAACAACTCTAGTTGTAAGATAACGACTGAATGTTGCTTGATTCACAGAATTCACAGATTTACCAGAGCTCCAAAAAAAAGTTTTGGTTTTTTCTGGTCCCTTAAATTTTACGTTTCATAGGTGCATGTAGTCAAAGTCGGTTGGCAAAAAGTTATGAGCAAAAAAAAACAATTTTGGTCCTAATTAAATAAGAGCAAATTCAAAGTATTTAAAGAGGGGAGCAATGGCCTGATTGTACGATAGATTTCACTTTGCTTGGGTTTCGGCCCGGCTCCATCTAGATGTATTTGGAGGACAACGACATTACAGTGCATAGTGTGGGCTGATACGGCTGGTCAGGCCCAATCAAGCCGCATCGGCTCCATGCCGCTTGCTTACGTTAAGCCAACCAGCTGAGATTTTGATGGCTAGATAGCTCTTATCCAAATCTCTTATCCTAATTAGTTCCAGGATCGTTTCCAACGGGGGAGGATTGATTTGGGGCCTTCACGTATCACGTATATTTTAATAATGGATTAGGGTTAGAATAGTCATCCGCATTCTATTGTCCAGTTAATTCCGTTTTGGTCATTTTGTTTTGTTGCATCGCCTCTAATACAATTGTGTAAATCTCCTCCAAAAGCTATCACTCTAATTTCGTGCGAATAAGACCGGGTGTTTAATCTAGGGTCTTCACGTATCACGCACATAAGAAATTAGATTAGGCAATAAAAATTCTCTGAACTTATGCGTCATCTTATAATCTTATAATCTTTGTAAAACGTGAAATTTGTTGTTGTTGTTGTTTTTTTTTGTACTATAGAAAACAGCAATCGGATGAATTCGTCACTTTTGTTTTCGAATTTAATGTTGTCAAGCGATTATAATTTAAAATATGCGAATGTTTATTAGTTTTTTTTGTAAAATACCCAAAATTTCGTTCGTTAAAGGAAAAAAAATTCATTGAAAATTTTTCGCATTAAAGTGCAAATTTTGACTACAATTTTTGTAAATGAACAAAATGATTAGATCATTTCCAACGGGGAAAGATTGACCTGAGGCCTTTACGTATCGCGTATTCCCTATTATTTACATACGCTAATTTTGCGTGCATAAGCCCGAGTATTTAGAGCCAAATTTAAATTAACGCCAACGAGTTCATTCCGTTATATGGAATCCGACTGAGTCCGAATTTTGTGCCCATTTTTATAAGACTGAAATAAAGGCGGGCACAAAATTTGGTCCCCCTTGGACACAATATAACAGAATGAACTCATTATCAATTTAAATTTCGCTAAAAATGCCCGAACTTATACACGAGAAAATAGGATAATACATAATGAACTATGTTAATTGTACATTTTTTATATTATATATTTATTCAATAATTTTTTTTAAATTTATTATTTATACATTTTTTTAAGTTTAGTATTTTTTATACCCTAATTACATATATATAAGGCCGAGTGTTTTGAACCAAATTTAAATTCGGCGCCATTCTGTTCCGTTGGGGTCCAAATTTTGTGCCCGTCTTCCCTTCAGTTTCATAAAAGTGAGCACAAAATTTGGACTCGCTTGGATCCAATACAAAAGAATAAACTGATTGGCGCAACTTTAAATTTGGCTCAAAATACTCGGCCTTATACACGCAAAATTAAGATAGGAGAAATAATACTTAAACTATTGAAAAAACAGTTTTGCGCCGTATTCTCCCACAGCCACGATTCTAAATGCACTGATCAATTTTTTATGTGCTTTGAAATTTTTTCCACCTTTGTCTCATTAACAAAAATATATTACGTGCACATATTACGTGACGTGCGTGTAAATACTAAAATTATTACATAATTTACGTAAAATATAATTTGGAGCCAATGTTTTATCCGATGAAATTTTCTCTTGTCTTCGTTGGAATTAAATTATTATATTTGTTAAAAGTGATGTGTAAAATCAAGTTGATCTATCAAAAACAGCTCTAAATTCTCTATCAAACCTTATATAACACATGTCTGAAAAGTTAATTATAAGTGTAAAAAAATCGGTTTTGAATGTTTTGTTCGCCACTGTATATGTATTATATTATATTTTCATTTTGGGCACCCGATTTGTTTTTGTTATAATTTTTTTACTTTTTAACCAAGTTGTAAAAATTTCTTTACATTCGATTCCCAAGACTTTACTCTTTACCACTTTGTTTGACACCAAACGTGTCCATATTGGCTCCGATTTAGAAATTTTATATTCATTTGAACGTTTTTTATCATTTTTTCAAAAATGGAGACAAAATCATTAAAATTTGTAACATAATGATAAAATTTGTAACATAATGATGGACGCATTTTAATCATTAATCTTATATTGAACTTTTAAAAAATGTCTCTACCTTATATAAAAATTAAAACTTTAGAACTTTATTTTTTTGTTGGTTAGTTAAAAAGTTTTTCTTTTATTAAAATAATTTTTTTGTATCTTCATTTTAAAATTTTTCGTTGATCACATTCCAATAGGTCAAGATCTTTTTGAAGCTACTTATATATTTCGCATTATGTTTTTATAATTTATGTTGTCAAATAATAAATAAAAAAACACCCTAATTTATCGTGTATAAGACGAGGCCGTTTTTAGACTTTTTTGAATTTCATTCTGTTATAATTATTCATTCTGTTACAAAATTTTGCATTTTTATTCTCAGTATCATAAAGAATATGTAAGTTAAAAATAAAGCCCCCACATCCAATTGTAACCGAATGAAGGCAAATACTAAATTCAAAATCTCGCCTTATACACGATAAATTTGGGTAATTTATTTTTTTAGATTTTGAAAATGTCTGGCTTATTGCAGTTCATCGTCATATTATTTATTATTATTAGCAAAGTGGTATCGATACCATTGGCGAATAAAGATGCTCATCGTCTTATTGAAGAATCGAGAAAAAATCGCTTGGACCTCAAAAACACAGTGTCAACCGCGAAAACTACAATAACTATTACTTCTTTAGAGACCACTACAATAACGAATGATTTAACGAATGAGCTAAAAGAAATTGTAAGTAGATCCAATTCTATATAAATAATTTTTCACTCATTTTGATAAGCATAAGTACAATTTATTATTATTTTGGCGGTCTCCAAGGACCGGAATCCACCCAAATTGATTAATTCATTTTTTAAGTATTTTTTTCCACTTTCTATTCTTCTATTCATTCTCTTCTCATTTCTTGTTCTTTTACTTTTTTATTCTTCGTTATGGGCAGTGATGAGTAAGTGGCTCGCGACCAAAAGAGCCAAATCCCAAAAAATCCGATTTTTGGCTGGTTTTCTCGCCATTGGGCCATTTTCTTGCAAAAATTTGACTCAATTTTGTCGAATTTGATTCAAAACTTGAGCCATTTGGTTCATTTTGGCTCGTAAACCGCGAGCCGCTATTGAGCTACTTATCCATTACTGATTATGGGCATTTCAACCAAGTATTTGTGGGTGCCTGTCCTTGACTATCGCCATTATTTTTTTTAATGAACCGATTTTTCAGAATGAAAATATCGAAAGTGAGAAGCGATTAAAACATCTTATGGAATTGGCTGCCGAAACAGAAGGAAAACATGATAATTCCGAATATCACAGCATGCTTACACTAATTCGTTCAATGATTTCGGAAAAACAACGACAAAACACAATCGAGGAATCGAATAGAAAAATTGAGAGCTTATACGTTCAGCGTACAAATATTCTTTCTAGGATTGCGCAAAATGTACGACAAACGAATGCAACTATATCGCCCATGCGAAATCGCTCCACTAAAAAAAAGAGCACAACGGAAAAGCAAAGGCAAGAACCAGCTGAAAAGCATCAAAAATCCTGGACAAAAAGCGGATTTGACAAAGAAATTGAAAAAAATAACGGTAAAAATGCTTTAGAAAAAAAGGAAATTCAATGAATACGTGATATGTGAAGACCTCGGGATCAATCCTCCACCATTGGAAATAATCTTGGAACTAATCATTTCGCGGGTTTTGGATGAGTCACCAAAATCTCGATTGGTTTTCTAGGCATAAGTATGCGGTATCGCTGATGCGGCTTGCTTGGGTCTAGTCAGCATCGCCGTATCACCCACCATATACAATGTGATACCTATTATCCTCTCCAAATATGATGACACCTATTCCGATTTTTAGCCGGGGCGGAACCAAACTTCGTTTCAAGCGAAGTGAAATCTATCGCTTCTCCTCAAAGAATAATTTTTCTTCATTTTTTCACCATTTTTTTGAGATTATAGACGACAATTCCACCAATCAATCGAATAACAATTCACAACTAATTTGCCAGATCTTTGTATTCGGTACAATTTTCGCGGTGGTTTGTACAATCTCGGCATGTACATGGTCTTTCTCGAAATCGGAAGAAAATGCCGCCCGACAACGACGTTTAGCAGCAAATAATAGCATTTCAAGTTAGTTTTTTTTAATATTCAAAACGAAATTTTTCTCATATATTTTTTAAAAATCCTATAGTTTTGCGCGGATAAACCCGGGTATTTTGAGGTAAATTTAAATTTGTGCCAATGAGTTCATTCTGTTATATCGGACCCAAATTTTGCGCTCACCTCTATGAGACTGAAATAAATGAAATAAAAGAGGGCAAAAAATTTGAAGAAAAAAAATATAACAGAATAACAGAATGAATACGTTAGTGCAAATTTAAATTTGACTCAAACAACTTGGGCTTTAAAGTAGGAGTTTCAATTTAATGTTTGATTAACAAAAAGTTGTATAATAATAATAAAAAGAAATTACACTAATTTTATTAAAAGAATCTAATAAAGATATTTATTGCACAAGTGGTATTTAATCTAATTAATCAATTAAACAACGAATTCTCTCACTTTGACGTTTTCAAAAACATTTTTTTTTAATCTGACATTACTATTTGTCTACGTGATTTTAGTCATAAACCATATGTTAATAGACACAACATAATATCATTCTTTCGTTTATCTGATTAAGAAATTAAGGTTCTTTTGTTGTCTTAAATGTAATAAATACATGTATTTTTGTATGTATTTTTTGTGTATGTAATGCGATTTATTTTTAACATCTAATAAAAAACAATTATAAATAAAATTGTTTGTTAAATGTGTATGTACAGTGTATTAACAAATGATGGAGCTACCGATAGTTTTTAGCATAAAATTGCGAGGATTGAGTCTATCTGTCTGAAATTTTACAACTTTAAGTTCCCGTGTGTGAGCTCGAGCGTTTGAGCCGAATTTAAATTGGCGCCAATAAGTTCATTCTGTTATATTGGATCCAGGCGGGTCCAAATTTTGTGCCCACTTTTGCGAAATTGCGACGAAGGCGAGCACAAAAGTTGGACCGGCATGATGAAATAAAATGAACTCATTGGCGCCAATTTAAATTCGGCTCAAACGCCCGAACTTATACACAGGAAATTAGAGTAGTATATGCATTTATTAGTGTCCAAATGAACTGTAAAATTTCTTGTAGGTTCATTTATTAAAAAATTCATTAGAAAATCCCCCGCAATTTTAGGTTAAAAATTATTGATAACTCTATCATTTGTTAGCGAATTGTATAACTCATATACATATGATTGTGATTATAACTAATTAGTGTTTTATTCACTTTTTTTACATTCATGTGTCTGCCTACCATTCATTAATTTTTGACTCGTTGTTCTATCGATACGTATTTAACAAAATATTTGCACTTTAAAAATTATAAACATAACTAAATTTCTAGAACTTTTCATAATTTTTGCAATTGGAAAGAAAGGAGAAGCAAAAAAAAAAAAGTGGGAATGATCGATACTAATGTGTAAGTTAAAAAAAAGAGGATGGAAATAATAATTTTTTTTTAAAAATACGTCTTTCCCAAAAAGACGAGTTTCCCCGATTTATTTCCTTTTTCAACGATTCGTTCGTCAACCGAGCGAAATTGACAAATAAAAATAATAATAAAAATGGCCGATAAGCTTTTTTTACACGGAATTCCCACCGAAATTTGGCGTGGTAGATAAAGTATATAAATTTTATAAAACGTCATATCTTATTTTTTGTCTTTCCTAAAATGAACAAATGTACACAATTTGCTGATCCAATTAGAAAGTATGGAGAAAACTTTATAAATAAATTATGAAGTTTTTTAAAAGCATAATTTTTAGGACTAACACGACTTCCGGAACCATTCGATAGTACAAAGCCATTTTGCATCAAAATCGACGAAAAAGGACTTTGCTATGCGAGTCCGCTGGCCAATGGAGAAATTCCGCCATTGCCTTCATACAATGATGCATTACAAATGTCACGAAGCATCGAAACGCTTTTCAATAGTAATGCTAAGAATGTAGCCAACCAAGAGAAATATGATAATGGAAAGGAATTCGACAAAAACGAAAACAATGTTGAATATGAAGCAAGAAAAGTGACCTCTTTAAGCGAACTGACCAGCATAGTTCTAACCAGCGAAATTCGTTAATTAATCACACGCCTTTTTCTCGTATCGAAATTTGTGCAATTTTACCAATGGTAAATAATCAGTGCATTGCGATGACTTCCACTTGACTGTGCGAGTTGTTTAGTCTCGCATGGCTTCGGATACTTATTTTTTTGCCGGTCACTTTATAAATGACTTGATTTTTTGGATCCAGTATTGTGACTTGCTCCTATAAATGGCTCAGGCTCTATAAATCTATAAATGGTTCCGAGTTATTTGGAGGCATATGGCTCCGCCGTAGAGCCAACTGGTCATCTAGCGGGGCCGGAATCGTCAGAAGCCATTTCTTAATGGATCGCAATTTATGAAATCATACGGCTTGTTGTGGCTCTGACTTTTTTTGAAAAAAGTTGCTGGCGACTTGCAGCTCCGAAGCCAAGTCACAATATTGTCTGCATCATTAAAAAACTTCTCTTTAAACGATTCATTCTTGTGTTTGTCATCTATGAGGCCGCTTGACTCATTTATAATTTTTCCGAGTTATTTGATTCGCAGGCGGTAAACGACTCTTTGAATGACTCGGAGTCGTTTAAGCCAAGACTCGCTAGATGACTCTAAATCATGCGGGGTCATTTAGGAAGTCATCGTAATACATAAATGATCATAAAATTGTCCTAATTTTTAAAATAGCTAACAAGAAATTAAGTTTCGAAAAAAGTGTTATGCCTATAAAAACATCGTCGAAATTGCAAAAATGTCAGTCTAACCTATTTATAAATAGATAAGCCTTTTATTGAATGTATGTATTTTGAAAAATGTGTATTTTTTCTGTATATGTAAACATTTTCATTACGAATGTACAAAATTTGGACACACAGGCATTTGTGCGGATTTTTTTACTTTGACTAACTTTTTAAAGTTCACAATGCTACTTTTAAGAGCTCTCCAATTCAGAATTTAATTCTCTATAAAATACTTTTTAACATATCCAACCGGTTGGATACGCATTCAAATTTGCGCGCAAATTGATAGACCCCTTCATTCTATTCTTTTTAGGTGAATAAAGACAAGCGATTAATCGAGATAAATCGCCCGAATATTTAGACTATAGTTTAAGAAATTCATCTACATAAAGAACAGAATGACGGCGCAATGCCAATTTGCGCGCAATTTCAAATTCAAAACATGCATTCTCCGCAATGTGTTAAAGTGAATATATAATAGGAATAAAATTGAAAATGTTGATTCTTACAGCTTGTTTTTATGCTTTATCTATTTATTACTTGCTTTTTATTTTTGTTTGCTCAAATATATTATGCTGCGGGTATATTTTCAATATTTTCACTTGTTTTTTTTGTATCGAATTTTATTAATGAGAAAATTATTTTTACATATTGCAATGAATAGTGATTTGCCAAATTCTAGATTTCAAACCGGACCCGGACCTGAGTTCAGAAACCGGATACATAAGTATAAATTAGAAAAAATGTTACAAACAAAAAAGTAAAGTTACCCTAAATTTCCGTGTATAATCCGCGGCCGTTCGACCAATTTTTGAATTTTAACTTGACCTTCATTCTGTTATAAGCGAAGTTGAGCCCATAATTTTTAACTTGCAGTTTGGGCCTGCTTCAATTAAGGTGCTCATTAAATTTTATACTTCACAAATACAAAACAACAGAATGAAGGCCAAGTCAAAATTGAACGGCCACACGGGAACTTAGAGTATTTTTTATTTTTTGAGTGACTTTACACTTTTGACTATAATTTTTCTTCAAAGATACTTGGAAATTTAATCTAAAAAGTAGTCAAAAAAATGCCTGGTTATCCGGTTTTTAGGATTCGGATGCGGCACATCACATAATAATGAAGTGTTGTAGTTTTTATTAAATTCTGTGGATTTATTCAATTTTTTATAACGCAATTAATAAAATTTTATTAAATTAAATTTTTATTTTCTCCCATTATCAAATTTACATAAAAATGTAAATAAAAAAACTACAAATTACTTGGGTGGAGAAAAAAATTACCTACATTATTGTTTCGTTTCTTTTTATTTTAAAATTTTAAAATATTTATTTAGTAGTAGAAAAAATAAATTTTTTGCATTTTTATTTTCAAAATTGCATCTTCAAATATTTGTAGCCAGCCAAAGTATATACAGTGGCGGACAAAATGTAGGCACCAAAATTTTTATTTATTGTTTTATACAGTTTGTAGAGAATTTCGAGCGCTATTAGATAGATATTAGATAGGTTTATTTCAGGGTTGCCAGATGAAAATAAAATAAAAAAGAACGCTGGGCACGAAAAAAATATTTTATTGATAATTTCCAACAACAAAAAAGATTTTTCTAAAAATATCTGAATTGGTCTATTTCGTTAACTTTTCGGGTCAGATTCTTTATTCTCTCAACAATTAATACTTCTCGGAACTTCTGATCCTGTTGTCTAAAAGAGCCATTCTTCATGGAAAAAAAGAACAAAAAAAGAACAAAAAAGAACAAAAAAAGAACAAAAAGAACAAAAAAAGAACAAAAAATGGAAAAAAGAACAAAAAATAAAAAAGAACAAACCCCTTCAAAAAAAAACAAATCTTTTTAAAAAGGACATCTGGCAACCCTGGCTTATTTTCAAATAACTCTTTTACTTGTTTTCAAATAACTCTTTTAAAAATTTTAATAATTTTATTCAAAAAAAAATATTCAAAAATTTCATCGGACCGCAAAGATAAATTTTCACAAAAATTTTTTGTTTTTTTCCGATTTTCGAGTCCAACATGGATTTATTTGAAAAACAATATTAACATCTTAAAGAGCAGAAAATTCTATATTACATATATGAAAATTAGAAAAATTGGTGGCAGCTGAAAAATGAATGAGCGAATTTTAAAAAATTGAAAAAATTGAATTTTTAATGGAGAAAACAGCTTTTTATCAATATATCTGAAAACTAAGTAATATGTAAGTGTAGAAATCTGCATTAGAAAAAAAAATAAAATTTTGGTGCCTATGTTTTGTCCGCCAATGTATGTATTTTGCAAAAATTGGATATCTATGTGTTAGTCGGTTCCAAAAAAAAACAGGAAATTTGCAAATTTTAAACACGTTTTTTCTTGTACGGATTTGCCTGCTCGATTTTTTAAATTAAATTTTTCATTACCATTTGGTAATTTTAATTAACAGTAATCTTTACAACCAGTTTTGTGCCCGCCTTCGTTTCAGGTTCACAAAAGTGGGCACAAAATTCGAGTTTACTCTGGCAAATCACGACAGACGAGCAGAGCACCATAATAATTCGCCATTTTTAGAGAAAAAAACATAATGGGTTTGTCTGATGGTCTGCCAAAAATGCCGAAGCCAAGTCACAACTTCCAGCGCTGGTTATGAATCATTTTTCTATTATTTTTGTAAAATTGAAACGAAGGCGAACACAGAATTTGGACTCACTTGGATCCAATACAACAGAATGAACTCATTGGCGCCAATTTAAATTTGGCTAAAAATACCCGGGCTTATACACGCGAAATTAGGAAAGTGCTTTTTTGGAGATGACTATATACATATATATATTTAATCAGTTTGATTGTAAATATTTTATTTTTAATAAAATAACGTTTAGGTTTATTTTTAATGTGAGTATTATTATATTATTTGTGATCGATTTAATAATGACGTAAATGGTAAAAATTGAATTTTGCAAATAAAAAAAAAATTTTAATTACATATATACGAAAAACAAATTGACGAAAGATTAGAAACTCAAAAAATGTTATGTTAAATAATCTAGAAATGAAAAATATCAGAAAAATATTGAAATAAAAAATAGAGAAACTTGCTTTTTTTATTTTTTGATATAAGCGAAAAATGGAAACAAAAAATAGACACGATTCGGAAATGAAGAGATGAATTTAGCCTCGAATTAGAAAATCCGCAAATGAGTGTACTTTATTTTTGCAGAGTTAGCAAAAAAGTGTATGTTTAATATCAGAAAAAAATAATGTTTAAAAAATTGTTGATCCACACTGGTCATGCAAAAACAAGTGTTTATACATTTCCAATGTGTTTTGCATGCATAAAAATGAAAATCATCTGTGTATATGTGTGTGTTTTTATGTCTAAATGTTAATATATAAAGTAATTAGGAATGTATAAACACATTTGTGGATGTAATAAGCACCCAGAAATAGGGTCCAAATTGTTTATTTTACTATATATGTTTATATTTACAGAATTCTAAATTTTTGTTATTCTCCTAATTTCGTGTATATAATGCCGGGTGTGTGTTTTGAGAGAAATTTAAATTGGCGCCAATGAGTTCATTCTGTTAGGTGCCCGCCTTCGTTTCAGGTTCATAAAAGTGGGCACAAAATTTGGACTCTCTTGGATCAGATACTACAGAACGAATTCATTGGGGCCAATTTAAATTTGGCCTTATATGTGCGAAATAAGGATATATTTTTTATTATTTTTAGTTGTCTAGATATTAGTCATAATCCGAATATTTTACAAAAAAACTATACATTTTTTCATAATGATTGTTTTAAAATTAAGGTGATGCCAAAATTTTGGCCCGGGTCAGCCCATTATAAATACTCTAAAAGTTCGGGGAAATAATAAGTTGCCGTTTGACGGATTTTTGAATATTGACTTGGGTTTCATCCGATTATTTTGTGTCGGTTAAGCATGAAATTTAATAAACACCTTCATTAAAGCAGGCACAAGTTGCAGATTAAAAATTATGAACTATATTTCATTTATATTCATTTATAACAGAATATTTCATTTATAACAGAATGGAGGCCAATTCGAAATTCAAAAATTCTTCGAAAGGCCGCGACCAACTTATACATGGGAACTTAGGGTATTTATTTTTGCTACAATAAGATTAAAGTTATATTTTCAATTGATAAATGCTTTTTTTTAAATTGACCTTTTTTAATGTAATGCACTTTGTAAAATGAATGCTCATTTTGTTTAATGTGAAAATGAAAATTGGAATTGGCAGATAGCGCATTATCAATCCATGAAAAAAAATGAAAGTTCACAAGAAATAAAAGTTTAAAGTAGAAAATACTCGAAAAACTAAAATTAAATATGTGGCGGACAAAATGTAGGCACCAAAATTTTTTTTCTAACGCAGAATTCTTACATTTATTGTCTAGTTTTCAGATCTTTGTTTTATACAGTTTGTAGTTTGTAGAGAATTTCGAGCTCGATTAGATAGATATTTGATAGGCTAACTTATTTTCAATACTTTATTTTGTTCAAATTTTGTTCAAATTTTAATAATTTTGTTCAAACGAAAATATGCGAAAATTTCATCGGACAAAACATTGGCACCGCAAAGGTAAATTTTCACAGAAATTTTTAGTTTTTTTACGATTTTTGAGCCCAACATGGATTTATTTGAAAAACAATATTAGCATCTTAAAGAGCAGAAAATTCTGAAAATTAGAAAAATTGGTAGACTGACAGCTAAAAAATGTATGAACAATTTTCTCGAATAAAAAATAACTAAAATACTTTTAGGTATACTGGAATATAATTTTTTTAGTTTAATACTAAGAAAAGTGAAAAATTTATTACCTTTCGCAGAAAAATAAAATATACTCAAAATAACTAACAAAATATTTAATAAAAATTCGCAAAAATTGCTTTTATGCTGAGAAAATTATGTTTTTCTAAATTCATTTTATCGTTATTATTCTATTTTTTTTATAAAATATTTTTTAAAAAGTTATTTTAAGTACTCAAAGAAAAATTAAGCTATACTAAATAAATTAAGATAGGATAATCATATTTTAATAACATTTTCGCCAGTATATTAGGATGCCTTTTAATGACTTCGAATGATTTTGATTCATCTAGCGAGTCTCGGCTTAAACGGCATTCAGTGAGTCCTTTACAGCCTACGAGTCAAATGATTCGGAAAAATTATAAATAAGCGGCCTGATACGCGAATCATTTTTATAACTAAAATGATGGAGAATGAGTCTTTTAATGATGAGCTGTGACTTGGCTCCGGGTTGACTCCGGAATCGCGAGTCGCCAGCGATTTTTTTTAGTTCTGGGGGCCATTTATAGAGTCGGAGCCATTTATAGAGCAAGGTCACAACACTGCGAATAATTTATAAAGTGACCGGCAAATGAGAGCCATTTAACTAAACGACTTCCACAGTCAAGTCGGAGTCATTATAATACACTGACATTCAATTTTCTTAACACATTGACGAGCCCATGCATGTGTTTGCATTCAAAATCGCACAATTCAATTAGCGAACGCCTTCATTCTGTTCATTATTTAGATAAGACCCTGAGATCACATTCACTTTTTGGTCACCCTATATAAAGATACGTTTACAACAATTTAATTTTTATATTTTTATGTTGTATATATTTTACTAATTTTAAGTTCCATTTGTTCGAAATTATTTAAAAATATCTTGTAAAATTTAATTTTTTAAATTAAAGAGATTAAAAGCTAATTTTTTCAATTATACATTATGCTTACTCTTATTTTTTATGAAAAAATTTAAAATATTATATAAATAAAACTTTTTTTTAAAAATGAAACTTTTTTCTAATTAAAAAATTTTTTCTAATTTTGTTTTAATTTAAATTACCCTAATTTCGTGTGTATAAGGCCGGGTGTTTTGAGCCAAATTTAAATTCTGCGCCAATGAGTTCATTCTGTTGTATCGGAATCTGTTAGGGTCCAAATTTTGTGCCCGTCTCTGTCTAGGTTTCATAAAAGTGGGCACAAAATTTGGACTCGCTTGGATCCAATACAACAGAATGAACTCATTGGCGCCAATATAAATTTGGTTTAAAACACCCGGCCTTACACACGCGAAATTAGGGTAATTTAAAAATTTTTATTATAAATAGTGCTTATTAAAAAATAAATTTTAACGTAATTCAATAATTTATTGGGGAAAGCAGTGGCCTAGTGGCGTAATAGGTTTCATTTTTTATTTCTTTTTTTTTTAAATTTAATAAAATACTTGAGCCTATGGCATAAAAATTTTTTCGATTTGAATTTGCGTTTAAACGAAGTTACTTTGTTAGCTTAAGGCTAAGACCAAAGCTTTAGTCCTAGCCTTAAACTAACAGAGGACCCACATTGAAAAATAAATTATAGCATTATCGTTGCCATAAAATTTGGACCATATGTAACAATTTGCATGCTATTAAAGGCTTTTAATTTGATTGCAAATTCTATTCAGAGTCCTAGAGGGGTTCAATGAAAAATCCGCCCGATGAAATCGATGGAGCATCTCCGAAAACCCGCATAGCAAAATTTTCAGCTCGTACAGATCACTGAAACGCTAAAATTCATCAAATACTTTTTACACCGAGCTAACGTGAAGGGCCAATGTAACCCAATAGATAAGTCAACTTACAAGTTAGCACAATTTTAGCCAAAAATCTGATTCCGAACTTAGATCTTTTTAGGCATCAAAAAGTGCCGATTTTTGTTATGCATATATTGTATTTTGTTTAAGAAAATTATTTCTATTTTATTTGACTACAAAAATTATTTTATTATTTTTTTTTGTCTCGCCTCAATATTTTTTATATGGAAAATATATTTTTTTAGTTTCACACGTTATAAATTGAGGTCGAAAAATTTCTTTTTTCGTGCTTTTAAGAAAAAAAACATTACATATTTATTAAGGAAGAAATTTATTAAGCAATTTAAATTTGGCTCAAAAACACCCGGCCTTATATACGCGAAATTAGGGTATTTATATTTACAATGGAAATTAGTAATTTCTGTTGATTTATTTTATCTACCCTAAGTTTGGGATGATAAGCCGCGGCTTATAGAACCAACTTGTTTTGAGGCAAATTCATTTTTCAATTTTTTTTCGAAAATTTTGCAGTTTTTTGTAATTTTCTCATGTTTTTTTATATTTTCATGGACATGTTTTATTTTAATCACCCGTTTTTGTGGTTCATTCATATTATTTTACACATTTCACATTTCAAAAGCAAAAATAATTTTTAAAGAAAGTGAAATATATTTGAATTTTTTACACTTCGCCAAGCTGCGGATTATGCATCGGGAAGGGGAGGGGGGCTTATCATCCCGAACACAGAGTAAAAAAAGGTAATAAAACAAAATTTTATCCCATTGTAAATGACTTTTTAACCCAATTTTCAAAAAATTTCGAAATTTTTTGAAAAAAATTTTTTTTTCTTTCAAAAATACTTTTCCAAATTTATTTTTACTTGAAAAACACGAAGTTGTTGGTTATTTTGACCGAATAGACCCGCAAATATATATATTTTTTTCAATATAATATTTTTCCACATTTTATTTGAACGAAACAACGAAACACAATACAATTTTTAATTTTTAAAACAATTATTTGTTTGTTAGCATATATAAATATGATTGTGTTTAGATAATTATACCTTTTATATTTATTATACCTTTTATATTTTAATTAAAACATCAATTTGTTAGGTAAAATACGGCCTTAAACAAAATATAAATAAATAGGTAATAATTACGTAATTTTTGTTTAAAAATTTACAGGCTTTTTATGCAAATACGCAATACGACCACTGTGAAATGAGCGTTGCTGCGTGTCATATACGCTACTATATTATGAGTGAAATTACGTTAGCAACAAATCGCAAAAGTCTCTTCGATATTTTTCAATTATTATTGTTTTGAACCAGAAAAAAACGAGCTGATTAAACGTCAGACCCATTAGACACCCATTAAAGGTTTAATACAAGGAGAGCGCATGCTGGTTATCATCACTGTAGTTATTTTACTCACTTACACCATCGTGCTAATTATGTTCTTCATGGGCTGGTGCGCTCTTTTACCAAAACTAATGCATCCACTGCCGGATGTTGTGCCGTTTAGCGTTGTAAAAAGTCCGAGACGTAATTCCGTTTTCATCAGCTTTGAAAGTATTACATCCACTTCCTTGTATGTAAATTTGTATTTAAAATAAAAAAAGTTTCCATGTATAAGCAAAGGCCGTTCGACGAATTTTTGAATTTTAACTTAACCTTCATTCTGTTACTTTGTGCCTGTTAAGCATAAAATTTAATGAGCACCTTTATTGAAGCAAGCTTAACCTGCAGATGAAAAATTATGAGCTTAATTTCGTTTATAACAGAATGAAGGCCAAATTAAAATTTAAAAACTCGTCGAACGGCCACGGGAACTTATGGTATGATAAAGCGACATTTGAGGGGATTTTTTTAACTTTGACTAACTTTTTAAGGATCAAAAAGTTCATTTTAAGAAAATGAATTTTACCACTTTGATTCAGAATTTAATTCTTTATTCATTACTTTTTAAATCATATTTTTAACTAAATTAGAAAAAAAGTTACAGCCAAAAAAGTAAAGTCAATTTTTATTTTTTGAAAATTTTTTAACTTATCAATTTGGATTGTAAATTTTTTTCCAAATTAGTTAGAAATTTGATTCAAAAAGTAATGGATAAGAGAATTAAATTCTGAATTGAAGCGTTAAAATTAATTTTCTGAGAAATATGCATGTTTATGCTCTTCAAAAGCTAACCAAAGTTGAAAATGTCGTTCCACATTTTTAATTTAATGCTTTTATGGCATGAAAAAATTCTTTAAAATTGTTTAGGCAATCTCTGGATTATCTACATCAAAAACTTTCATTCAGTTCGGTTTCAACTACTCCTTCCAAACATCAAAAGAAGTGCATCTCATCATTGAGTATGGTAGACGAGATCTCACAAAGATCTACTAGTAAGCACAGCGTCGGTGGTCATACAACAGAAAAAACATCTCGTTCAGCGTCAACTGAGGATTCGGGCATAAGCGGTCATTCTCCGATATCGGGTGGATCTGTTAGTACGATATTAAACACCAAACAACCTCCATCATACAATAACAAATCTAGTAATAAAGAAAGTACTGTTTTTTTCGAAACAATACCTTCACATGGATTGAGTGCGCCTGCAATAGGGATAACGAAGAGTATATCAACACAAAGTGATTATCTTCATCCTAAATATTCTCTTCCACCCATTAAAGTCGACATAACCAATCAATTGGTAAGTGAATTAACACATTGTGGACAATGCATGTTTTAAATTTAAAATTGCGCGCAAATTGGCATTGTGTCGTCATTTTGTTCTTTATAGATGTATGTAGATGAATTTCTTAAAGGACGCAAAGAAATTTTGCTCACCCTTTGCAAAGAAATTTTGCTCACCCTTTGGCTCATGTTTTGAATTGGCGCCAATGAGTTCATTTTGTTCGTATCGGATCTAAGCGAGTCCAAATTTTATGCCCACATTTATTAAACTGACGAGGCAAGCACAAAATTTGGACTCGCTTGAATCCATTACAACAGAATGAACTCATTGGCGCTAATTCAAAACATGAGCCAAGAGGTGAGCAAAATTTCTTTGCATTTGGACTCGTCCTTTAAACTACAATCCAAATATTTAGGTGATTTATCTCAATTAATCTGATGATGTCATCAGATTAAAAGAACCCACTGAACTTCAGCAGTAGGCCCTCAGAAACCAACATATTTTTTAAAAAAATACGAAAATTTTCTGAAAAAAAATAAATTCTCGGCGGAACGCCAAGTAATTTGGCACAAATTCAAACGATTTTCGAAAAATACATAAATTTTAATTTCTAAGTTTTTGTGCAGTGTTGAGCACCGTGATGACGGTTCAACTTTATTCACCTAATAAGAGCGGAATGAAGGGATCTGACAATTTGCGCGCCAATTTGAATTTACAATCCAAAATGGGTCGTATTGTCTTCAATGTGTTAAAAAAAATTTAAAATTAAAATTTACTTTATAAAAAATTATGTTTTAGTTAGCCGGTCAACATCTACTCAGGACACCAGTTCGACTAAAATGTCGTCCAACGAAAATGCGAAGTCGATCATTTGATGAGCGAAATGATGCATTGTCCGAAACAAAAAATTGTAGTACCAAATCTAACAGCACGCAACAGCATGAATCGTCATTATCTGTTACTTCACCTTCGCAATGGCATGAACAAATTCCTTTAGCTAGTAGCTTCCACAAGCTAACCACTGCCAACAATGGTATGCTTAGATTTCATAAACAACATCAAAGTCGGCGTTATTATTCTGGGGTCAAGGAAGAAAAAAATCAAAAACATTTTCTTACACCAAACTTACAAATAGTCCGCGATGGAGATAATATTGTATAGTACCTTTTTTTAGCAAACTTACTTTTTACTTCTCTTGATACATCAATCCTCCCCCGTTAGAAATGATTTTGGAACTAATCATTTTGCGGATTTGAATGAGGGCCATCTAGCCACCGAAATCTCGATTGGTTTTCTAGGCATAAGTATGCGGTATCTGCTGATGCGGCTTGCTTGGGGCCTGGTCAGCGCCGCAATATCACTTACACTGTGCAATGTGGTACCTATTATCCTCTCCAAATATGGTGACACCTGGACGGGAACCGAACTTCGTCCCAACCAAAGTGAAATCCACTTTACAACCACTAGGCCACTGCTCCTTTCTTTACTTATAAATTTTAATTTGTAATATGCATTATATACAATTGTATATTTTTTTAAAATCATCTTTAACTGTATATCATTTATATTATATGTACATATGTTTTTCTCGAGTCGATGGCAGTTTATACCGACTGCAGTTCATACCATCTCAATTTATACCGACTGCAGTTCATACCATCTCAATTCAATTCATACTAACTCCAGTTCATATCAATTCAATTCATACTATAGCTGGAAATTTACATTAAATAATGACATACACATGCTTATTGGTTTCATTTACTTTTTTTTCTAAAGAGTGATTGTGGCCGATGACAGTGCGTTAGGTCTTTAAAAGACCGACTAATCAGTTTTAGGTGGTATGAACTGAAACTGGCATGAATCCCATGGTATGAATTGCAGCTGTTAACCTCGTTTTTCTATTTTATTATAGTTATTGGCTTATGTATTATGGGTATATAATGCAATTATCCATTATTTTTTACGACTTTGCAGCCGTTAATAGTACAAAATACAATGCCTTAGCTTATTTATCATTTCAATGAGTTTTTTTTTTGCCGGAAAGATATATTTTAAAGGCACGAAAAAACCATATAAATTTCCGAATTTTTTGTTAGCCTTTTCCATAAAAGATGCATTAATTATTCGGTTTGAAAAACTGCTATTAAGGGCCATAAAATTAAAAATTATTTCAAATTTTAAAATTTCCAATATCACAAGTCCGTTGTTGTCTTTCATGCATTTTAAATTAATAATAAAAAAATTTTATTTTCATTAAAAAATAGCTCGATTACAAAAAGTTCTCACAACGAAGAATAAACGCGCACAAGACTCTGAAGTATATTAGACTGAATTCGCGGACCGATCAGCATAAAAAACGACAGTTCATTTACTTCAAAAACTAAATTCTGAATCTAATAGCCTAAAATTAATTTTTAAAAAATATTTTTATGCTTCTCAAAAAGTTAGCCAAAATTGAAAAATGCGCAAATGTCGGTGTGCCAGCTCAATTTCGTTTATAATAGAATGAAGACCAAGTCAAAATTCAAAAATCCTTCGCCGCTTCTTAGGTATTATATGAACTTAGGGTACATATAATATTTTTTTGCGTACTTTTAATACATGTTTAAAAAAATTTAAACATAAACAAAAAAATTTTTTTATGAAAACACAAATTAAAAAATATTTTTTATTTCAATTTAAAAATTATACATATTTACAAGAAACGTTACAAAATTACATATGAATATTATAATAAATCCTGGGCTCATATATATGAAAAATTGCAGCTTTATTAAAAAAATAATCATAAAAATATGAAATGGTCATTTCTAAAAATATATGCATAATTTAATCAAATGATTACAAAATATGTATATTTAATACCCTGACCGGTCTTATACATGGGTGCGGCCTTATCTATAGGGTGTCGCGGCCTTATAACGGGTAAATTTTGCGTTGTGTTTTTTTTTAATTTTTCAAATTTTATTTATTTTTTCCTTTGTTTATAAACGATGACTGAGTATGAAAAAAGATATTTTAAGGGCATTTTTAAAGCATTTTCTATTTTATACAAAATTTATTCAACAAAATTTTTTTTATCAATCTCAGTAAGAATAATCTTTTTTTGCATAATAAATGTTTTTGAATTCAATTTTGCGCGCAAATTGGCGTTCACCTTCATTCTGTTCTTTAATTGGGTAAAGCTTTGGTCACACCTTTAAAATATGTGTCTAGTAGGTTTCTTATATGGCAATTCCTTTTTGAGTTAATAAATCCATAAAGAACAGAAAATGAACACGTTTGCCAATAATTGCGCAAATTTGAATTTTTGCACATAAAAAATGTACATGTCGTCATTTATGGGGTTAATAGCGATAATAGGTTGGAGATCCGCCGGTTATTTGGCGACCGTTCGGCCAATATCGTCCGGAAATATAGCCAAGCGTGACTCCAATAAGAAAATACGGAAGCGCGCTAATCGCGCGCCACACGCACTGCGGCACTATCGGACGCGTCGAGGTCATACGCGACAATTGTTTCAACTTTTCATTTGTTAACGGCGGATATCGGCCACTATAAAACAAATTTAAATTCCATTATAATATATCATACATTTTATTTATGCAAACGAATGCTTAAAACTCAAGCTCGAGTTTGCTTGAGCTCAGTCATTTATTTTCATAGCGAAAAAAACGAGAATAAAGCTCAAAAAAAAGATCATCAAAAATTTTCATAAATTGGAAAATTTCTATTGATTATTTTTGTAATCTCTTCTTTATATTAGGTAGAATCAATGTTGTGACTTGGCTGGATAAGCGGCTTCATAAAATGACTCCGGAGTCATTTGGAGCCAAATGGCTCCCTGCGAAGCGAAAAGCTCTGAGTCATATGCCGGAGTCGGAGCTATCTGGAGCCAATCTATGGAGTATCTGGCTTTTTCGAGGCTCGGGCTTTTTTTTTTTTTTTTTTGAAAAAAGCAAACGGAGCCGCTGGCGACTCGCGGCTCCGGAGTCGACCCGGAACTAGGTCATAACACTGGGTACAATTTATAGCAATTTTAGATTTTCGATACATTGCCTTTTTTTGAATGAATATTCTATGTAAGTTTGACAAAGCCGACAAATTATTGGGAAAAAATTTAATGACCCTAAGTTCGGTTAAAAATAAGACGAGACCGTTCGAAGAATTTTTGAATTTTGATTCTGTTATTCTGTGTCTGTAAAGCATAAAATTTGTGGAGCACCATCATTAAAACATTAAACAGGCTCAAGCTGTAGTTTAAAAATATTGGACTAAACTTCGTTTATAACCGAATGAAGACCAAGGTTGAAGAATTCAAAAATTCTTCAAAAGGCCGCTTCTTATTTATTCGAACTTAGGGTAAATTTCAACGAGTTTTCAAACAAATATAACCGATTTGCGATTGTGTATGAATTATTTTTAAAGCACACAAATGTAACTTACGCCGCAAGTCCATCGCCGAAAAAGCCTCGCTTCAATACGGGCTTTTCATGTGTAAACTCGTCGAAACCCGCCTTACCGTGATATTTGCCCATTCCGCTCTTACCGAATCCACCAAAATGAAAGCCTGGCGCTAAAATAAGAAAAAGTTGTTAACGAAATAATAGAAAAATGATTCATAACCAGCGCTGGAAGCGGTGTTGTGACTTGGCTTGGTTCGTTGCCAGCAGTGCTGGGACTTGGCTCCAAGTTGACTCCGACATTTTTTGGCAGACAAGCGGACAAACCCATTATATTTTTTTTCTTAAAAATGGCAAAATATTATGGTTACTCTGCTCGTCTGTCATGGGTTTGCCGGAGCCAACCTGGAAGTCAACTCATTAAACGATTCCGACTCATTAAATGTCGTTGAGCCATTGAAATATTTAGAAGTGTTTCAAAATGAATCCCAAATTTAAAAGAAAGAGTCGATTAACCATTTTAGATTTTAAATGAGTCGAAGTCAAGTGAAATTAAGTCTTAGCATTGTTCATAACCAGTGTTGTAACTTGGCTCTATAAAAGGTTTCCGATACATTGCCTTTTTTCTGGTTCTATAATTGGCTCCGAGTCATTCGGAGGCATATGGCTCCGTTGTGGAGCCAAGTGATCGGAGTCATCTGCCGGAGCTATCTGGGGCCATTTATGTCTTAATGGCTTGCAGTGTTGTGACCTAGCTCCGGGTTGACTCCGGAGCCAGCTTCGTTAGCTCTTAAAAAAAAGCCGGAGCCACAAAAAAACTAGATGACTCAACAAATTGGCTCCAAATGGCTTCAGATGACTCCATAAATTGACTGCAAATGGCCCCGGCAGATGACTCGGAGCTCTTTTCGCTTCGCAGCGAGCCATCTGACTCCAAATGACTCCCGAGCCATAAAAATGACAGCCGGAGCCACTTATCGAGCCAAGTCACGACACTAATGGCTTGCAATTGACCTTACTTATACATATAAATGGATCCAGCTCTATAAATGGCTCCGAGTCATTTGAAGCGGCATAGCTCCGCTGCGGAGCCAACTAGTCGGAGTCATCTGTCGGAGCCGGAGCCATTTATGCCCTCAATCGCTGGAAATTTATGGAGTCATCAGGCTTTTTGTGGCTCCGATTTTATTTTGAAAGAGCTAGAAGAGTCGCTGGCGACTTAGCCAATCCTCCGAAGCCAAGTCACAACATTGTTCACAATCCAATATTTTCCCAAATTTACAAATTTCCATTTCTTTTTCAATTCAAAAACCACGCACTGGCTGCATGGATCATGACGTCGTTAACGCATACGCCTCCGCTGCGCGTACGCGCAACAAACGCGTCAACGGCTTGCTCTTCACGCGTGAACAAATAAGCGGCCAACGGGCAGGCACCCGCGTTCACGTGCTCAATCGCATCGTCAAGATTTTGCACGGTAATAATTGGGAAAATCGGTCCGAAAATCTAAAAATAACAAAGAAATATAAACAAGAAAAAAGAGAGAAAATAAATACCCTGATTTCGCATGTATAAGCCGCGGGTATTTTGAGCCAAATTTAAATTGGTGCCAATGAGTTCATTGCTGTTCGTATTAGACCTAATCTGTTGTATTGGACCCAATTTAAATTGGCGCCAATGAGTTCATTGCTGTTCGTATCGATCCATTGGGCTCCAAATTTTGTACCCGCCTTCGTTTCAGTTTCCTCATAAAAGTGGGCAAAAAATTTGGACTCGCTTGAATCCAATACAACGAAATGAACCAATTGGCGCAAATTAAATTTACCCGGCCACGCGAAATTAGGGTAATTAAAATTTGTATAAGTTTTTTTTTATTCAGCGAATTAATTTAGCGACAAAATATAAATAGCCAATATTTTATGGCTTCAAACCTCCTCCTTCATGGACTCATCGTCGGGTGTGGCGTCGAGGTAGACCGGCGGCATAAATAAGTCTTCGACGTCAATTCTACCGCCCTGAAAGAGAACGCTAGCGTTGCTTTTATCAAGCATCGATGATAGACGCCTTAAAAAAAGTGGATTAAATTATTGAGAAAGATACAAATTTTGTAAAGTTAAAAAATTTATAAGTTTATTTTTTATACGTTAAAACACGTGTTGGAAGCAGTGTTGTGACTTGGCTCCGGGTTGACTCCGGAGCCGCGAGTCACCAGCAGCTCCGTTAGCTCTTTTCAAAAAAAAAAGCCGGAGCCATGAAGAAGCCAGATGACTCAATAAATTGCTAGCCATTAAGACAAAAATGACTCCAGATGGCTCCGGCTCCAGATGACTCCGGCTCCGATAGATGACTCCATAAATTGGTTCCAGATGGCTCCAAATAGCTCCAGGTAACTCCAGATGACTCCAAATGGCTCCAGATGACTCCAAATGGCTCCAGATGGCTTCAGATGGCTCTGAATATCTCTATATGGCTCCAGGCGGCCCCAAATGGCTCCGACTCCGAAGTTTTTTGCTAAGCCATCTGGCTCCAAACGACTCCGGAGCCATTTCTGCGGTCGGAGACACTTATCGAGCACAGTCACAACACTGATTAGAACAAAACTAGATAGACAAAACGATAATCCACCTCCCTAAGGCCTAAAGCCAACCAACAAGACTTAATGGCTAAGGCGCTAAGCCTAAGTTCAGTCTAAAATCTTTATTTGATTCTAAAATCACCAAAACAGAGTAAATAAAAGCAAAGGCTTAAATCCAATTTTTTTAATTTCGACTTAAGCCCATTAGCCAATATTAGCCATTCCGTTTGTTTTTTTTGTCCCACCCGTTGTTTGATTACGCCGTTTTTGTCGCGTTGCTAAACGCCGTTTACCTTAAATGTCGCTCGTTGATTATGCGGCTGTAGTCGTCGCTGCGCTGCGCGTCGTCGCCATAAAATTGTCGCGTGGTTGCGATAAGTGCCGCGATAAGGCGCGCCTTTACCGACGCGACAACGAGCACGTAGTCGGGCGCGATACACGTCTGCCCGCAGTTGATCAATTTGCCCCAGACCAGCCGACGAGCCGTCACGTCTATATCGGCGTCGGCAAGTACTATTGCCGGACTGAAAATGTTGTTGTTGTTTTTTTTTTAATCTTCAAGCCACTTAATATATATTGTCGCGAACAGCGCGAAGGGAACATGAAAACAATTCAAAAAGTCAACAAAATATTTATATCCCGACACGATCCACCTCAATTTAAATTTGCTATTGTAGCCTTTAGCACGGCGAATAATATTGGAAATTTTTGACAAAATACATCGTAATCGAGCGCAAATTTGAAAATATTTCGGATGTTCAAAAGATTACATTTCAAAAATGATAATTCTCGCGTGTAATAAAACTGTTTATTTTATTAAAATTCATTTTTGATTTATAATATAAATGATAAAAAAAACGCTTTTTTTGCTTCTTCAGTTGTTTTCATCTGAAAATGCAAAAAATGAGAAATTTGACTTCAACATACTTTTTAGTATTAACTTTTCCCTATAGTATAAATCACTTCCAAATTGCACCAGGAGATAGAGAATTTAACGGGGAATTCAATGAATCAAAGCTTTTTAACATTTCACTAATTCCATACATATTTATTCTACATAATTTTTCGATACGAAAAAAGTATGCGTTTTAGAAAAAACAAAAAATAAAGTGAAAATTAACATTCATGCATTACAAGTCAATAGTCATTCGATTTGTAAGAAAATGCGCTATTTTTTGTGTATATTTGCATGCAATAACTTTACTTTCATTATTTTATTGCAAACAAATTTTGTCAAATTTCAAATCCTATTTAATGTAATATTAAATTTTTTAAATATAGGCGAAATGCCAAAAAATTTTAACTGTATTTTTAACTGTATTTAACTGTATAATTATATAGCTAAATTGTCCTTTTTTTGCAATATTATTCGCCGTGATTTGGTCATTATTGTATTCGGCGTTTCGCCGTTCATTTGCTCTTTTAAATGTAATTTGGTTTTAGCGCGCTTTTGTTACGGTCATTATTTTAATCTTTTGTTGTTGTTTTTCTAAAAAAGCGAAGTTAAAGAACGCATGCCTTTTCTGACAATTTTTCTGATTATTTCCACAAAAAACGTTTTTTGAGGTTTCACAACTCTGCTCCTATCCAATCGATCAGGTTCAAATTTATTGAGTAATAGTAAGGGGAGCTCATAGCAAAAATTTCAAGTCTATTGGATCACTCTCCGAAAAAATGCTCAGCCATATGCACTTCTTTCGTTGCATTTTCCCCTATAAAAATGGTAAAAATGAAAATTTTAAAAATCGCTGAAACACGTCCCCCACAAATCGATAACGCTCTACAAAATGCAAAAAAACCCACGTCTCTATCTATCGTAGAAAAAAGTTAGAACAAATTGTGGAAATAATCAGAAAAATTATCAGAAAAGGCATATTGAAAGGCATGTGTCCTTTAAGTGATTTCGGAGTTAGCTATAAATAAAGTTTTGTTAATTATCTATTTTACGCATTCAACCTAAAGTCTAGTGGTGTGTCTTTATCACATTAGTCACAGGGCATTACATTAGTCACGAAATGCCAAAAATTTTTAACTGTATTTAACTGTATAATTATATAGCTAAATTGTCCTTTTTTTGCAATATTATTCGCCGTGTTAGTTGAAAATATTTTGTTGTGTTTTTTTTGTTACGTTTTTCTCTCTCTCTCTCTCGCGCTCTCTCTCTCTCGCTCTTCTTAAAAGAAAAAGTCTGCTTAAAAAACTTTGGTTTCTCCATCTATTCTATTATCGCGGCCAAGTTTCAGGCCAATTTTCACATTTGTTGTTGTGTTTTTGATTATTTTGCGTTAAATAAATTGTTATTATTTAACAAGGCGGCACAAACAAGTGATAAAACCTCAAAATCAATTGTTGAAAATCGCATTTGATTAAGACCGATTGCAAAAACCCCAGGCGATTCACAACATATATCGTCAACAAAACAAAGCCAACCTTTTACCGCCGAGTTCGAGTGTGATAGTCGTGAGATTTTTAGCCGCCGCCTCCATTACAATATGTCCGACGTGGGTGTTTCCCGTGTAGACGATGTGGTCGAAGGGCTGTTTGAGTAGCTCGGTTGTCTCGTGCACGCCACCCTGTACTACCGCCAAAAAGTTCTATAAAAAAAACAATTGGAACTCGTTGAAATTTACCCCAAAGTTCGGAATTCGAGTTAACTTCGGGAAAAAGTGAGACGCGGCCGTTCCAACGGTCTTTTGAATTCCGACTTGGTCCTTCATTCCGTTATTTTGTGTCGGTTAGGGGCATAAAATTTAATAAACGTCTTCATTGAAGCGGATGCAAATCTTAGCCCCTTTACTGAGGCTTTAGTTCAAAAATCATGAGCTCAAATTCGTTTATAACCGAATGAAGGCCAAGTCAATATTCAAAAATTCTTCGAACGGCCGTGGCTTATTTTTACCCGAGCCCTTAGGGTAATAATCTTAGCAAATTGAACAATTAACCAATCAAAAATCCGAAAAAAGATGACCTTTGGAAAAGTTTTAGAGAAAATTCGTTCATACACCTCGGCGACATGCGACGAAACCTCCGAAGGCTTTATAATCGCCGTGTTTCCTGGAAAAAGAAGCAAGTAAAAGAAGAAAAAGAAAAAATTAATCTATAAACGAATTTGAGCTCATGATCTGTAGCTTTAGTTTATTAAATAGGCATTTCAAAATTGAAAATATTTTCCATTCATAAACGGAATAAGCACCCAGAATGTATTTTTTTAAAGCGAACTTGAGCTTATATGCCATCTTGGCTCCCAAGCTTAGATGTGGCCATCGAAGCTTAAGCATACATTCAAATAATACTCTAATTTCGCGTGTATAAGCCGCGGATGTTTTGAGCCAACTTTAAATTGGCGCCAATGAGTTCATTCCGTTGTATTGGCTCCAAGCGAGTTCAAATTTTGTGCCCACTTTTATGAAACTGAAAGGAAGGCGGGCAAAAAATTTGGAACCTAACGGATCCGATACACGGGCACAAAATTTGAACGGATCCGATACGAACAGAAATGAACTCATTTGGCGCCAATTCAAATTCGGCTCAAAACACCCGCGGCTTATACACGCGAAATTATGGTAGTTTATGTATGACTTTTTTTTGTCCGATAATGATGTTTAAACTGGACTATAGCGAAAAATTGTTTGTAAAAAAAGGCGATGTTTACCGGCTGCGATAATATTGACTAATGGGCCGAGCACCGTCCAAATCGGATAATTCCACGGTCCGATGATCAGCACGACGCCCTTCGGCTCCTTGTAGATTTGTGGCGTGTCCAAAACGCTAACCAAAGTGCGCGAAACGGCAACCGGTGCCATCCATTCCTACAATAATGCAAAAATTTTATAGCTAGAAAAAGTGCAAAAATTTTTTCAAAAATCGTCATATTTTCTGATATTATTCATTTTTAGTGTTTGAAAAATTATTTTAGAAAAAAGGTTTACACACTGACTTTCACATTAGAAATCATGTGATCGATTTCGTTGAGCACGCTGCCAATCTCGATGAGATGCGTCCATTCCGACTTGCGTCTAAGATCCTTGTAAACAGCCTCACAAATGGCCTCCGACTCGGCAACAATCATTTCGCGCAACCGACGCAGTTGCTCGATACGATGCGCGAGCCGCGCCGGCTTGCCGCTTCGCGTGAATTCGCGTTGATCCGCGAACAACGCAGCGTAGTCGTCGACGCTCATTTTTACGTCGTCACTCGTCAATTTGCGTAATTCCTAAAAATTAATATTTTATTATATCCCGCATAATAAATGGAAAATGTTGATTTTTTGACTGCAAAATTTTAAAACTGCACATTCAAAATAGGAATAATTTGAGTATTATAAATTTTTCTAAAAAAGTTCCTTCTGAATAATAAATATGAGTACCCTAATTTCGCGTGTATAAGGCCGGGTATTTTGAGTCAAATTTAAATTGGCGCCAATGAGTTCATTTTGTTGTATCGATCCATTGGCTCCAAATTTTGTGCCCGCCTTCGTTTCAGTTTCATAAAAGTGGGCACAAAATTTGGACTCGCTTGGATAAATCATTGGCGTCAATTTAAATTTGGTTTAAAACACCCGGCCTCATGCACACAAAATTAGGGTAATTAAAATTAGTTTATATTTTTTTATCAACCTTTTAAAAATTACACATATATCCTATATTAAGTTAAAAAATAAAAAAGTTATTTTTTATTAATAATGCTTGAGTAAAATAGTAAATTGTTGGGTAAAATATTCGCCTCAAAATATTATTTTTTTATATTTCTCGCATTCATATGACCTTGAAAAATAAATCGTTGATGAAATTATAGCATAACTCTTTGCGAAATAAAACAAAAAGCAAAAAAACAAAATATAACAGATAAATAACTGGAATATTTTTGAACTAATCGTTAGAAAGTTAACAAAAAATATTAAAATAGGATAATCAAGCTGGTCAACTTCCCAAAAAAAATTGATATTGACATAATTCTAAAGTTTAAATTTACTATAAAAGGTAATACTTACAAAATAAATACATATAATTATACATTTGTTCCAAAAAATTACCGGGTGTTTTGAGACAAATTTAAATTGGCGTTAATGAGTTCATTCTGTTGTATCGGATCCAGGAGAGTTCAAATTTTGTGTCCACTTTTATGAAATCGAAACGAAGGCGGGCACAAAATTTGACCCCAACAGATCTAATACTACAGAATGAACTCATTGGCGCCAATTTAAATTTGGCTCAAAACACCCGGCCCTATACACACGAAATTAGGGTATTTAAACTAATCTCATAAATTAATTTTAAAAGACAACGAGATTAATAAGTTGTTAAGTCTTTTGCACTTTTTTTATCCCAAAAATAGATTATTAGATGTCCTTCATGATTTTAGGTATCTCAAAAAAGGTATCAAAACTACAGCCAAATAGAGCACATCGACATTTTCGCATTTTTCAACTTTGGGTAACTTTTTGAGAAGCATAAAAATATTTTTAAAAATTAATTTTAGCCTATTAGATTCAGAATTTAATTCTCTATCCAATACTTTTTTGAATCAAATTTTTAACTAATTTGGAAACAAAGTTAAAGTTGAAAAGGTAACTTCAATTTTTATTTTTTGGAATTTTATTTTTTAACTTTTTTTAAAAGTTAAATTGAAAAAAATTTAAAATTTGTCAGGTAGAGAATTAAATTCTGAATCGAATAGCATAAATCACTTTTCTGAAAAGAAGGGTTATGAACCTCAAAAAGTTAACTAAATTTGAAAATGCGCAAATATCACTACACCCTAAGCTAAAGCTTTTCTTAATAAAGTATGTCGGGAGATTTGGGATATCTAAAGTATTTTTTGAATACCCAAATTATATTGAGATATTTAAAGTAAAAAAAAAACAATTTTTTCTATCTAATGCAAAAGTTAATCAATTAGAAGCTTATTTATCAACCTCCGTCGAACGATGTGGCGAACTCATTCAGTGGAATATTTTTAAGAGAATTTGTAGACAAAAGGAAATCTAAAAATTTCAAACGTTGTAATTTCTTTAGTGCGCATTTATTTTGAATTTCCCAAATCCATATGAATATCGGGGCAGCGAGAAAATTTCATTTTACATTAAAAATTATAGAGAGCAAAGTTTTTTTGGCAGCAAAAAACAAATTTAATTTTATACCAATAAATCAACTAAACTATAAAAATGGGAAATGTGAAATGTAAAAGACATTAAATTTTAAAATTTACAAACAATACAAATGTGACACATATTTTTTACATATACGTAAAAATATGTATTTTATAATGTAAGGGGCAAAAAAGAGAAAAATTCGAAATTAAATAAAGTGACAATTTTTGAATTGATTCGGGAAAAATTATGCATAAATGTTGTTTTCAGATACAGTGCGTTCCAAAATGATAGGTTCACATAAAATATTTTATATAGTTTGTGCATAAAACATCGTTTTTACTAGTGTATGCCATAGACTATTTCTAATATGTCTACCAAAATTCAAGTTTTTCTTAACAATTTCACAACAGTTATATAGAAATTTTTTCACATTTGAATGCGTTCTAAAATAATAGGTTCACTTTAATAAAACTTTGTTGCATATATGATATTTTTATTAAAATGTAATAATTAGGCCCATTTATTAACACAAAATAAGTAATTTTAGGTCATAAAAACAATTGCATTTGAAAAAGTCGATTTTACATTAAAAATCGACCTTAATCGGAAAAAAGTCGATTTTTAATGTAAAACCGACTTTTTCAAATGCTACAATTGTTTTTATGACTTAAATTACTTATTTTAGGCCTAATTATTACATTTTAATAAAAATATCATATATACAATTAATATACATAGTTTTATTAAAGTGAGCCTATCATTTTGGAAGTGAAAATTTCATTATAATAAAATTTTTTTTAAAGTAGTAATAAATTATTTTGAATGCGATTAAATGTGCGAGAATATTTGCTTCGTACATACACCACTACGAAAAAAGATAATGAATGTTCTGATAAAAACATTTAGAAATTTTCTAATCAAATTTTTTGAATCAGAAAAAGTGTGTATGTGTTTAAAAATTACTAATACATTAAAACTTTTTCAATAACAATAACAATACTTAAAAAAACTTTCACAGAAATTAAACAATTACCTATTTAATAAATAGTAATATTTTTTAGCTATAGTTTCATTATTATACTTCATATATCCTAAATTATAAACTTATACATATAAAAGCGCATTTTTATTCAGCTTTGAATTTCCTCCTATGAAGTTTGCCGTTATTTCAAATAATGTCCGCTATTTCAAATAATGTGACAAAGATGCAAGTCCGAATTCTTTGAGAGCCAATATATGTTTTCTTTGAGAACGTATAAGCAATTACACATAATTTCAAAAATTATTCCTCAAAAGTTGTTTTTGCATAAAACTTAACTATAAATGTATAATTAGGAAACAGGACTCTTCTTAAACAAAACGGACAATTTTTTAAAATTTATTAGCTCTTAGTGCTTTCAAAAAAGTTTCAATGAACGATGATTTTCATTACAGGGTATTCCAAATTGGTGCCGAGATTTGTTTTTGTTATAACTTTTTTATTTTGTATCCAATTTGCAAAAAATTTTGGTTCGATTTCCAAGATTGAGAGAATTTGTCTGACATTAAACTCGTCCATATTGGTTCGGATTTACAAATTTTATAATTATTTGAACTTTTTTTTGTCATTTTATCAAAAATAGGCAAAATCATTGAAATTTGTATGATGGACGCATCTCAATCATCAAGCCTATATTTTGAATGATTTTGACATTTTGATTCAAAATAAGGATAAAATTTAATCATAATGGACATTATTTTTAGCCTATTGAATGAAATTTTAGCGAAATTCAAATTGAAAAATTGAATCAATTTCAGGTCAATTTTATCCATTTTTCACATTTCAAAATATTATAGTATTAAAAAAGTTCAAATGAATATGGAATTTCTAAATCGGAACCAATATGAACAAGTTTGGTGTCGAACAAGATGGCAAAGCCTTAGGAATCGAATGGAAAATTTTTTTTTACAATTTGGATAAAAGGTAAAAAAGTTATAAAAACAAATCCCGGCGCCAATTTGGCGCGAATTCAAAAATTTTCATTTAGTATTAAAAATTTTCATCGGTTCGAAAACGAATAATAAATGGGAATTGCAACCGCAAAAAATCAAACAATTTATTATCAGATTAACAATAGAATATTTTGCATCTTTTTAATAAAATTTTCAAGGATATGAATAAAGTTTAACAATATATTATAGATTAATGAATCCATAATCGGTAATATGCCTTACGCGTCGGCGTTCGTGGCAATCTTGTCTTTATTCGTCGCATTGATCCCAACTTTGTCGATAGCAGAATCACCCGTTGTTTTAGATGCTTTTACAAAGCCATGAAATTCGAATGGTTTTTTTGCCGGCAAAATTTTTTGCACCTCTTCGCCGGGTTTCCATTCACCATTCTAAAGTTAAGAAAAACTACAGTGATTATTCTTACGAAATTTTCCAATAAATTTCTTTACAAAAGATGTTAAAGATCGGCTGCACCTGAAAACGCTTTACAAGATAGAGAAATACGCCGCCAGGAGTTCGTCGACGCTGTCCATTTGCTGTCATTATTCCACCCGACTTCTCGATGTCTTTTGTTGCGTCAAAAATCGCCACTACTTGCACTGTTTCCAGCGCGTCGACGGCGTCTTGAATCACATCCTAAATAAACGTCCACATTTTTCGTTGACAATGAATTAATTGTCCAATAATTTGTTTTAATCAAATTTTTATCGCTAAAATTTTCGCGAAAAAGCTGAAAATGTAGAAAGAAAAAAAAACTAAGGCTGGCCGGGATGTATAAAATTTTATGCCGAGTCCAACTTTTCCGGGCCGGGCCTCTTTTTTTTGTTGATTTTGCCGGTCCGAGCCTTTTTTTTTGTTTTGCCGGGCCGGGCCGGCAAAATATCGGCCACGAGCCACCCTTTAAAAAAAAAACGCATACGGGAAATCGCTCGCCGAGCGCGTTGGCGACTCGGCTCGCGAGAAGCTTTTTTATCGTCTCTTTCTCTGGGTTCATTCGCATCTCTTCGTTGCCGTCGGAATTCTCGCCTCCACCTTTGCGCATATCTTCAAGTTCGGTCGATAAATTCACTTCGAAGAGTTTCTCCGCGGAATAGTCGCTAGTCAAGAGGCCTTGTAGACGCGCTTTTCGTGCTGAAAATCTTCGACCAACGTAATACCACCACGTTTATTACAATAAAAAGACTATCATCAGTATTACTAATAAAATTCTATTATTACTTTGGCGATTACTCGATCTTTCAGACGTGAAACTAGATGGAATACTAGATAGTGAGGAGGACGCAGAAATTTGCTCTAAAACCCACTGAAAAAATACTTTCAAAAAAAAAAAAGTCCGAATGAAATAATGTATACCATTCGGTTCCATACGGCGTCCAGCGAGACGAGCGCGCTTCTCAAACGCGCGTCCGATCGTATTACGACGCTGGCCGTGAATGATTGTGCCGCCATTTTCTCCAACGTCCATCGCTTCCGTTCCGCCTCCGGAGGCTCTGCTGGGCTTTGAGCCACCGCGAAACTTTCGTTCATAATGGCAGGCGGCGCCTTCCGAGGTGCGCTCACCGTGATGACGACGACGTTTGCGGTTGAGACGCTCCACGCCGAAGCTTTCCACCGCGGCCAACTCGTCGCCGCCGACGGTGTCTTCGGCAAAAAATGCTCCATCAACAGGCCTGGCCTCGCAGCTCCTTTCAGCCGAGTGGGCCGCCGAACCGGCGATTTGATCATCCTATAAAAGTGAAAAAAATAAACCGTCTAACTTTTAAAACGACACGTCTCTTCTCGGAAAAAATCGAAATTTATCGCTTGCTTTGAAGAACCTACAATTTTCTCAGCGACAACATTACTTTGATCGAATAATTTTTTGCCCGTAAAGGCATTATTCGTATCTCGTCCGAATTCCACGTTATCCGAAAAAGCGTAGGACTCCGGACCACGCTGAAAGGACTTTTTCGCTTCGGCAACAATGGAGCCGGAAGAGCTAAGACGCTCTTCGAGGTCCTGCATCATCGACAAGTCCGCCCAAAGGCGTCCCGCTGTGCACGAACGTCTGGGATTGGCGGCCGCCGGAGCTTTTGGATTGTTTCCGGACGTTTCCGAGTCACTCATCTTTATATTGAAAAACACAACTAAAAGAAATGAGAAAAAAATGAGCTCAAATTTTGAAGAAATTCAAAAAATTTAAAAAACAAACAGCAAATTGGGGCCGAAAGTTTTATCAAATTTAAATTGAAATTGAAATTTAAACTGAGTTTTAGTTTTAAAATTAAACGTGATACGCAAAGGCCCCGGGATCAATCCTCCCCAGTTGGAAATGACCTTGGAACGAATCATTTCGCGGATTTTGAATGAGCCACCGAAATATCGGCTGATACGTGAAGGCCCCGGGATCAATTCTCCCCTGTTGGAAATGATCTTGGACTAATTATTTTGCGGGTTTGGATGAGGGCCATCCCTGGCCATCGAAATCTCGGCTGGTTTTCCAGGCATAAGTATGCGGTATGGAGCTGATGCGGCTTGCTTGCGGCCTGGTCAGCACCCCAGCACTGTGCAATGTGGTACCCATTGTCCCCTCCAAATATGGTGGGGTCAGACCACCTGGGTGGGTTCTCGGGAAGAGGGAGACCAGCGGGAAGCGGAACCGAACTCCGACCCCATTGGAAAGTGAAACCTATCGCACAACCACTAGGCCACTGCTCCCCTAGTTAAAATCGAAATACCGTGAAATTGGTAGCAGATAAAAACAAAATGTGAACCGTTTTTTTCAAATATAAAAATAAAAATTCTCGATGCATATTTGAAACATCTTCAATTTTTAAAATAAAGACGAATCCCTGAAGGCATTTTATTATTATATATTTGATTTAAAAATAGAAAAAGGTCCAAAGAAAGTTCAAAACTTCAACAATGAACTCTGAAAAGCCATCAAAAAACTTTTTAATACATATATGCTCTAATTTGGCGTGTATAAGGCCGGGTATTTTGCGCCAATGAATTCATTCTGTTGTATTGGATCTGTTGGGGTCCAAATTTTGTGTCCGCCTTCGTCTCGATTTCAAAATAAAAGTGGGGACAAAATTTGGACCCCAACGAATTCGAACTCATTGGCGCCAATTTAGACCCGGGCTCAAAACACCCACGGCCTTATACACGCGAAATTCGGGTATTTAACCGCGTAAAAAACGTCTTATAGTTCGATTTTTTGCTTTAAAACAATCGCTCGAATTTATCCACGATTGTGCGTGTTGCCCCAACCGCGTCGATGCGTATCGCGCCATTCGTCGTTTCGCATAGCGGCCCGCCGACGACTTTCATCTTCCGTTTCGTCAATCGCATCCTCGTCAGCGTCGTCGTCCCTTTTGTTGGCGTCTTCATTGTTCTCCGCTTCCGTATCATCAATTCGAATTGACGAAGGTTGGCCTAAACCGCCGCGTTTCGCCATCATCTGATCGTACCATTCGTCCACCGTGTAGGTGGGAACGCTCGGATAGCCCAGTCCAAAGACCTTCTTTTGGGCTGCCGTTTTCGCGATAATAAATGTTTGCATGGGAGGGTCTAAAAAAATTTTAAAAAACAATATTATCTATAGCGCATTATTTCAAAAGAAAATTTCAAAAAAATCCCAAATTTTCGAGTATAACAAATGACCAGAAAGTTCTTGGACATATTTTTTCAATTTAAATTTTAGTACAGTTTTTGTTACATTACTGTATCACGTATGTTACGGTATATTTTGTGGCGCGTAAAATTCCGTACAAACTAAGTCTATTTGTTTTTCACTATCGATTTTACTTTTCTGAAAAAATGAGCTCGAAATTTTGCGGTCGCTCGCTCAACTGTTCAATACGGGAAAAATCAGCGCCAAACATCGCAAAGGACCCGGGAATTTGCAGACAAACCGTCCGTTGTGCCATTAACAAGTTACAAGAAGCTGAAAGAGGCCGCAGTGAACGACCGAGTACCCTTTACGACTCCCGAGAGAACCTAAGCAAGTTGTGTTGCCGAATTTATCGAAATTCCGGCAAGTTGTTGACAAAATTAGCTAAAGAAATGAAGATTGGACGCGAATCGATCTGAGAAACGGCTCGAATTTAGAAATGATCGTATATAAAATTTCTTTGGCTGTCATTTGTAAAAATATCTTTTTTAATAAAAAAAGTTATGTTGGGATTTGGTCATTATTGTATTCGGCGTTTAGCCGTTCATTTGCTCTTTTAAATGTAATTTGGTTTTAGCGCGCTTTTGTTACGGTCATTATTTTAATCTTTTGTTGTTGTTTTTCTAAGAAAGAGAAGTTAAGTGATTTCGGAGTTGGCTATAAATAAAGTTTTATTAATTATCTATTTTACGCATTCAACCTAAAGTCTAGTGGTGTGTCTTTATCACATTAGTCACAGGGCGTAAACATTTTTCTTTGTTAAACGTCATTGAGAGACATAACAAGTTATGATTGAAAAAATTTGTTCAAGGACTTTCTGGTCACCTCGTAAATAATTCTAAAAAGCATTCATTTTTACTCAGGGTTGCCAGATGTCCCTTTTAAAAAAGATTTGTTCTTTTTTTGAGAAGGTCTGTTCTTTTTTATTTTTTGTTCTTTTTTTCCATTTTTTGTTCTTTTTTTCCATTTTTTGTTCTTTTTTTCCATGAAGAATGGCTCTCTTAGACACAGGATCAGGAGTTCCGAGAAGTATTAATTGTTGAAAGAATAAAGAATCTGACCCGAAAAGTTAACGAAATCGACCAATTCAGATATTTTTAGAAAAATCTTTTTTGTTGTTGGAAATTATCAATAAAATATTTTTTTCGTGCCCAGCGTTCTTTTTTATTTTATTTTCAACCGGCAACCCTGTTTTTACTTGTTCAAATCTAAACTAAATAAATACAGATAAATGATAACAGATAAAAGATTAAAGAAAGCAACTCTTATTCGGAATATTTGTAGATTGCCCGCCTATTGACTTATTCGTTTGCGCAAAATCGAGAATTTTCAACTCATCTAAACAAGAATTAAATAAAAAAATTATAAAGATCGCTTTATATGTTGGTATAAAAAATCCAATAAATCATTTAAAAAAGAAAAAATTACCATCAATACTAGACAGTGAATTGAGGGCTCGAATCGCCCAAAGTCGGATTAGTGTGAAAAGAATTTCACGCTAAAAAATATTAAAGGACGCATGCCCTTCAATATGCATTTTCTGACAACATTTTTTGACGCCAAAATGACGGAAATTTAAAAATATTTATGAAAAATTTTGCTATATTTTTCCTGTTTTTTATTTTTTCATCATCATTTGGTTCTTCGTTCAAGTCTATGTTGCGAAACTCTTCGAAAACCTCAATGGTGTCATCAACAATGTGCTTGATCGAGTTTTTTTCCAAATATACTGGACTAAATCATATAAAATATAAAAAAATAAAAAACAGGAAAAATAGCAAAAAAAAAATTTTTCATAAATATTTTTAAATTTCCGCCATTTTGGCGTCAAAAAATGTTGTCAGAAAATGCATATTGAAGCACGGCGAATAATATTGCAAATTTTTGACAGAATATATCGTAATCGAGCGCAAATTTGAAAATATTTCGAATGTTTAAAAGATTACATTTCAAAAATGTTCTTCTAATTCTCGCGTGTAATAAAACCGTTTATTCATTGAAAATCACTTTTTATTTATAATATAAATGATAAAAAAAACGAAGCGACAACTCGAGAATCGGCTTGAGGGCAAAACCAATTCAAAAAATGATAAATTTGACATCAACCTGCTCTTCGCGTATTAACTCTTTTTTCTAGCGTATTAATCAATTCCAAATTGCACCAGGAGATAGAGAATTTAACGGGGAACAAGAATGCCCAGGCTTATTTGGAAATTCAGAAAATTGATTGAGCTCTACCTATTTATTCTACATATTTTTAGGTACGAAAAAAGTATGCGTTTCAGAAGAAACAAAAAATAAAGTGAAAATTAACATTTATGTATTATAAGCCAGTAGTCATTCGATTCGTAAGAAAATGCGCTATTTTTTGTGTATATTTGCATTTAATAACAAATAACTTTACTTTCATTATTTTACTGCAAACAAATTTTGTCAAATTTCAAATTCTATTTAATGTAATATTACATTTTTTAAATATAGGCGAAATGCCAAAAAATTTTAACTGTATAATTATATAGCTAAATTGTCCTTTTTTTGCAATATTATTCGCCGTGTGAAGGGCATGCGTCCTTTAAAACAGAGCATTTTCAAAATCATATCAATTTTTTTTTGCAATAATTAATATTTTCAAGTTTTTGAATATCTCTATAAACTTTCAAAAGAAATAAAATAATAACCTCGGCCGCGTCGTCGTCGATATTCGCTTGCCGATGTCGTTGAAAACGAAGCTTCGCCAGGGTTTGCTCGAGCTCATCGCGTTGACGAAGACGCGTAATTTTTTCGGTGCGTCGAAGCGACGCTTCGGCCAAATCGACATTCGTGCTTTTCGTGGAAGAAGAAGCGATGTTTCGATTCTCGTTCGAATTATCGTCATCATCATTGGTCTCGTCAAGCCAAGGCAATTTAAAATTAATTAGACGATAGACGAGTAAATTTTCCAAAAATTGACGATAATGAATCTAAATAAATTCAAAAATAATCAAAAAAAAAATTTTTTTTTTAATTTACCTTAGCAGCCTTTAAATATACGGCCCGTTGCTCTATGCTGACGTTAAGCACTTCCAGAGAGAAGGCCAAGTAAGCGGGTACTAAAAGATAGCGCACAGAACTTGTTGGAAGCTCATCAATGTCGTCGTTGGTACTAAATAGAGATAACGACTCAACATGTTTTGCCAACGTTTGAAGACGTTCTACGCAGAGGCGCACTTTATCCTAAATAAAATAGTCGAAATTCAAAATTTCCAAATTAAATTTTAAAAAATTTTCTCACATTTTTATCCGCTATTAATTGATTTTGTATAATGGACTCGACAATTTCTTCGCACTGAAAAAATGTCTTTTTAAGTGTTGTATTCGCTGCGTCGTCGCTCATTCTCGAAAGGAAATTTTTACTACTTTAGTCGAGTTAAATTAATCAAACACCTTGAAAATCTGTTGAACAAATTTGTATTTTTAAATTGAAAAATAAATTATATTTTTTGTATCTTTTACGTCCGATTTTCGGTTTCTATTTTAATTAAATTTAAAAAAAAGATTCAATTAAATTCAAAATTTTTTATTGAATCGCATGGAATTTTTGAGATCCGATTTCTGAATGGATCAAAGTTAAACGCAAATACAAATTTTTGAATTTATTCAATTTTTTGGAAATACTAATTCACGTCTACCTACTTTAAAAAATGAAATATAATTTCTTAAATATTCCAAAATCCGTTGTTTTTATATAAAAAAAAGTTTTTAGATATTATGCCAAATATAATTAAAACCATTCAAAAATGAGTGCAGTTTCAATTACGATCTTTAAGCAGTTAAAAAAAAGTTAAGTGGAAAGCGCCAGAGAGAAATATTCGTACGACCGCCAGCGAGTTAGCAAAAAACAATAATGATTATAAAATTTAAAAAAAAGCAAAATAAAAAAAATAAAAAAAGGAAATCCCGGCGGGAAAAGGACCCAGACTACAGGTTTTTTATGAAAACACACCGGACCGGCTCTGCCCGACGCGGCGTGGCACGACTTACCGAGTCGCCGAAGCTACACTGCGCACAACATCTCCCCGTTCAAGATGTTAATAGATGCAACCACGAAGATGTGGAAGGTCACAGGACTAGATCCCCGGACCAGCTTAGCACCAATGGCAATACATTGAAATACAAGCATTTTACGCATAATAGAATTGCGCGACCAACTGCCGGAGTGGTTTTTTTTTTTTTGAAATTCCGGACTTATGCTTGGTTCAACATTACGCGCGGCCTAAGGGAAGCTGACCACTAACTTCCCGGCCAAATACCGGCTTACGGCGCTACCCAGCGGCACGGAGTTCGAGATGATGACGCTTGACGCGCCATCTCATTCTGATCGCCAAATTGTTGTGGAGAGCGCCAGAGAGAGAAATTTATACGACCATCCGCGAGCTTTTAAAAAACAATAATGATTATAAAATTGAAAAATTCAAAAAAAAAAAAAATCAAAATAAAAAAAAATTTAAAAAAAAATAAAAAAGAAAGTCAACCGTCCCGGCGGGAAAAGGACCCAGACTACAGGTTTTTTATGAAAACACACCGGACCGGCTCTGCCCGACGCGGCGTGGCACGACTTACCGAGTCGCCGAAGCTACACTGCGTACTGCACGAGAAGGAAACACCCGCGCCTGCGATGTGTTTTATCATAAAAAACAGGGGAGATTTTTGTTCCACCCAAAATCGAAAAAACCCAAAAACTGCCCTTTGGTGAGAGACTAAAAATGGGGGTCACCTAAACTAATCTAAATATTAGATAAAATAAACAATAAATTCGACCTTAATTTGAAGTGGAGAATGAAGTGAAGAGTAGAAGGAAGCATATTCAAAATTGAAGTGGAGAGCGCCAGAAATATTCGTATGACCGTCCGCGAGCCAGTAAAAAACAATAATGATTATAAGCCGAAATGGTAGGCTTTCCTTTTTTTCTTTATTTTTTATTTTGCTTTTTTATTTTTTTTTTGAAATTTTCAATTTTTTAATCATTATTGTTTTTTATTAGCTCGCGGACGGAATATTTCGCTCTTAGCGCTCTCCACTTCACTTTTTGGCGATCTTCACACCACTTCAACATCAATTTCGGGTCAAATTTTTACCCTATAACCTAAGTTCCGGCGTGTTTTGGAAAAAAATCAAAATTTTAAATTTTATTTACTAGACGATATATATAAATTTTACTTCTAGTCGGTTAAAATATCGGCCACATGAATAAAGATCAATTTCTCAAAAATTATCCCATATTTTCATTGTTTTTTAGTCCCATCGGCAGACCGACTATAAATCGTCATGATAGCTCGATTGGATTTATTTATTTATCTATTGCCTAGCATCGAACTTCGTTTTTTCGGCCTCTAATATAATTAAAACGTTTTCTCATACTAATGAAAATAACAATTTTAGTAGTTAATGCATGATTTTAACATTTTAAAATTTTCGTATATTACGTTTTTCGAAATGTAAACCTGATTTATGAGTATAAACTACTTTAAAATTTGAAAATAATAATTGACAATTTGATTTGAGATTATGACTGAACATTTTTTTAAAAATTTATTTAAGTTGATTTAAAAACAAAAAAATTTTGTTCAAATTTTTGGACAAAATTATACATACATACCTCAAAGAATTTCTTATTATAATTTTATACATTTTTAATACTTTTTTTTATAAATTCTGATAGCTAATATTGGCGTGCATTGTATTTTTTGTTGAACATTCATTTACGGCTATTTTAAGGCAATTGAGTTCGTGGGTTGTGGTGATTGCCGAATACGAAACTGGTACCTTCAATCGTGAGCTACTGTTATTTCTGTCGTTCTCCTGTTTAATTGATTTAAAGACGTGATTATTATTGTGTATCAAATGAAGCTCATGTTGATTGCGAGACGAGCAATTATTGTACTCGATTCTATTTCCGATTTCAAATACATTATTGCTGATATTATGTGTGATTGCTTGCGAATTTTTAAGGATTTGTAATTGTTGTTGATACGTAGAATATGGCGGGTATTGTTGTTCCAGGCGTTCCTATAACAAATAATTCAAAATATATTAATACTTTATTGACCTTAGATAAAAAAAAACCAATTAAAAAATTTTTGTTCTTTTTTATAGTCATCCCCGAAAAGAGTAAAATTTTCTTAACAGAATTTTTCTAATAAGGCTTTTACGGATTTCTCTGAATTAATTATTTGAAGGCCTAGTGGTTGTGCGATAGGTTTCATTCATTATTTTCACTGCGTTACTGTGAACTGTGATACTCAATCAGGCAAATCCACACAAGACTTATTCAAGACCTGCTATTTTACTCTTTTTTTTTGGAGACGACTATATTAATTTACTAATTTTGTTAAATAGTCTACAGGATGCAGAAAAATTTTGATAATTTTATGTTTTGTTATTTTTAGCAAGTTTTTTTTCGTTTGTTAATTTTGATGATTTTATTGGATTCCTTGTCAAATTTTGATCCAGAGTCCGCACTCTACTAAATTTAAATAAAATTGAATCAATCCTTTCATTTTTCTTACCTCTTTCGATGAAGAATTATCGGCATTTGCTATCATATTCGTATTGTAATGATTAGGTAACATCCACTGGTGCATCGCCACAAAATTCCCATCCCAGCATTCGGATGCAGTAAATGTTGTATTTAAGGCGCCGTTTTGTGAAAGCAGCTGTGGCCCCGTTTTTGGAATGGAATTGACAATTTCATTTGAGGTTAATGGCGCGTAATTTATATTGGAATAATCCATGAATGACAATGTGTTCGTGTTATAATCAATATATGGTTGTTGTAATTGTTCGTGAAGTTGATGAAAATTTTGTTGCTTTTGTTGTTGATTTTGATGATATTGTACAACATCGTTGGATGATGACGATAAAACTTGTTGTAAATTTTCAGCATTCATTGTGATCAGCGGATTTATCGTCGACAAATTGGTAATTTTTAAACTTTCTGGACTCTGTAGAAATGTTGGAAATACAACGTTCTCAGCGGCATTTTGCGGCGAATTGCTTTTGCTCTTTATTAAGTTAAAATTACGCGTTTCATCACATGTGTTAACATTTAAATTCATATCACAGGAATCAATACTTTTTTTAATTGCGTATTAGTTGACAGAGAAGGAATGGATTGGGAATTTAAATGATTATTTAAAAATTCTTCACCATCTGACGATTCACCAAACTCGTCATCATCTCGCGCATCAATTCTATAGTATTAAATATGTTCTCATTTATCTTTGTTATTATCTGATCCGACCCCGCCCTAGGCTGGTCCGGGCCTAATTTTTTTTTAATTCAGCGAGTCGGGCCGCAAAAAAAAACTGGCCCCAAGCCACTCTTAATTTTAAGTTCTTATATCATTAAAACTTTTCACTATGTAAAAAATGTATAGCTTTTTTATCAAATATTGGATTATAACCTCGCAAATATCGCTACACCATTTCTAAATACCCTAATTTCACGTGTATAACGCGCGGCAGTTCGAATAATTTTTAAATTTTTGGTTGGGCTTTATCCTGCTATTATGTTTTGGGTATACACAAAATTAAACATATTTTCTTTGAAATGGGATCAAGGTATATGGCAAAAATGAAGGGCTCATCTGCAAATATGACGAAATGAACTCCAATCAAATATTCAAAAATTATTCGAACGTCCGCGTGTTACACACGTGAAATTTGGGTAATATTACGTCAATGTACCTTGGTCCGGCTGCCCGATCTCTTTGCCGACGATTCTTAAACCAATTCGAAACTTGTGTTTGAGTAAGACCCGTATGTTCAGCTAGTTCTTTTTTCTCTTTCGGAGATGGATATGGATTGTTAGTATACGAATCACGCAAAATCATACGTGATTTTTCCTTAAATTTTATTTTTGATGATGACAATAAGATTTTCCAACTCTAATAATCAAAATTTTACCCGAAAACAATAGCTTGTTTCTTCCCCATCCCAAATAGATCGTGGTAGCGGAAATTTTCGACGTATGCGATATTTGCCAACCGCGCCAAGTTCACGTCCGCGAACTTTTTCTGCCTTAACTTTTATATTTTTCATTTTACCTCAAGTTCGGTTAAATATGACGCGACAGTTCGACGAATTTTTGAATTTTGACTTGGCCTTCATTCTGTTATAAACAAAGTTAAGCTCAAAATTTTTGAACTACCGTCTTGGGCCTGCTTTAATGAAGATGTTCATTCAATTTCATGCTTAACCGACACGAAATAACAGAATGAAGGCCAAGTCAATATTCAAAAATCCGCTGCGTTTTATTTGTCCAAACTTTAAACTACCCTAATTTCTCGTGTATAAGACCGGATGTTTTGAGCCAAATTTAAATTGGCGTCAATGAGTTCATTCTGTTATATTGAATCAAAGCGAGTCCGAATTTTGTGCCCGCCTTGGTTTCAGTTTCGTAAAAGTGGGCCCAAAACTTAACGGATCCGATACAACAGAATGAATTCATTGGCGCCAATTTAAATTTGATTCAAAACACCCGGCCTTATGCATGCGAAATTATGATATATGCTAAAAAAAATTAAACTTAAATTATTTAACTGTTATGTGGAATTTCCAATATGCACACGACAGGGTGCAATGGAATTCTCATTTCCAGCTTTTTTGTCCTTCTGATTTCCGATTTTCGAAATTTCGGCCATTTTTTCGAAAATACATTTGGAAATTTTAAGAGTTGAAAAAATATTGATTTTTGTTAAAAAAAAAATTTTTCATAAAAAAATTTCCGATTTCCGGCTTTTTTGTCCTTTCAATTTCTGAAATTTTAATTTATTCCCATTGCATCTCTGGCACACACAACTGGGACGGACAAAACGAAATGGGACAGAAAAAAGAGTTTAGGTATCTCAGAATCTATAGATTTTAGACAACCACTGGCTTAATTAAAGTTTAGCCCATGTTTGAGGCCTGGGCTTAGACCATCCCGTTCTGTACCATCCCATACCATTTTGTCGCATTCTTATTTCAAACTTATACCTCGATGTAATGAGCACGCATCCATAGTTCCTGAAGTTCGGCATGATTCGCTGTGGAAAAGTGATTATGCGTAAGAATCGAGTATAATTCCTTAAAATTCTGCTTATGAAAACAAATAAAGGCCTGTGCTTTGAGTACACTTTCGTTCTTCAAATACTCTTCCGAATGAGGTATTGTCCAGACGAATTGGGCCTATATATACGAAATATAAGAACAATGATACATAAATATTTCTAATAATGTATATCATCAAAATGTAATGGAACTTACCAGTCGTTCATTAAGATTTGTTTTGTGGAGAATGTCACACAAGACGGCAACTTGATCCGATGAGTAAATGAAATCACTAAATATAATGGAAAAATTAATTTTTTCAAAGCAAATTTTAATTCCAAAGATGAAGCGACATTTGTGAATTTTCAACTTTGATTAAGGGCCAAATAGTTACTTTCAAGAAAAATAATTTTAATTATTGGATTCAGAATTTAATTATCCATCCATTACTTTTTAAAACAAATTTTTAATTTACTCGGAAAAAGTTGAAAAAGTAAAGTCACTCGAAAAATTTACAAAAAATAAAAATTATATTTTCAACTACACTCCACGTTCACCCTATAGGAAAAGTGTTGATAGATTCTAGAGCTCACGTTACTGCCCCTAGCGAGCTGAAAATTTTGCATTAGGGGTTTTCAAGGACGCTCTTTCGATTCTATCGGACAGATTTTTATAGCACCCCTCTAAGACCCTATTTTAGGATCAGGACCGGTCCTGGTTTTTTTTATTGATAAGATAGTATATTCGGCTCAGAATTTTATGACAATTACTTTTTTGTAGTTTATTTTTTGTTTCAGGGTCTCCGGAATCCTCTTTAGGGTCCAAAACGTTCTAAATTAGAAACTTTTCTGAGCGAGTTAAAATTTTTGCCTTGGATGGTTTTCGAAGACGCTCTTTCTATAACGATTTTTATAGAACCTTTTCAAGACCCTATTTTAGGTTCAGGACCGGTCCTATTTATAAAAAGACGAAAAACACTTATTTTACATTAAAATTTTTAGGAGAAATTTGATAAGAATTCGACCATCGCATGGATGTCTCAACAGATAAATAAATTTAGATATACGCCATTTTTCGAAATTTTATTTAAACAAAATGGCAATAACAAACAAAATGGCAATAACAAAAAATTGATATCAAAACATGTTTAACAAATCGTTTACTCGTCATCAGCGTACCATTCGACAATTTCGTCGTGCTCTAAATTTATCTCGCCGTCAAAGAACATAGGCTCTTCTTCTTCGGGCGTCACGCTGCAAGAACGTCGTTTTGGCGCAAACTCAGTTGCATTTGTGAAGGCCGTGATGAGCTGTTGTTGCATGAAGAATGAAAGGCGCTTTTCTGCGTTAGCGCCGAAGCACTTCAATATCGCAGTGTTAGCGCTGTGATGCAGCGCTTCACAACCTTGCTCGCTGTATAATCCCCACGACCGATGATTTTTGACGAAATCGGCGAGGTGCGCCTCAATCAGGTGTAACTTGTTAATTACAGGTAGTTGAGCAAAACGCCATTCATTAGACAGTTTTTCGATGTCGCTGTAAAAGTTGTCTAGATTTGCGTCTTTTAAGCTGGCGGCCACAGCCCATCGCTCTAAATTAAAGATCGCTTCTGATTATCTGAAAAATCAAAAATTGAAAAATTTCGACCTAGGTCCACTTCCGTCAGGGCAACTTTTTTTCTAACAGAGCAATCGATCTCAAACTTTACCCACATACAGAGAAATATATGGCAAACAACATAGCAAATTCTATTTTTGACTTTCCAAATTCAATTTATTAGAAATACTCACCTTCGTGGAAATGACTCCCGAAGTGGATGCTTGGTTGGACGACGAAATCGGGGGCACAGAGTCGACACATGATGTCGGAGCGGCTTCATCCGATTTGCGATTTTTTGCTTCATTTTCAGCTATCATTTGCTCGGGCTTTTCCATTCTAACTTTCCCCTTTCTTTCCCCTTAATTTACTTTTTATCTGAAAAACTGAAAATTTACAAAACACTGAAATTTCAGTAAAACGTATTTTACAATAACACTAGGCATTCAATTGGTCTGAAATTTTACCAACTTATAGAACAAAGGACGGGGAACAAGATCTATGAAGCCGATTTTTCATTTTGGATTCTAATTTGAATGCAAAAATAGTTTTTACATTAAGTGAGAAAAGTAGGCATAATAGAAAAGGCAAAAATTGGAGTAAAATTTTTGCATGTGATGTTGCAAGTTTATAGTCATTCGATTCAGAATTTTATTGGCTTTCTTTTGTGCATACACTCTTTATATTAAAGCAAAATTAATATAATTGATTTTACTAAAAAAGTATAACAGATAAATTATAAAAAATAATTTTATACATAACGCCACTATCATCACTTTTAACGTGGAGTGCAACTATAACCTTTTTTCAAATTAGTTAGAAATTTGATTTAAAAAGTAATCGGTAGAAAATCAGTATTGTGACTTGGCTCGATAAGTTACTCCGGCTCCATAAGCGGCTCCGGAATCATTTTGAGCCAGATGGCTCGCTGCGAAACGAAAAGCCCCGAGTCACCTGCTGGAGCCATTTGGAGCCAATCTATGGAATTATTAGGCTTTTTCGTGGCTTCGGCTTTTTTTTGAAAAGAACTAACGGAGCCGCTTGCGGCTCCGGATTCAACTCGGAGTCAAATCACAACACTGGTAGAGAATTAAATTCGGAATCAAAATGGTAAAATTAATTTTTTTAAAAGCTTTTAAAAAGTTAGTCAAAGTTGAAAAATTCTCGCAAATGTCGGTGCGCCATTCCAAAAAACAATTTAAATATAAACCTTTCCATTTTGTGATTAGAATTAATTATTAATTTGAGAAAAAATAACGTTTATTTACTGAAACATGCGCCATTGGAAATAAATATTGTAGTTACAAAATTTCTAAAGAATTAAAAATTTTAAATAAATAAAAAGTATTCGCGGGAAAAAGAAAATATATTAAAGCAATGTCTAAGCTTCCTCGAAGGGAGCTTATCAACGTAGATGAGACCAAACTATTATATACAGGATGAATGAAATACAATAGAAATATAAAATTAAAGATAAAAAGCTTGGAACAACAAAAATATAATGGCCCTTTTTTTCACACAGAAGTAAAAGTAGATCTTAACTGCTTTTTGCGATATTTTTTAGCTTTTTAGAAAGGAATAAAGTAAATAAACCTAGATAAAGCATGTCGGGAATGAAAAAAAATGTATAATGGAATTGATAGTTAATGTGGAATGAAGAGACGAGAAAAACAAAAGAAGCATTCGCAAAGGTGAAATTTAATACCTTTGCCCATCGGTTTCCCTTTTTTTTCTACAGCTTTTCTTTTTTTTTCGTTTTATATTTGTCGCCGGTTTTTCTTTCTTTTTTATTTTCGGCGCTTTTAGCCGATAGCCATAGGCTTTTACTCTATTTTGTTACTGTAATTTGAAAATATTTTTTTATCGAAAATTAGCACACCAAAATTTGCACCTCCCCCCTCCGACAATTTTTAACTTTGGCTAACTTTTTAAGAATCAAAAAGTTAGTTTTAAGAAAATTAATTATAGCTAATGGATTAAGAATTTAATTCTTTATTGATCGCTTTTTGATTCAAGTTTCTAACTATTTTGGAAAAAATTTACAGTTGAAAAAATACAATCAATTTTTATTTTTTGGAAATTTTTTGACTGAATTTAATTTTTTGACTTTAACTTTCCAAATCACTCAGAGAGTTGATTTAAAAAATATCAGATTTAGAATTTATTTCTCTATTGATAATTTTTTAATTCAAGTTCCTAATTATTTTGGGAAAAAAGTTTCAGTTGAAAAAGTAAAGTCAATTTTTATTTTTTGGAAATTTTTTGAGTGACCCTACAATTTTAATTATAACTTTTTTTTCTAAGTTAGATTGAATAAAAATTTAAAATGTGTCTGATAGAGAATTAAATTCTGAATCTAATAGCTAAAATTAGTTTTTTAAAAATATCTTTTTACTGCTCAAAAAGTTGATTGAAGTTGAAATTGCGCAAATGTCGCTATACTCGAAAATTTGCGATTTTTATTTAACTAGAAAAAATCCAACTTTTTGGGGTTCAATTTTTTTACTCTCCTCTTTTCATAGTTATTATAACCTCCGCTTCGGCCCTACAATATTATCCCACATTTTTAATAATTTCTAGTCGCTAGAAGATCAAAAAGAAAAGAACCTTATACTTATGATTTTCTCACCTGCCTTTATAAGTTCGAAGCCGTCTTGATGTTTACCTAACACACTAACCTCTTTGCAATTTCATTTTTGTGTTTTTTAGCACTAGCAACTGCAGACTTATGTAAATAGTAGTAGTACTAGCACTCGCCGTATGTAAAAATTGTAAAATGTTAAAGGTTAAGTAATGATTCGAGTACTTACTATTATGCATTTAATTGGATATAAAGATAAAAAAATAAATAAGGCTTTTAAATGTCTTTTCACTGAAAAACAAAATTAATTTTTTAAACAAAACAAAATTAATTTAAAGAATAAAAAAGAAAAAACTTTTATTAAAATTATTTATTGGACTAAAATTAAAAAATTTGAGTAATTCGCAGATTTATGCAAATTGGCTTGAAGCCATCGATTCTTCAATTTAATTCGATTCCTAAATAAAAAGAATACCCTAATTTTGCGTGTATAAGGCCGGATGTTTTGAGCCAAATTTAAATTGGCGCCAACGAGTTCATCCTGTTGTGTCGAATCCGTTGGGGTCCAAATTTTGTGCCCGCCTTCGTTTCGGTTTCATAAAAGTGGGCACAAAATTCAGATTCGTTTGAATCTGAATTTTAAATCTGAATTTAGTTTGAATTATAACAGAATGAACTCATTGGCGCCAATTTAAATTTGGCTCAAAACACCTGGTCTTATATAAGCGAAATTAGGGTAAATAAAATTAAATAAAAATTTCTAATATCTAGGTAATGATCTTTTTCTATTAGGTTGGTAATAAAGAAATTGCAACTTTAACACATAAATGACGCTTTTGTATACACGCATTCAAATTTGCGCAATTATTGGCAAACGTGCTCATTCTGTTCTTTATGAAATTATAAACTCAAAAGGAATTGCCATATGAGAAACCTGCTAGATACATATTTTGAGTGTGTTCAATTAAAGAACAGAATGAAGGCAAACGCCAATGAACTCAAAACATTCATCCTCACTTATTTGTTAACAAAACTTGTGGGTTTACATATAGGGACATCAAAAATTTTTATGGGTTCACTCTCGCTCTCGCTCTATGGCATGGACTCACTTTCCATTCTTTTTGGCTCTTAGACCCAGTCTCGGGTTTGCCCACATTATAGGCTTAAGCTCAAACTCAGGCTCACGCTCGTTTTAGACACTGTATGCCATCCTCGCCTCAATAAAATTTATGGTATCCCGAAAACACACAACCAAAATTTATTATAAAAAGCTGAATTTTTCAAAAAAGGCATCCATTATCTACGACAAGTCATTGATATTGATGAAGAATGCCTTCTGGATTAGAGTATTGTAATCTCATTTGTATAATAAATTTTGTTTTGTTAAAACTGCAATTTCCGACCCCATCTAGGTGTCGCCATATTTGGAGAGGACAATAGGTGCCATATTGCACAGTATGGGTGATACCAGGCCCAAGCAAGCCGCATCCGTGATACCGCATGCTTATGACAAGCGAACCAGCCGATATTTCGATTGCTTGATGGCCCTCATCCAAATTAATGATGCCAAATGATTAGTTCCAAGATCATTTCCAACGGGGGAGAATTGGTCTGGAGCCTTCAAGTATAACGTATCACGTACAACCTAATAGTCACTCAATTTACCTCGTTATAATGTATCACAACAATCGTTTCGATCAATCGAGCGAGTCTGGCAGTGACGTAATAAACGGCAGATACATTTTATAATCCATTTTCGTATCGGAATGTGAAAGCGGATCATAAATTGATGATACGGATATTGGAACCTGAAGTTGAAGCAATGCCGACGAATTCGAATTTTGATTGAATAATTTTTTTTCATGATCGTCTATTGGTTCTCTATAGTTTATATAATTTATAACGGAGTATGTGTCGTCAATTAATTTTACGCGTTTCGACTCTCCCGGGTCACCATCTTCAACTTCAATTGTCGAGCGTATTTTTGAATCCGTACCAATATCATTTTCTTTTTCTGGCTCACTGTCAATGGAGTCCTCATTTTCGTCACTTGAATAATGATCATACGTGGCTGGTGGTGCCCGACCTTCTCTAAAATATTTATTACTGCGTATAAGCTTTCCAGCGGCTGTTTGACGGATTTTTGAATTTTAACTTGGCTTTCATCCTGTTATAAACTAAGTTGATTTTTGAACTACCGGCTTGGGTCTGCTTCAATGAAGGTCTCATTAAATTTTATGTTTAAGAAGACAGAATAACAGAATGAAGACCAAAATTCGTCGAACGGCCGCTGCTTATATAGAGGAACTTAGGATACTTCATAGTTTAGAAGAGATTTTGGACGAAGGGAAATAATCTTTTGGACAAGTTATTTAAAAGAGAGTCATTTTCATGGTTTTTCCTGCTTTTTCGAAACTTTTTTCGGCTTTAATTTTGGCTAATATTGTTGTATTGAAAGCTAAAGCATTCATCATTATGGGAAAATTCTCAAATTCATTCTGTTATTTTGTGTCTGTGAAGAATAAAATTTAATGAGCACTTAATTGAAGCAGACCCAACCGGAGGGCTAAGAATTATGAGCTCAACTTCGTTTATAACAGAATGAAAGTCAAGTAAAAATTCGAAAATTCGTCGAACGACCGCGGCATAAACTTGGGGTAAAACTGTCGCGAACGCGAAGAAAATCTAATAAAATAATCTCAGTATATGTAGCTTAAGCATTAGTTTATTATTTAAACATTTGTTGGTTTCACCGCGAAATTCTTTTATTACAATAATTTGTTCACATATAATGTTCTAGAATGTTTAGCTTTTAGTTTAAGTTCAGTTTTTGCTTCATATAAAATTGTTATAATTTGTGCATTAGCACTTTTGTTGAATAAAAAAAGTATAAAACTCGAAACGCAAACAAAGTGAAGTAAATTTTGGGCAATCACACAGCAATAAGCACAAGTTTTTGTGGCAATCAATTGATTGCCACAAAAACCTTTTAAATTCTCTACATTTAAAATAAATCAAATATTTTTCCAACCGCGCATATTGTCGAGCACGTTGTCGTTGATTTTTAAACCAATTTGAAACTTGTACCACGGTTAGTTTCGTCAGTGCAGCCAATTCGCGTTTTTGTTGCTGACTGGGCGTTTTATCGCGGCGATAGGCCTCACGAAGAATTATACGCGCACTCTTCTATTACAAAATAAAATTTTTAATAAATATTTATCATTTACCCTAATTTCGTGTGTATAGGCCGTTTTATTTTTATTTTTAAACTTTAAATAAACTAACTTTAAAACAATAACTAGTGCCTTCACCATCCCAAATCGTTTTCGGATATGGATTTTTTTTTCGAACTCGATAACGCGAAACAGGATCCAATTTCTTACCCCGCAAAGCTTCCGTCTAAAAATGAAAGAATATATAACGTTGTTAATAAATGATCTTTTTAACAAACATTTACAAATTATTTTTCTTAAAAGTAACTATTTGGCCCTTAAAACTAAATTAAGGTTGAAAATTCGCAAATTTCGCATCCGCAAATGTCAATAATAGCCTTAAAAATATGTAAAACCTCGGCATAATGAGCGCCGTTCCAAAGCTCTTGTAACATACTGTGATGTTCGCTGGCAAACGGACGCGATGCTACAAACGAATAGAATGCATTGAATTTGCCCTCGTGAAAAAGAACAAGCGCCTTTGCGCGTGCGATTTGCTCACTGTGATACCAAGCAACTCTCTCGTAAGACCCGTTAAACAGTTCATTGTCGAAAGCTTCATTTTCATCAGATTTGTCACTATCATTCAGCGGCGGTAAGCAGGCAATAAAATATGCCTAAATTTTTAATTTTAAAGTTAATTTCGCGTATATAAAGTCCCGGGTGTTTTGAATCAAATTTAAATTTAATTCTCTTAAATTCATAAATGAGTTCATTCTGTTCATATCGGATCCGTTGGGGTCCAAATTTTGTGCCCACTTTTATGAAACTGAAGCGACAAAATTTGAACTCCAATGGATCCGATACAGTTCATTGTCGAAAGCGTCATTTTCATCTACAACAGAATGAACTCATTGGCGCTATTTTAAATTTGGCTCTAAACACCAGACAAAATTATTTTTTCGTTTACATATTTAATGAGCATATGAGTTAAAATAGACCAGCTTGGAGATTTTATTAGATGACTCTAATGTTCGACACAGGAATTCTGCTTGATCAATTCGAAATTTCATCGATTGAAACGTAAGAGCATATGGCGATATTTCATCTTCAATTAAATATCCATCGTCCAAATGTAACGCGCTAAACTTGAGATTAGACCGTGTTTGATAGAGAATTAAATTCTGAATCTGAATATAAAATTCCAAAAAACTTTTTAGCCAATCTGATATATATATATATGTATCTAATGAATATTTTTGACAAAAATGCGCAATGACATGGACGGCACACATTTTTGCAAGAAAAGTAAATAATGAGCAAAATTATTTTTGCTCTTTTGTATGCTTTTAAACTACTCAATTTTGTATTTTTTTATAACATTACATATATAATGCTAATGAATTAGCCTAATTACGCTTGTATAAGGCCGGATGTTTTGAGCCAAATTTGAATTGGTGCTAATGAGTTCATTCTGTTGTATCAGATCCGTTGGAGTCCAAATTTTGTGCCCGCCTTCATTTCAGTTTCATAAAAGTGGGCATAAAATTTAGACCCCAACGGATCCGACACGAAAAGAATGAATTCATCGGCGCCAATTTAAATTTGGCTTAAAACACCCACGGCCTTATGCACGCGAAATTAGGGTAATAATAATCAAAAAAAAACCATTACATATTAATTTATTTTTGTATGTATTTTATTATTTTAATTTGGAAAATTATTTGAAAGGCTTATCTTTTTGGTTAAATCCATTGTTTAAATTTATTTTTTCATTTTTTTCCAAAAATCGAAAGGAGCCAAAAAAAAATATTCGTTTTCTAAATTATGGGAAAAAACGATGATAAGAAAGTACTCAAGTATGTATTTGTACTTGAGCTTATGCAAATACACACAAAATAATCTGACTTAAGGAAAATATTTTATAATTTATCTGCACATTTGACATAGATTTTGTTGAGAAAGTATATTAATTTATCTTTAAAAAAATTGAATACAAAAAAGCTTAAGCCCCCCACCACAAAAAAATTCATTTTTGATTTTTTAAATTTTTTACTGTATTTAGTTTTACTGTATTTAAAGGTTTTCAATGATCCTCAATCCAATTACAATAAACATTTTTCCAGAAAATACCGTCTAAAACCAGTTTACGGTAGATTAAATTTTGGAAAATAACATTTTTCCTCGGAATACAACTTTTTGGCGGGTCCTAGAGGCTTGGGGTTTGAAAATTATTGCATACTTCCTATATAATTCTTGATTAGCTTTTCAAGGGCTATCGAATGAGGCATTACATGACGTATTTTGGTGAAAAAATTGTTGCACTTTAGTGTTTAAGACTGGATCTTAATTGTTGCATTTAAGTGTTTAAGACTGGATCTTTGAATCTTAAGTAAAGCTGTCTTATACGTATCACCTGAAAAATGAATATAGTATTCGGATTAAGGCTCATTAAGAATCCTTAAATACAAAAAAAAATTTGAAAATTCTGGCGGGAGAAGGGGTGGAACAAAATTTTTATTAAACAAAATTTTCAAAATAAAATTGTAACTACTTTACTTTTGAGTAATTTTAAAAAAAAATTTTTTTTTTTAATTGATTAAATTCTCGAATATTTCTTTTAATCGATTAAAACTTCTCAAACACGCAAAATTAGACCATAGCTTCTATACAATTCTTAATTAGCGTAATGAGAGTTTTCGAATGAGATATCACATAATCAAAAAAAAAAAATTTCTACGAAGGTTAGGGGTGGTCCTTCGTAGAGTCCTTAAAAGTCATTTTCTGCACAAATGCCTATTGAATTTGTTCTTCTTGGAACCCAAAATGAACTCTGGATTGTTTTGGGTCTTAAAAATTTGAAATTTTTGGAAGGGGAGGCTAAACTATAATTGAGCTATTTTCTCTAACCTCTTCTGGTAATCGTCAGCTCCAATCAATTTCAGATGATTCCCATTATGTTTTGATCCTTGTCGATACGTACTAGTCGACGGAGTAGCATCAAACTGATCAAATGCAATTTTAGATGTTGAAGCGAATTGCAATGGACTCGTATTTGTAGTGGATTTCATCAAATAATTCGATTCTTGTTGTTTCTGTGGAGTTATAACATTGGAAAACTGATCGTAAAAATTATTATTATTATTGTAGTAACTGCCGGGCAATGTGACGGTGTGATTATTGTTAAAAATGATCATGTTATTGTGGAAATCTCGAAAAAGCATAAACTTCTAAGCAATTTTAAAATTTCTTAAATACCATAATTTCGCGTTTATAAAAGGCTGGGTGTTTCGAGTCAAATTCAAATTGGCGCCAATAAGTTCATTCCGTTATATTTGATCCAAGAGAGTTCAAATTTTGTGCTTAATTTTATGAAACTGAAACGAAGGCGGGCACAAAATTTAGACCCCAACGGATCCGCATACGAACAAAATGAACTCATTGGCGCCAATTTAAATTTGGCTTAAAACGCCTGACTTTATACACGCGAAATTAGGTAATAGAGAATATTAATTCTAAATTTAATAGTTTAAATTAATTTTCTTAAATTCTTTTGATTCTTAAAAAGTTAATCAAAATTGAAAAATCCGCAAATTTCGATGCGCCGCTTATATGCAGCATCCTAGGTTTCGGTGTGTATAAGCCGCGGTGGTTCGAAGAATTTTTGTATTTTGACATGGCCCTCATTCTGTTATTTTGTGTTGGTTAAGCATAAAATTTAATGAACAAGCCGGTAGTTTAAAAATTATGACTTGGTTTATAACAGAATGAAAGCCAAGTCAAAATTAAAAAATTCTTCGAACGGCCTTATACATTAAAAGTAACGGTGTAAAGTTATAAAAAATTATAAAAATAAAAAAAAACTGAATTTAATTTCCGATTTGTGTATCGGAAAAATGCCATTTTTTGTGAGAATAAATCGAAAAATATGAGTTTGCTTTTCTCAATAATTCATTTTGGGAAATTCGATCCGCCCATTGAACAAGTATACGCTTTTCTCTCTCTCTCTTTCTCTCTCTCCCGAGTACGTATTGTTTATTTATCACATATAATTCAATTCAAGAATGACGTAATTATGTATATTAATATTTGCTTAGATAGGAACACATAATTAATTATTTACAGGGTATTTCATCTTGGGCGCCCGATTCTTTTTTTGTTATAACTTTTTTACTTATTACTTATTAGCCAATTTTTACTTATTAGCCAAATTGTAAAAAAAATTTTACATTCGATTCCTAAGGTTTTACCATTTTATTTGACATCAAACTCATCGATATTGGTTTCGAATTACGAATTTGCTAATCATTTTAACTTTTTGTTACTTTTTCCAAAAATGTGTAAAATTGACACTAAATTGACGCAATTTTTTGAATTGATTTTCGCTAATTTTTTATTTAATAGCTTAAATAATGCCTTCTAGAACAAATTTTACCTTCATTTCAGCAAATTCGTAAATCGAAACCAATATCGACAAATAAAATCCAAAGTCTTAAGAATCGAATGCAAAAAGAATTTTGCAATTTGATTAAAAAGTAAAAAAGTTATAACAAAAACAAATTTCGCCGTCAAATTGGGCTTATATATTATATGCATATAAATAAAGGAATACATTTTTTTTTTTGAAATTTGATAAAGCCGAAAAAAAGAAAGGGAAATCATTTTGATTATAAAGCATTGATACAGAAAAATTTCCCAAAACCATTTGTTTATTTATTTAACGGGTAAAAAATTTTTAAATATTTTTTGAGCTTCGAATATTTTTGTAATATTTTAAATATTGCATTTTCATATTGTTTTTTGGTTTACACTTCCTCATCGACATTAAGGGTGTGAGTGAATGATTTTAAAATTTCAGAAATCGGAAATCGGATATCCGAAGAAAATTGAAAAATGAGAAGTCGGAAAAAATCCACCAAAAACATCGGGAAATGGAAGTCGCAAATGTCGATGCGCCTTTTCAAAAATATTTACATTTATATCATATTATATAACCTAATTTCGTATATAAGGCCGGGTATTTCGAGCCAAATTCAAATTGGCGCCAATGAGTTCATTCCGTTATATTGGATCCAAGCGAGTTCAAATTTTGTGCCTACTTTTGTGAAACTGAAACGAAGGCGAGCACAAAATTTGGACCTCAACGGATCCAATACGAACAGAATGAACTCATTGGCGCCAATTTTAATTTGACTCAAAACGCTTGACCTTATACACGCGAAATTAGGGTAATTTTAGTAATCGATTGTCAAATTTAAAAAATATTATTACAAAAAATAAATTCCAACGATAAATTGCTTCACTCTGCAAAACATTTTCATTAATATATATGTATAAATATATTAAGGGGAAAACCTGTTACACGGCCATAAACTTATTTTTCCAGCCATATACGCATCTTCATATAAGATTTTTTTTACGTTTGATTATATTGTTTTCTATTCACTTTTAAATGACACATTTTTATGAAGAATTTGCTTGGATCAGCCGGTACAAAGTGAAAATTGTCGGCGAAATTCTACGTCTTCTTTTTGGTGAAAAATATGTTCTGAAAAATACTGAGGTTTTTGGCATGAAATACAACTCAACATGAAGTCTTGTCTCAGCCCTACGCACGAAACCAAATCGACCCATGCAACAGTTCATTCTTGTGCTTCGACGATATTCAACACGTTGAAATCAGTCTTCGCACCGTTGCTGGAGCTAGCTCAATAACCGGAGCTTCGCAAGGGCACGTGTATTATTGCAATTGCAATGGAAAATTCAATACGAACAAAAAGTCGAGCTGAAAATGCAATAGTCGTTGTTATCAGAGTCGCAGCTGCTCCAACAAATAATAATATTTCATCAGTTTATTTTTTTTATTATTGTTTGTTGATTAAGGATTTTAAGTGAATTTTTGATTTAAAAATACTTAATAAAATAACTTTTACATTCTTTAAAAGATTTTTTTCTTGTGTAAATGAAATTTAAAAAAACATTATACCACTCTAAAAAATAACTTAGTAAATAACTATTATATCAAAAAATTGAAAAAAAGTAAAAATGTGTTATTTAAAAGTGAATTCTGAATTTAGATAAATAAAAAAATATTATATGACTGGGAAGATACGTATATGGCCGGGAAGATATGTATAAAGCCGGAAAAATAAGTATTTGGCCGGGAAAATACGTATATGGCCGGGAAAATACGTATTTGACCGGGAAAATACGTATATAGCTGGGTAACATATTTTCCTTTAACATATATGTAATATAAATAACAAATAAATAATCTTGCTACATAATTGTACATAAATTTTTTTCAATAATTTCTTTAAACTTCCGATTTTATATCACTAATTTTTTTAATTATATCATTGGAATTGAATTCATTCGACATATTTGATGTTGAATTGTTGGATTTTAAGCTATTACTTTCTTCCTTTATCTGGTTTTGTTCATGATTTTGAGTTGAAGCTGATGCTTTATTCTACGAAATTCGTTCGAACTCGTCTGAGTTTTGTTTTGTTTCTGACGTATCATCATCATCAGCATCAGCATCCTCATCATCAACATTATCATCATGTTCTTTAGCTAAATTATCTTTTATATCCATGATCACGTTGCTTCGTACCTTTTGCACAATTTTTGCCGGCTGTTCTTCCCGATTCGCTCTTTTTTTACGTGCTTCATTTTCACAGACGTGTCGCACGAGCTTTAAAACTACACGACGGACATCATCTTAATTGGTTAAGTATTTTGCTAACTGCAAACTCAAAAAAAAAAAAAATAAAACAATAATTCCTTATCAATAAAATGAAAGCTAATTTTGATGTTGCCCTAATTTCGCCAAGTGTTTTGAGCTAAATTTTAATTGGCGCCAATGAGTTCATTCCGTTCGTATCGGATCCGTTGACGCCCAAATTTTGTTTTATGAAACTGAAACGAAGGCAGACACAAAATTTGGACCACAGCAGATCCAATACAATGAACTCATTGGCGCCAATTTAAATTTGGCTCAAAACTTATGCACGCGAAAAAATAATTAAATAATAGCATTGAAACTTTTGATTTTTTTTATTATTTACAAAAAAATATGTATGTGCCGGAATTCGGTTCTCCGATTTCTGAGGTTTTTAGTCATTTTTTTCGATTTCAAAAAAAATGGGCAAAATTTAGAAAATTTTCGGAAATTAAAAAAATTGATTTCTCAAAAAATTATAAAAATTTCCAATTTCCCAGGTTTTTTAGCCGATTTTTTTGCGATTTCCGAAATTTTAAAATCATTTCCAGTACACCCCCGGTATGTATAGTACAGGATGGATCAAATTGGCGTCGGGATTTGTTTTTGTTATAACTTTTTTACTTTTTAACCAAATTATAAAAAAAAATTTTCCATTCGATTCAGAACTTTTTGAGAATTTTTTTGATACCAAACATATTGGTTCCGATTTAAAAATTATATTCCTTTAAACCTTTTGACACTATTTTTAAAGATGAAAAATGGGTAAAATTGACTTGAAATTGACTCAATTTTCCAATTTGAATTTTGCTAAAATTTCATTTAATAATGTCCATTATGATTAATTTTATCCTCATTTTGAATCAAAATGTCAAAATGATTCAATATAGGCTCAATGATTGAGATTCGTCCATCATTATGTTACAAATTTTAATGTTTTTTTGAAAATGGCAAAAAACGTTCAAATGAATATAAAATTTCTAAATCGGAATCAATATGGACAAGTTTGGCATCAAACTAAATGGCAAAGTCCTGGGAATCGAATTGTAAAAAATTTTACAAATTGATAAAAAAGTAAAAAAGTTATAACAAAAACGAATCTTGGCGACCAAAATGAAACACCCCGTATTTATTAGTTCAATCGAACCTGTTATTTTGGAACGACTTCGTTTTTGCTTAAGCATTTCATTTGGTCGACGTTTATTATTTTTCTAAAATTTAAATAATTTTATACCTAATTAATATATTATTTGTGAGAACTCCGACAATAATAGTCGAACAAAATTGGACTTAAAAGTCTGAATGAGTTTGGTGGAGCGACATTTGCGAATTTTCGACTTTAATTAACTTTTTCAGAAAATTAATTTTACTGCTTCGATTCAGAATTTAATTACTCTAATTTCGCGTATAAGCCCGGATGTGGGTTAAATTGGCGTCAATTGGTTCATTCTGTAGTATCGGATCCGTTGGAGTCCAAATTTTGTGCCCGCCTTCGTTTTAGTTTCGTAAGTGTGCAAAAAAATTTGGACCCCAACGGATCCGACGATACGAACGGAATGAACTCATTGGCGCCAATTTGAATTTGGCTCAAAACATCCGGTCTTATACACGCGAAACTAAGCTAAAAAAGATTCAAAAGAACTTGATTCTGAATCGAATTCAGAATTTCATGTTTAAGCCAAATTTAAATTGGCGCCGATGTGTTCAATCATCGCAAATTGATTTTCGGAAAATAATTTTATCGTCACAAAAAAGGCAAAGATGCGCAACTCCCCGATCAGCCAAATAAATGGCAGTTTTGTCAAAAATTTTTACATACATACATCCGCATTATTCCTTACGTTATATTTAGATGTTTGACGTTTTTTAATGTCTTGTCCACGACCATCTTTTTGACCATTTTCGCGCCTGCTTTTCTCGTAGTTTTCGGGCTTCTTTAAATGATCGCCATCGTCGTTCTCTGCGATTTCCTTTAAATTTTTTAAATAAAGATTTTGTAAAATACATAATTTTATTCGAATTTGTGCAGAATATGTATCCTAAGCAGCTTTTTGAATTTTGACTTGGTCTTCATTATGTTATAAACGAAATTGAGCTCAAAATTTTTAAAATATTGGCTTGAGCCTATTTCAATAAAGATGTTCATTAAATTTTATGCTTCACAGACAAAATAACGGAACGAAGGCCGAGTTAAAATTCAAAAATTTTTCGAAAAGCCGCGGCTTATAAACAAGAACTTAGGGTAAATAATTTTTTTTATTTTATTTCTATGTTTTTGAAAAAATGACATCCCTGATCGTTTTCAAAAAAGTGTAAAATTTTCTTAAACGATGATTTTTCAATGACGCTTGTACGGATTTCCTTGATTTAATTATTTGAAAAAATAAAGCAAAATACAGAATAAAAATAAAGCAAAAAATCAAACAAATCCACACATTCATTAAAAAATTAAAATAATTAGCAAAGATCCTTTTAGGACGCATTTACTATATTGTGTGTGTAAAATTAATTAGAAAAATCAGGCAAATCCACACAAGACTTATCCCTATTACACTTTTTTGGAGACGACTATATAGGTAATTTATTATACCAACGAGGCGACATTTGTGTTACTGGCCAACTTTGAACTCGATGTTCGAGGTATTTTGGCCGAACTATTTTCACTTCGATTTGGACGTACATTTTTATTGTAGTTATTAGTAGACTTTTTTGTATGCGAATTTTTTGCTTCTGAACTTGTATTTTGTGGCTTTGGATCAACGCGATCGTCATGGAAGAAACCGGGATTACGTCGAACCGACCGCGATATAGTTGGTTCTCCATTAGTTTGCTCCTTATCAGATGTTACATTTGACGCATTTCGACGTGCTGGCGGCCGATAAGTCGGCGCAGTAAAACGCGCACGACCAGAACGATTTGTTTCACGTTTTGGAATTTCATCCATTTCTGGAACGTTCATCTTCCATTGATCCGTTCTAAATTATCAGCAAAAGTATACACATTCAAATTATTACTTTAAACCTAGCGTGTTTTTAAAGTCGCTCGTTTATATATGTTACGGGAAAATGATATACGGCTATATACGTATTTTCCCCCTCCAAATGAGATGAAAAAAAATTTAATATGGCCGGGAAAATACGTATTGGCTGGCCATGTACGTATTAAGCCATCTATATACGTATTAGACCAGCCAGATACATATTAGGCTGACCATATGCGTATTAGACCGTCTATATAAGATGAAAAAAATTAATATGGCCGGGAAAATACGTATTGGCCGGTCGTATACGCATATGACTGTGCATCATATTTTCCCTTAACATATATGTGTATAAATGAATTATAAATGCAATAAATATATTAAGTAATAATCCTACGGTAACTTGCCGGCATCCCACTCTCGGCTCCATTTGGGTGTAGTTGACACTTTTTTATTATGATTATCATCCCTGTCATTATTCGTGTTAAAAGTTGTCTAAAGAAAGAAAATAAAAATAAATCTAAAAAAATAAATTTATAATAAAAAAATACACTACATTCTTTTTACTGTTCTGATGAACTCTTTTATCAGAAGACGATTGAATTATTGCTTTCGGAACGCCGTTTTCTCGAGCCTCTTTTTGTCTTACCTAAAATGAACAAATGTACACAATATGGACTTTATCTGGTCCATTGATTTTTGTATGCTTATCTTTAAAAACAAAAAAATTTTTGTGGCCTATAAAAAACAAATTACCTTAAGTTCGCGTATATAAGGTCGGATATTTTGAGCCAAATTAAATTGGCGCCAGTGAGTTCATTTTGTTATATTGGATCCAAAAGCGAGTCCAAATTTCATGCTGCCTACTTTTATGAAACTGAAACGAAGGCAGGCACAAAATTTGGACCACAACGGATCCAATACAAAAGAATGAACTTATTGACGCCAATTTAAATTTGGCTCAAAACACCTTAGGATACTTATAAATTACTTTTTGTCTTTCTTCAATGAGGCGATTATTGCGTTGAATTTGTTGGATACGATCGTCAAGTGCCTTTTCATGCTCGCTTGAACGTAGCCGCTCTATAGTCGTAGTCGATTCGCTACTCATTGCTTCCATCCGTTAGCCACTAATCCTTGTATTATAAACTAATTACATAATTATATTTTAATTATATAATTTATGTATTTTTCTGAAAATAGAAATTTTTGGTAAAATAAAAATATATGCAAGTAAAAAAAGCATATATTTATTTATTATTCACTATATCAATAAAACAAGAATCTAGAATCCAATGAATGAAATATATGCAGGTTCAAATTGTGCTTTTATTTTAACATTTATTGCAATTTATACAATAGCATTAAAAACTAAATTTTTAAATTAGGTAAAATAAGTATATACCTATTAAAACGCGTTAAATTTAAAAAAATACATACATATTATTAATGCTATCAAATGTCCATTTTGAGGTTGATCATTAATTTTATTTATTTTTTACATTTTTTCTTTTCTTCACTTATATTTCCATTTAGCTTTTTTCATTCCTTCTATGTATAAATCATTTACTATAAATCTTTTTTTTAGTGAAAGGAACGACGAAATAAAAATAAACGTGTAAATGAAAAATAAAAATAATAATGTGTGAAGAAATTAAACCAGTGAAATAGAATGGATAATAAATAAAGTAAATGTGTAAAGAAAAAGAAAAAGGAAAATAAAATCCGATTACTGAACGATGAAACAGTAAAACGCGAAAGCTGATATGTAGAAAAATAAAAATCAAAAAATTTCCTTCTTACTATGAATAATTTTCTATGCATTTTTTTATATACAATGTGCGTAAATAAAAAGATAAACCAAGTCATATTCAAGCGTAATTCTGAACTGAATTTTGTATTGTAGGTAATTAGGAACTAATTATTTTATATACCTAAATAGGTAATTTATTGTTTGATTCGAAATAACAATTAACTAAATATTATCTACCAATTTAAGCAAAAACAAGAGCAAAAGGGGTTGATTTAGAACTTTAGTTTATCGATCATAATTAAATACTGATCACTAAACTCTTCAGATGCATGTACAGGGTCACCAAAAAGTTCGGGACAAATTGTTTATAATTAAATTTCCGCGATGTTATTGATTGTGTGTTATTAGAGTCTAGCTTATCGTGTAGCCCGTTAAATTCTCTACAAGCCATGCTTATTTCCTTTTTTGTAAAAAATTTTATTGTCGTTCGAATATGTATAATATTGTTTAATTTCGTTGTTGGATAAAAAAAAAGTTATGATTAAAAAAGTTTATGCCCGAGCTTTTTGGTCACCCTGTATGTTTCAAAATAGATAAATATACTTTAAATCTTTCGATTTCATCTATTAATTTCATCTATTAATTAATTTCATCTATTAATTCAGATTTTTTTTATTAATTCGAAGTTTCATTAATTTTTAGTTCTTGATCTTGATCTGATCTATGATCTATTGTAAAATGTTTTTAAAAAGGAAATTTATTAATTCGCAATAAAATCAACAATAACAAAGTATTCATTCAAAATAAAAAAATCTTTTTTTTTATTAATGTACAAAAAATCCATAACCGCCATTTTTTTTAAAATTTTTTTTTAAAATTTTAAGTTCCACACTTTCCATGCTTTTTTACTTAAATTATTTATTTTCTTTATAAAACGTTTCTTAAAAATTAGTTCCAAAAAATACAAAATGTAAAATAAAATTTTGACTCTTAAATTTTTAAAAAAACATTTTAATGCATTAAAAACGGTTTTTCACCATTCGATTTCTCTTATCTGTTTATTAAAAAACGTAAAGATTTTATATTACATTTTATAAGTCAGTTCATTACGTATATTTTAAACAATAGTTCAAATAGAAATTTGAACTATTGTTCATCAAATATAGAACACCATTCTTAAAAAGAGTTGCCGGAAATGTCACTGATGTGTGCATTATCGACTCTCAGCTAGTTTTTTGTTACCATAAAGTTACTATTCCGAAAATTAATTTTGGTTTTTCAAATTATAATTTATTTTGTATGCATTTCTTCAGAAAAATCAAATTTCTAGCCAATTTAGAAAAAAGAAATTATAGTTGGGAAAGTAAAATTAAATTTTGATTTTTTGAAAATTTGTGAAATAATTTTAAACTTTTTTAATTGTAACTTTTTTTCGAAGTTAGCTAGAAAATTGATTTAAAAGAGCAATCGATAAAGAACTAAATTCGGAATCATTTAGACAAAAAAAGTAATTTCGGAAAAATAATTTTATGATCACAAAATCTTGCTTAAAGTCAAAAGTATGCAAATTTCATGCTGCCCAAGTTTCTGCCTACGCCCAAAAGAGATTGAAAAACGAAGCCGCATATTGCTATATCTTTTAGAAAACCGCCTATACGGCTTTAAATTTCAAGAAAAAGTTTTATATAAGCTTAAAAATTCAAAAAAAAAATTTTAAGTTTGTGTTTCATTCAATTAGAAATTTATTTTATAAAATATCAATGAAATTTTTAAAAAAAATCAGCTATTATACATGAAATCCGGAGGTGGGATCAGCGACTGCAGCGATCGCCGTTGCGCCACCGAAGCTATGTCCGACGATGACAGCTTTAGACAAATCCAAACGATTCTAAAAATTAAAAATTTAGCAATTTAGCACAAATAAAAATTAAATGCTTTATTAAAAGATAAAAATTCATCTGAATGTTTACTTTAAACTGTGTCCAATTAAACTCGTGGCCGTAGACGATTAAACTCTCTGCATTCGCTTCGGCATTGGTATGTTGGCCGGAATTAATTTCGTCGAAAAATTTCAAACAGCGTAGGCATTCCGTCACGCGATGATAAACCTATAAAATTAAAAGGTTTATTAATTAAGGAAAAAAAAGATTCAAATGAGGTAATCTGCAAAAAAAAACATAACATACATAAATTAAGTTGATCTAAAATTTCCTAGAATAACGCCTTGAATTTGTTTGTCTAGTCTTTGCTAACCTACTTGTCCATTCCGCTCCTTGAACTCCTCTTCACCGTCAGGAAAAGTGGTCATTCGCACGGGTTTCTCGGACAATTCGCCAGTTTCATTCCGCTCCAAATAGTAAGTCCAAGACGAGGATCGATCCCTATCATAAACAGAGAGAATTTGTTTAAAAAATTATTAAATAGGTAATAAATAAAAATTTTATAGTTTTTTTTTTTTGCAACTTCTCTAGCATGTTCACGTAGTTTTGCGAAATACCAATAGCAAAATGCTCTATAAACTCCATCCGTTTGAAAATCCAAAACTGATTGAAAAATTTTTACCGATGTTCAAGTGCGGCAACAACAAAGCCGTGACTGGCCAGCGATGCGCAAAGCGTCGAGTAGCAAAGACGATTGCCGCTAATGCCATGCGAAAAGACAACGACGGGAAAGATAGGATTTGTAGCGTCGGCAGTGAGTCCTTTGTCGTCTGGGTCTTCGGATGCATCAACTTCATGTAAATCAGAGTCGAATTTTCTGTGTGACGTCTGCCGATGAAAGAGAGGAGCATGCCAAACTGCGGGAACACTAAAAATAATTATTATATAGTCGAACCTGTCTACTATGGCACCTGCTTACTATGACAACCTCTCTTCTATGGCACCAATGCTCAGTCACAACAAAAAAAAAAGCTAATCTTGGAAACCTGTTTAATATGGCAATCTGTCTACTATGGTCGGTCCCGGAGGGTGCCATAGTAGACAGGTCTGACTGTATTCGCATTTAAAAACGTTAATACTTGTAAATTATAGCTATCACTGTCTAATCTATACCTTAACAACCTCTCCCTTCAATTGGGAAGAATGGAATACGCATTATGCAAAAAGGCGAGCGCAAAATCAAAAATTCATTAATTTAAAACATACCGCCTCTCGCCAATAATCCAATCCAAGAAAAAGTTGATTTTCATGGGTGAAACTTGACGATATTCAGCAAGACCAACTATGTATTCGTTGCGAGGACGCCAAATAGGATATTCGATATGCTAAACAATAAAATTTAAAAAAAATCCCTATTGTGCGAAATAATAGCAAAAAATCAAAGTGTAAAAAAACAATTTATCTTAGATAATAAACAAAAAACAACACCTCCTTCTTCAACGTCGAGGGATAAAATATTCGGGCAAAAAATCCGGATTCATCACCGTTCTCATCCTTTAGCATCACGTCAACACATCCCACCTCATACATGCCATTGCCGACCAGTGGCAACAACGTAGAGGGCTTTCCAATAGATTTTGGTGGCGAAGAGGAAAAGGAAAGCCCCATCTGCAAAAAAAATATAAAAAATATATAAAAAATTTTAAAAATAAAAATCAAAATTAAAAAAATATTAGGCATAATTATCCGCGATCTATTAGGTTGAGGGGAAAGAAATGTCGTTTTGAAACAAAAACGAAATTTATTATAAAAACAAAATTACAACACTTCAATTGAAAAGGTATTCGCCATTATTATTGACTACTTGTCGCCAACGTCCATGCAAAAAATGGATGCCCTTCTCGAAGAACTCGGCCGGCTGCGACTCAAAGAAGTTGGACACCCAAATTTTGATCTCGTCGCGGCTTTTGAACTTTTTCTCGGCCAGGGAGTGCTGCATCGCCCGGAACAGATGGTAGTCGGATGGCGCCAGGTCTGGGCTGTATGGCGGATGAGGCAGGACTTCCTAGCCCAATTCCTCGATTTTTTGTGAAGTGATCTTTGCGACATGCGGCCGGGCGTTGTCGTGAAGAAATTTTGTCGACGCCGTATCCACACCTTGACGTCGCAGCGCTTGATCCACACGGCCCAATTGATGTTGGTAGAGGTCAGCCGTAACTGTTTGACCCGAATCCAAAACCTCAAAATACACGAGACCTTTGCTGTTCCACCAAACACAAAGCATCACCTTTTTTCCGTGGATGTTTGGTTTTGGAGTCGGTTTTGGCGCCTCACCGGGGTCCAGCCACTGCCGCTTTCTTGTGGCGTTGTCGTATTGGATCCATTTCTCATCCGAAGTAACAATGGAGTCGAAGAAGCCTCTGTTCTTGGCGCGACGAGCGAGAATGCTGGCGATTGCGACACGTGTCGCCTTGTTTGCGTCGGAAAGCTCGTGCGGCACCCATTTTCCGCACCGATTTACCTTTTCCAGGACGTGCAAGTGGTCGATGATGGTTGTTTGATCGCAGCCAAACTGTTCTGCAAGCTGGCGAGTTGTTTGGCTGGGGTCTGACTCAATGGCTTCCTTCAACGCGTCATTGTCGACGACTTGAGGTCGATGTCCGAGCTCGTGATCCTCCAAGCTGCCATTTTCATTTCGGAATCGCTCAAACCACCTCTGGCATTGACGTTTGGTCAGGACTTCATCGCCAAACACTTCAGACAGGGTGCAATGTGATTCAGCAGCCGATTTGCCTTGCTTAAAATCATACCACAGGCAGGCCCGCAAACAAAATTTTTGGTCCGACATTTTTTATAAAAAATTTCTCATTCATAAGTGGGCCTTATATCACAAATTATATATCAAACGATGCACAAAAGAGCACTCTATCTGATAGACCAAACCAATTTGCAAAAAAAATTATTACGTTTGAAAAAAAAATGGACAAATCAAACCGACATTTCTTTCCCCTCAACCTAATATATTGGAGCGTTTTTTTTAGTAAAAATTTGCGACTTTATTTATTTATTTTTCTTGAAAATATTCTTCTCTAAAAATGCGTGTCTAAAGTTATATTCATATTCGTCGTTATATGCTGTACCGCTTCGAGAAAGAATGGAAGTCATTTCACGATCTCAACGAACTTTTTGCCGAAGGAATAATCAGCCAAATGTCGAGAATGGTCTGCCCATTTCAAATCAGGCAATACAAGCTTGAAAGCTTGAAACCAGAAAGAGGAAGGCCATCGGATTTTGACGACTAGGGGTGGTGGAAGGGGATAGCTGAAAACCTCAACGTTAATCAATCCACAACCTCAAAAAGCTTGGAAAGATGTGGGAATTGGCTGGATAGGTCCCACATGAACTCTCTGACAAACAATAAAACCGACCGAGTCCGAATTTTTCTTGAATTACTTTTTGAATAAAATTTGTTGGAAAAAAACCGCGGATAATTGTGCAGTAACCCAAAATATATATTTCAAAATGAGCACATAACAAAATAAAATTTCAAAAGTCAAAACGACGATAAAAATAAAGTATTACAAAAAATTTTATCAAAGTAAAATTGTCAAAGTTCCTAGACACAGCCACAAGATAACATATTTCATTCCATCGTTAATAAGAAAAATGTTTAATCACATGAAAACAGTATAGATTGATGTACAAAAAAATTGTCGATGAAGAAATATGGAAAAGTAAGACGTTTGATAATGCGAAATGGGAAATGAGATAAAGTAAAAAAAATGCAAAGACATTCTCTCCTCACCTTAAAAGTGAACGAAATTTCATTCAAAAATATACTCACATAAACTCGCGGGTTCACTCGTGAAATAACACTTGACTAAGGAAAATGCGCCTTTTCAAACATAACAAATTACGAATTTTTACCGAAATCGATTTTAATCTAACAAGCAAAATCGACTTTTTCAACTGCAACTTATATGAACTTATATGAATGCTGAATGATTTTACACGGTTTACAAATAAAATTTACATATCCGTGTCCAAACTTATAAATAAATAAATTTATTACGATAAAATCGCGACTAAACAATAAACGAATAATTATGGCGATTATTCAATGGATCATAACAAAGATAAAATTAAATGAAAATGAAATAACATGTAAATAGAATTAAATTTATAATTTATAATTGAAATTGCTAATGAAACGTTAGAGAATTATAGGCAAATATTGTCAAGTTTCTTTTTGAAAGATTTTTCGTCCGGGCAATTAGTGAAATCAGGATGTAACTTGATGTATTGCCGATATGCTCTCACATATGCACATGTATAGTTATCTCCAAAAAAGCTTATGGGGATTTGCCTAATTTTACGTTCTGAACGGATTTTTGCTAATTAATTATTTTAATTTTTAATTAACATTTTTTCAAATAATTAATTCAGCGAAATCCGTACAGCCTCATTGTTACTAAAATTTTACACTTTTTTGGAGACGACTATACTGCTACTGTAAATATCAAAATAGACAATTTGAAATTGCTTTCTTGTTCACAACTTTATCTCAAAATGTTTTTTTTGAGAACATTACGCAGAACTTTTTTTGTAACAAAAATTAATATGAAAACAATTTTTTAGAAACAAATAGATGTAGATAGATTGTTTGTAGTATTTTTAATATTAATTTAGTGTTCGAAATTTAGAGTCCAAATTTCAAAAACTGACTTTGAAATAAAAATTACATAAATTGCTGAATTTTAAAAAGTTATTTTTATAAAAACAATGTTATAAAAAAAAATTTATTAAAAAATTATTAAATAAAAAAATGACGGTTTCTTCAAGTCGCAAATTCTAAAATTTTTTAATTTACTTTTTTGGTAGTTTTAATTAGAAATTTTACGCAAAATTTATGGTTCGGTTTAATTTCAACGTATTGGAAAATATATTTGAGTAACACATATTTGGGATTGTAGAAGAACAAATTTAATAAATAATAATTTAAATTTATTATCATTATGATCGACGTTCATTAATTATTGATTGGTCTTTTCCTTTTCTTCAAAAGATTGTTTAAATTTGGCGATTTGGAACTACGACCGAAGTTTATGACTGTTCCCGTTTCACTCGATGATTCGCTATCTATAGATGACGAACTTTTTTTAACATTTACAGAATCAAATGTTTTGCATTGTAGTAGCATACTGCCTTCTGCATACAATGATGGAATGGTTTCATTTGATTTCCTCTCTTCAATATTCGAATTCATTTTTCTGAACGGTGTTGGAGATGGACTTGTGCTGCAAAAATTTTTAAGCTTATTATGTATTTGTTAAAAACGTAATATATATTATAAAACCTATTTGTAATATTCGAACTTCTTGATGTAGTCCGTGAATCATTTTCACTTTTTGTAATGCCCTCCCCCCCGCTGTTACAGTTGTTCATATTAATTTCGCTGTCTGGTCGTTGATGATATGTCACTTGCAAACCGTAAAGGCCTGTTAGCAGAACTAGCTACAATTTACACATGTATAAAAAATTTTCAATTGAATTTGTATAATTTTAATGATCAAATTATACTTTTCGAGCCAGTGAAAAGAGTTCGTCACGCCGTGTTAAAAGTTCCGGCCGACATAAGCATAACTGGGCTGCCGCCTCATTTATTAAAGCTTCGTGAAAAGTGAGTGCTTTATCAGGTTTACATTTTGCATCAAAACGACCATAAATCGCTGAGAAACGTCGGAATTCGGCGATCCGCTTAGAACTCGTAGGTGGAAGTGACATGATGTCTAATAATTCCCTATAATTTTCATAGCACAAACAAATCAAACAAATTTTATTGATCAAAATAAACCCGCTAATCTTTTTTTTGTTCTCTACAAATCCTGGCTCAATAGACGGGATTTGTTCACAGAGTACTGGCGCAAATTGTGCCAAACATTTTGCTTCATCCGGCATAAGATTTGGAATCTCAAAAAGTTGGTCTGTAATGGAAAATTTGAACCGAATCTATGTGCAAATATTTTTATAAAAATCGACAAAGTTCTGTAATACATATTAATAACAAGATCGCTACAATCCTTACCATCAGAAAAAACATTTGTACAGGAGCTGGTTGATGGTGCTTGTTTATATATTTCATGAGTGTTCATTGCATTATCAAAATCATTAGATGTTTTAGAACAGTAAGCAGATGGTTTATTCTGTGATATTGTCGAAAAATGATCATCATTTTTAATAGTTTCTTGTTGAAAATACTTTGGATGGACATCGTTCAAATATTTCAAATTTACTGAGGTATTTGAATCAATGGATTTCGAAGTTGTAGATGTAATTAAAGATGATGCAGCCATGGAAGCTTTCACTAGATCCATAAGAAAGTTATCTGTGAATGGCAGAACATTTGCAGTTACACCGATTGTGTCCATGTCTATTGTTGTTGTGCTGGAAATTGGGGAAGTAAGTGATGACATTTCCGTTGTAGATTCAAATTCTAAACTATAATTAAGTACTTAATGAATTTTGTTATTTTTAAATTTTTTTTATTATACATGCAGAGTGACAACAAAGTTCTGATAATTTTGTATTTTGCTATCTCTGTTAATTTCGTTGTATTTTGCGTGCAATTTTGAGTTCCACTCTCAGATATTGCAAAGATAAAAATAAATGTCATTATGTAATTAAAATTAAAAAAAAAATTATTAGAACTTTATTCACGATTTAAAAAAAAGAAAGATTTAATTAATACCTAATGTAGAATCATCCTTTGTTTCTGCTTCATTAATGATAGAATTTTCTGAAGAACTATTGCACTTTTGAGGAGCGTCAATATCACATTTTAGTGCACATTTCTGTTGGTGTATACACCTTGGTAAAATTTCTAAATATTGCTTATTGTAAACTATTGTAACAATAGTTATTGATAAATTATTGTAATTTATTATGTAGATGTACAATATTTTTGCATATTACGTGTAACCTGGGGCTAGTAACTGCAAAGCGGTTGCTAAATAATTTTCAGAATTCGCTGGCATATTTGCAATATTTGCAGGTGGAACACCAATAAATGGCACAGAGTTTATTAAAAATTGTTCTCTATTCAACGAAAATTCCTAAAATATTATAATTGATTTTAATATATTTATACAATTTTAATATATTTATATATGTATATTTGCTTTAATTACATTAAGAGTGCGCTGAAGACGACGAACATGCAATGGCTTAGATGCCATACCAACTAATGACATAATTTCGAGAAATTCTTGCTCGTCACATTGCATTATTTGATCAATATCATCTCCACCCTACAAAATTTTCTCATTGTGATTTTGATAAATTATTATATAAAGCTTCGAAGTTTATTTAATACTTCTTCAACAGCTGCTAACCTGTGATATGAAAACGTCAAAATATTGTGTAAGCTTTGCTTTGAATAATACTGCTTGGAGTTGCCATTCAGAAACGTTTTTTGGACGTCTCATCCCACTCAATCTACAAGATAAAAATATATAAATATTTAAGTTCTTACAAAAAATGTAAAAACGAACTTTTGTTCATGGATAAATTCAGTATTTAATGGCGGACTTGGTGTAGTTGTTTCGTCATTGTTAGCCATTTCTATTTTAAAATGTTTCCATATATTAGATAGAAAATATATACATCCAAACCTGATACTAGATAGGCGGATAAGTTTCCGGAAAAACTTTTAAACGAAACCTATTTTGTCACAATCAGAAATTTTTTGTACAGTAATATGCGCTATGTTTTTTTATAAGATTTTTATCTTGTTAACAATATGGACAAAAATAAAGAAGAATTATTCAAATACGATTATGAGCTCGATCACAGCATAAAAGTGGCCATAGAAAACATCAAAAAAGCCAAGAGGTCCAAAACTGTTGCACAAACTACAGCTTATGAGTGGTATTCAAAGTTATGAGTGGTATTCAAAGTTCAAAAGCGAAAAATTAACAATTAAAGACAATTCGAGATCTGGCCGCCCTTAAAACGCTGTTGTCAATGCTGTCGAAGTGTATTCGTCAATGACTACATATTGACCGATGATTTTGACTGTTATCACTCGACAATCGAAGAAATATTGCACGATGCAGGTTAGTCTATTGATATTGATTTTATGATGTTTGATTCAAAATTTCTTCATTAAGATTTTTGTTTAAAAGTTTTTCCGGACATTTATCTGCTAATCTAATATTATAAAGAACAAAAGAATATTATATAATATATAAGTACATACATATGTTACATTTATAATTTTGTGAAAAAGTCAAATTTACCTTTTAGTTCTAAAGTTCATTCCTACTTTAAAGAGCGATAAAATTAATAAAAAAAAAGTAAAAAGAAAAAAAAGAAAAATCCAATTATTTATAGTAAGACAATAAAAAAAATTTTCAACAAAAACTAATTTCATTTTACGGAGTCTTTAGTTTATTTTTTGTACAAATGATAAAAAAATGTTTTTTTATTTTGATTTTTTTTCCTACAATGAATATAAAATTAAATACCTATAAATCTAGAATACAAATGCCACAATATAAACGCACATCTGTTGAAAAAGAAATTTTGTAAATAATTTTTATCTCTGCTTATAACTTTACACATGATATTGTAGGTAGAACATTTGAAGTTATTTGAAAATATGTTTAGAAATTATTTTTGTTCAAAAATTAAGGCAATTTTGAATGAAATTTTAGTAAAATTATTTTACTTATTTTTTACATTTTTCAAAATTTAAACAATTAAAATCGAAATAAATATCAACAACATTTGTAAAATTAGGAAATCGAAACAAATATTGAAATTTGGTATCAAATAAATCTTTTGAGAATCAAATAAAAAAAATTTTGAAAATTAGCTTGGAAATAAAAAAGTTATAATGAAACAAATGTGAACATCAATTTGAAGTACCCTGTATATTTAAAAAAAAATCATATATACTTAAATGTATGTAAGTTATATTTTAATAAAATAGATTTTTGCAATATAATCCTAAAATTTAAAATTAAATTTAAAATTCATAAAAATAAAATATGATTTACAATAATGTAAAATGAGTTGAAGAAAACAAATGAATAGTGCGTTGAAACCAGCGAAAAATTTCTGACAGTTTTTTTAAAGTAGTGTTTTTTATGGACACGTATTTAAAAAAAATTCCAATAAAATTTCTTTCATCGCTATACAGCGAACAAATGAATACTTTTTTAGTTCACGCGTCTTTATTTCTTTTTCACATCACGTCTTTTGGTCTCTATGTATCTATTTCTTTTTTTTTGTTTAATTGTATTTTTATGCGATTTCTTTGATATTGAAATCTGTATCATTATTCATTTTTCATGTTATTTTTTATGATTTTTTAAAAAATTTTTCATCTGCAATCACGATCACGCACTCATTCATTCGTTCATTCATCGGCGCTTTTTTTACATTCGTCGATGGTTTTTTAACTATAGTCATAAGTGAAGCAATTATTCAAAGAAAGTATGATTAAAAAACGGTAAGACAACGATTTTTTTATTAAACATTTGAAAAAAACATTTCACTTTCATGATAAATTCGGTAGAATATTTTAAGAAATGTAGTATATAGAAAAAAATACATAAATAAAATTATTAGCATTTTTTCAATATGGTTGCTTCTGGCAATCGTAATTAAATATATACATATACATGTTTGTATTTACATAGAACTTTATTCGTATTAATAGTTAATCAATTAATCAGTAGTGTGCTTGTTATATGCATTATTTATTTATTTAATTTGACTTCTTAATTTCAAAGGTTCAAAAATTAGTTTTTCTATCAACATTTTCCGTGCGATAAATGAGAAGATGATAACGGAGCAATGAAAAAAAAGACTAACTTGTAAAAATTAGACATAATGGAATGCACGTAAAAAAATTAAGCCAACAAATTCATTTATCGTTAAATTAATTAAATGCATATAAACTTTGCATGTAAATGACAATAAAAGCAAAAATAAAAACCTAGATAATTAAATTTTTAAGCTCTAAACCATGAGCTCTAAACCATAAAGCAAACTGGAAAAAAAATAATAACAAAAAAATCTACACACATAAATCCTGTACTTTTCTTGATCAACGTGACGAGATCTTTCGAATAAGCTATCACATAACATGATTCGGTAAAAAAAATTTGTTGTTTTAAACGAACAAATGATCCATTTTTGATAATAAACCAATTTTTTTTACAAATGATAAAAAAAACCTAAAAAAAATAATGTTTAGTATTTTTTTTTGTTGCTGTTTTCGTTGGTTCTTATTTTTTTAATTTTTTTTAAACCAGGATTTTCTCCAAAAAAAGTATGGTTCTTGTGTGATATCGGACCACCAAAAAAAAATTTTTTTTTAGTAATTTTTTTAGGTTTTCTGGCACGGAGAATTCGAATTTGATAATGGTTTTTATTGATTTTGTTGTTTTTGTCCATCCCTTCAGCCAATTAAACATACGTATGCCTTAAATTAAAAACAGACAAAGCATAACGATCACATAAGAAATTCAAGCTCATTACCTTTGTCAACGCGACAGGTTCTTTTACTACATCTCCAACGAACTTTCACGCTAAACGATAATGTCATTTGATGACTGTTTTCACACATCATTTCAGTCGGCAAAATGTGGTACTCTTGAAAGAAACACACTGCTTCCTCTTCACTGTTCACTCGACGTATTAGTTGTGTAAAATTCTTGTTATTACGTTAGCAAACTGAACATAAGGTTAGTTAAACATGCAAGTTGAAAATGTCAAAAACTGCACAAAAACAACAAAATCAATAAAAACCATTATCAAATTCGAATTCTTCGTGCCAGAAAACCTAAAAAAATTACTAAAAAAAATTTTTTTTTGGTGGTCCGATATTACACAAGAACCAAAAGTATTTTTATAGAAATTTGAAAAAAAAATCTAAAAATTTCACATCAAAATATCACATCAAAATGCACACAATCACATCAAAATACATATCACATCAAAATGCACACAAAATTCAAAAACAAAGTACCCTAATTTCAGGCGTATAACACGCGACGAATATTTAAATTTTTGATTGCCCTTCATTCTGTTATTATGTTGGTTATACACAAAATTAAACAAATATTTTTTTTGAAATGAGATCAAGGTGGAAAATGACGATCTGCAAATATAACGAGATAAAGCCCAACCAAAAATTCAAAAATTCTTCGAACTGCCGCGCTGCGCGTTATACGCCTGAAATCAGGGTAATTGATTTTGTGTCTATTTATTGATCAAAAATAAAATTAATGAATTATTTTGTTTATTAATATTAAACTTGTTATCACAAATTTATTTTTGAATTGGGCAAATTAAAATTTCATAAAAATTTAATTATCGCAGTGACTATTAATTATTAATTTACCATAAATCTAAAGATGTTAATTTTTACTCATTTTCCCATGGAGAATTTCGTAAAGCTCTTTTTTTACTTAAGCCTTTAATACATAAGTATTTTTTTTGAAATAAATATTAGTAATTTTAAAAAGTTAAACTCTAAACATCATCTATTATTTTTACATAAGATCTCGCGCAAATCTCCGATTAGCACATTTAAAAATCCATTTTTTTGTAATTCAGATGTTTTTTATGCAAAAAGTTTGGGGTAATTATCTTGTAAAATTAAAAATAAGAAATTAAAATAAAATTTTCTCAATTTATTATTTAATTTTCGAGAATGCTCGGCTATTATTTTTTATAAATTTTTCGTTTGATTTCTCTATTTATTTTTTTGCATTTCTTATTTCTTTTATTTGAGATATTTTTTCTTTTTTTTATCATGAAAATTTTTTTTATTCTCTTCCATTTTTTTCTTTTAGATATTGCTCGCTTTTTTATATTTTTTATTTCATTTTTGGGCATTTTTTGCATCTGAAATTCTCGTCCATTTTTTCTGGTGCCTACCCCGTATCGACACATACAGACATTATTTTTAACATAGAAAATAATCATACATCAGACAAAGATAAAAAAAATACACAATTGAACACTGCAACGAAAAAAAATAACTGCATAAAAAACGCTGCACACAGCAAGCAGAGTTCAGGCGTTTTTTGCGTGAACAAAGCACGAAGGCGCACGATTTTATTCTTGTTTCCGCTCTTCGCCTTTCCATTTTGACACGTTTTTTTAGTGAAAAAATAACTAAAAAAATGCAATCGAAGTGGAATTAGAAAAAAATATATATAGAAAAACGAAGAAAATTTTTAGTGACCAAAAAATCAAATAAATTTGTAAAAAATAAAAAAATCATTCAATAAATTTGGATTTTTGATTAAATTGTTTATTGCAAATTGATTCAAGTTTAAATGTCATGATAACACTTAAGAATATGAACACTTGATAAAACTAACTTTATTAAAGAATTTTTGTTATTAAACTGTAAAAATGTAATAATTAGACCCAACAAAGTAATTTACGTTATAAAAACAAATGTGAGTTATATAAACCACAATTATATAAGCCACACTTGAAAAAGTCGATTTTACATTAAAAACCGAATTTTTATACGAAAATAGGTTTTCAAGAAAATCGAATAGAGCCATCTTAAGGAGCATAATATATTTGTAAATTGATTTTTAGTGTTCTATAGGAAATTATTTATAAAAAATTTAACAAAAAAAGAAAAATTAAAGCGAATTGAAAATAAAAGGAGAATGTGCCAGATTTTTACACATTTTCAAAAATAAATGCATATGTATACCTATTTTATTTTTTAAATTTTTTTCTTTTAGACATGCAAACACATATGAGAACACAGGGAATACAAATGCGTGTGTGGTCTCCCTATTTGAACGCGAGAAGGTGGAGCAAAAAGAACACATAAATACCAAAAAACATAGCAATAGAAAAAAATTTCCTTGAAAAAATCGAATATTTTTTAAACAAAAAACATAACTTTTATTCAAATTTACTAAATTTACTCTGTCATCTTGGATCGATGATTCCAAATTTAAAATAAAATTAAATTTAGTTAAAAAATGTTGATTAAAATAAATTATCTGAAAGAAAATTAAAAGGCATATTATAAAAAAAATTTAATTTTAAAAATTATTTTACCATAATTTTTTAATTTTACAAAATTAAAAGCGATTTAACTGCATATTTGCACGGCGAATAATATTGCAAATTTTTGACAGAATATATCGTAATCGAGCGCAAATTTGAAAATATTTCGAATGAAAATATTTAAAAGATTACATTTCATAAATGTTCTTCTAATTCTCGCGTGTAATAAAACCGTTTATTCATTTCAAATCACTTTTTATTTATAATATAAATGATAAAAAAACGAAGCGACAACTCGAGAATCGGCTTGAGGACAAAACCAATTCAAAAAATGATAAATTTGACATCAACCTGCTCTTCGCGTATTAACTTTTTTTCTAGCGTATTAATCAATTCCAAATTGCATCAGGAGATAGAGAATTTAACGGGGAACAAGAATGCCCAGGCTTATTTAGAAATTCTGAAAATTGACTGAGCTCTACCTATTTATTCTACATATTTTTTAGGTACGAAAAAAGTATGCGTTTCAGAAGAAACAAAAAATAAAGTGAAAATTAACATTTATGTATTATAAGCCAATAGTCATTCGATTCGTAAGAAAATGCGCCGTTTTTTTGTGTATATTTGCATTCAATAACAAATAACTTTACTGTTATTATTTTACCGCAAACAAATTTTGTCAATTTCAAATCCTATTTAATGTAATATTACATTTTTTAAATATAGGCGAAATGCCAAAAATTTTTAACTGTATTTTTAACTGCATTTAACTGTATAATTATATAGCTAAATTGTCCTTTTTTTGCAATATTATTCGCCGTGATTTGGCCAGAGGCTTTCTTTTCGCCAAAGTTATATGATCATTTATGCCTGACTAAAATGAAACAGAAAAATAATTGAAAATTAAATGGATTTTGTTCTACCACGATGTTTCTTCATATATTTTAAATTTTTTAATTTTCTTTGAATTTTAAAAATTTTTAAGAATTTTACATTTATTGATCATAGCAAGTGCTTCAATGTCCTCCGTAAGGATCGTGAACCAAATTGGGGATCAATTAAAATTAACGATAACATAAATTTATTTATAAACAAGTTTATCATTTTATTATTTTAAAATTCGGTCGTTTTTTAGTTATCTTTATTAAAAGAAAATTTATGCTAGATATTTTTAAATAAAAACGCAAAATCTTTTTTTTCCGATTCACAAGAGCATAAAAATTTTTTTTGGTATAGAACATAACATAATTTTTTATCAAACGACAACAAAAAAAAAAAACAACACAAAATGGCCTCAATTTTGAGCTCTGTCCACACCCATTTAGTTTTATTTTTTGACGCCTTATTCAGATTTGCAGTCTAGATAAACTTTTCTCACCGATCGTTAATTCTTCGGTTGCACGGAAAACGAACATTAACACCAAACTTCCGATGAAACTTTCTTTGAACGGTTACGAAAGAAGTAGTCGAACTATACCAAATCAACACTTGCGCGATAACTTTTGTCTCTTTATGTTTGGATTGCAGATTTTGTTTAAGCATTAAATGGACTTCGAGGATATTAAAAATTTTTCGAATACTCGCATAATATTCAAATATATTTTAGCATGCCAAAACAATTTTAAAATTTTATTATTTTTTGATTTGTAAAAAAATTAATTTCAACATATTTTAGTGTTAAATCAAGTAAATATTACAATTTATTTTTGCAGAACTGGTCAGTCTATCCAAAGAAAAAGCAGAAATGGTTTGCGACAAATGTTCGTTTCCATTTTTTTTTTATTTTTTGGAATACAATCTTTTATGGATTCTAGGCACGAGAAAATTGTCAAAATTGGCCACAATTCACAAATCTGATAATAGTAAAAGCGAAGCCGGGACGAGTAAAGTGACCAACGAAAACAAGTTGCTATCGTCAAAGCAAAAGTATACCGCGATTATTCATATATCTTTTTTTACGTAACCTCTTATTTTTATATTACCCTAATTTCGCGTGTATAAAGCCGGGAACTTGAACCAAATTTAAATTGGTACCAATGAGTTTATTCTATTGTATTGGATCCAAGCGAGTCCAAATTTTGTGCCCACTTTTATGAAACTGAAGCGAAGACGAGCACAAAATTTGGACCCCCCCCCCCCCCCAACGGATCCAATACGAACAGAATGAACTCATTGGCACAAATTTAAATTTGGCTCAAAACACTCGGCCTTATACACGCGAAATTAGGATATCTAAATTGTAAGTGTATTTTAGATTCAAACCGGACGTTAACGCGTATAAGAAGTGCCGTATTTGCAAGCAATTAACGCACCATGTCGCATCTCACTACTGTCAAAGGTGAGAATTTTTTTATTTATTTCAATCACATTGAATTTTCAAAACTTCCTGATAGTTGGTATGTTTGAAAACGTTATACATGTGGAAGCTTAAAATTTATTTTCGAGATTAAAAGGTTGGTTTTAAAATTTAGTACCTTCATGAAAATTTAGTCCTTCATTAAGTCTTTTACTTATGACCAGTTTGCTATAAAATAAGAACAAAAAAGTTAAAAACTTTGGCCTCCTGTAGAAAATTTAATTTTTCTCTATCTTCAGAACCTTATAAATAAACTCTTTAAAAAATTTCAAGACTTTTGTCCATGAGTGCATTAAGAAAAATCCAATAAAAAATATTTGAACAATTCTCGCTCGAAAAAGTTATATTTAATAAAAATTGATAATCGGCTGAAATTAATTTATTCCCTTATTTTCAACCTATTTTTTTCCAGTTTTTTAGAACGAATTAAAAAGTGTTTATTTAAAGCTTCTAAAAAAATAATAATTTTTTAATTATTATTTTTTTAGCTGTGCATACCAAAAAGGCATTTGTGCAATGTGCGGGATCAAAATCCTTGAGACGAAAAATTATAGGCAGAGTGGCGTTTAAATGATTTCATTTTTTTGATCAAAACCAGATTGAAAACTCCGGCTTTTGTACATACATATTTATTTATTTAATAAATGCAATTATTTCTAGCACATTAAATTAGAATATAGTTTGATGGAAATAATGAAAAAATCATTTTTCCATCTTGGCGTACATTGTATCTTTGAAAAATTATCTTTTTCAACAACTCAGCAACTTCCTTTATTAAAAGTTGCAAAAAATAAGTGTGAACTCATTAAAGAGTAACGGGTAAATGTGTGTATAAATATATATTAAAAAAAACGAGTTTTATTTTATTTCTAAAGTTTTGTGGCATTTATTTCCACATTTTCTTCTAGGTCTAGCAAAATGAGACACGTTTGAATTATAAACTTTGGAAAAAATGAGGAAAAAAGATAACGACAACCTTTACATTTATATTCTGAGCATTAAAGTGAATTTACGAACAAAATATTTATAAATTATTAACAATTATGGATATGTAAATGAAAAATAAATATCTTAAATTTGGCTTTGTATACTTCTTTATATATTTTATTTTTGTATACTTCTTTATACACTTTATTCAATCTTATTCGTACTTCGACAATTTTTCCACTTACCAAAGGCTAGAAAAGAGGGTGGAATATTTGAGATTGATTGGTATCAGTTGATATACCATTATATAGCATTTAATCTTACATGGCAAAAGAAGAAAGTGAATTTTAAGGACATTTTTTTGTCTAAAATTTCGGTGGCGCCAATCGTGAAGTACCGAAAAGACTCATCGAGCCGTACGAACGAATGCTAAGCGTTGGCGACGGAGCCGCGGACGAAGTGAACGGATTAGAAGTGGCGACCGTGCCGCCGCCGGCACTTCCACATCGTCGGCCGTTGGAGGTGCCGCTCTGCGTGGAACTCGCTCGTTGTCCCTTGTCGACAGTTGCGGTGGCCAACTCAAGGTTCGTCGCGATTAAGACGTATGGTGAGCCAGGAATGGAATGCAGCGCGCTGTCAGCGTTCGTAAACGGTGAGCTGAGAAGATTTTCACCGAAAACCGTCGCCACCGTGCCGTCGCTATTCGTAATGTAGGCCTTCCAGAGAACGGCTAGACGCAGATGAAAGATAACATCATCATTTACTCTCGGCATATTGCCCAACTTCATATCTGACAAAGCCGAGTCCAACTGCGAAGAATCTAAATCCCATCATTTTTAATTCATGTTCATGTTTTTTTACACGGCATTTGCGTACCCGACTTTTGCGCATTACAATTAATTTTTTAAAATCTAAGTTATGCTTAAACTTAAATCTAAAAAACCAAAGTAGCTACACCCTATATAAGTAATATATAAGTCTAATCATATGAATAAATCTAAGCCTAAATAATAAAAAATAATTCGCAAATGTTACTGCACCTTTAATACATCACATCGGATGAATGATGCACTAAACCAATTGAAAGCTACTTTTTTTTTATAAAGGTATGTTTTTATTTTATCGTTGCTAATCAATCGATCTATCTCCTATGCTCAATCATTTTCCATGCAATAAATCAACCTTGTTTTTGTTGATATTTGGACGATGATGTCTTCAGTGCCGCCGTCACACCGTCGGCTAATAGCGGCAGAAACTCGCCAACCGGCAATAAATGCGACCATTCCGGAATGTCGGCCACATAATCGCTCAGCCACAACTCGCCTCCGGCCGACTCTTCGCGATTATTCGCGCTGAGAAAGAAACAGTAGTTTTGCGACTGTTCCGACTCGAGCACCACTAAAATTAAATCCAATATGTTTAATGAGAAATGAATGGGGAAAAATTGAAGACTCCAACGAACCTGGATTCTTGAAAACTGGCTGAATGCAAATATTCGGATTCGGAGCGCTTTTCGTCCATCGTGTCGACGTCTCCGGCGATGAAAGATTTCTGATGTGGAATGGCACTCTGGACTTTGACGACGACGACGACGACTTCTCGTTCGGCGATACGTCGTGGAGCGCCAAAAGGACGACGGCGAAGCGCTGCAACTCTATTCGCGCCAGAATGGAGTCGTGCTTGGAGATGTTGTTGCGCAGCTGTAGCGCACACAATCCATCCCGCGGATTCAGCGGTCGGAGAGCCGCGCGCAAAAGCAGCTGCGTGCAAAAAGAGAGTCGGTAGCGAAATTCGCGCGCCGTGCCGTTCGCATCCACGTAGACGAAGAGCACCGAGATTTCGTGATCCACTTTCGGCGTTGCCGGTGCTCGAAAGGCCATTCGCAAACTAGAAAACAACAACAACATAACATCCAATAGATAAAATGCACAGCTATGTACATAATATTGATAGAATTTTGAAGGGAAAAAAAGTCGGTTGTAAAACACTTTTAAGCCACAAATTTTTCCAAATCATACATCAACTTTGAACCGGGCATTAGAGGCTTTTGTGGACCAATATTATCGACCACTTCGTGTATCAGCAGACCGTCGGAGCCGTTTGCGGTAGTAAGTGCGGGGGTACAGGGCCGCCACGACGACGGGCACAACTTCCATCGTCCGCCGCGATTCGCAGACGATTGCGAGGCTCCGAAATTTTGTGGATGGACGCGCTCCTCGCTAAGTGATACCAGCTCGGCGCGATCCGTGGCCAAATATAGTCGATTCACCGCCATACGCCCCACGTTTTCGACGTCGACGAGCACCTGGTAGATTTGGTCGCAATAGGCGCTGACGCGATGACAGCCGAGCGTTCGCGCTTCGGCGCCACGACCACTCGGGTTGCCGGCAATCCGAAAATCGAGTAGTGGCCAACATTGGTTGGGAACGTGTACACTCAGCCGATTATCCATGGAATAGGTTGGAGTGTGTCGCTATAAACAAGCATTCATTATAAATGATTTAAAATTAAAAAACCAACCTGATTCTTGTTCGAAAATAGACGTTTCCCCTTGATCCTTAACGGAATAGAGCCGGCAATGCCTGGTGATTGTTGACTCGTGATCGTCGTTTCGTCGCTGCTTTTATCTGGAGCGGGACTACTCGAAGTGGATGATACGTGCTCAGGCGGAGCGCACAACTCAAATTCCAGCCTATCGAACACCATCATATCCATGGGTTGATTGGGTGTAACCGACAAATTCACCACCGAGTTTTCGCCACCATTCTAAAAAGTTTTTTTTAAAATTTCACTGTCTATTGGGCCGCTATGTATAGACATCAACGACCAATTCGAATCCGTTGTTTTGAGATTTCGTAAAGGTGAGTGAGTCGACGCTTCGCGGCGAATCCCGCCCACCGCCAGGAATCGGGAGCGAATCGAGTAATGGTGGTCTGATCATCAGTTTGTTCAAGCATTCCACACTCAGCAATGAGTCAATCTCTTCACTCGATCGATTCTTTAAAAAAAAATGTATACATTCATTTATCGCCAAACATTCTAACCGGAACAACGACTCCCAATCGCAGATTGTGAAGCGAGATCGGCACGGATAGGGGATTGCTTAGCGTCAATTGTAGCGTAATCGGATCGTAAAGAGGCGTAATTCTACACTCGCTTTGGTCGTTCTCCGTCCATTCGTCGCTGAACAACGGCACGAGTTGGGCTTTCGGTGAGAACTTGAGGCCCCTATCCACAGCTGGCGAGGAATTGTGATACGCCAAAACCGCGCTCGCCAATTCCTGCCAAATCGTTAACGGGCCGCCGATTTCGAGCGCGATCTCGTGAAAACTCTCCTCCGGTCGGAATTCCTCCGGTACAACGCTGTGAAAGGGCAGCCGTCGCGTGGAAGTTGTGGCCAGCGACGCAAAGGTGGTGGCGTGAATGGCACGCGTTGACTTGAATAAATCACCGTAAAATACCTGAAAAAGGAATTGGACCACCAGTGGACGTTCGATGTGGAAGAATAGAAGAAAATTTGCTACCCGAATGATATGCGTGTTGATTTGAGGAACGGAGAAAATTACAGGCTGAATGTACGTCTCGTAGCGACGCGACAAGTTCACATAGTTGGCAAGATAGACGCGATGCTGGTCCACGTACTGCCTGCCACAATTGCGTAGAAGACGAGCCGCGCACTCGACGGCAAAGCGTCCGCCGCTCGCCGGCCCGTCCAACGCCGCCAGCACTTCGTGTTGTGCGCTCAGCGTATAGAGCACGTGATCCTCGGCGTAGGCCCAACCGTCGCCCAGGCCAGCCGTTGGCGTATCGTTCGGCTGCTGCCTGCTTCCGCGTTCCGCGATCCTCGCGTTCAGAAGCGGCAAAACGCGGCGATAGCAGCATAGGGCAAATTGCGGCAGGTTCGCTTTCAGAAAGCGATGTCCGGCCAGCATTAAATAGAGCGCCATACGCCGACACTTCTTCGCCAACTCGAAGAGATGCGCCGCGCGTTCGAGAAAAACGCCCGCAAATAGGTCGGAAAAGTTGAGCGTGTTCAACTGAACGAGATGACTCGCCGCCTCCGCGTACAACTCGATCCGCGTGAGGATCGTGACGCTGAGCAGAACGCAGCGAAGCGCCAGCAGCGGCTGTCTGAAATTGAAAAGAAGTGTCTAGGGTTTTGGATCAATCAATTCGCCCATTTCATGCACAAGCGACCATCTAGAAAATTGTTTTGTAAAAAGAAGAAATTTACTCACAAACACACATTCAGATAGTAGTTGATCGCGTTGTCCATATAGCGCTGCGGATAATTCTTTTGCAGCTGCGAGATTGTGGCCGCCGAAAAGGCCAACGGAGCGGACCTGGCCGACGCGTTGTTGTTCACGTACGACGACACGTAGGCGAGAAAGCTCGTGACGGCGGCCATTTCCAACGCGCCGGCGTGATGCAGCCAAGCCTGATCGTTGGCAAAGTCCTTCTTCAACGACTGGTAGAGCTGATGCGCAAAGTTGTATAGGCCGAACTCGAAGGCCAAATCGGCGACGCAACGCGTCTGGAATTCCGTGCTCTCCGGTCCGTAACTAAATAAATCAAAGTGGAAAAGAGGAAGAAAGCGTCGAAACCAGAATTATGGAAAAATGTCCAATCGACTACGAAGAACAAACAACTCATAAACTTTTAACGCTCAATTACGAATGATGCGGGTATTACTTGACGTTCGCGTTGGTTGTCGTCGTTGTGGAGGACGCGGCGCTCAGCCACTTGCGCACGTTGTTCAACGACCGGCCGATGGAACGTCGACTCAGAAGCGAGTCGTTCATCAGCACTAGCTGATGCTCAACGAATGGCACGAGAGCGTTGCGCGCAAACTCGTCCACAAAAGCACGCAAGCGTTCCCGGTCGCCGGCGTCCAAACAGCGCCCGTAACGCGGGCTCGGCGACGCCGCCTGTGAGTTGGCGTATCGGACGTACTGCTTCTAAATATACGTCAAGACAATTTTTTTTAATACTTATAAAAAAAATTTTTTTTCCCATATTATTTTGCTATTGTTTTAAGCCAATTTTATTCCACTATAAGTTCCAATTTATTCCTAAAAAGGCGTGAAAAAAAGTGAACTTCAAACCAACCGCATCGATATTCTCGTCCACGGCGCTCGTTGCAATAAAACCATTCGCCATCGCGGGCACGTTCTGTGGTGAGGCGGAATTTTTGGCACAAAACGAAGGCAAAATTTGTGGAATCGTGAGCGATGTTGTGAAGAGAGAGTTTTGCTGTTGTTGTGACGAAAAGCCGCTTATATTATTATTGGAATTCGTTGCGGCACTTCCGGAAATGGTCGAAAACGACGACGTTGTGGAGCTTCGGCTCAGCTGAGTGCTCGACGGAATGTATTGTTGACTTGAATTGTCCATCTGAAAATTTTTGATAAAATGTCTATGAAAAAGTTGAAAAAAAATTTGAGAGAAAATATATGTCATAACTCTCTAAAATTTCCAAAAAAAAAAAAGTTTGCAATTTAATTTTTTTAGCAAAAAGAAGTGGAAAAATGTATATTTCAATTAACAATCCGTCCGACCTCGTGCGTCATTAATACGTTCGAATTTTCGAGAATTTCGCGCCGCGCCCGTTCCAAACCCGCGTTCAGTCCACGATAGAGCCGTTCGAGTGGCTTCGCCCAGGGATCGGGTAGCTGCGAGTCCTGTGTGGAATTCAACCGCAGCAAATAACACACGGACGACCCGTACTTTTTCGTTACAGTAGAAAATACTTCTTCGGCCCTAGGTGATTCACTTTTAGCGGGTGAAATATTTTCAATGTAAATTCAAAACGCTAACTAATCTTAATACATATATAAAACCTTTTTGAAATAAATTTCCATTAATTCTGAGCTATAAAAATAAAATTGATATTTCAACTGTTAAACATTCAATTCAAGTCTAACCGTTCATCTGAGTGTTGAGAAATGTCCTGAACAAGAACAAAAAACTTTAAAATATTCGATATCATCCACTTTGGCGGCAAACAATGCGCCTGAGTAAAGCTCGAGGATGAATCCGAATTACTATGCTGCAAGAAACAAGAAAAAATATATAACAAACGCAAAAAAATTCAATAGAATACTTCGATTCAGTAAATTTAATTTCAATTTAAAAAAAAATTTGTTTAAAATAATTGAATTTTCAAACAATCCAACAATCTAGACTAAAGCTTTAAATTTTTCACCTGTTGTGTATGTTGCTGATATTGTAGTCTATTCAGTTCCTCCATTGGATCCGAATCGCCCACCGAAACGACGAACATACAGCTGACATAAGCGCGAAGAAAGTCGTGATTTGCCGGCTCAAACCAATACAAAAATGAATTCGAAAATGTCGAAATGAACACGTTTTCTGCAGGATCCGTTGAGAATGACGCTACAACGTTCTAAAAATAAAAAAATCTTTAATCATTTGTTCAAACGCAATCAAAACAAACAATAAAAAATGACACCTCTCTGAGGACGTGTGGCAGCACCGTGTGGCTGAGAAGAAACCCGCTCCGTCGGATATCTCTAAAATCAAGCGCCAATTTCGCATTTACGTGGTTGCCAATGGGATCCTAAATACAATTATATAACAATATTAGCATTTACAAAATTATTCCAATCTCAAATTTTAAAAAATCGATTAAAATTTAAAAATCACAATTTAAAAATAATTATGATTTGATGTGTGAAAATTCAATTTCTTATAGGGGTTGTGGCCATAATTGAATCTTGCCAAGATTGAACTTTACAGTTTCCTCAATGTTCATAACTAGAGTTTACAGTATCACACAAAAACATTTTATAACTTATTCGATAGAGAATAAAAAATAGAAAACTTAAAAAAAATTAGTAGCCATTAATTTAGTTTTAAAGCACTAGATATTGAGGTTACAGTCCAGATTCAATTTTGACAAAGATTCAATTATGACCACAACATATATAATAATTAAAAAATAATTCCGAAAACTTTGATATTAATGGTGACGATGTTGAAAGGTGCAAGCATATCGGCAAAGTTAAAATTATTTTTTTCGACAATTTCGTCTGCGCCATTCGACGTAAGTACGGCAATTAAGGGGCTGGACACGGCGCTTATGCCAGCGAATTCGGTCATTATTAACTAAACATTATATTTCAACAAAATTCTAGTAAATAGTAGGATGTGATAGAAAAGAAGCAAATAAATTAGTATTATAATTTCAAAAAATTTCCATCCCAAATATGGATCAGATTTTAAGGTTAATGTCCTTTTTTGATCCGACACATCTTGTTCTAAATCATAGTAAATAGGTTTTTTAGAACGCTTGGCTAATTGTACCACGAAAAAAAAGATTTCACAACGAGTATAGCAAGCTTAGCGGAAACTGATGTAAAAATTTAGCAAAAATTACAAAAAAAAACATTAAAAATGTTTTTTTGCAGTTTGCCAATTAAATTTTGCATAAAATTTCAAAATATTTACTTTTCAGTGAAAAAGTGCTGAAAAACCTAAAATATGTATTCCTGCAAGGTTTTTCATTTATATATACAGGGTGGCTGAAAAGTTCGGGCAATTTTTTGTTGTGATATTTTTTTTATTGATGTCAAGTTTTTTTGTCAGTTCTGTTGATTTCATTGAATTCCTCGTGCAATTCTGATTTAGAAAGTGTTGTAGTCTTTTTTTCATGTTATGTCATGTCCCGTGAAAGTGAACGTGCCACCGTCGTTGAATTGCACAAAACGAGAATGAAGACGGCCGAACAACCGGCTTCAAACAAAGGACCTTCTACAAGATCGTAAAACGTTACAAGGAGACTGGCGGGACCAAGGACTGTCTCCGAAGCGGCCGTCCTACCACCGCGACCACTTCGAAGAATGTCAACAAGCTCCGTTGCCGAATTCGCCGCAATCCTGAAGCGTCCTTGAACAAGATGGCCACAGAGCTCAGTATCAGCAGGGAACGCGTCCAAAACATCGTCAGAAGGAAGCTGGGACTGCGCAGCTATAAGATCGCTCGCGTACACTTCTTTAATGAAGCTATAAAGGCAAAACGGCTCGAGAAATGCCTCCGAATGCGTCGGCTGGTCGGCGGTGGTCGCCTGCCCAAAGTGCTCTTCACTGATGAGAAAATTTTCACGGTCGAGCCGCTGCACAATCGGCAGAATCGGCGCCAAGTCCTCAGGAAGGGTCAACAAAAGACCGCGGCGGCAATCGACCGCAGCCACTTTCCGGCCTCGGTCATGGTCTGGGTCGGAATCTGCTCCACCGGGAAGACGTCTTTGGTCTTCATCGAGCGGAACGTCAAGATCAACGCTGCCAGCTATCAACAACGAGTCCTTCGCGACGTGCTGGAACCGTGGACGACGCAGCACTTCGGTCCAGCCGGATTCACGCTTCAGCAGGACTGGGCGCCTGCGCATTTCGCCAATTCGGCAATCGTCGTCTGCGGAGATCTGTTTCTCTGCTTTTGGGTGAAAGATGTTTGGCCCCCAAACTCACCGGATCTGAATCCGATGGACTACTCTGTCTGGTTCATCCTGGAGCAAAAAATCTTGGCTACGCGATACTTCACCGTCGACGCGCTGAAAACGGCTCTGACGCATGCCTGGGATGAAATTACGGTGGAACAATACGCGACCATTGTCGACAATTTTCCAAAGCGTGTAAAAAAATGTATTGAGGCCATTGGAGGCAATTTTGAGCATTTGTTGTAATTTTTTTGTTTTAATTTTAATGTTATTGACCTAATAAAGTTATAGTTCTTTTTCTTTGCGAAATTGTTCCGTTTATGCAGTATTCTGGTGCTGCTGAAATATTTGAAAAAATTGTCCGGACTTTTCAGCCACCCTGTATGTACAAGTATACTTGTATAACTCGAAAAAAACATTTTATTGAGCCTTAGATTTGACTTATTTGATTTATAACACCTAAATAATCACTTCCTATTAGATTTTTTATTTGTGCAAAGAATAAATTGATTTAATTACATAACTAATATGCATATTAATACCATTTCAATCTTCATTTTCTCTTAAAATTGGGAAGCCTGATGCGTATTATAGTAATTATACTCCCTTCAAAATTGCTCGAGTAGAAAATTTTGGAAATTTGGGAAAAGGCAAAAATTTTTTTAGAGGCGCAAAAACTTTTTTATTTAAAACGAGCAATAAACCTAATCAAATTTAGATGAAAATACATTTTAGGAATTTTTTCTTTTTAAATGATCGAAATCACGGTAAACGATCGGCTAGGCAAGAAGGTGAGAATAAAATGCAATCCAACAGACACTATTGGCGATTTAAAGAAACTGATTGCCGCTCAGACCGGAACAAGGTGAAGTTTATATGTTATTTTTTAAATTTATTTTAAAAATGTTTGTTTCAATGTTAGACAGTTTTAGAAATGACCAAAAAAAACTACACAAACAGAAATAATGACACCAATTAAGTGTACTTGACTTCTTCTCATAATTTTGGTTTTTTTTTTATACGTATTTGATTTAATTTTGAGATTTTTTTTAGGAGTGATAAAATTCTTCTCAAGAAGTGGTACACAACCTACAAGGATCATATCACTTTACAGGACTACGAGATTCACGATGGCTTTAACTTTGAGCTCTACTATCAATAAACAATTTTGTTTCTGTCTAATTTTTAAATTATGTATTTTCAGAGAGAATAAAGGGTATTTCTCTTTATTGTTTTTTTTTATTTTTATTATTGATTTGATTTTTAATTTCAATTAATACCTTTTTTGTGGAAAATTTTATATATATATTTATATATATATGATGAAGATCAAAATGAAAGAAGCGGATGAGGAATCGGAATTCATACGTTGTTTCACTTCTTCGAAGCAGGAGTTTGAAACTACGAATGCAAAGGAATATGTTCCACCGTCGAGCCGTGCCGATGCTCCACTGGCCGGCATTATTAATCCCGAAATTGAAAATATCGATCCGAGGTTACACTATTGGAGAGAATAATTTGATTGCTTTTTTGAGATATTATTCAGTAAGATTTTTTATTTAAGAATTGTTTCGATTTTGTTCAACATTTTTAGGCGCTTTTTCCCCGACTTTAAACCGAATGCAATTTTGCGTTTTTCACGCGTTTTTGCCGTCAATTCCAAACCGACCATCCGCAATCAAATTTGGTGGACGTCTCGCACCTTTAAGAAATATGTGCCCAAGCCGCTTTCAGCCGACGAAGCCAGTAAAACTGAGGAAAAAGCGAATACCACGGAAGCGAAGAAAATTGACGATGAGTCGGCGGAGATCAAGAAATCGATCTCCGGCTTTGCTCTTCAATTGGGCGAGGCTCCCTTCATGGACGAGTGCGCCACCGATGAGCGTGTACGGTATTTGCTTATATTTAAGCTATGTGCTTGGGAAAAGGCAAAGAATTCCTAAAAGATTGTAAAAAATTTTTTGAAGCTGTAAAATTTTCATTATAATCGACTTAAAAAAATTACTATTTTAAACTTTTTGAATAGAGATAATCTCTATCTTCTCAATTTGAACCTAAATTTCTATATTAGGAAATTTATTCTTCGTATAACGATCCGAGTTTTTGGCTCTCCAACGATCCGCATAATCGCAACAGCGACGAGGAAGAGGACGCAACCGCTTGGCGGTTTGGCCCCGCACAAATATGGTACGATCGAATGGGCGTGCCCGCGAATCCGAAACGTTTCGACTACGGTTTCAGCACAAAAAAAGTGGAAATTTTTATCGAGAAAAAGAGGACGAATATTGCTTTTGGGCTTAAAAAGTGGTGTAAACTTTGCAGAATTCGACTCGAAAATGGGGAGTCAAATCGCGCCGAGACGCATCCGCAAACAAGTCGGGTAGCAATTTGTCGCCGACAAAAGCGAAACAATTCACGCAAACAGCGCAGAAAAAGTCGCCGCCGAAAAAGGGCCATTTTGATGATCCCTTTCTACCGGTGAACTTGTTGCACTGGGAGGACAACGTAATAATCGATAGTGAGGAGGCGCGAAACAAGGTGATTTCTTTTTGTGCCGGTAAAAGCAAAAGAAATCAATAAAAAATACAAAATTCTTTTAATAAAGAAAATATTTTATAGTTCTTAGTTGATTTTTTTTTTATTGAAAAAGGAATTTATTTTAGTAATTTAGACAAATCCGTTTTTTCATTTACAGCAATGTGTTTAGATAATTGCCGATTATTCCGAGGGCGAATTGCCGCGATGCGGTTGGATTCCGACGGCTCAGACGCGCTCCTATCAGTCTTTCATTAATGCGTGTACGTTTGTTTTTTCAGTGTTGCGACATTTCGAGACGATACAGATTTTAGGCTGAAATTAGGCCTAACCATTAGGTTTTATTGATTTTAGACCTAGGCCAATTTTCACGTCGAGTTATTTTTTTGTTATTGTTATCATTTTTATTATTTTTTAAACGTTTCGAAATGTCTCGCCGCTCCGAATTATCGCGTCATCGATTTTTGCACGCCGAGACATTATATAAAATGAATTTTTTCTCTAGGGAATCAGGGCGTTTTTCTGCGTATGTTCACACAAGCGGGCTCCTTTCAAAAGCCACTTGATTCTGGTAAAAAAAATTTTCAATTTATTTAATTATTTTTTTTTTAAATTACTTTTTTAAAATATATTTATAGAAAGTGTAAAGGTGAACGTTGACACAAGTCACTCCATATTTCCCATGGGAAATTATGAGCTAGAGATGACCAATTGGGAGGATGACATTATCTGGGACTCGGAGAACATGCTAAAAGTTCCAGGTTTGTTTAAATTTTTAACCGAAATTATCTTGTTTCTATTTTGGAAATAAATTGATTTAATAATAAATAAAATGGTAGCAATTTAGAGCCGAAAATTTTGACAATCGACTATGAGGATGATCCGCGAATGTTTGACATGCACGACGAGATGTCGATGATCAGCGAGGAAAAGGAATCGTCTCGAAATTTGTTTAAAAAGGTGTTTTTTAATCGAATTTCCAATCGAATAATATTTTACAATATTTTTTAGGATCAATTTACCAAAAAGTCGGAAATCATAATAATGCAAGTGCAGCAGCGACAGCGGCAGGAAGAGGAGGAACAAATCGAGTGCACAATAGCGCAAATTGCCGACAAAGATCCATTCAATCTCTCTAACGACGACTACTATTTGCCTAAAGATTCTGCAAAGTAATTCAAGAAATTTTTGTTTTTGTGTCTCAAAAAAACATCGATTCTATTCAAAAGGGATGGAATCGATATGATACAGAATACTAACGGCGGATACAAATATATCGATATGATACAAATGTACGCTTTAGTTTATTTATATTCTATTTTATAGAAGTACGACGTTCACCAGCGGTAGCGGCTTAGCCAACATTGTGCATCACTCGATTCCGGCTCAGAACATTTGCTCCACCTTTTTCCCGACTAACATAACGCAGCAAAACCTTCCGCGACTTCGTCAACATCATCGTCCGCCGATTTCGTACTTTTTGCCGCGTGATCTCTACGATAAATGGACAACGCTCCACTCTCTGACGCAACACATTCGACTCATTAATGAAGTTGGCAATGGATAAATTATTTAAAAAAATAAATAAGCATTATAATTTGATAGTTTATTGAGTTTGTCATATTTTTTTTTAGGAACGTAAGAAACTATCTGAAGGCGGTGGTGAGGTGTTTGTTATGCGAGAAGTGCATGATTTGTCCGGAAGGGACGGAGTGCTGGTTCTTTTGGAATATTCGGAAGAGAACCCACCTTTTTTGAGTCAGCCAGGAATGGCGTCGAAAATTCGCAACTATCATAAACGCGTAGACTTATAAACTTTTATCATTTAGATGTTTAACTAAATATAAACTTAAACATTTTTTTTGGGTATTTTGCCGTGTCGCAAAGCGGAACATTGGAATCTTTTTGTGGAACACGGCCTTTTTACTTTATAATTTCTTTTCTAGTTGACCGATTCGAATAATTTTTTTTCCAAAAGATTCAGCTTGAAAAATACTACAAAAGTATATTTTTATTTTTCGCAAATATTAACTTCAAACCGAGTTATGAAGGTTGGAAGAGGAAAAAATTGTCGAAAAATGAAAGTAAGATCTTTGAAACACGAAAAAAATTTCAACTTTGAGCGCTAATAGTAACTCGGCTTAATATTTGCGAAAAATAAAAATATACTTTTGTAGTATTTTTTAAGCTGAATCTTTTGGAAAAAAAATTATTCAAATCGGTCAACTAGAACAGAAATTATAAACTAAAAAGGCGGTGTTCCACAAAAAGGTTCCAATGTTCCACTTTGCGACACGGGACAATTTATAGATGGTGACCAAAGAGCCGGACGAGGATATGGAATTTGGCGAGACGGCCTTTACGCATACTTCTCCATTTTTGGGGAATTTAGCGCCCGGTCAATGTCTTCAGGCCATTGAGAACAATATGTATCGAGCGCCGATCTATCGACACAACACGCAATTTTACGACTTTTTGTTGGTTCGAACAAAACTTGGGTACGCCTTTTTTTTTAAACTTCTATTTTTTGTAATAAAATTTGTGTTGTATTTTATAACAATTAGAATTATTAATTTAGTTTTATATAGCGTAATTTTAGCTTTTTTATTCGAAAATGTCCGCCATTATTTCTTGTGGGACAGGAATGCCCGCTCTACGAAGTTCCACGACCAAACTCCAAGCAGGCCGCCAATTTCTCTCGTGACTTCCTGATGGTATATTTTATTGAGAGTTTGATTTTTATTCACGCAAGGACTATTTATTTTTTAAGGCGTTTATTTATCGATTGTTCTGCGAGAGTGACGATATTCCGCGTCGATTGCGGATGGAGGATATTCGAAATGCATTTCCGCATACGTCCGAAAGCTCGGTACGCAAACGATTGAAACAATGCGCGGATTTTCGACGCTTCGCTGAACAAAACTATTGGGTATAGTATTTTCTTTACCAATTGGCTAGAATGATTTTTTTTTGTTAATAAATTGATTAAGAGTCATTGCCTTAATTATACAATTAAGTTTAAATCAAATATTTTACTGAATTATAGGTTTTGCGCGAGGATTTTCGTCTACCAAGTAAAGAGGAAGTCTTGGCCATGGTTACGCCCGAAATGTGCTGTGCACAATGGAGTATGTATGCCGCCGAACAACGTCTCAGGGTTAGCGAGAATCGGGTATTATTTTAGGTTTAGCAAAAAAATTTTGTTTAGGACGCGGGATTTGGCGATAAATACTTTTTTGCTCCCGAAAACGAGGACTCGTCGGAGGACGAAGTGACGATGGAAGATGAGGTCGTTAAAATTTTTGCATTTATTGCATTTATAGAAGTTTTGTCTAAATTATATCATACATAGGTCTTCATGGGTTGTTTTAGATTAAATGTGCACCATGGAATACGACAAAAGCGTATATAGCTTCGATTAAAGGCAAATGTCTGCTGGATCAGACGGGAATCGCAGATCCCACCGGTTGTGGAGAAGGCTTTTCCTATGTTCGTGTCTCATCGAAGCCCTCGAAAGTACATTTTTTAAATGAATGTCCATAAAAAATAAGAAATTAAAGGTATGCGTAATTCAAACATTTTAAGGAGGATATTCCGCAAGCGCCGAAACGGGTAGTAACGGGTACGAATGCGGACTTGAGAAAGCTGCCACTGAAAGAGGCGAAGGAAATTTGCCGAGAATATGGATTAAGAGACGATGAGGTGGGAAAATTTTTTGGATTTTTGAAATAACATATTGTATGTTGAGAGAAGTTTAAGGCAAAGACCAAAGCAATTTATTAGTTTATTGCTTTCTATTAAGTAAAATCAGGGTTGCCAGGATGAAAATAAAATAAAAACGAATGCTGGGCACGAAAAAAATATTTTGTATTGATAATTTCCAACAACAAAAAAGATTTTTCTAAAAATATCTGAATTGGTCTATTTCGTTAACTTTTCGGGTCAGATTCTTTATTCTCTCAACAATTAATACTTCTCGGAACTCCTGATCCCGTTGTCTAAGAGAGCCATTCTTTATGGAAAAAAAGAACAAAAAATGGAAAAAGAACAGACCCCGTCAAAAAAAGAACAAATCTTTTTAAAGAGGACATCTGGCAATCCTGAATAAAATACTTTTTTTTAGTTTAATTCGCTTATTTTTAGCTAAACTCCTTGAGTCGATGGGACATTATTAATGTTATTCGAACGCTGTCGACACAGGCCGCTAAAGCGCGTCTCGACTTTAAAGGAATGGAGCGTTTCGCGCGCGGAAATATTCGCGTGAATTTTGTGGACCTACAAGAAAAATATAAGGAGCATTGTCAGAAGATTTTCGATCTTCAAAATCGGTATGCGCTCATATGACTTTTGTTTAAAAATTTTCAACTTACTAATTTAGAGCGCTTTCGAATGCGGACGAAATGAGCACGGACGGTTGCACGACCGACAATTCCGACAACGATGATATGGCGCATAAACTGGAGCGAATGCTGTCCGGCAATAAGCGGCGTTGGTTTTCTCTCCTTCATATTTCCCTTATGTATGTGCCGGATAAATTTAGAAACATTGAAAAAGAGATCTTAGATAAAAAGGCCTATTCATCTACGATGATGTTGTCGGAGGCGGAAAAGCAGAAGCTCGAATACGAGATTGAAGAACGTGAACGATTGGATCTACAGCGAATGATTCATGGCGAAGTGACGAAAAGTGGCGGAGCCACGGTGTCAAAGGGTGCCAAGGACGCTGTGGCGCGCAGTCACGACGACTTTTTTCGCGACGACAAGGATTCGGAGGGTATTTTAATTTTTTTCGACAATATTATTAGCCTCTAAAATGGTAATGTTTTGCAGGCTTTGCGATAGTGGACCCGAATACATCGCGAGAGCACGGTTCATTGTTGCAGGATGCGGCCACGAAAAAGCTGAAAATCTATCGTACCTTTAAGGGAGCGGACGGAAAAGAATGGGTTTGTACGATAGTTTTTTTTTTCTTTTATTATCTACCTCTTGTTATTATAATTATATTAGACTGGAAAGAAATTTTCTTTACACCTGACATCGCATTTTTGTTTTTTTTTTCATAACTTTATTAATGATAATCAATATCAATCTATAATATAATCATCATTATTACTCAAGACCTTTGCCCAGGGTTGCCAGGATGAAAATAAAATAAAAAAGAACGCTGGGCACAAAAAAAATATTTTGTATTGATAATTTCCAACAACAACAAAGATTTTTCGAAAAATATCTGAATTGGTCTATTTCGTTAACTTTTCGGGTCCGATTCTTTATTCTCTCAACAATTAATACTTCTCGGAACTATTAATTGTTTCTAAGAGAGTCATTCTTCGTGGAAAAAAAGGACAAAAAATAAAAAAGAACAGACCCCCTCAAAAAAAGAACAAATCTTTTTAAAGAGGACATCTGGCAATCCTGCCTCTGCCCAACGATTGGGCAAATCATTAATTCCTTTCTTCCAGAATTCCGCTTTCTGTGTGCTTTTATCATTCACCTTTTGTTATTACAATTATAATATTGTAGACGCGAGTGGAAGTAATTTCTCATCCGCAATTAATTGAAGCGTATATTCGAATTCGAACAACCAAGAGCGAAGATTTTATCAAAGTTTTTGCGCAAAATGATGGCGAATTCAAGGAGGTTGACACATTATAAATATTGTATTGTCGTCTATTTAGCTAAATTATTTTTGAGGAACGTCGCAAAGAGAAGCGTCGTATTCAGGATCAATTGAGACGCATTCGCAAAAACGAGGAGCGTGCCGGGCAGACCAACTCCGAATCCAACACGCTCAAGAGAAAGGCAGGGTTTTTTTTTCTTTTTGATATTGGTTTTTCTTTATTTTTAACCACAAAAGTCGGTGCACCGTCGACGCGCCGATCCGCATGTCTCCGTGGCGACGGTGCTGCAGGAAATTTTCAACGAACTCAAGTCGATTTCTAAATTTGATTGTTATTTTTTGAGAAGCCAGAAAAGGAGAAAAAGCCACCGCCTCCGCCGAAACCAAGTCTTTTGAAGATGCGTTGTAGTGCTTGTGGTGAAGTCGGACATATGAAAACGAACAAATACTGTTCGCTATACGGTCAGCGTTCGAAGTCCGACAACGCGCCAACACAAACCGTCGGCGATATTTGTCCGGTATTGCAATTCATCACTTCAATTGGGTTCGTTAATTAACACATTTTCCTTTTTATAGTCCACATCGACGCAAAACAACGACGAAGATATTATGGGCGGTGTTATTGCCATTGAGGGAACACGCTTAAAAATTTCGAAAAAGTGGTATAATCAAGCGGAAAAAGCTCAAAAGGATTCTTTACGGTTGGAATTAATTGTGTACAAGCGGCTTGTGCAAAAATTATGCGAAAATCAATTTTAATTTCAGGCTGCATATTCCGAGGCATTATTTGGATCGTGATAGGCGAGACGCTGGCGAGGAAGTGGTAACGGAAAAGCCATCGAAGAAGGCATCCACCACCTCGAATTTCGGGGGCACGAAACGAGAAACCTCCATCGAAACGAGCGGTATGAAATATAGATATAAGCGAATTTCGATAAAGAATTTATTTTTAAAATCTTGGCAATTTTGTTTGTTAGGACCGCTTAGCGCCAGCGTGTACGCCGGTCAATCGACGAGCAGCCTTATCGGTCGTCGACGCGGCGCCGTCGACGAGGCCGACTATCTGATGGGACCGCAAAAGTCGGTGCACCGTCGACGCGCCGATCCGCGTGTCTCCATGGCGACGGTGCTGCAGGAAATTTTCAACGAACTCAAGTCGGTTCAACACGCCGAGCATTTGATGTTTCCGGTCAACGCGAAAAAGGTCGTTAATATATAGAATTCTTGAGTTTGGTTGAACAAAAATACGATTCCATTTTTGTTATTATTTCCACAATTTTATTATTACACGATTTTTGGCATATTTTATAGGTGCCCGATTATTATACGATCATTTCGAAGCCGATGGATTTGCAACAAATTCGCCAAAATATTTCGTCCAATAGGTACGAGTTGCGTCGTCAGTTTTTGGAGGATTTAACACAAATTTGGGTCAACTCTCACACGTACAACGGGCTCGAGCATTTGATTACGAAAGCGGCTAAAGAGGTATGCGCATTTTTGCTAATCTACATAAAGATTATTTTTTATTATTAGTTTTAGATTTTGGATTTGGCCTCGTTGCGAATCGGTGAAAATGAGCAGCGTTTAATCGAGCTCGAAAAGGCGATCAATCCGTTGTTGGACGACGATGATATGGTCGGATTTTCGCATATTCTAAAAGAGATTGTCCAGGAGTGCAAAAACCTGCCGAAATCAGCCGCTTTTCACTCGAAGGTCGATACGAAAAAGGTCCAGTTGGTCGCTTAAGATTTTCATTTCATTTTACTCTGGATTTACTTCCGGAAAAATATTATGAGTAATAGAAGGGCTCTATCATCGAGAAATCAAAGTATCCTCCGCCAGCTTTTTTGTCAGAACAAAATTAATCCCTGGGATAAAATATCGGAAGAAATAATTCTCAGCAATAATTCGAAGCAATTCTCTAAACGACTTGTGAAAATTCCCAAAACTCGGGCTTATGGCGAGAAAGTGATTCCTCGAATAATTGTATTTTTCTTTTTTTTCTTGTTTGTTAATAACTAGACCAAGAGTTTTATTGACTCCATTATCATTGTTATTATTAAATTGCTGTATTATGACTACGTTGGCGTGTACCCATAGCACTCGTTTGTCCAATAAAATTATTGTAAATTATTTACATATTAAAAAAATAATTTTAGTTTCCGCTCTACAACGAGAAAGTTAAACAGCCAATGGATTTAAGCAAAATTGAGCAGAACATTAAAGAGCATCGCTACACATCTGTTGAAAACTTTCTCATTGATATTAAACAGGTTTAAAATTTTAGAATAATTTTTTTTAGCATTTCAATTTTCTACTTTTTACATACATATCGTCTCTGTTTGTAGATTCTCATAAACAGTCAAATTTATAACGGTCTTACCTCGTCGTACACGGAAAAAGCGGCCGAAATTGTACAACTGGCGGAGCGTTTAATTGAAACCCATCGAAGCAATCTCCAAGAGCTCGAATCGAACATTCAGCGCTCTCTAAAGAGCGGCAACGCCGATGATGCGCAGAGTACGCTGGGCGCCAGCGAGGATCCCATCGGCGAGGCGCTCGATTTCGCGATTCACGGCAACTGCGCGGATGATGGCGACACGCGACCGCAATTCACCCTAGGCGACGACGAGTTCTCGCGGCAAAGCGCATCGCTTATGCCCGACGAGATGGGCTGGCAGGCGAACAATTTTGCCGGCGCCGATGTGCCCACCGATGAGGACGAGACGAGTACGTGAATTATAAACTTTTTACGTCTCTCTTTAATTTAAATTTATTGCTAATTTTTGAAGGAAGTGGCATTGGTGGGGGCGTTTTGCAAGACGATTTGGCGTTAAGCAACGACGAGTATAGCGACGAAGACGAGGGGGATAACGTAATGAATGAAGGTGAATCAATTTTTCTCGTATTAAATAGTTGTTTTTTTTTTTACTTTTTTCAGTCATTTTTTAAATTTTATTCCAATTTCTAGAAGAGGAGTTAGATGCGGATAACGATCCTGAGACGGATTTGCTACAGAGTCAAATGCACACCAGCGGTCAATTGAATGCGGATTTGGCGCTAAGCGATTCGGATGATTCCAACGAAGAGCTTATTTCGGCGAAACGTCCAAAACTCGACGATCTTGAGGGCTCGTTTTAGAGTTTGTTGTATCGGATAGCATTATGGTGCTTTATAACAATGATACACGAATTAGTCTATATTTGTTTGTTTTTTTTTTGTATGCTAACTGCATAATTTCTTCATTTTTTTTGTTATACTTTAACGATCTTCATAAGTTCCTTGTTTCAATTGTCTATATATTAATATGATTGGGCTATGCCAAGCACGGAATGTGGAGGAGAAGAAAAATCGGCAGACGGGTTTAAATTTGGACTAAACAGCGAAAATTCAAATTATTATTGTGTTTTATAAATAAAATATTTAAAATAATAATTTGATTTTAAAAATAATAATTTGATTTTAACATCAATTTCTTATTTACTATTGGCGATATTCTATATGGCGTATTAAAATATCTGTTACAATTGCTTGCTTTCAATTTTCTTTTATAAATTTCCAACAATTATTGAGAAATACGCAAAATGAGCCGCACGAAATTGGACGCTCGGATTCGAACGCTCATTGAGAACGGAGTCAAGACGCGTCATCGTTCGATGTTCGTGATTATCGGCGAGAAGGCTCGCGATCAAATTCCAATTCTTCATCATATTCTCACCAAGGCCACCATTTCGGCGCGACCCTCCGTTCTGTGGTGCTATAAGAAGGATCTCGGCTTCAGTTCTCATCGCAAGAAGCGCATAAAAGAGATTGAGCGCAAAATGGCCGCCGGTGTCATGCACGCACGGGTCAGTTTTATTACCAAATGATTGGCGCTTTGTGAATAGAACAAATGTTGCGGAGGCAATAATGGCAGGTTTTATGACTTCTTGGAAGGTTTTTTTAACCTATATCTAATTGGAATTTAATGGAAGTTATACTAATTTTATCCTCAGGAGGATGATCCCTTTGAAATGTTTATTTCGTCGACGGAAGTTCGCTATTGTTATTATGCCGAGTCGCAAAGGATTCTCGGAAACACTTTCGGCATGCTGGTCCTGCAGGATTTCGAGGCGCTTACGCCCAATCTTTTGGCTCGTACCGTCGAAACGGTGGACGGCGGCGGACTTGTCGTGTTGCTTTTGCAGAGCGTGAATTCTTTACGCCAACTCTACACGCTTACTATGGTATACGTCTTAAAAATAGTCGTAAAAAACTCTTCGATTTTTTCCCTACACTTTTTCGGGAGATATTTCGGAAAAGATCTTTTTTTTTTCAATTTGGAATCGAAAAAAGTTTAAAGTTTTGGTAATCCAAAATATTAATTTTTTTTAATGTTTCTTCTTGTTGTATTCGTGTGAATGCAAATAAATACGTAGGATAAATAGCTTTATGCAGTTCAATAACAATAATGATATGAAAAGTGAAATCTTACATTAAAGGACGCATGAACACCAATATAGATTTCCACACAATTTGTTCTAACTTTTTTTCTACGATAAATAGAGATGTGGGTTTTTTGCATTTTGTAGAGCGTACTCGATTTATGGGGGACGTGTTTCAGCGATTTTTAAAATTTTCATTTTTGGCATTTTTATAGAGGAAAATGCAATGAAAAAAGTGCATATCGCTAAGCATTTTTTTCGGAGAGTGATCCGATGGACTTGAAACTTTTGCTATGAGCTTCCCTTACATACACTATTACACTCTATAAATTTGAACCTGATCGATTGGATAGGAGCCGAGTTATGAAACTTCAAAAAACGGCAAAAATGACAAATTTTTAGCATTTTTTCTGTTATTTGAGGTTTCATAACTCGGCTTCTATCCAATCGACCAGGTTCAAATTTATAGAGTGTAATAGTGTATGTAAGAGGAACTTATAGCATATAATACTTCTCGTTAAGGACGTACACAGTCGCTATCGCACGGCGGCGCATACGAATATTGTGCCGCGTTTTAACGAACGCTTTATTCTCTCGTTGGCTAGCTGCCGTAGCTGTGTCGTAATGGACGATCGCCTACAAATACTGCCGATTTCGTCGCACATTAAAAAAATCGAGCCGATTCCATCGGACGCCAAGGTAGTATTTTGGCATGTGTTGATCACCATTTTCGAACAATCACGATTTTTAGTATTCCATCTCTTTGCACGAGGATGAACTGAAATCGTTGCGTGAGACAATGTCGGACACGCCGCCATTCGGCGCGCTGCTAAAATGTTGTCGGACGTTGTGCCAGGCGAACGTTGTGCTAAAACTTCTCGACGTCGCCACCAACAACAACACGCTCAACGAGACGTGCTCGATTACGGCGGCTCGCGGCCGCGGCAAATCCGCCGCATTGGGTCTGGCGATTGCCGGCGCGATCGTGTTCAAATTCACGAATATTTTCGTCACAAGCCCAACACCGGAAAATTTACGCACTCTTTTCGAATTCATTGTTAAGGGTCTTGAAGCGCTGGATTATCAGGCAATTATTATTTCATTATTGTTGGATTAGTTTAAACGAAATGGAATACATATTTTGGGATTCACACTTTTATTATATGCTTTTAGGAGCGGGCCGACTACGACGTTATTAGGTCTAGCGAGGCCGACCTAAACAAATGCGTGGTTCGCATTAACGTATTCCGTGAGCATCGCCAAATTATTCAGGTATATTTCCGATTTATTATTCGTCAATTTATGACACATTTTTGCAGTATATTGCGCCTACGGAGGCGTCGAAACTCGGACCGGCGGAATTGGTCGTAATCGACGAGGCGGCCGCTATTCCCATACCGCTTGTTCGCGAACTGATTTCCGGTGCGAATTCGTCCATTGATATTTGCATATTATCATTGTTATGAGAAAAATAACTTTGTGTTCCATATTCCATAGGCAAGCATTTGGTGTTTTTGGCCTCGACCATTAACGGCTACGAGGGCACGGGCCGTTCGCTGTCGCTGAAGTTGATCGAACAGCTGCGTCGTCAGGCCGGCGGCGGCACGTCGGCCGTCTCTTCGGCCGGCGATGGCGCTTCTTCCGCTCGCAAGAAACTTCACGAGATTACGCTCGACGAAAGCATTCGCTATAACGCCGGCGATGATGTGGGTTTGAAGAAAAAAACAATGGTTTTTTGTTGAATACAATTGACGCAAATTCTGCAAAATGGAAAAAATTATTTCGAATCTCTCAGGTATCCGAGTAGAGCTATTTTTGTTGTGGATTTTAGGTTGAGGCCTGGCTTAACAAAGTCTTATGCTTGGATTATGTGAACATGCGGTGCTTTATCTCCGGCACGCCACCGCCCTCCAATTGCCAACTGTATTAATGGAATAATATTCATTTTATGGATTATCAATTATATAGTTGTATTTAGATATTATGTGAATCGTGACACACTTTTTTCCTTTCACAAGGCTTCCGAGAACTTTTTGGCCAACATGATGTCCATTTATGTTTCGGCTCACTATAAGAACACTCCGAACGACTTGCAAATGTTATCGGATGCGCCGGCGCATCATCTTTTCGTGCTCATGGCGCCGGTGCAAACCGACCGGACGAGCATGCCGCAGATTCTCGTCGTTGTTCAAGTGGCGCTCGAGGGCTCGCTGTCAAAGTCGAGTGTACGCAACTCCCTCGAAAAGGGTCGTCGCGCTCCCGGCGACCTTCTTCCCTGGACAATTTCGCAACAATTTTTGGTATTAAAACAAAAAAATTTTAACGACAGAATTTTTAAGGCTTTTCTTTATTTATTTTAGGAAAGTGATTTCCCAACTTTAAGCGGTGCTCGCATTGTACGCATCGCAGTTCATCCAGATTTTCAGAGTATGTCTAAATATATAATACGCATATGTATATTAATATAGATTTAATTTGCGTCCGTTTCTTTTAGACATGGGCTATGGCTCTCAAGCAATTAAATTACTTTTGGAGTACTATCAATGGAAGGTGCCGTACGTGGCCGAAGAGATTTGCGGCGGTTGTAGCGATAGCGGAACGGACGACACCAACAACGACGATGAAAAGGTTTTTTTTTTAGAATTTTTTTCTATTTTATAATTTTCAGTTTTTTTTTATTACCCTTTATACATATATTATACGCAATTGAAATACTCTGTTAATACATTTTTGTGGTATCGGACCACAAAAATTGGAAATGTTTAGGTATTTTTTGTTTCGTGTGGCTATTTCATGCTTAGTTTTTTTTTAGGGAAATTCGGGGTGGCCAATTGGCTAGAAAAATCAAAACTATTATTGCCTGACTATGACATTCACTATGTTGAAGTCCACGAGACAAAAAAACTTTTTTTGATGAATCTATACCACAAAAGAGCCCGTTTTTATTCTGATGAAGCAAAAATCAACTTTTTTGTTTCATTATCTAATACAGGATTGCCAGATGTCCTCTTTAAAAAGAATTGTTCTTTTTTTGAGGGGGTCTGTTCTTTTTTATTTTTTGTCCTTTTTTTCCACGAAGAATGACTCTCTTAGAAACAATTAATAGTTCCGAGAAGTATTAATTGTTGAGAGAATAAAGAATCTGACCCGAAAAGTTAACGAAATAGACCAATTCAGATATTTTAAAGAAAAATCTTTTTTGTTGTTGGAAATTATCAATAAAATATTTTTTTCGTGCCCAGCGTTCTTTTTTATTTTATTTTCATCCTAGCAACCCTGATCTAATATTACTTTCAGAGTGATTCGGATAGCGATAATTTCGCTCTGCTAGAGGAAATCGTCGAGCCGCGCGCCAATTTACCACCGCTTCTCATGCGTTTGAGTGAGCGTCGCGCCGAACGTCTCGACTACATTGGCGTCTCGTTCGGTCTGACCCTGGAGTTGCTCAAGTTTTGGAAACGCCTCCGTTTCGTTTCCGTCTATTTGCGACAGGCGGCTAGCGATTTGACCGCCGAACACACGTGCATGGCGCTTAACGCCGACGTTGCGGCGCGTAACGAAAACAACAATTCCGTAAATGGAGGTAAATATGTTGGTGAAAAAAAAATGATCAATTTCGCTTCGATAATTTTTAAACAATTATATTTTGTTAGAGGCGGACGAGCATGATTCCTGGCTGCTGGCCTACTTTCGCGAATTTCGTCATCGGTTCATCTCCTTGCTCGGATTCACCTTTTCGAAGTTCACTCCGCATTTGGCGCTGAGCCTGATGTATTTGAACGCGAACACAGAGAAGTCGAAAACCGTTAAAGGAACGCGATTTTTATGCATTGAAAAAATGGACTAATATTTGTTTTTTTTTAGCAATGTCGAGAGAAGAGTTGGGTGTAATATTTTCGAATTCGGATCTTCGTCGAATCTCCGAATACGCACGAAACATGGTCGACCAGAGCCTGATCGCAGATCTACTGCCCGCCATTGCGACCACCTACTTTAACGAGCGTATTGACGTATGTTTGTGGCAGATTTTTAAATGTGTCTCCCAAGCTTTTCTATATGATCTAACGGATACATCCGATGGGTTTCGTTACCGAGCGACAATTTCTTGCGCTAAATTAATGAGATTGCAAATTTTTTACGTTAAAAATCATTCCCCAAAAAGGATTTATCAAAAATTTAATATTATAAAATAGGAAAAAAACGTTTGACTCCTTCAAATTTTAAGCTTTAGATGAATATCGATGTTCGCCAAGCGGCTGTTCTACTCAGCGTCGGTCTTCAACGCAAAACCGTTGAACATACGGCGGCGGAATTGAATCTACCGGTGAATCAGACGTTTGCGTTGCTGAACAAAGCATTGCGACGTTTATCCGACCACTTCGATTCCATATGCAAGGCGGCTATTGAAGCGCAAATGTCGTTGGGCGATTCGGCCGCGGAAGCGCGTATGCAGGATATGGTGAATAGCATAGATTTATCCAATAGATAGACAAAAATATACAGCCCTTCCATGTGATTTTATTACTTTTTGGTTCAGGTCGATCGCATCTCAGCGCCCACTCTCAAATCGCTGGAAGAGGATTTAGCCGACGCGGAAATCGAAATTCGTCAGCGTCAAAAGGCGGATAAGCGTCGCCTGGCCTCCGAAATCGGCTCGATTGAGTCGCAGTTTGCGATTCGCGGCAAGGACGATGATTGGCAGGAGGCGGTCTCAAAAATCGACATTCGCTCCGCTAAATCCGGCATCATTTCCATTAAAAGCGACAGGTACGAGGACTTTTCAAGGAAAAATTCCTCTAAAATACAAGTGCAAATAAATCTTTCTAAAATCATCAATTTAATCTTCATATTTTTAAAGATTTCTGGAAGTGTTATAGCATTATAGCATTTTTGTCTACAATTTAATATATTTTTATTTCATTTTAGATTGCCCGGCAAGCCAGTGATTATGGCGGAGAAGAAAAAGAAAATTTCTGACGGCGAAGTGACTGGCACCAAAATTGGAAATCCAAAAGCCAATCGTAAACGAAGACACAAATTCTAAAAACGCTTATAATTGCTATAAAGTTGTTATTTCTATTTACAAGAAATACCTCTTTTATCCTCGTTGTTATCTGTTAATTCGTTGTTTTCAATTTTTATATTCTATTAATAAAAGTATATGAACCAAATTTGAAATTTTTTCCTATTTTTTTTATTTGAACATTAAAATTTACAAAATTCGAAGATTCAATTTATTCTGAATCTGTTTTTTAAATTTTTTTTATTACTTTATAACTTCTTTAAAAGGAGCTGACTAAAAATGAAACAAAATAAATTTCTGAATATATAAAATTTAAAAGATACAGCGTGATTAAAAACGGCTGTCTTCTTCGTCGTTATTACCCGCTTCTTCATCCTCATTGTCTGTTTGTTTTTCCTTTTCCTCTCCATTTTCTTCTTCGGCATTATTATTACTAGCGCTGCTATTATTATTATTATTATCAGTTGGTGGCTGATCACCCGTGTTTGTACCGGTTGTTGGCGGTGTTGTTTGTGGATTTGTTGATCCTAAAATCGACGAATTTATTAATTAATCCTCGCAAAATTTATAATTTATAACTCTTTAAAAATTGTCATAATAAATAGATGTAGATAATTAGTAAAAAAAATAGAAGATGTAGTAAAAATAGATTAAAAATGCGATTTTTTCCAACTAATTTACCTATTGGCGTGGTAGTATTTGTCGGCGATATCTTTGCCGGTGCGGTTACACGAGCACACGTTCCCTCATTATTTTTTGAAACAATAGCGGTAAATGGAAACGCACAGCACGAAGTTGACGAGTCATAGCTTTTTGGGCGCCAACGATCTCGAGCATTTCCTGGTTCACTTAAATGACAGCATTTTGTGTTTGAAGAACGCTCAATTGGCACGTCACAACATTGATGCGTGCGGCTGTTGAATTGGCGATATTCTTGTGGATCTGAACCATAAATCGGACAACAACCATCGAATAATTCTTTCAAATAAACCGCATCGCCGCAACATGTTTCGCGAAGGCCACCGTCGTATGGTATCGTGCCACAGCATGTTAAACCTTGTTCAACCTGTAGAATCATTTGTAAACATTAATAATGTAATAATAAAAATATCTAGATTTTAAAAAAATTAGTGATTTTTTAGATTTACAAGGTAAATTCAAATTTAATATTAAGTCACTATTTTTAACTTTGCATGGTACTTTAAAAAAAACAACTTCAATGTTTATATGAGCATTTATTTATGATTTATGTTAGCCAACTAGATAAAATGTAATAAAAAGTGCAAAATCAACATTAAATTTGAATTTCGTATGCTAAAAAGAGTAGAAAAATTTTTTTGGAACTTGTAACCGATAAAAACTATAAAAATTTAATAAAAATTTAAGATTACATTAACATTTAATACGCCATTGCAACAAAGAACATTTATATTATTGCGCGGATATGCTTGTGATCCACAACATTCACCGTTCGGTAGGTTATGTACCTAAAATGTTGTTTAAATATAAGTACTTAGATTAACTTTGTTTCTTTGCATTTTGTATTTATGTAATTATGTGCAATATTCTCACAATGCCTTGGCAACAAGTCTGATCGTAAGCAAGTGTTTGATTTCCACAACAACCTTCCACATAGCTAAAAGGCTGGCGACGACGTCTCGTAACACCTTCGCAGCAAATTTCTTCAAATTCATTAATAGGATGGCCACCACAGCAACCGATACCAAACATATCTTCTGGGCGCTGAAATTCCTCACAGTTTGATTCGCTATCACCGCAACAAACTTTCAAAGTCAATTTTCCATTATCAGTAGCTTTATTAGGAAACTGTTCCAGGCCTGTAGAAGAAACGTTATTTTGCAGAGTCTGAATCTGTTGTCTTGATACACGACGATCTAAAATTTAAAACTATTAAAATTTTATGATTTTTTAAATTTCCATTTTATAGATATGTATAGCATATACGCGAGACTTACTTGTTTGTGTATTTGCTAATATTGATACAATCAATAAAAATAAAATGATGGGTAAATTAATTAATTGCGATGAAAAGACAATAGTGGGAACGGATTCTAGGCGACGCCATCGGATCATGTAATAATTATATTGCCAATTTTGTCGCATAGTCTAATTCGCCGCCGTCGCACCGGCGATTCCGATACACTCGGAACTCCTGGTAATACGAAATCTATCGTGTCTAAGTGCGGTTTTTCTGTAGCATACAAAATTATAAAATAATAAAATTTTAGCAATGTTTGTAAAATAGAATACGGGCTCTCGAGGAGCATGAGCAAATTCTTTGTTATACCACAAGCATAATCATGAAGAGAGCGTTATTTTTAATGCATCTATAAAAAGTGACGTAATAACGAAAATGCACAATAAAAATAGCTGCATTGTTTATGGTCGTATATAAAAGTATAAATTTTAAAGAAAGAAAAGCATAAAAAATATAATTTTATAGATTTTAAGACAAAAAATAAAGATAAATAAAGATAATATGTAAACTAATTTTTAAAAATACCAAAAAAATTAATAACTAAAAATGTACACATACGCATAACATTTAATAACAATTTTTATGTATGTGAATTTTTTTATTGCATGCTTATTCTGTAACTGACTTTGTCTAGTTAATCGTAAAGTTCAAACTAAAGCGATAAATTTTGTCATAATATATTACTTTTGTGGATTTGAACTATAGCTATTTCTATTGAAATGTATTCTTTCTTTTCATGAAAAACGACGATTTTCTTCGTCTAGAAATTTGATTTATCCTCTATTAAATGCGTCTCTACTTTAGACAAAAAAATTAATCGAAGCCACTGAGCAAACAAATTAAAATACAATCAACAATTTACAAAAATTCGCATATTGCTTACATGAATTTATGCGTTGAAAATTTACATAAATGTTTAAATAAATTTATAATTAAATATTTCTAAATTTATTTACCCTAATTTTACGTGTATAAGGGCGGGTTTTTTGAGCCAAATTTAAATTCGCGCCAATGAGTTCATTTTGTTGTATTTGATCCAAGCAAGTCTAAATTTTGTGCCCGCCTTCGTCTCAGTTTTATAAAAGTGGGCACAAAATTTGGACTTGCTTGGATTCAATAAAACGGAATGAACTCGTTGGCGCCAATTTAAATTTAGTTCAAAACACCTGGCCTTATACACGCGAAATTAGGGTATTTTTTGTTTTATTAAATTTACATTTATTTTTTTAAATTATTAGGAAAATAATTGAATTTAATTTACCATATTTTTGTTATCACGGAATTTCAGTTCATGTCTTTTCACTTATCTGAAAGGGCGTTCTCTTGCGAATATTATATAGATAATAGACCAAAGTTAAGAAGTACCGTATTTGCAATAAAAAAGTATTTTTTGAAACAACCTTTTTGAAATTAATTTTTTTAGTTTTTTTAGGTCTAAATAATACTATTATAACAGAAATTTGAAAAACTTTAAAATTTTCTATATCATAGCAAAAATTTGAAAAACTTTAAAATTATTCATATGGATGGGGGAATCGATGTATTCAAAAATTTTAAGGGTCTAAAGTTAAAAATTTGTATGTAACTTTTTGATGATGTCATCTGAAAGAGCACGAAATTCTGAATAATATATTGTGGAATTAGAAAAATTAACCCCATAATATTTTTAAAACATAAAGTTAAATTTATGAAACCTGAAAATGTACTATTTTTAATGTAAAAAATACCTTTTTTGATGACTGCTTTTGTAAGATATGTTTTTAAAAAGTTTTGCGGCCAATTTTTCTTTTGAATATTTTGGCTATAATTATCATATTAGGTATTTTAATACAAATTTATTTACATGAGTGTAAACACTAAAAAACATTTAGTGCGGTTAAAAGCATTTATAGGTAAAAAAACGAGTTTTTCTCCCAAAAAACATCCATATTTAATCCGTTAACCGTAATTTTTTAGGAAAATATTTCTTTAGGCTTTAATAACTACTAAAAAAATTTTAAGCTTGATTGATCCAATAAAAGCTAAAAAAATTATAAAAATCGAGTGTGTTTTTCACCAGCGTGCAACAGAATGAACTATTTAAATTCGGCTCAAAACATATATACACGAAATTAGGGTGATTTGATAGTTTATTTCGTTTTATTATTTTTTTAAATTGAGGTACATGTTTAATTAAGTAATAAATTTGAAAAAAAATAAAATGTTTGAAAAAAAAATGTGATATAAAAACGTGGCAGTAATTTGGCAAGAAAGGCAAAAAATAATGAGAAATATGAAAATATAGAGAAATTGCAAAATGAAAAGTTATTAGGGCAAGATTTGTGCAAAAAGTAAGAACAGATATAAATGTAAAAAGACAATAAATAAAAGATTGTAATTTTTTTAATGTTATAAAAAAATTATTATTAATTTTTTTTTAATTTGATCCGGCCTCAATCCAATTACCTACTAGGTGATAACGTTCTCGGTGTCTTCGTTGTTGTTGTTCGGCTGAGGACAACAAAGATGATTGTTCACCTCTTTGTTGTCGGCTTGCTTGGTCGGGTGATCTCTGCCATTGTTTTTCGTGTTGTTGCTGACGAAGTTGCTCAAGTTGTGCTTTAGGATAAACCCAATGGCCGCCACTTTCGTCGGTTTCAATGCGAAAACGGCTCCATTCTGGAACGTATAACCGGAAGCAGTTTAGCCTTCTGATGCCAAGCGACGGTTCATCTTCGTATTTGACTCGACGAAGTACAGCATAATCGGGTAAGCAAAAATCGTAGCAGGTAGAGCATGATGCGTCTAAATAGCGAAAAATGCTTATATAATGCTATATAAGTAATTGTAATGTTATATAACAGATGCGTACTTATATTTTTAATTTTATCAAAAGTAAGCAAACCTTTGGTATATACTGTATGTTTAAGAAAATACCACTTTGCATTTTCACAATCATCAATGTCTTGCCGGAATTTTTCGCGAGCCACGCGCTCATCAATAAGCTCGGCATTATATTGCCAGTACTCTTGCCAGCCAAACTGGCTACGTACCTATATATAATTTTCGAATCAATATATAATAAAAAATCATTAATCTAGCTAAATAAGAAATAACTTCATGATAAGTGTTGTCTAGCGCATCGATGAGAGTACTCATATCCGGTACAGCAGACCGATCCAATTCCATAAGAAAACATGTTGTATGACGACCGATTTCATCGGTTAATGCATGATCTGCGATAGCAATATAACCCTAAAAAATTTAAAAAATTCAATAAAATTCAATAAACAAAAAATGATATACTGTATAAAAATCAATGGCCGTAAATGAGTTGCTCTTAAAGGGTGGATTTCCGATTAACTCAAAATGAGCTTGCACAGGGCTAGACAAATGAACAAAAAGTTGGCTTGGAGTACGATATGTGACGGCGGCAGGATTGCGACGAGCACACTCTTCACAAATTGGAGGGTACAACAAAAAATTACGTTGAGCATAGCCTGAGAAAAACGCATTGAATATTAACCAAGCTACCAATAATAGAAGAAATACTAGCAGCGCAATTAACAATATAGTACCAATTAAACGTGGTGTCCATTCTGTATCTCTGCAATTAATTATACTTAATTTCATAAATGGATTGAATTTATTAAATTTAAATTTATTAATTTATTTTATAGAAGTTTAAATATTTGAATATCTTTATGAAGTTGATTGTAAATTTTTGCCAATACATGCTCACGTATTATATATTATGATGTCTTTGATTACCTGAATAATTGTCGTAATTGCGAAAGAATATTTTTCGCATCACCGATGGCATTATTAGAGCGAGTGGCAGCAAGCTCTTGTCTTGCTCCACTAGCAAAAGTCCATTGGCGTATTGGTGTTTTCGATGAAGTTAGCGATGAAGATGATGGCTGAAATTTTTACTAAAGACTTTTAAAATATGCTTAATTGAAATTAATATTAATTACCACATAAAAAGAATTAGGTTGACTAGTTGGATCTTGATTATCTTGCATTCGGCGGTAGCTGTCCTTTCGATTAAATGAGCTGAAAGAAAATTTTTTTAAACAATATAAAATTTACAATATTGAATACAATTTACGATGTAGATAAATAAAATCTGGTAAAATATTAAGTATCTTAAATCAATTTTTAATTAAAATAAATAAATTAAAAATTATAAATTAACACCTTGTAATTAATTTTGTTGATTTTAAGGGTTCTGTTTCGTCACCTTTGATCATTATTATATGACATAGAATTTTTAATTTTCGAATTAAAATTTTGATCTACCTATATTGTTAAAAACCAAAATGCTACTGTTGTATAACAAAAAAACCAAAACATCTTTAATTTGCGATTTATTTATTCATTTTTTCTGTTTACTTTCTTCAAGTTTAAGAAAAGGGAATAATGTCACAAATATTTTCTAATACTTTTACATGCACATTTTCAGTTCCATATTCACTTTTCTAAAAAAACTTTATTTTTTTAAACGTTTTCTTCATTAGTTTTGTATTTTTATGTATATGTATAGGCAATACTTTAAATGAATAAATTAAACTTGTCTTCCGAAGATGCATAGCGCTTTTCAGAATTCTTGAGAATGGAATGGAGTGGTTCCGTGCCTAAACTGTATGGCGTACTCAAAGCCGTTACTGATGTATATGGAATGCCTGATGCATCAGTAGCAAAACGTGGAGGAGATGATGCTAAAGGCGAATCTTCTATTGTACGATGCACCTGTTATAATAATATTAATAAAAATAATATTAATTTTAATTAGATTTTTTAAAAGAAATTCTTTTTTAGCTTATTTTGCATAAATGTATAACCTCCCGACTTGCTGTTTCTCGATATGCACTAACATTGGGAGGTGCTAATGGCACTGATTGTAAAAGGGAACGGCTGTTGCCAGCCGACTGGAGTAATGTTGACGCATCAAGACTACGGTCATGCACAAGAAATGAATTAGAGGAGTCGTCAAAGGGTGCTGCTATTGGCAAGACTCCTTCGTTATAATCGGCCAACGAGCGAAGATCTGGCGAAAAAATATTTCCCGACCCATGTGTCTGAACAATCCGCGCTCCTCCATCTTAAAATAATGATCTTAATATTAACTAAGATTTTCAAAATATAATGTAAAAAAATGAAATAACAAACCTGATGTGTGAACTTCGTTTAAATCATATCCATAATTATTCACACCGCCAGCAAATGATCGATCCGGTGGTGGAGAACCTAGTTAAATATGTTACACATTTTTTAGTAAAAAGACACAGTATAAATAATTCATTAAAAATATTTTATTAAAATTATAAAAGAAAAATGAAAAGTATACTTGAGTTGTAAAATATTGAAGTGTCCTTTTCGCGCTCACCAGTCAAGTAATATCTGAAAATATAAGTCTTAAATATACGTATGAATATACACATCAAATAATTTTAATTGGAAATTTTTTTTGGATTTGACAAATTTATTAAATTGGATTTTATATTTCACCTGTTTACGGAAGTTGACTCATCGTTGTTTTCTCCATCACGTTTCGTATAATATTCGGTGGTTGTGCGTGTTTCGGTGGTCGGTTGATAATTTAAAGCCTCTACATATAAATTCATAATATATTTGCGAATTTTTAATTTACTCAATTATATGTTATTAAGAGTTAAACATGTGTTTGTAGAATGATTTTATTATATTCAAATTTATCATTGTATTTAATCTTATGTCTTTGAACCTTCAGCAGAAATGGGTTTCCGAGATTCGACTACGCTCCTCTCGATCACTTCAATTTGTTCAATGTGTCGCTGTGGATAATCCATTTCAAGCACTAAATACTTGATGGACTATTTAGGCGCTGTATAAGCCTCTGAATTAAATAATGTTTATCCATGTTTTATTATCATATAATTTGTTATTTAATATAAATAATTGAATCATTCATAGTAACGTATCTAATCGATATTTACTTGAATTTTAATTAATAAGAGAAGGAGGATAAAAAAAATAAAAAGAAAAGAAAAAGAAAAAACCATTTATGCAACAGCAATTCAGAATTTAAATTGCCAATTTCCTCGTATCATTTTCTTTCTTATTGCTTTGAAAAGGACCTTGATTTAAATGGAAATTTAACTTTTAAATGGAAATTTAACTTTTTTTTAAATAAAAAAAAGTTAAAATAATAAAAATAATATTTAATAATAAAATAGTGAATTGAACTGTCTATTTAAAAATAATTTTAAGCGCTTTAAAAAAATATACACAATATTTTTAAAAAGTTATACCTAAATTGTTTTTTAATTATCAAAACAAAAAAAAAATTAAAAATTAGAAGATTATTTAAAAAATATGGAAAAATATGTACATATAACCTTAAAAAAGTACAAAATAAAGAATATAACAATTTTAAGGTTTACAAAAAATTGGATAGAAAATTAAAAAATTAAAAAGTAACAATTTTTTGCAAATATGTTTGAAACAGTCAATAAAGATTTAAAACAGGTAAAAAGAAAAGAAAAATTTCCGTAATAAATCTTCTCAAAAATACATAATTTTGTTGAACCTTATAAAACTTTGTGCATTCAATTTTCTTAAATTTTGTTTCCATAACTTTCCTTTTACTCTATAAATATTTTTTAGTAGTTATATTTTTGATTTTTTAACAATATGAAAAGTAATTTGAAATTACTTTAATTAAAGAAAGTTTTTTACATTTTTTTATTTTCTTATGCCGAAGCAGTTCATTTTTCTATTTTATAATAACAGATTTTTTTTAAATAAATGTAAAACAGATTTTTTTAAATAAATAAAAAAAGTAAAATAAAAAATGCATATATAGCAAATATAGTTTTCGAAATATTTATATTTATTTTTATTGTTTTATTATAATTTAATTAAGATCATCAGTAAGATAGAAACAAAAGTAGTTACAATTTGCAGTTATTTTCTTGCATTATTTTTATTCAGTTTATGTTTGTGTTGTTACCTCTTTCATTTTCAATAAAATTAAAAGAAAGTTGACTTTTTCCTCGAAATCGAATAGACTGAAAAACGTGAGAACAGTTTTGTGCGCAAAGGATTTTTACAAGAAAAAAGTTGGTCAATCAATCAATTAGATTTTGATTTTTACCTTATATAACGAATCAGATCAATTTATTGCAGAAGACATTAAAATTTAATACAAATTTTTGGAGCATGAAAAAAAATTATCTATATATAATATATTTTAAATATAAAACTGAGAAATAAAAAGCAAAAAATAAAAATATGTGCTTACATATGTTACATAAAGTAAAATCTTAAAATTAAGAAAAACACAATACTAAAAATATAGAATATTAATCGATATAATTTTAATGTGGAAAATATTTGCATAAAATTAAAAATATTTAAAACAATTTAATCGGCAGGTTCTTAAATTAATAAGCAAATGGATGAAGTTTCGTTTTTTTCTCACATCATACATATATATTTTTTATTCTCTTTAATATAAATTCATTTGAAATCTTGCCGAAATTTTGACGTGATTAAAATTTTTATTCATTTTCATATAATGTTCGCGTAGTCGCAGCATTCTTTCACTTACATATTTTGTAAAAGAGCGCCAATAGTAATAAATAATAGCAATAAATATCGATATGTAATAGGAAGGATCAACAAAAAAATGAAAAAAAATAGCAAAAATAAATTTAACACGAAAACACAACAACAAAATGAATCAAGCAAATTTTGTAAAACACTACTAGATAATAATACTGCTTAATGACATGTTTAACTAGAATCATTTACAGTTCAAGTTATGAAAAAATTAAAGTGAATACAAAATCTTCTTTTTCAATTTTCATTAAAACATTTGCATATTTTTCTCTAAATATTCCAGTTATGTAAGATTTAAAATAGCAACAGATATCTGACTGCCTATAAGCAATGGTGGAAAGGTAGCAGCCAGCTGCAATGCACCGATCATCAATATCTTTCATCATCTGTATCCGCATTTATATCGTTGTAGAGAACATTCTCTACATAAAAAAATGTATATTTAAAAAGACTAATAAGTAGAGTGATCATAAAAAAAGGAAATAAAATTCAATATATATGTGAGCATAAATATGTGTGAATTTAAAAATCTTTACAATAAAAGAAGAAAAACATATAGAAACAAATAAATATGATTCAATATAATCACTTTCCACCGGACATTTATGTAAAATAAGATTGTTCACAAAAGCAATGAATTGAAAAATTATTAAAAAATAACAAAAATTTTAAACATTTTATAGGATTAAATAAGTACAAAATTAAGATAGCTACTAACAATAAGCTGGTAGCTTACTGGGGGTCTATTTTTTTAAAACTTGATTTTTTCTTGATATGGTTCTTACCGATTATCAGACTCTAAAAATTTTTTTTTTGTTTTTTATTGCCATTTCCGCCAATTAGGAATGTTAAGTCTTAGGCTCTGGCAATTAGGGCTAGATTTAGCCTATGTTCCATTTTGACTTTAGGCTTAAACTTTGCCTTCTGCTTAGAAATGTCTTTTGGAGTTTTTAAGAAGCCTTTGTATTTTCGGTTTATCTCGATATTGCTAGTTGCGAAATAAACAAAATTTAAGTATGTTGTTAAGAATTTTTTACGGAGAATGATCAATGGACTTGAAATTTTTGCTACAAGCTCTCCTTACATACACTATCACACTCCAAAATTTGAACCTGATCGGTTGGATAGGAGCCGACTTATGAAACTTCAAAAAACGTCGAAAATGACAAAACTGCAAAAAATGACAAATTTCGGTATTTTTGACTTTTTTTGAAATTTTATGACTCGGCTCCTATCCAATCGATCAGGTTCAAATTTATAGAGTGTAATAGTGTATGTAAGAGGAGCTCATAGCAAAAATTTCAAGTCCATCACTCTCCGAAAAAAATGCTCAGCAACATGCACTTTCTTTGTTGCATTTTTCTATATAAAAATGCTAGAAATTAAATTTTTAAAAATTGCTGAAACACGTCCTCATAAATCGAGTAAGCTCTATAGGATGCAAAAAACCCCACGTATTTAGCGTAAAAAAAGTTAGAACAGATCTGCAACTTCGTTTTGAACAATCTAATAATAAAATTAGCAATTGTCGAATTGATCAAATGTGCTAGCACCCAGTTTTGCTAAAGCACGAATTCATCTGAAGTGTTGCGACACCTACGGTTACTTAATTTTTTAAATATGTTTTTCAATTTAGCGATTCATAACTATCCCCAAACTTTCTATTTGACAAATCCGACAAGTATTGATCTAAACTTCTCACCCAACAAAAATTAGTATTTTCACAAAAATCCTATCGATCACTATTTTTTATAGATATGTTTTTGATAAAAGTGCAAAAATTACATAAGCTAATAACTCACTTACTATTACTACGTAGCAATTTAAAGTTTTGTTTTAGAGAAAAAATATACTCTTTAAAATTAAAATTAAAATAGTATATATGTTACGGGAAAATATGTTGCACGGCCATATACGTATTTTCCCGGCCATACACGTATTTTTCCTGTAACGTATCTTCTCGGCCATGCAACATATTTTCCCGTAATATAAAAACTTTTTCCGATTCTTTTATGTAGTGAATGTAGCAGATTGAAATTGCCTTGTTAGGATCTAATCTTTTAAAATTATGTTTTAAGCTTAGTTTACGTGTTTTTGTACTATTTCGTTTCGCCGCCACGTTTTTTTTGTTCCGTTATGGTCGCGTCTTGTTTTTTTTGCATCGTCGTCTTTCATATAGCTAAATTTCTTTTAAAGGAATATTCATTGAGAATTTGAAAAGCGCGCTTTTATTGGCAATAAAAATCAATTTTTTTCCAAAAAAACATTTCGCCTGCTGCACTTTTCTTTTTTGCATGCTCGTTGCCTCTTTGTTTTTTTTCTTATGTTTCCTACAATTTGCATGTTCTTTTTTTATCTATTCAACATTTAATCTTTAAAATAAATTAATAGAAATATGAGAATAAAAGGAAAAGAAACTTTTTATTTTATAAAATTTAATTTATTTTTCTTTTTTGTATATATTGATAAAGTATGCATGTGAATTACGCTGAGTTTCATGTGCTTACTTGTTGTACAGGGTGTCCCACTAAGAAGTTCTTTTTTTAAACTTGAATAACTTTTTTATTTATGAACCGATTTTTCTGAAATTTTCAGGATCGACTATAAACTCTTTGAGAAATTTTTTCGCATAAAAATTTTTTTTTGCGCGCGCAAATTTTTTTGCGCGCGCAACATATTATAGTGCAATCGATGCGGAATTTCGCGCTATTTTCAATGCCGTTAAAATCAGGTAAATTGCTTCACTCTATCAAAAGTTATGACCAAAAAACTGAAACCAAATATGCAAAAATTTGCAAAAATTATTTAATAAAATTTCTTATTTTTTTGCATATTTGGTTTCAGTTTTTTGGTCATAACTTTTGATAGAGTGAAGCAATTTACCTGATTTTAACGGCATTGAAAATAGCGCGAAATTCCGCGTCGATTGCACTATAATATGTTGCGCGCGCAAAAAAATTTGCGCGCGCAAAAAAAAATTTTTATGCGAAAAAATTTCTCAAAGAGTTTATAGTCGATCCTGAAAATTTCAGAAAAATCGGTTCATAAATAAAAAAGTTATTCAAGTTTAAAAAAAGAACTTCTTAGTGGGACACCCTGTATTTGAACGTGTAATAAAAAGAGAAGAACGACAATTAAACTGTTAAAACGAGACACAAATGTGAAAATTAATAAATTAATAGGACAAGGAAAATAAAAACGAAACGGAAATATTGAAAGGGAAATTTTTGCAAGATCTTTTCTTCTGTATATCCTTCACTGAATTCCTTTTTCAACTTTATTTTTGATGTTATGGAAGATCAAAATACAATAAATGAAACACAATACGCAACAGTTCCAATATTTTCTATTCTTAATTAATAATTTTTTATGTGGTTTTTGACAAGGAAAGTGTTTATTTTGTAATAATATTTTTTCTTTTTCTATTGTGTTCTTCATTGGCAGAGTGAGTATTTTAAGTTTTATAAATCGATTTAATTCTAATTTACTTGTAAATAGATTAAACCGGTGTAAAAATGGCATCATCGACCGGTCAAAAGTTTATCTTAACTTTGCGAAAGTTGCTGCGAAGCAGAAAGGCCTGGGCCGTAGGTGTTACTGGTGGTTTGGGCGCTAGTATATATTATGTGGACGTGACCAATGGCAATCGCTTTAACAAGGAGATGGTGCAAAATTTTATTATTGATAAAAATTTGGGATTTACATTGGCTTATTTTTTAGAATTTAAATTTTTTATAAAGCAAAAAATGGGTTTACATTTTTAGCTTTTTTACAATTAATTTCCAAAATTTTTAATGACATAAAATCAAGGTTGCCAGATGTCCTTTTTAAAAAGATTTGTTCCTTTTTTGACGGGGGGGTCTGTTCTTTTTCCATTTTTTGTTCTTTTTTTCCATGAAAAATGGCTCTCTTAGACACAGGATCAGGAGTTCCGAGAAGTATTAATTGTTGAGAGAATAAAGAATCTGACCCGAAAAGTTAACGAAATAGACCAATTCAGATATTTTTAGAAAAATCTTTTTTGTTGTTGGAAATTATCAATAAAATATTTTTTTCGTGCCCAGCGTTCTTTTTTATTTTATTTTCATCTGGCAACCCTGCATAAAATGGAATTAATAAAAAAAAATTGAAAATTTTTATGCATTAAATTCTGAATTTTAGCAACAATATTTTCGGATTGCACACGCGGATAACGATTTTCGTGCCGAATTGAACAAGCGTCCGTCGGGTCCTTTGCCAACGCGTGAGGAACTTCTCAAGGGACTCAAGAACGAGGAGTTTGATATTCTTGTTATTGGCGGTGGCGCGACGGGCGCCGGCGTTGCTTTGGACTCTCAGACACGAGGTTTATAAATTTCAATTACAGGATGACTCAAAAGAATGATGACATTAATTTTAACTAAATTTTTTTTACCTGTGGAAAAAATTTTATTTTTTTAAAACTTTTGTGCCAGAACCGATCAAACTTGTTATTATTTTTTGGAAATACATAATAAAATAATTTAAAAAATTTTTACTAGATTTTAAATTAGATTTTATTTTTTTATTAAAAAAATACGCATACATTATTTTTTTTTCTAGGCTTGAAGACGGCTTTGGTGGAATTGGACGACTTTTCATCGGGCACAAGCTCTCGCAGTACAAAACTAATTCATGGCGGCGTGCGCTATCTTCAAGCCGCCATTTTCGGTCTCGATTTTGAGCAGTATCGCATGGTTAAGGAAGCGTTGTTTGAACGCGCCAATTTGCTCGAAATCGCGCCACATCTCTCCTATCCGCTTCCGATCATGCTTCCGGTTTATAAGTGAGTTCTAAAATTTGCCAAAGCTAATCAATTTTTTTTTCTAGAACGTCGATTGACTTAATTTTGAGGAATTTGTTTAAACTTGTTCCGAGAAACTTTATTTTTGTAGGTTATGGCAAGTTCCCTACTTTTGGGCGGGTATAAAGATGTACGACTTTGTGTCGGGAAAGCGTGTTCTTAAAAATTCCTTTTATATTAACAAGGAGAAGACATTGGAGCGCTTTCCAATGCTTAAAAAGGATTCGCTTAAGGGCGCTTTGATCTACTATGACGGTTAATCCGATTTCACTTTTTTTTTTAATAGAATATTCAGGGTTTGGTTATTTTTAAGCTTAAATGCAAAAAAATTTTGCACAAATTTCTATGGTTTTTTTTAAAAAATTGTAATATTTTTAGGTCAACATAACGATGCACGCATGAATTTGTCGATTGTGTTGACGGCGATTCGTCATGGCGCCAAATGCGCCAACCACGTTGTCGTGGAGCGTCTTCTCAAAGACGAAAGCGGAAAACTGTGTGGTGCAAGGGTTAAGGACAAGGTATGAGCTTGAGCTTGACACGCTTTTTTTTTTGAGCACATTAGTTTTGATGGAATGCGTTTTTGGGTAAAAATGAGAGTTTTTAGTTGCAATTTTGAGGTTTTTTTTTTTGTAGGTTGGCGGTGAAGAATTTGACATAAAAGCGAAGGCGATTGTCAACGCGACGGGTCCATTCACCGACTCCATTCGTTTGATGGCCGATCCGGAGACGAAGCCGATTTGTCAACCATCCGCCGGCGTGCATATCGTTTTGCCCGGTTACTATAGGTTCTTTTCAAAAAAATATATGAATATAGAAAAACAAATTTTCCTATAATAAATGTTATTAAAAATTTCGTGTTAAACACAATATTCGAATAGTCTCGATTTTTTTTTATTTTTGTAAATTTTCAAAGATTTTGCTTCTAGTCCGCTCAACACGGGTCTTTTGGATCCGGCGACGAGTGACGGGCGCGTAATCTTCTTCCTGCCCTGGCAAAAAATGACTGTCGCCGGCACGACGGACGCGCACAGTGAGCTGACATTTTCGCCTGAACCAAAGAACAAAGACATCGAGTTCATTTTGCAGGAAGTTCGCGGCTATCTCAGCAAGGATGTCACCGGTATGCATTCCTATAAGTATTGAATGAATATTATTAAAACAGTGATATTTCTCGTTTAAAAAGTCGCATTTAAACAATTTAATTTGTTTTTATTTAATTACAAGGTTGCCAGGATGAAAAATAAAATAAAAACGAACGCTGGGCACGAAAAAAATATTTTATTGATAATTTCCAACAACAAAAAAGATTTTTCTTTAAAATATCTGAATTGGTCTATTTCGTTAACTTTTCGGGTCAGATTCTTTATTCTCTCAACAATTAATACTTCTCGGAACTATTAATTGTTTCTAAGAAAGTCATTCTTCGTGGAAAAAAAGGACAAAAAATAAAAAAGAACAGACCCCCTCAAAAAAAAGAACAAATCTTTTTAAAAAGGACATCTGGCAACTCTGTTTAATTATTAAAATATATATATATATATATATATATATATATATATATATATATATATATATATATATATATATATATATATATATATATATATATATATATATATATATATATATATATGTTGCAGCCAAAACTGGTTTTCCGCCAAAACTGGTTTTCCTAGCCAAAACTGGTTTCGGCTAAAAATTTGCCAAAACTGGTTTTTCCTAGCCAAAACTGGTTTTCCTAGCCAAAACCAGTCTTGACTTTTAAGTGGTCTTAACAAAACATATTTTGTTAAATGATCCTAAAAATAAAAACGCAAATAGAAAAAACTAAAAAAGTGAATCAAAAGTTACTTGATAGACCATTATAAACTTATATTCTCCACTGGGACGTGCTTGCAAGTCGATGAGATCAACCTGACAACGGCTGTTAAAATCTTTGGACAAAATTGGCTTAACAACGATCGACTTTTTTACTTTTGCCTTCTTTAATTGACACGGCTCACATAGATTTAGATAAATTTGTAGAATTCCGGAAACGTAAAGCGAGAGAAAATTTAAAAAAACAAAGAAAACATGAATAAAATAAATTTATCCAGTTTATACTAGGAAAAACCAATCTTGGCTAGTCAAGACTGGTTTTGGCTAGGAAAAACCAGTTTTGGCTAGGAAAAACCAGTTTTGGCTGCAACATATATATATATATATATATATATATATATATATATATATATATATATATATATATATATATATATATATATATATATATATATATATATATATATATATATATATATATATATATATATATATATATATATATATATATATATATATATATATATATATATATATATATATATATATATATATATATATATATATATATATATATATATATATATATATATATATATATATATATATATATATATATATATATATATATATATATATATATATATACATACAATATTGAAAAAGGGGTTCTTATGGATGTTGTTTATAGTTCGTCGCGGTGACGTGATGTCAGCATGGTCGGGACTTCGTCCGTTAGTACGCGATCCAAACAAGAAGGACACGAAGTCGTTGGCTCGCAATCACATTATCGAAGTGTCTCCGTCCAATTTGATTACAATCGCAGGTAGAAAATATCTCTGTGTGTCTTTCTACTTTGTTTTTTTTTCGAAATAAATTTTATTCAGCTTTTTTGCTTGTCTTTTCAAATTATTAGTATCTTTTTATTTAGGCGGAAAATGGACGACGTATCGTCACATGGCCGAGGAGACCGTCGATGCCGCCGTTAAGGCCTGTCAGCTGAAACCGCGCAACGGCTGTCTCACGCCCGGACTTTTGCTTGAGGGCGGGCACAATTGGGATTCTCTTCTCTACATTCATCTCGTGCAGGACTACGGAATCGATTCGGATGTAATTTCCTTTATGGACCAATATAAAAATCTTTTGGGATTGTTTTTAAGCGACAAAGTTTTTCCGTAGGTGGCTCAACATTTGGCGAACACCTACGGCGATCGTGCCTTCGTCGTTGCGCGAATGTGCAAAATGACCGGAAAGCGTTGGCCTATTGTCGGGCATCGCCTTCACGAGGAGTTTCCCTATCTGGATGCGGAGGTAGCTAAATGTTTAAGTGATTTATTCACATGATAACTATCCTTGTATTATATAGCCAATTTCTTTCCATTACCATATATATTCCTCTTTTTAGGTCCGTTATGCCGTGAAAGAATATGCTTGTACAGCGATTGATGTGATTGCGCGTCGTTTGCGTCTTGCTTTTCTGAACACATATGCAGCGCATGAAGTTCTCGATCAGGTCGTCGAAATCATGGGCAATGAACTTAATTGGAATAGCAGTGAGCGAAAGGTACAACGTGCATAGTTCCGCTTTTTATATTCATCTAAAAGACCTCAAATTTTTCAGCGTCAAACCGATGCGGCTCGGAAATTTATCGACCATGAAATGGGACAAATGGCTCGTGCACAGTCCGTCTCCGAGATCTCGTTGAATCTCACCAAGGAGGAAATGCAGGCGGCCAAAGAGCGTTTCAATCAACTCGATCGCGACCGCAAGGGTCACATCACCGTCAACGATATTCGCAGGCATTTCCGCGTAAGCCTTTGAGAAAACTTTTATTATATTAAATTTGGTTTGCAAGCAAAAATTTTAAAATGAATTTCCATTGAAGAAGAGAAGAAGATTCATTTCCTTTGCGTTTTTTTTGCATTTTTGGAAAATGGAAGCCATTTTTAGGAGCATAACAACAAAATCGACGAACGTCTATTGCACGAGTTGTTGAACGAAGTCGATTTGAACAAGAACGGCGAGTTGGAGTTGACTGAATTTTTCCAGGTTTGCACATTCATCAAACATATATTATATTGTGGGATTTTAGAATAAAAAAATGGAATTTGAAAAAAAAATTTCCTTTTCTCGTTAGTTTAAAATGCTGTCGGATTTTTTTAGTTGTACAGCGGGCTGAAGGGTGGCCAAATCGCGCAAAATCGTCTCGTACGCTACTTGGACGAGCTCCATACGCCCGACATTACTCGCTCCGGCGGTGGAATTTAGACGATAGTGATATACAATAGGGATACAAAATAAAATACAGTGCTTTGGAGGCTTTTTTTTTACATTAGGCTAATGATGTGATTTGTTGTTGAATAAAAAAAAAGGTAATAAATTTTTATTAAAACTCTAGTTACCTTTCATTTGTATGTTGTGTAGTTGTGAGATCGGACTCGTTAGTTTATTTTTTTTTCTGATATTCTTTTTAAAAGTCCAAATCTCAACTTACAAGTTTATAATTTTAATGTTTTTTTTTAGTTGTGATGAGATATTCTATTTTTTCTCTACTTAAAAAAATCCTATAATTGTATACCTTGCAAATCGTGCAAATCTTTTTGAGTCGCAACTCAGTATTTTTTGATTATACACAAACAATAAGGCCTTGTAACGTACCTTTTTCTCTCTCAATAAAAAATAGTCAATTGAATAAAATAATCTTTTGAAAATTTTTTCTATTTATTACAAAAAAACGATTAATATTTGGTTAAATAAAGTCGGCATCGATTTATATATGTATATGAAGCAAACGTTTTTTTTCTAAAATTTTACTTCAATCATATTAAAGCTTCAATATCAAATACAACAATAACAAATCGGTTCTTCCGCATTATAGGGCACCAAACGAAATTTTTTATTTTTTTTAGGTTTTCTGGCACGGGGAATTCGAATTTAATAATGTTTCTCACTGATCTTTTTGCAGTAAGAAGCATTATTAAATTCGAAGTTCCCGTGCCAGAAAACCTAAAAAAAAATTTAAAAATTCGAAAAGAAAATTGATGCCCGAATTTGTTGGCATAAGGACCAACAAATTTTTTAATTGTCAATTCTCTTCGCGTACGGGGGGGGGGGGATTAAACACAGCACTTAATATTTTGAAGCAAAATGCGAAAATTACAACTTTTTTTTTACTTTCTTCCCTACAACGAGTAAATTTTTCAAATTGAAATTCAGAAAAATTATTTTAAAATCGACTATTGGGCTTTTCTAATCAAAAGTACAAAAACTCGTTTTTACTTAGCAAACGTCAAAACTTTTTTTACTATAAAATAAAGAATAAAATTTGTATTCAACAACGCGATTTTCTAATTGAATTTTTTTTTACCTCGATTGCATCAAAGCTTTAATAGTAAATGAACAAGAACAATAAATAAACAAAAAAAACGTACAAAAAACTTGAATTTATTTAAAAGAGAACTCATTCACATATAAAAAAAGCCCAATGATTTGATAATAGCACATAGATATAATTGTAAAATATGCCTTCCTAATAATGATATGTAATGAAGCGCTGATACTAAAACACCCAGCACAAAAGCGTGTAGATTATGTAGAGTAGAACGTATAGTAGGACGAGAATATGCACATTGGCGAAAATTCTCAAATTGAGTCGATGCGGATGTTGTGGAACGAAGCGCGAGAAAACTGGCACGTAGCGGGGCGGCGACGGCGCGCTTAGTAGAATGTGCGCTAGCTGAAGGAAATAAAACACAAATTTATTCATTTTATGCTTAATTGTTTTCCCATCAATGTTAGAGTTTTGTAAAAATAAGACTTTTTTTAATTAATTTCGCTTCCATAAACTTGATCAACTATTTAACGAGAATTTTGTGTCTAATACGCCTATTCGTGTATGAAAGATAATGAAAAAAAAACCTTTCGCGAAACGGCAGAGTCGTTTTGGTGCATCCGTAAATAATTGACGAGCCAACAATTCGAGTAGCGAACCGATAGATTGTGAAGCCATTTCGCCAACGACGAGATTTCCCACCTTCGCACATGCGGAAACGTTTCGGCGATTTGCTGTGAGCAACGCTTAAAATCAAAAGTTGAGCGCCGATTCAGAACCTAGGGAAATAAATAGTTTTTCACGTTCCATTAAGTAACATTTGTTCAATATGGATTGGCCGAAGAAAAAAAGATTCAATAGCCAACCTGTGCGCGGCCCGAAGGCGTGAGAAAGAGCATTTTTGTCCACGGATCGACCTGATAATCGGGCATAGTCGACTTCGGCTGCGCGCTTTCCGTCGCGTCGCCGCCGGCAAACGTTCCCTGCTGCCGTTGGTGGCCGTGCTGATGAACGATCGGAGAAAGCTCGTGCCACTTCTGATAGCGACGATTGTTCTGGTCGCGTAGTATGTCGGCGGCACGAATGGCACAAATCGGCGTGGAAGCCGACGGCCCACTGTTAATTTGGCCGTCCGCGCTCAACATTGACGAGTTGTTGCCGATGTCGTGAATGTCCGTGGAGTCGTTAAAGCGAGATTGTTGTTGTTGTTGTCGGATTGCGCATAGCATGGGCTCGATGATGCGTATATGATATTCCGTGGATTCGATGCTCAGCGACGGATAGTTGGACAAATTTGCGAGGAAACGCGCCATTTTCACGAATAAGCTATTCGACTATAAAAAACCTATTGATATGAACAAAAAAAAATCATCGCTATATTGAAACAAAATCTTACGAGAAAATATGTTGCACGGTCATATACGTATTTTCCCGGCCAAACAAGATTTTTTTTCACATTCTTCTAAATTTTGTTTTCAATTGAGAAAAAAGTTACTTAAAAACAATTAAAAGAATGGTAACTTCACAAAAATTGAAAAAAAAGTAAAAATGTGCCGTTTAAAAGTGAATAGAAAACAAAATAATAATCAAATGTGAAAAAAAATCTTATATGAAGATACGTATACATTGGCACTTTTTGTTGGCGAGAAAATACGTATATGGCGGGAAAGATACGTATATGGTCAGGAAAATACGTTCATATATGGCCATAAGACGGGAAAATACCTTGTAACATATCTTCCCTTTTACATATACATATGTATATTATTATAAGAACTTAACTCGTTGAGTTCAAATTTGCGCGCAAATTGGCGTTCGCTTTCATTCTGTTCTTTAATTGGCTAAAACAGCTTTGGAATTACAAATATGTGTCTAGCAAGTTTCTTATATGGAAATTCCTTTTTGAGTTTATAAATCCATAAAGAACAGAATCGAACACGTTTATTTGCGCAAATTTGACAATGTCGCATTGTCGTCAATGGGTTAAAGATCGAAAAATATATGAAAGAAAAAGTCCATCAAATTTTTGATTTTGTTGTGTATGGAGCTCGGTATTCGTCTATTATAGACAAGTTCGCTTATTAAATAGGGCTTTTTTAATTAACACAACAATAACAAAAAAACAACAATAATATAACCAATCAATAAAACAATGGCATAGTCAAAATACATTGCGAAATACATACGGTATAAGACTAACATTAATTGAATATTTGGCCAAAGGCCACAACAGATTTTGAAATTTTTTTTTAGAAATGACTTCTCACATTTTTTTTTCTAATACATTTGCCATAATCTTTAAGCTCAAAGAATTTCCCGTAATTTTGCTCCTTAAAAATATTGTAACAAAATATATTATAATATTTGATGTAAATTCGTCATTTACTTTTCGCATAAAATTGTCACTAATTCTTTATTGAATATCCGGTTGTGCGTGGCAAAGAAAAAGGAAACAAAAAAGAAAAGCGCACTAGGTCTTGGTGAGAACGGAACTGGGGGGAACGAGCAAACCGATCGAAAACTCCCCACGTACTCAACAAAAATATATTATAATATTTGATGTAAATTCGTCATTTACTTTTCGCATAAAATTGTCACTAGATTTTGCTGGATGTTTTATGTGAATATTACCTGATCCGTACCGGCCAACTTTTTCTGTTCGCTTCGAAAGCGAACCAGTTTTCCGAGCACGTTCTCCAAATATTCCGCGATCGGCGTGCGATAGTCGGCGAAAATTCGCTGAAAGCACGCCTTGCCGAATACGTTATCCTCGAGAAAGTTGAGCACGCGTGAGTCGAAGAGCGTAACGCAGTCCGAGTCGAGGACGCGCTGAACGATGATCTCAAAGGAGCTGATGAAATGCATCGTGGACGTTTCCACGAAGAGACGCCTGCGCTCTTCGCTGGCCGATTCCAGCGACGGGAAATAACAAAGTGACATCCACAACTCTGAAGAGGTATTGAGAATGAAAGAATGAAATATTGTGAAATTGGATCGTTTGTTAATCAAAAAAAATATATATATATGTATAATTCAAAGGGTCGGACAAACAAAGCGGCTATTAAATTATATACAAAAGGTTTTGTGAATTTTTTTTACTCGCCAACAGTTCAACATAAGCAAAAATAATTTGTCATTTGAGTTCGTTTAAACAAGCTGATATAAAAAAAATCCAAAGCTAATTAAATTGATTCATTGAGAAGGTTGTCGGCAAGAAAAGAGATAAGATAAAACCTAACCGATGAGCGTAATATAGCTGGCGTTTAGCGGCCAATTAGTGAGCAGTCGATCGAGAAAGGTGCGCAGCGGAACAACGAGAAGCGCGCTTTGGCCGAGCATCAGCTTCAACGCCGCAACGTCGGCGTCCTCGGAAGTGTCGCGTAAAATGAACTCGTTATAGTGATGCACAACAATGCGAACCACCTCGCATTGCGCTATGGAAGGCCAGGATTGTAGGGCGGTTAGATTTACGACGAGACCGCGCAAAAAGCGCACCAGTCGCGGATAGACATTGCGCAGCGAAATCGACGAGCGCATGCCGTAGTCCAGCGGCGAGCTGGCCGCAATTACCTCCGCCCTTTACAAAAAAAAAAGAAAGAAAAATGAATAAATAGTCAAAATTAGAAATTGGATTTTTTTAGACACAAAAATTTTATATAAAAAAAATGTTAAGAGACCAAAGAGAACTCACCTCAAAAGCTTGCGTGAACTGCTCACCCACTGCGGGACACTTCTCGACGGTGCCGAAAGCCAATTGGCGTTGCGTAAAAAGCTTAGGCGCGTCTCGTCGGTGGGCAGAATATGCCCGAGATACTCGGCCAACAACCACACGTAGATACTCTCGTAGATGACCGGCGGCGAAGCGCGGCTGCTGACCGCGTGATGCGTGAAAATGCGAATAAAATCGTCGAGGAGTGTATCGCTTGAGTAGATTATCTACAAAAAAAAAAAATATTGAAAAAAATTGAATTTTTACCTTTTCCCACTGCTCTCAAATTTTCGGTCAATAATTTTATAAATAAATCGTGCTCTCTGAATTGATTGTCCTGTTTCTGGCCAAAACAATTCCTTACTGCATTTAAATAAAATGATTTCACATAAAAAACGAGTGTCAGTCCTTCCATTAAATGTGGTAAATAAATTTTTAAGAGCCTGTATACATTCAATGAATGCCAAAAATTTTGGTTTAAAAAAATAGTCGAGAATCTAACTTAATTCTCTATAAAATGCAAAAAAAAACAAATCCAATAAAATATCCTTTAAAATTTACCTTGAAAACGGACGATTCAAAACCGACAAGGCCGTTGAGTCGATTGAGAGCTTCGGCGTGTACCTCGTCAAACTGAGGTCTCAGCGAAAGTAAATCAACAGCGCCATCGCCGAACAGATTCTGAATGACGAGACGCGCAAAGTCCTCTTTGTCGGCAACGCGCGACCGACAAAGAATTAGCTCGTCGCATAAATTCACAACTCTACGGGCGTCGTTCCAAAACGAAGACGGGTTGTTTCCGTCATTCATGTTGTTGTTTTTTTTTCTCAGTATTTTTTCTAAAATGAATTTTCGGTATAAAAGGTATAAAACAATATTATGTAAATTCAATTCTACAAGAAAATCGATAAAAACTTACTATGAAATTCATACTCAAATTACCAGCCCATTTAAATGAAAAAGGGCCACACCAATTTGTTTGATTTGAGAGAGAAAGGAGTTAGTAAGATAAAATATACCCTAATTTCGAGTGTATAAGTGTGTATATAACGGGTCTTATGCATGAAAAATTATGGTATATTTACATTTCAGAGCATATTTCGTCATTCAAAATTCTTCCGCAGGAGTCATTTAAAAATATAATTTTTTTATTTTTGAAAAATCAAAATAAAAAAGCGCGAATTTAAGCTTATTCTCAATGTTTTTGCAACTACCCCGAAGAAGAAGTGCAATGAAAATAATATATAGGTGATAATAATATTACTCTAAAAACGCTTAAACATTTCAAACAATTTAGAAATGCAAAGTTGGATAATTATGTATATGAGAGAATAGGATGGAAAAAAAAACAAAGAAAAACAAAAAATAAACAACAAAAGAAATAAAGTAAAAGAAATACGGTCATTACAACTCGTTAATACTGTGTTTTCGAAAATCGAAAATTTTTCCTCTTTGGCAGGGAGGCCGACTCGGTGGCTCCGGGTCGGCTTCGGCCTGACAGACGAGCAGCGCACCCTAATATTTAGCCATTTTTAAGGAAGAATATAACGGGTTCGTCCGCCTGATCCGCCAAAAATGCATTCGAGCCAAGTCATCGCACACTGCGGACAAGTCAAACATTTTTTTATTTTCGATTTTCGAAAACACCGTATATTAACGAGTGTAATGACTGTATTTTCGTTGGATCAAGGGAAAATGCTCCCGGATTAAGGGAAAATGCAACTTTTTCGATACTAACTACATTAGCAATTAGCGTTTTTGTAGCATCAAAGAGGTGTCTTATAGCACCACAAATTCTACTCTCTGCCCCATGGTGCATAGCAACGTTTTTTTTTTTTGTAAAGCACGAAATAAGCGCGATTTTTCGCCTCGACGTCATAAAATTGTCTTTTATTTGTCAATTAATTTATATACATATATGATCTTTGTCATTTGATTTAAGAGGCTGAAACTTGATTATTCGATATTAGCTCTCGGTACTCACCTCCTTCAATTTTTCAGTCTATAGATTAAAAAAATGCGCATTCCATTTATTTCTCCTCAAGTCCTTCAGGTAAAATTAGGTTATTTCTATTTGTTAATTAAAACACGTCACATTTTATTCAGGTGTGGCCGCTTATAAGAGCCGTAACGCTAAATATTTGCCTTACGCTAAGCATATGGATTTTTGTGTACGGCACGGAAACGGACAATAATTCGAGAGCGCTTTATCTGTTCGATTCTAGGAGTAATTTCACAACGGGACACGACATTTTCGATGGCCTGGTGGAGTATTAATTTATTCGTTTTTTTTTCTTAAATTTTAGCCAAATTGGAAACAGAATTTTTCAAATAAAACCATTTTTGAAAGGTTTTTGTCGATGTTTTAAAAGATTAATCAGCCTTTAAAAAATTCCAAAAAATTTTTCGAAAAAAATATCTATTTTAAGAATTCACCTTAAATATTATTTACAAAATATTTTGATTATTTCAAACAATTTTTTGTTCTAACTTTTAGTTGAACGGCTTCATTTGTCTAATTTCGCTGGCCACGCTGAGCTTCGTAATGCTCGCTTTTGCCCTCTACGATTTTCGGCGACTTTTGCAATTTTGGCTGGTCGTCTCGTGCCTCCTCATCAACTTTCTCATATCCGCCTCTCTTTTTCGGTAGAAAAAATCGATTAGCCAATTTTGGTTCGACATTTATGCGTTTTTTTAGTGATATCTTTCAATCCTTTTCTCCTTACGACAGGGACGCTGAAATGCCGATCGCTTTTTTCGCTCTTCCCGCAATTTATGGTGCTGTTGGATGTGCGGTAATATCCATTTTCTAAATAGAAAAAATATTTTTATTTTCTTTTTGTCGATTCACAGGTATTCTTCACGGATCGTCTTCCATCTGTTTTCCATCAATTCTACGTGATATGCAACTGTTCGATGGTTTCACTCTTCTATTTGCGAACGTTTCCCAACCAGACCACGTGGTTTGTTCTCGCCGGAATCATTATTTGGGGTATGTTTCGTGTTCGGTTTAATTTTTTACTTTATTTTAAGTATGTTTTGATTTTTAGGCTATGTCAAACCATTTTTTTTTTGTTTAATTTCACTCGAACATCTCAGATTTATTCGCCGTTCTCACTCCGCTGGGACCGCTGCGTCGGATTACAGAAAAGGCAGGCGATTATAGCGAGACCATGCTTCGTTTGCTCATGTTTCACGTCAACACCGACAACGAGGCGGTCGCGCTGGCGTCGCGCGACGACCATTGCCAATCGGATGATCATTCCGGCGAATTTGACCATTCGGAACCGAACGTAACGACGGCGGTAGATTTTTGGAAAATACCGTAATCGATTGGACCGTTTGTTGTCTCGAGTAAAAATGTGAATTTGAAAAAATCGAAAATTTTTTTACCATTACAAAGAATGTACTTTTTTTTTTCTTTAACGAAAATAATAATATGACGATGTCATCAAAAAAAAGCAATCTCACAATTCCTTTATGCTTGTTTTTAGTGTTCCAGCGTCAATCGCATCCCAACGGACGAAGACGAACCTTTAGTGAAAGAGTCGACCCGTTCAGATACCACCAAAGCGCTCAATACTCGCACGGCTCACGACGCGCTGCAGGATGCCAGTGAGGCTTTTTTAATATTCCAATTTCAGCAAAAAGAACAGCTATTTTGTCTTGAGAAAATTTCTTAGACATCTCTTTTTGCTTAAATGTAAAAAACTTATCTCAAGTTTTTGTTGATTCAAGAATTCTTTTCCAAAAAATTTCTAGTAGTCTCCCTTCAAAACTTATACGAAAAACTTTTATTTTTTATATAATCATCGATTTTCTATGTTTAAAATGTGGCATTTCTGTTCAATCGCTTCGGCAAATTATTTTTAGCAAAACTTTTAGCCTGTTTAAAAATGCTTTGTCTGTTCATGTTTCATTTTGCATGTAAAGACGTGACGCGTCTTGGTATGGGCGACTTTGTCTTCTACAGTTTGCTCGTCGGCAAGGCGGCGGCGAGCGGAAGTGTGCCCGCGACGCTTGCCGCCGCAATAGGCGTCCTCTTCGGACTGATCGTCACACTCACCGCCTTCCCGGACTACGAGGATTCAGTTCCGGCGTTGCCGGTGTCGGTGTTTCTCGGTATTTTCCTTCATTTCGTCACGCTGCTTGTCTTCGAGCCCTTGGGCGTCTTTTTGCTCGAAATTGTCAAAGAGAATTGGGATATATGGAGTAATTATGCTTTCGTTGTTTATTGATTATGTATGCTTGATCTATCTGCAAAAATGTTATGCTTTTAGGACAATTATTATTTCTGTCTGTAAAATAATGTGTAAAAAATATGTATTATCGTTTTTATCGAACATTTGTTTCATACATGTTTGATCCTATTTTTTATAGATTTAATGTAATGTAAAAGTATAGAATTAAAAATATTTTTTTTTAAATAACAAAATATGATATATTTTTCTATGTGGATAAAATATGTTAGAAATGTCATATTTAATTTTGTTGAACCACATTTTAATAAATTTTTAACCATATAAAATTTGACAGGTTTTGTACAGAATTTTCCGCTCTTTCAGATGAATTTTTTGAAAAGAGCCAGGTTCAGCGTCGCCAGTTTCCAAAGTCCATCATGGTTTGGGCGGGCATTTGGGAAAATGGCAAGACGCCGCTCGTTTTTGTCGAGCGCGAGATCAAAATCAACGCCGAAATCTACCGGGAACGCATTTTGAGGGACGTCGTAGTCCCCTGGAGCCAACAACATTTAAAAACAAACGATGGACTCTTCGACAAAACTGGGCACATTCAGCGCGCTTCACCATCAATTTTTGCAAAATGCAAAATATTGATCTGTGGGACGAGAGTTTGTGGCCGCCTAACTCGCCCGACTTAAACCCGATGTATTTCGCGATTTGGTCCAATCTGGAGCAAAAGGCCTGGGCTACAAACCACAGCTCAATTGAATCCTTAAAGCGCGCTCTATAGAAAGCGTGGGACGAAATCTCCGAAAAAACGCTCGCGGCCATCGTCAAAAATTTCCGCAAACGTCTTGTGGCGACTAAGGGCGGAAATTTCGAAAATCTTTTAAAAGATCTTATATAAAATTTCTTTGGATTTCATTTAAATATGTTTGTTTGTAAAAATATCTTTTTAAATAAAATATATATATAAGTTTAAATAAAATATAAATATATATATATATATATATATATATATATATATATATATATATATATATATATATATATATATATATATATATATATATATATATATATATATATATATATATATATATATATATATATATATATATATATATATATATATATATATATATATATATATATATATATATATATATATATATATATATATATATATATATATATATATATATATATATATATATATATATATATATATATATATATATATATATATATATATATATATATATATATATATATATATATATATATATATATATATATATATATATATATATATATATATATATATATATATATATATATATATATATATATATATATATATATATATATATATATATATATATATATATATATATATATATATATATATATATATATATATATATATATATATATATATATATATATATATATATATATATATATATATATATATATATATATATATATATATATATATATATATATATATATATATATATATATATTGGCTGCAACATATATATATAGGCTGCAACATATATATATATATATATATATATATATATATATATATATATATATATATATATATATATATATATATATATATATATATATATATATATATATATATATATATATGTATTGTAATATGCACGTGTATATTATGTGAATTTTCATTCGCGTCATATTTTCGTAATACGCACGCACGCGATTATATACACGCGCGCGCGCTTTTTTCCTCACCCATCGCGCGTCAGAATGGCTGATGCGCGCGCGTATGTGTGTTTACACTTCTCTTCGTTTCCATTTTTCATCTGATCGTCTGAGGAATCATATTTTTGAAAATATGCATTACACTGAAGGTCGTCCGTATTTTATGCCATTACAATATTTTCCTAACTTTATTTCTCACCCCATTTCAATATACTAGAATTGTAATCGATGTTTGTGAAAAAATTGAGCGTACTTTGATCATTCTTTACCTTTCCCTCAAAAAAAAAATCGAAGCAGAAAAAATGAAAACTCAGCTTTCGAATATATTGTAATCTAATTTCTGTGGAATACTTATTGAGTAAGTTTAATTTATGCATATAAAATTTTATATATAAATATATCAACAGCTATCGAAAAAAATAAATAGTTAATCACCAAGTTAAAATAGACATTTTTTAATTTAATTACTATCGAAAATATATACTAATTATATGTATTTATATGTATTATACATAATACATACATACATTACATATTTAAATAAATAAATGTTTAATTTTCCATAGGTACATAATAGGTGTATGTACATATTTTAAACGGAAACTTATAAGTAGAATTTAAATTTAATATTATCATAACTAATCTAAAAATCAGTGTCTTTCTTTTAAAATTAACATATATTTTGAGCTATTTTCCCCAAAAATTTTCTAATTGTCCGCTAAATATTACAAAATTATATTATTTTTAAAATAAGCTTATAATTAATGTTTTTTATATTTTAAACAAATTTTTATTTTAATTGATTTGTTTAAGTTTTGGAAAAATAGTGAACATTTCATTATAATGTTTTTAATTTTAAATAAGGCTTTTACATATATACATATTTTACTTTGCCACAAATATAAAATTCAATCAAAATAGATGTATGTATTGAAAAAATCTTCCATTTTCATTTTCATTTTTCATTTTTTTTATTTCTTCCCTTTCTTTTTCGCTTCGCTTTTAAATGGACGCACGCCACGGACACAGTATTCCGAAATGAATGTGAATCACTATTCGTTTGCTGTATTTCCTCTTTTTTAAATTAATAGAAAAAGAAATAAATAAAAATAAAGAGTTAAAGTAAAAGTAGAAAAAAAGAAATAAAAGAAAATATATTTTTAGTGAAGAAATATTGAATAGTTCTTACTAAAAAATAAGTGAAAAAGAAAAAAATATATATATATAATTTGTAAGATAGACGAATATTTCAAAACATACATATAGAAACATTAGGAAAACATACACATAGAGAAACTGGATAGTAAAGGTGCATGAAGAAAGTCGTTAATCTCCTCTATCATAAATTTAATACGTTTTTACATGTGCAAGTATGCATATTTTCTCATTGTATTGCCAGTTTCTTCTGAAAAGAAAGGCTTAATTTTACTATCGATAGTTGTAATGATGTGGTGGGAAGAGGATTGTGTATATAAAATAAGGTTCGTTTTTCTATGTATTCTCTATTCTTCAAAAAAAAAGTTGGTTCTCTTTTTCACTTCATTTCTATAATGTACCCTTAGTGCTTTTGTCGTTTTTACTATGTTGTCTCTATTGTTGTTATTTCTTGCCATCACTATCTACTTTTTACATCAGAAAATTTGACATCAGCGTCGGAGTAAAAATGATGTTGAGCGCTTAATGTTTGGTGAATGCAAAAAAAAATGCGAGCGAGCAGTGAGCCAGTAAAAGACGCTTATCTCTAATTTCTTTTTTTTCATTTCTCTCACTTTTCCATTTTTTGAAAATTTTTAATGAAAAATAGGTCGTTTTGATGTTTAACTCTCTTACTGCTTTTGTATTCTAGCTTCAACTTTCGTACTTTTTTATCTTTCTCTGTGCAAACGGTATTTCATTTTCTTATTACAGATTGAAAATATCAAATATAAGAAATAAACATACCATTATAGATTAATGTATATTGCTCACATAGACATAAAATTTCAAAAGAAAGACGGAAAATAACGCGTCTCAACCTCGTCATCAACATCATTTTTATGGGCGTAAACATCATTTTCTATAGACAAAAATGTGTGCTGTGCACGCTAGAATATACACACAAGGAATTGAAGAAGATGGTAATGACGACTACGAGCGTTTTACAATTATATTTTGCCTCCGCGCCATTTTGCTAATAGTGTGAGAGAGCACGAATCAACTTTCAGCCACACTGTTTGTAAAATGTGTTTTTCTGTGCATGTGTGCAATGTGTTTTGAAGCAAACGAAGGCGAAGATGAATTTTTTACCAACCAATTTTACCAGCACAAAATGACTAGCTCGAGTCAGCTCGGCTCAATTCGTTTTTTCTTCGTCACATTCGCCTTTCAATGGTTTTGCCCATAGTATAGTGGTGCAGTGACGGTAAAGAATTAAAAAATGAGAAAATGAGAGAAGGAGAAAAAAAGTTAAATCTATAATAATAAAGCAAAACAAAAGAAATAAAGATAAAGGAGAGTAAAGAAAAAGCCAACTTGACCAATTCTTTTCATTTCCTTTAGCAACTCATATTTTTATTTAAATCTGTTTTTATTTCTAGTCAAATCAAATCGTCAAAATAGCCAGTACAAAAAACTTACTAAATTACCTCAATTTAATTAAATTTTATAATAATTTCACACTCTATTTAAACTGTTAATAGTTATGAAAAATAAAATGACATGTATTTAAATGATAATTCAGTAAATATTTATTCTTTCTTAAATTTTCATATTTGTGTGAATTCTCATTTACGTGATCTTTTGTTTATGTTCAAATTTAAAAATAAACAAATACTGCATAAAAATATTAAAAAAATGTTGCATATTTGCACTTTATTTTAATCTAATTAGCAAAATATATGCATTTTTGTATGTATGTATGTAAAAAATATGTAAGTTAAATAATATTAAAAACAATTACGAACGAATTTGTAAGATCATTAAATTTGAAATAATTTTGAGAAAAAATTATTATTACAAATGCAAAATGCAAAAAAGTGCAAAGATATTTATAAACATTAATTGATTAAGTATATAATTAAATATGTGCTAAATTTAGGTATTTTACTTAGTATTTTTCTATTTTTATTCAATGCCCTGTAAGTTGCCTGAGGACCTAAGTATCGTAACCGATGATGTGTTCTCATATATGTGCAGCTTGGCCATGGAAAAATGTTCCAAAAAATCTGAGAAAAAGAAAGCTTCTTGTGGAGGTGCTGCAATGCGAAAACGGTATAATAATAAATATTGAAAAATGATAATTAATAATCATATATATTTAATATAAATAATAAAAATACTGTTTTAGTTTATTAATCAAAAACTTTGTCACTCAAATGCTTGCTCAAGAACGGCAAAAAAACGCTACGTACGGTAGTTCATGTCAAAGAGAGGAGTATGAGGTTATTTAAAAAAATTAAATGTTAAAATTTTCAATTAAATCAAAAATTTTAACCATATAGGTGTCCTCTGACGATTCTACTTCCCACACAGTTAATTACGACAGAAGTGTAGATGAGGAAGAAGATGATGATAATGAGGATGAAGAGAACACAGACCAAGAGAGCGAGGAGGAATACGATGACGTAGAAGTCGATGTCAATGTTAGCACGTCTTTGTCAACCAAATCTTACTATCAACTTGGTGTTATACCTACTTGTTCAGACAATAATTTTTTATCATTAGCCTCATCTTCTACCAAAGATACAATGGAGAATGATGAAGATGATGACGAGGAGGATGAAGATGAAGATGGAGATGACGATGATGAGGACGATGGTGAAGAAGACGGTAATGAAAATGAAGACGAAAGAAAGGGTATTGAAAATAATATCGGCACATTCGTTCATCATCATTCATACGAAATGTTATCGTATGGATGTGTTGATAATAGTGAAATGTCTTCAATAAACGATAATTTAATGTTTATGTCGCCATGTACTTCTTCTTCTGTAAGTCCAATAATTAATAAAAATAAACTCAAATAATTAATTATGTCTTTAGATATGTTCTACGTCCGAATTAATATTTTGCGACTCCTCGTCAGCCATATATTCTGGCACTAGTCATATATATGATCCAAATTCCAGCGTTCGTTTATTGCCTGTCACAACAATGGGTCTCACATCAGTTCCAACTACACCAGCAGTACTTTATACACCATCCACAACAACAGCTCTATCCTCGACTCTTTCCGGATCAATGGACGGAGATGTGTATACGTCAACAACACTCACTACTATGTGCCCCGTTCTCCAAAATTCTGGATCGGAATGGGATGAGTTTCACACAGTGCCACTCTCTCGTGATTATGTGTTAGTATTAATATATTAATACGCTGTAAATATAATAGAAAAAATTTTAGGAACATATAAATAAATAACTAATAATAAAAGAGTGTTGTATCATATGTTTATAATTTAGGGTGGAAGAATCATCATGTCATACTGATGGATATTATTCATTATATCCACCATATACATCAGTTGCACTTCCTGCTGTCGGGTTTATGAGTTCAGATCTCTTATCTCAGCAAAATCCATCAAATCAGTGCCATGACATCGAGAATTCATCAATGAAAGCCTTAAGCTGCACATCTCCTGACCCTTCTTTATTGGAAGGAACATTGACTCAGACTAATAATGCGCCAATTATATTAACTGAATACATTCCAGAAAAATCAATAACTGAGTCTATGGATTCATCTGTGGAAATGTCCAGAACAATTGCTTCTTCTTCGGCCAACTATGCAATTACACTTGCGGAACCACTACCAGAAAATTTTTTAGAAGACAATAATGTAATAACTAATGTCGCGGCAATCGAATGTGATAACGTAAAAAATGAGAAAAGCATGAATAAAAAGAAAGACGATGCCTTTCTTGATGATAAAACAAAAATGCATTATTTTTTTACGAATTATAATTCTGATGTTGAAAGTAAGAGTAGTAATAACAATGATACTAAGATGCGAAATCTAAACCGAATTTCGCAGAAAAATGATGAAAATGAACATCAAGTCAATCTAACTATATTAGAAGAAAGATCATCGGAATTTTTAACAAATTCGATAATGAATTCTACACGACCAAATTCGCCACTATCAACATCGAATGCGCTTCAAACATTTGTAACTATGGTATGGTACATATTTTGTATTATCAAAAATTAACTTAAAATTTGAATTAAGATTTTCAATTATTTTGAAACAAATCGTATTGTTATTGTATGATTTCAGATTCCACCAATGCTTAAAATGGGCAACTGTCGTAGTGAATTTCACACGAAAAGCGCTGTTATTTCATCTTATCGGCGATGTATTACAGACCTTGACACAAACACTATAGTTGAAGAAGAATATGGAGGCTATCATACAACATCAGTTGAAATGACCGCAGAGGACAATAATATTAATAGCATTGGAACACCGTTTACAATGACAACCCGAAAACGGGCATCGCCAATCTACACTACGCTAGACGTGCATGGAAATGACGAATACGGTATAGCAGAGACGGACAGCTGTTTAGGACCACACGACTGCAATCATTCCTCTAATACACCCTTTTGTAGTATGCTTATGCTTACAGCATCGCCCAAGCGTCTGAGATTATAGAACAAATGCATATTAAGTCTCAAATATGCTTTAAATAAGTCAGAAATAGCTTTCACCTATATGTTGTATTCAATCTTTATTAGTTTAATTAACAGAAACATTAATTATTGAACAAAAACTGAGCATCTTTGTGAATTCACAGATATAACATTGCAAAATGTTAGTTTTATAATTTCTCGATTAAATGAGCACTCGTAATTCCAACTTATGCTCAATTTTATCGTTAAAGTAAATTATCTTAATATTATTATCTGTGTATATTGTCTATCATGCAAAGAGTACAAAAATCAGATTTATTAATACTTCTTGTCATATAAATTTTAGTATGTACATAATTTTCGTAAAAAGAGATCGAACAGGAATTGCCTTTTTTTAATTTATATTCCCTAAAATTGCCTCTTTGTTGTATTTTTTCTTATTATTGTTATATTTCTTATCGTATTATTTTGATTATCCATATGCTAGTGTTACAAAAGTTGAATACAAATAAGTGATATAATTAGGTAAATGAAATTTATACATAGGAGCAAGTAATTTGAATTATTACAAATTTAAAAAAAAATTTTGATTTTTGAAATTTATACCATTTTTTCCATAACTTTTTTGTTACACTTTTGTACACTGAATAATTTGAAGGATTGTGGTAGCTTAGTATGACAACTTTTTATTTTGGTACCACAAAAAAGCAAATTTCAATAAACTGCCAGATTTTATAATTTTTTACATCAAAAATAAAAAATTAGCAATACCTAATAAAAGTTAAAAAAAATAATAAGTATTCGTTAGAGCTGTATCGAGAGTAAAAACATTTCCCGAGACCGAGCCCAATTTGAAAAACCGAGAACCGAGAGTATAATAAAAACGATGCAGTTCTAATATTTATTATATTTTGCGATATAGCATAAATAAAATTAATATTACTTTTTTAAGATTCAAACTTTCAATTATTGTTAACAAAAAAATTAACAAAAAATTATCTGTTTACAATAAAAAATAAAGCGCAGTATAAAAAGTAATAAGTAATAAACATACACGTATTTATGTAAGAATGTTTTGACTACAAGAAAAGGGTTATAACTGTTGGAAAAACCTTTTTGTTTGCATAAAATTATATGCTCTGTGTACTATCCAAATAAGCAATAAGTTAATAACGATCATAAATGCAATTAAAGCCGTATAGATAAGAATCCACAAGCGATCATCTAAAAATTATTCAATTAGAAATATTACTAGGTTGGTAAAAAATTCTTGGAACAAAAACAAAATTTTTTTATCTTTATTTTAATAACTATATTAATTTATTACACAATATAGTCCAGGTAACCCATAAAAAGGTAGTCATATGATACAATAGAGGGAGAGCTACGGTACTTTTTTTCAAGTGTGGTCCTAATGAATATTTTCAATTTTTTGCTTTCACTCGCAAATGAATGAGCGAACATTTAAGTGTGGTCCTGATGAACATTTTCAATTTCTTAAATGAATGAGTCAAAATGCACCTAAAATTTTCTTTGATAGGCTAAATCTGTCAATTATACTGTGAATGGTTCTTGTGCTTTTGGTGCAACTTGAAGACCTGGTGATTACTGTAAGGATTGCTGTAGCAAAATTTTTGATTTTTTAAAACGCCGTTATTTCTTTTTAAAATCAAACTTATAGGGAGTTTTCGAGGGTGCTGATTAATATTGAAATTTAAGAATTTATGAATATTACTTAAATTCTTGTGTTTTTATTATTTCGATTCAAATTTTTTTTAAAAAGACTAATTTTCGAATCAAACAAAAAAAATATTTTTAAATTTCAATATCAAATTCATAATCAGCATTTAAAAAAAATTATTTTTTAAAATTATATTTTAAAATATACGGAGAGTCGTTAATGGTTTTGTTTTTGACATAACTTTTTTGTTTCACATCCGATTTTCAAAATTCTTTTTTTAACAAGACTTAAAGATTTTGTTTTTTTACCAAACTTATCGATATTGATTAAGATTTGCGAATTTTGTAATCATTTAAGCTTTTTTGCCATTTTTCAAAAAAGCATTTCTATTAAAAAGTGTATCATAAGGGTGAACTTATCAAACATATTTTGGACAATTTCAACTTTCAATTAAAAATAGAGGTAAAATTTGTTCTAAAAGGCATTATTTAGCCTATCAAAGAAAATTTTAGAGTTATCAAATTAAATAAATAGAGTCAATTTTAAGTCAATTTTACCCATTTTGTCTTTTTAAAACAATGGCAGAAAGTTCAAATGATTACGGAATTCTTAAATCAAAAACAACACTGGTAAATTTCAGTGTTTCCAAAATTAAAAAATTTTTACCTAAAAATTTAACTTAACCTAAAGTGACTTAATCGAACCAAAGTTAAAATCAAAATTAAGTACTTAACTTAATTTAGTCAAAGTTAAAAGCAAAATTAAATGCAAATTTTAATTTTGCCAAAATTAAATCAAAAGTTAAAAGTATTTTTTAACTTTGCCAAAATTAAGTCAAAAGTTAAAAGCATTTTTTAATTTTGCCAAAATTAAGTCAAAAGTTAAAAGCATTTTTTAATTTTGCCAAAATTAAATCAAAAGTTAAAAGCATTTTTTAATTTTGCCAAAATTAAATCAAAAGTTAAAAGCATTTTTTAATTTTGCCAAAATCAAATGTGTTAAATTAAGTCGCTGATTTGGCAAAACGAAAGTTAAGCCAAATTATCGAAAGTTAAGCCAATTTTGTTTTGCCACGATTTGTTTTTCTAATTTTATTTATATTTTTTGTTTTTATTTATTATTGTTTAGTAATGAAATTATGATTTTATATTTTTTAAAATATTGGGTTTTACACGCCATTGCGCTTTCAACATTGTGAATAGGTAATATTTAACTTGCTTTTGTTTATCTTTTGAATTTTTTACTAATATATATGCTTTATATCTCGCCACAATATCTCGAAGTTTTGTGTATATTAAAACGCTGCTAGCATTATTTAGTGAAAGAAACATTTTTCCTAATTTTAATAACAATGAGGTATTTTTTATCTTGCGAGATAAAGTATAGATTTAGTCATTATTATGATGAAAACGATGATAATTTCGAGCCGATTTATATTATCGCAACCGCTCTAACACAATAAATATATTGGATGGAAGGGAAATGGAGATTGCAAAGCGTCAAATAAAAAACATGTTGCCTACATCGCAGCCGTTTTCACAACAGCAATCGGCCGTGCAGGAATGTTGTAGAGGCAAAAAAATCATTACTGAGTGGCTTCATGTCAAAATTGTGTAACACACGCCGCGAAGATCGTGAACGCAAACAAGGAACCAATAAAATAATGGACAACATCAATTCACTAATGAAATATATGATACAACTAGACTTAAAACCAGACTTCAAAAATATTGAAACAAATGTGGATGTCGTCAAGTTTTGGAAAAAATAGACCGCGAAGATTATAAACAAATTAAAAATTTGGCTTTAAATGTATTTTCCGTTCCTGCAACAAGCGCTCCAGGCGAGCGTGTTTTTTCGCAAGCAGGTTTTGCGACAAAGTCGCATCGTTGTAGAACCCAGTATGAATATCTTAATTCGCAATTAATGGTTTACTTAAACACTGAATGGTGACCTCAACGTTGATTCCGGCAAAAACTTGGCCATGAAAAAGTCCTCTAACTCTAATTGTTATTATTCTATTTCAATATTATTTCAATATTTGCTTTTTAGTTGTTTGATTTTGTTTTATTTAAATATTTTAATTGATTTAAAACAGGGTTGCCAGATGAAAATAAAATAAAAAAGAACGCTGGGCACGAAAAAAATATTTTATTGATAATATTTTAAAAAATAATATTTTAAAAAATATAAAATCATAATTTCATTACTAAACAACAATAAATAAAAACAAAAAATATAAATAAAATTAGAAAAACAAATCGTGGCAAAACAAAATTGGCTTAACTTTCGATAATTTGGCTTAACTTTCGTTTTGCCAAATCAGCGACTTAATTTAACACATTTGATTTTGGCAAAATTAAAAAATGCTTTTAACTTTTGATTTAATTTTGGCAAAATTAAAAAATGCTTTTAACTTTTGACTTAATTTTGGCAAAATTAAAATTTGCATTTAATTTTGCTTCTAACTTTGACTAAATTAAGTTAAGTACTTAATTTTGATTTTAACTTTGGTTCGATTAAGTCACTTTAGGTTAAGTTTCAATTAATTAAAAAAATTGGAAACACTGGTAAATTTTGTTCCAAACAAAATCCTAGTTTTGAAAAAAAAACTTAAAATTTCGAAAAAAATCGATTTTTAAACGAAAAAGTTATACTAAAAACGAAACCAAGGACGAAGTTGAACCGCACTGTACATACGGGAGGATTCGTAGTGAATTGAAGACCAATATTCTCCAAAATATTTTCTATCCGGCATCAGTACAAGCATTAAGAGCAAAATTCCAAACGCAGCAAACAAAACCAATGTACCAATAATCTTAATATTGTAATAATTTTTATACTTGTCCAATTAATTTGTTTTTACAAATTTGGTAATCATTTAAACTTTTCAATTAGTATTTTTTTAATTATGAAAAATTAGATGGAATGCTCATCCGAGATTTTTGGTCAACTTATCCAAAATTTGTTAGGTTAGTCAGAAAGTTTTGATACACCTGTGTTTATAAGTCAATAAAAAATTTTATTATCATTGTTGTGTATGATGAATATATGGTTTGAAAACCCGTTTTCTTGCAAAAATTTTGGTATATAAAAGTTCGGTTTAGTTTAATTTATTGTAGAGTTATTGTAAAGTCAAAGGAAGCTCATTATGCCAAAAAATCGTCAAAAAATCATGCTCATGTTTCACGAATTCAAGCAGGGACACAGTGCAGCCGAGACAGCCCGGAACATTTGAGCTACATTGGGCAGGAAGGCAACTACCCATATCACATGTCGCCGCTGGTTCGCGAAATTTCGTTCTGGCACATCGAAAAGGCAAGGCACGTTCCAGACGACTCTCGACTATTGATAAACGGGCACTCCATCGAATTCGATCCAACACAGATCACGCAAATTGGCCACTCTTCAAAAAATACCATTGCCACAAATTGGGCAAAAACAGCAGACGCGGTCAAACTGTCCCACACGAGCTCAACGAAAGGCAAAAAATTAGGCAAATTTCCGACTGCAATTGGGTGCTGCACAAATTCAGCCATGGAGGATTGGATCGAATCGTCACCTGTGATGAGAAGTGGATCTTGTACAACAACCGAAAAGCGAAACTCCAGTGGCTCAGCTCACGTCAGGAGTGCAAGTGCGATCCACCACACCAAAAGAAGGAGCTGTTATGTGTTTGGTGGTCGGTGTCGGGTTTTGTCGGTGTCGGGTATTGGGAGCTGCTTCCATGCGGTCACACTATCAACTCAAAGGTCTACTGCTCCCAACTAGACCGCGCACAAGTCGAATTGCAGCGTCGCAGCATTGTAGGGCGTCGAGTTTGTAGGACAACGCAAAACCACACACTTCGCGTCGCACGCGCGCCAAGCTCGAGGAATTGGCCTAGGAAGTTCTCAAGTATTCGTCATAGAGCCCAGACATCACGAAAGATGACGAAGTCGAAGGGGCCCTGGCGGATTTTTTCGCCCAGAAGTCGCTCGTCTTTTACCGACATGTCTTGATGTTTTGCCCTAGTTGGCGAAGAGTGGAGCAAAATAATGGCGAATATATTGATGAAACGATCCATTGTTGTTGTAGAAAATTTAAGTTTTTATAAAATTGCTGAAGTGTATCAAAACTTTTGGACCAATCTAATAGATTTGATTATAAACTCTAGAAAATATTTTAACTGAACTCCAATAAAAAAAATGAAGATCAAATTCATTCTATATTCTAAAAGTCATCATTTACTTATTAAATGAAATTTTAGCAAAAATCGAATTGAAAAATTTGAGCCAATTTTAAATATTTTTAAGCGCTTGTAAATTGGCCAAAAAGTTTAAATAATTATTTAATTCGTATATTGAAAACAAAAAGTTATGTATGATAACAAACAACACCAACGAAATGATTAGTTCCAAGATCATTTCAATGGGGGAAAATTGATTTAGGGCATTCATGTATCACTTAGCAAACAAAATGTTAAATTCTCAGAAATCAGATAAAAAAGATCAAAAATGTCGGATGAGCTTATATTTTGAAATTTGGTTCAGAAATAAATCGACAAATTTTCTAAATATATTATAAAAAAGTTATGCTTATTTTATTTAGATAAAATCATAAAATTGAACTAAATTAAGAAATTCTTTCCTAATACGATACCATATAAAATAAATACGGTAGATAAAAATTCGGCCGCTGATGCCTTTGCGCAAAAATAATGCCCAAACATAAAATTATGTGAATTGTCTCGATTACAAATGAAATGCTTCCCCATAATAATATTGAAATTACAATGGATACCACGTTGAGCGCAATACTAACTATAGCAATTCCGAAGGCGCCATTCTTAAAATTTAAATCACTTTTTAATTTTTAATAAGGATAGTTTTGTTACATATAATGTTAATAGTGTCTACTATGAACTATTAAAAAAACGATACTTCTGATTTTAATAAATAAATCCGCAAATTGGAGCAGATATTTGTTTTAATAGGTATACCTCTTTTAAAAAAGTTTCCAAAATTCCTTTTTTATTTTATTCTCAAAACCTTCAGCTTTATTCTTAATCTAACTGAAAAAATATATAATTTAAAAAACTTAAACTAAATTAATTTTTTTAAAATAATTAAATTAATTTAGATTTAAAAAAATCATGTTAATTTAATTAACATGATTTTTTAGATATATATCTGCTAAACAAAAATGTTCAAAAACATTAACTATTATAATATATTATAATATGTTTATAATGTAATAGCAATATAATTTTATAGGTAATATTTTTACAAACCTCTACATCAAGGCTGCAGAAAAATAACCGAATGTGTTCATGATTGTTTTCAACTTTTTCATTACAGCACTTCATTTTCAAATAAATTATATTCGAATTTCCAATTGCATCTATTTTTTATTTTTTATATACTTTTACAAATATAAAATTACAATACCCTAAATTTCAATCCATCAATCCAATGTACATAATTTTCTTCATAAATTCTCCTATTTATATGGCTATCATTTATTATAAAGATATATATATATATATATATATATATATATATATATATATATATATATATATATATATATATATATATATATATATATATATATATATATATATATATATATATATATATATATATATATATATATATATATATATATATATATATATATATATATATATATATATATATATATATATATATATATATATATATATATATATATATATATATATATATATATATATATATATATATATATATATATATATATATATATATATATATATATATATATATATATATATATATATATATATATATATATATATATATATATATATATATATATATATATATATATATATATATATATATATATATATATATATATATATATATGCATAAAAGATGAAACCAAATAAGAAAATAGAAATTGAGAAAAATGTGGGAAAACTATAACATCCGAATTTAAAAAGAACTTCTGCAGACAACATGATAAGCATATTCGTTATTGTGAGGCAAGTGTATAACGTTCTACACAGGTCCTTAGTGCTGCTATTCATGATAAAATAGCCACAATACAAGAATATTCCGAGAAGTCTTTATTATTTTTTTTATTTCTCATCCTTTATTTTCTTTTATTATTCACTATTTGTTTTTCCTGTCTGCCATCTAGCCAAAAGAAAAAGGTGTTTTTATTTTTCAACTTTTTATTTTATTTCATTTTATTTTACAATTACCCTAATATCGCCGCGAGCCAAATTTAAGAGCTAATGAGTTCATTATGTTGTATCGGATCCGTTGAAGTTCAAATTTTGTGCTTATCTCCGTTTCAGTTTCATAAAAATGGGCACAAAATTTGAACTCGCTTGGATCCGATACAACAGAATGAACTCATTGGTACTAATTTAAATTTGGTTTAAAACACCCGGCCTTATACAAGCGAAATTAGGGTAGTTCAATTTACAAAATATTAATGTGATACAGAAAATATTACATACTTTTTAATACGATAAATTATTTGCTTTTAGTTCAATTTATTTTTAAAAACATTAAAAAATTTCAAAACTAAATTTTTTTGTTTTCCAATAATAAAAATTTTTTGACTGTTTCAAAATGTCAAAAATTATTTAGTATCCACCATGATATGGTCGGCCTGTAGTTTGCGAAACTCCGTAGGATCTATTACTGTAACCCCCTGTAGCTTTTTCATCTTTTTTCCAAGAGAAAAACTTTAAGCAACAATCCAATCCATAAGTCAATAATGCAAGCAAAGCGAAAAACTAAAATACACATTTGTAAAAATATAAAACGAACATATTTTTTAAATGTAATAAATCAGTTTCTTTATGAATCAATATATACAAAAATAAAAAATAAAATTTGAAAATTTTAACTAAAACTATTAAGGAAATTTTTTTAAAAAATTACTGCGGCTACAGCCCATCCACCTGCAAGAGGATGGCTGACAGAAGCGATTGCTAACACGCTACCCGCAATGAAATAAAAAATCGTCCAGGCGAAACAATAAGCCATTTCCTAAAACGCTTATTCTTAATAAATTCTTATTCTTTAATAAAGTTTTTATTAAGTAATTTTGTGTTTCGGTGATACATATGAAAATAAGTGTCCGAATATTATATTTTTATTAAACTACCATGACTATCCAAGGAATTTGAGGAAATTGATCTATAATATGGAAAAGATAAAGCATTAGTAGCATTAACGTAATGACAAATCCAAATACGGAGACAAATGTTGCCCAACCAACTCCTGCGTATGTACCCGGACCGCCGATAGCAACACATACAAAACATAAGAAATCCAGCACCTGAGAAAATAATTATTTTAACTTTATATATAGTAGTAGATACTTTATAAATAAAATAATTAGCTATTTATAATGTTATTGTACCACAGCAATTAGTTTCAAAAGACCCGGCAATGTCTTCAAATAGTCCGCATCAAAGGTGACATTTAATGGAGGACCTTCTTCCGTGTAAACGACATGTGGTGCATGAACATATTGTCGTCCTGTCGTCGTAGTGTACGTACGTGTCTCTTCGTACATTTCCTGTATATTAATCATATATTGAAATACAATGTAAATATAATGTAATATACGATATTAACATTTTAATATTTGTTTATTTTACTTCACTCGCTCTAAAAAAATTAGAAAATTTTTTGCACTTCTTCTCTCCTAAACCCGGAGACCAAAAAAGCAAAAAATCAGAAAATCTCTAAAAATTTTTAAATGCGCTAGAATATATTGAAGACTTTTTTTATTGCCATAAAAATGATAACTTAAAAACAATTGAAAGAAAAATATTTTTATTCATCCAGTCAACAATATAAAAATAAATTTTTGATTTGTTAGAAAATAAATTGCAATGTTTCGATGAATTTAAAAATGGCATTTAAGACCATGGAAATAGGAATTCGAATAAAGTAATCAATTGATACTCATATGCTTTTCTTTTTTGTTTTTCTTGCATTTACGTTATTTATTTGAACAATGAATTTCATTCTCTTCATTCCAATATACCTGATCGGTTACTTTTTCTTCGTGCTTTTAAATTTTATATCCCCACTTTGATTTAACAATACGTATAGAATGAAAATGTGCATAAATTTTTTTATCACACATTTATGCGTGCATTAATCAAAAAAATATATAACTTTAAAATAGAAAAAAAAAGAATAACTTTACAAATTTAAGTTCTTATTTGTCCAATGCTTATTAGCAAACAATAAGAATGATGGTTTAAAAGACTTGACAAGTAAAAATGAAAAATTTCAATAAATAGTTTATTGTCATAGGTTTCATATGTGTCCCCACATGCGGATGGCTTTTCACCAGTACCCACTCCTATAGCAACAACAACAGCAACAGAATTTTCTTATGATTATGAAAATAAGTGTAGTTACAGCAGCTGGCTACAGGTACGCCAAGTGGCAGTGGCATTTCGTTGACCGAAACCATGGCACTCCAACTACAACAACAATTGGCGACAATGAACAACTTTTTGCGTCAATATGGGGCGAGCAGCACACTTTTCGCCAATTCATTATTCGGAGCCGGTCTTGCGCCATTGATGTCGCCCACTCCCGATCAGTCAATACTTTCGATTGCGCCTACACTTGAAGCTCTTCAGTCGAATAATGCACGAAACATTACACCCAATATCTCGCTTTTAAGGCATAATTTCTGAATTATGATTAGGTTAAAAATATAAGATTTGATTAATTGTAGATCAAGACAAAATGAAAATTGAGTTAATCATTTCAGACACCACGTTTTTGAAAATCTATGGTGTGTGCTCCCATTTATTTGTACAATAGCTTGTTTCATTACAATTTTTTGTTTGTGTTCAAAAGCAGGAAAATTAAAGGCATTTTATTTATAATTTTTCTGTACTTTGTATTTACCCGCATAAAAAATTCACATACATATACAAAAAGATTTATTATTATCTATAATCGAATAACAGCGATGAATCTTCGTTTGGGCTACTCGGCAGCTCTTCGTCGATAATCAAAGTGTCGCTTTTGGGTGACGATAATGTTTGCCTTTGCCGACGATCCTTTTTGCCGACGTAACATCCAGATGACAACAATGACGAGCTGGACGACTGAACCAGCTGCGGTGCCGTAAACGACACCGATCGGAGATACAGAGGTATGGCCGGAGGCATCGTTGGCTTTGCGGGCGTGCTGGAGGATGCGCCGCCACTCGGGCGAGCGCTAGTGAACATCAGACGACCGTAGCTCATCTCCTTTGGCGGTGGAGATTTGGCCGACGGCATTTGAGCGAACAACATCAACGGGGGAGTTTTCTTGGCGGCCGGCGACTCGTCGTGTTGGCTGCTCTTCAATGAGGACATCAACGTTCCGGCCGCCGTTGTTGGAACTGTGCGCTTGCATTTGTGCATCAAGCGATCGTGTGAATCCTTCGCGCTCATAATTTTCCTACTTAATTGCGCCGCAATCTCTGGCGACGAACACCACAGCTGCTGTGGCGCTTTGAATTTTGGCATTCGCTTTTGTTTTTGTGGAACGTAAATTATTTCTATGCAAAAAATTAAATTTTGCTGATTTCTTAAAATTTTAATAAAAACTTGGAAAATTTGATAAGTATTATATAGAAAATCTCAAATACCTAGCGGTACAATGCCCGTCGGCATTGTCTTTGGTATTCGCGTCGGCTGAACGCTGCGCAAATAGCTATATGCTATTCGCTGCACAACTGTCCACGGCTCGTCGTTGACGCGCCTCACCACATAGAACTGTTCGAGGCACACAATGGCGCAAAATTCGACGCGTGTGCCTAGTTTGGGCGACTCCGCGTAGTAGATGAGCGCGTCGAACAGGCGTTCCGTCGTGTTGTAGGAATTAATGCGCAAAAGTACTTGTTGAGCCTCGGCCAGTTGCCGGGAGTAGGGCTGAAGACGTGACTGCAGGCTCGTGCACACACGCGGAAGACGCAACCGTTTTTTCGCAAACTGTTTACGTGCTTAAAATTATTCATATACAAATGAATTGGAACCTATAAAATAATTCAATACACATTTACATAAATAAAATGGGTAATCCACATAATAATCGTCGATAAAATCCTAATATTCTACTCGAAATCTTAACTCGAAATCTTAATATTCTACTCGAAATCTTAACTCGAAATCTTAATATTCTACTCGAAATCTTAATAAAATCTTAATATTCTACTTAATATTCTACTCGAAATATATTGAAAAACTTTTTTTTACAATACTTAATTTTACCTGACGATGGACTGCCTACGGCTTCCTTGAACGCGGATGCAGTTCCCTCCAAAAGGTCAAGAGCGCCCTGCAGCGGTTTCGTCACCGTATCGAACGCACCGGTTGTCACGCCACGGAGTAGGCCCTATAAATTTGTTTTTTTTAAATGTTTTCACTAGTTTGTTTCCATTTAACCATTTGTTCTCACTTAATATTTAACATTGAATCACGTTATAAACTAGTCGCGATTTATCGCAATAAATTATTATTATAAATAATCAATTCTCAATAATTGCAAAAATTAATAATAGCATCACTCTTCCAATAATTCTTTTTTCGCCAGAAGAAATTGTAACTCTCTGGCCCATAAGATATGCGCAAAAAAATTACCGCAATTCCGTCCTTTTGCGTCGCAAAGTAGGTGTTCTTCGCGATAGCCGTAACACCGCCGAAAATTCCCATACCAAGACCTTTCACACCGTCGTAGAGATGCGAAAGCACGGTGGAGTTCTCCGCCGATGGGCCGTTGCGTAGCATTTGTCGGCGAAGTTGTTCGTGTTGTTCGTCAAACGTGAGAAAGCCGACGCCCTGCGACCAGGACGACGCCACTTTTGAGATGCTGTTCGTGACGCCATAACTCAGTCCGAACATAAATCCGCCCACGTCGCCGTCGAAGATCAGTCCTTCGATGCTCTCACGCAAATCGGAAGCAAAACCCATCGGATTTCCGAAAGCGTCCATCGTCACAATAATATTCAACTTGTGCTTTCGCAACTCGGACAAATAGAAGTCGCCCATTGCGCTAAGAAGCATGTCGATCGTGCCAAAGTAGTGACACTTTCGGAACGGAGAGACGTGAACGAGCGCATTCTCGAAGCTCACCAACGTGATGTCGAATCGACGCTTGAGCGCACGTAACTCGTCCGGTAACGCGCTGTCACTCGCCGCCAACGCCGAAAGCGTAACATTGCCGAGTTGTAGTTCGAACGATTCCAGGAAACATTTGTGCGCACTCTGGCTCGGATCCTCTCGCTGTGAATAGCGACCGGAATTCGCAGCTGTCGGGTCCTCGTTTGAGTTGCTAAGCATGGATTGTAAAACATCGTCGGCTAACGTCGATTCGTCGACAATACTCAACGTTTTCTTTAGCGTGCTAGCCGTAGCCGTTGAATTGCTAACATCCGTGATCATCTCAATCAACTTCCACAACAGCATTTCGTCCAGAAAAATGCTCAAATCAGCCAGTCGAATGTGCATATTCTCGAAGACGTCGTATTGTTTCGTTGGCATATAGCTAAACTCGATGCTCAACGCCGGCGGTGTATTAGCTACGTTATTTCCATTGGCCGTCCCGTTTGAAAGCGACGAATTCGTGCGGCGATTTTGTTGTGCGCCGCCGGCAGTGGCTTTCGGCGGAGCGTACTGGTAGTCCACCTCATCGGGCGTCCACTCTTCCGTAAGAAATAGCTTTGGATCGCAGTAAAGAAATTGCCAACGCTCCGTGTTCAGTAGTTGATTATCGGCCTGAACGACGTCGACGTGTGTGATAAACTGATAGGTGGTCTCTCGCTTCAGAAAGTGAACTTTCACGCCACAGAACTGCAAATAGAAGAGCTCTTCGTCGTGGGCGTTGATGCACGATATGCCGATTCCGCTTGGAATATAGAGCGTCACGTTGTAGTTGTATGTGGGCGAGCAGGTGGGCATGAGCGGCGCCGCCACTTCGATGGTCCATTCGTGCATGTATGGTACCCAGGGACGATTCGCAAAGCGTCTGGCTTGTCGAATGAACGTTTGCGTCAAATTGATATTAAGCGTGCTGTTTTCACCCGGTAGAATGTCCACGTTGAGATGATTTTCACACCATTGGACGAATAATTTTTCCACGCGCCATGCCTCGACGAGCGGCTCGTAGCCGAAGTTGAACTCGTTGAAGTAGTCGATGCCCAGCGTCATCGTCGCGTCCAAATGATCGCCACACTGTTCCAGACAAACGTCATTCATGGTAAAGCGTAGAAAGGGCAGCGCGACATGCCTATCGTCCATCCATGAGGCGCTCAGCTGAAAGGTAAGCGTCGACACGCAGTCCGCTGCCATTAAATTCGACATTTGCAAATGGACATCCGTCACTTTTGCGAGTGTGAATGGAATGGAAGTGCCATCGATTGACGAATTGTCTCGCGCGAAAATCTGACATCCGAGCGGCGGATAGCGACGCCTCAATTCTAGTGTAAGCTGAAAAAAAATGCAATTACCAAAATTAAAATATTATGTTGAAGCAGTAGGAAAATTTTGTTTAAAAACTTTTACTATGATTGAGCGCCAGACGATGGGATACGGTATACAGAGACTACCCACATGATCCGAAATAAATCTTTTTGAAAAAAAAAACAAAAACACACTGCCCCCCGCTAACCCCGTGGGAGCCTAGAGCGTGTAAAAAGTTTTGGATAAAAATTTTGGAACCCTATTTAGGACCATTTATTTCCATATATTATGATATAATCTGTTCAACGTTAAAAGTTGACAAAAAATACCTGAGGAATTTCGACCTTGAGTGAAACGTTTTGACTCGATGCCGATGAAGAGCACGCCTGAATTTTCGAATAACATGTAGACAAATAAAATATTTGGAAAATAATCAAACAATTAAAATTTTTAGATCGAACAAATAAAAAACGAAAAATTGAATGAACTTATTACATTCGAATTGGAAATATCAGCCGTGTTGGATGAAGAGAACAAACAAAGTGAGTCATTCTCCTGAAAAAAAAATTTTTTTTTAATTTGTAGTTGCCGAAAAGAAATTAATTTTGTTGAAATTCAACATGCACTTGCATTATTTGCGGTCGAATAGGTGTTGAAAGAGACGTTGGGCTGGGAATGATTGCTCGGTTGATGATGTTCTTCGATGAGAATGATATCAATCTAAAAAACAAATTCTAAAATCAAATTGTCCGAGCAAATCCACGCCCAATTATATAAAACATGCTCGAGTTACTTGCTGAAATTGAAAGTTCATCGTCAAAGAGGCGACTGACGCGTCGATTTTCTTCCTGTTCGCCTTTTCGGGTGTCATGATGGAGGATATGTTGGTCGATTGCGTAATCGTCCTGGCACGATTGTTATGGATTGTCGATGCGGAATTCAATTCCAAATCGACGTCCTCCATTTTCGGCACTACAACGAAGCTGGACAAAGCGTCCAAAAACTCCGGACTGAGCAGCAAATAGAAACTCGACGATGAGACATTCACTATAATTGAGCATGTATATTCTTTTCCATTCGACTTTAGAGACACGGAATAATTTCGTTTTTTCAAGCCAATAAAAATTCAATTCATTTATAAAAATACCCTTTTTCTCTCCTTTGTGGTTGTGCTCGTAAAACAGGCAGAGAAATGAGTCGTCAGCGGAAGTGCCCATGTCGTAGGAATTGTTGAGCGACTTTTTATCCAAAAGTCGTTGAATGATCGTTCCCTCGCGTTTATCGTCCATGGTAATGGTCCTCAGATTGAGTCGACATTGCAAATATCCCCTCTCCGTCATATGCCCGTTAACTCTAATATTCCCCACGTTCAAGGTGCCAAATGGCGGAATTGAACTGGTGAAGGTATCCTTTGACTTCTTTAAATTAAAAAATTTAATATAAACCGTTTTTTTTTCTCAGAAATATTATGCAAAAAATACTACTTGAAGTTTTTTGGAAAAAAGCAAAGCGGAAATCTCGTCAATCATAAACTCGAAAATAAACATTTTCGGATCGGCCGTTCCTTGTAGATCATCCTCCAAAAGTTTCTTATTTTCGGTTTCCGACATATTAGTTGTGTTCAAATCGGCGCTATTCTCCAACATTGCTAGCAGTTTGGCGCGTTTGCGAATTTCCGAAGCGAATAGCGTCGGTACATTATTAACGGACTCGGAATCATCGACGTATTCCTCGTCCGCGCCGGTCTCGTATGGAATACTTAGCAGGAGTTCGAGAAGACTTGTCAAACGCTCATCCGAAATCGAAACCCTCACGTTGGGTAGTTTGCCGTATAAACGAGAGCTGAAAACAATAATAAATTAGTAAAATTCATTAATATCGAAAAAAAAATTAAAAAGAATTATTTTTTAATTTAAAGAAAAAAACAAACCGTGGAATTTGATAATCGTCAATCATAGCCCTGCACAAGTTCAACTCCACTCGCATCGGTTTCACAATGTGATAGGGCGAATTCACGTCCCTAAGCGAATGTATGCATTTACGATAGTTGTCGGCGAAGCAAAATTGAATATCGGACATGATAATTTGTATTTTCATGTACGCCTTAGACAAAACGCTCTTGTGTTTTTGATCCTTCACCTAAAAATGAAAACAAACAAACATCATCGATAGTTCCGTAGTGAAAATTTCCGTAGTAAGCAATACGTCTTCGCCAAAATTGAAATTCGTAATCTCCTCAATGGTGCGTACGTCGAGGGAGCCAAGTTGTGCGATAAGATTCAACGTATCCTCCTTAAAGCTTCCGCCCTTGGACAAGACAATTTTTGTGGGCGCAAAATGAATTTCCAACTTGAGACGCGGGTTCTTCTCCACGGCATATTGCAATCCTGTCAACGAACTGAACTAAAGAAATAAAAAAAAAATTATGCGAGCCCTTCATAAAATCACACAATAAAAATGAATATCAAATAAAAAATTTCTTTTAGAAAAATACTCCAAGATATTGGAAAATCCTAAAAGAATTGTAGTAACGCTTATTTGACGTCTTTAATAAACTTTATGAGTTTAAAGAAAATACTTTTGCAGCTTCGTAACGCGCAAACGCCGCAGTAGCTAGTTGATTGAGACGAACAGAGCGCGGCGGTTGGAAAACGCCGAAAAATGCGTTTATGGCCGGTGCGTGATATTTCAAAAGCACAGGCGCCGTGGTCAATCCGACAAACTGATCGAAACTTCCGTCAAGTGGATTCGTTATGTATTCCGCATTCAACCAATGCTCTTCCGGCACCAACATTGTCAGCATTGAATGACCGAGCCCCATCATGGAAACGGCCTTTATGCTGCATTTTAGACTAAAACGCAGAATAATAAAAATTTATCTACATTTATTTTTTGCTTCATTAAGATTGATTCAAAAAAATTAGCCATTTTGAAGTAATTAAGAATAAATCAAGAGGAGCAGTGGCCTAGTGGTTGTGCGATAGGTTTCACTTTGCAATGGGGACGAATTTCAGTTCCACCCCCGACCCCACCTAGGTGTCCATCCATATTTGGAAGACAATAGGTACCACATTGCACAGTGTGTGTGATACGGCGGTGCTGACTGGGCCTTGCAAGCCGCATCAGCGATACCGCGTGCTTATGCCAGGCAAATCAGCCGATATTTCGGTGGTCGGAATGGCCCTCATCCAAAAACCCGCGAAATGATTAGTTCCAAGATCATTTCCAACGGGGGAGGATTGATGATCTGGGGCCTTCACGTATCACGTAAGAATAAATCAAAGAGAATGCTGAAAACATACTGTGTCGCTCGCGCAGAAGAGCGCCGTTCCAAGTCCGTCGTCAAATCGTTAAACGACAACTGAATGATGGAATCCACAGCAATTGTGACGCTTAGCACTTTTACGGAAATTTTATTTTCGACAAATTCTTTCGGATAGTTTGTAGGCGGAATATTTTCCTAAATCCAAAGCCAAAAAATTGTCTAAAGAATTCTCGTGAAAAGGTAGAATAAAAATTAAAACCTGATAATCGATTGCGTCAAATAACTTCGCCTTTTCGTCAGGCGTCATCGCCTCTTCGAATTGCGAGACAATCTCGTGTCCTATTGGCTCGCAGGTTTGCGTAGTGAGCGCTCGGCCGCCGAACCAACTTGCCGCCCAAGAGCCCCAGGTTTGAACCTCCTGATCTTCAGTGCGAATAAGCTTCAATCGATCAATATCCATGTCGGCTTGCTGACGCGCAATGTTAAGATTAAACGTGTCCAATTTTTCTTCGATTTCCTGTAAAAGCAAATTTTCGTTATTCGAAAATTTACCTTAAATTTTTTAAAAAGACCTCGATCGTTTTTTTATGCACAGCGGAAAGATCCTTTTCCGTCCGAAAGTGAACCCAGGCCTCCCGATAGGCTTTCAGCATCTCTCGATGCTTTTTCATATTCTCCCACAACCAATTCTGATGCTTTCGACAAATATCGGCAACAATGCAATCGTAGCAAAATTTATACCTAAAAATAAATTTTCCATTTTTAAAATACAACAAACACTTTTTATCCAAAAGAAAACATCAAATAAATACCATTCTTTGTAATGACCGCGATATGTTGTAAAATTCGGTCGATACTTCAAGTGCCGTTGCGTAAGATTAAATCGCTCTTGTGCTTCCAAAAAGTTAAGCATATCCTGATATTGATGTTTGCCGATGCAAAGCGAAAGTTCCTCGGTCTCAATGTTCAAGTAAACTTTTGGAATTTTGAATTTGTTAACCTCCGGCTTCTGGTTCAAATAAAGTTTTGCAGTCATCGGAATTGGTCCAAAAACTTTAAAAAAGCAATCGTATAAATCGCAAATATATTTTTATATAATAAAGTTAAAAAAATCACCGTATTTGTAGTATTCCGGCTGCGAATGCTTCGTCGCAATTGTCGCATTCAATGCAGCCAGGATATCCCTTTTAGACTCCAAATCGGAAATCAATTTCGAATTTGAATTCCAATAAATCGCCAAGCTGTTGAGTGAAAACAATTTATAAAAAATTTTCATCTCTTCCTTGTGTATTTTTGCTTTGAAGTTGGAATCGGTTGTCTAAAAAAATTTATTATATTTTATTTAAATTTATATTTTTGTTTTAAATGATTAAAAATTCTTCATTAACCTGAAATTCGAGATTTTCTAGTGTAATTCCGGCGGCAAAAGGTCGTTGCCAATTGCTGTGCTTGTCCTCGTATCGGATGTGAATATTCTTAATGTTGACTTGCAAGTTTTTAATCACTTGTGATACGAGCTTTTCAGTAAACGTGTCGTTAATATCTTCTTTAACTTCTATAACATAAAAACAAAACCTATATTGTAATTAAGAAAAAGAAAAGAAAATGACTTCGCTTAGCCTTGCGATTCTCCTCTAATGCGTTCAATTCCCTTTGCTTAGTTCTCTTTTCATTTTTACGTGCCTTTTCCTCATTGTAAACAACGCCTTGGTTTGGAACAATTATAATATGGAGACCCTCAATGTCGACAATAACTGGTTCTGTGTAAAGTATATTCCACGGAATTTTCATAATGAATGTGTTCAGATAACCAAACTTCAGCTTAATAGGCAAGTCCAGCGAATCAAGCGCGCTTTCCTTGATTTCCAAATTATGCAATTTGACATTGCCTTAAAAACAGAAAATATATAAGCATTTATCAAATTTAAAATTACCTTCCCAAATGCCGATATTAAGTTGCGAAGAATCCAAATTATCAACAAAGTCCCCCAAAAAACTATTTAAAAGCCTTGCCACAACGCTCTCAAATACCATCCTAAAAATCTGAAAAATTAACACATAAATAAAATCATTCAATTTTAAATATTTAAAATCAAATATTTCATTCAAACATAAAACGAACATATGCAAATATACAAATACACGTTTTATCAATTGTTATAAAGAAATAAAATAATTGAGAATGTTTATTAAAAAAATTGGTACACATATCACCCTATATAGTCCACTGCGATCCAATGAAAGAATTGAAAAAATTCGAAATTTTTATTTGTCTGACAAAATGTTTTTGGAAAGACGAATTCGGAATTTCTTAAAATTCTTTTTTGTCTATTTTTGCTATAAAGTTAACCAACTTCAAAGCGGCATAAAATCAGATTTTACGATTCTAATTTCCTTTGACTAAAAGTTTTTAAGTCGGCAGTGAGTTTTTGACAATACACACATATACACAAAAACATATGTGTGTATGCACAAATACACAAACAAATCATATACACAATTGTAAACAAGTCGTACATAAAAATTATGGTGAGATGAAACCTTGCTTAACTTTTCACGACATTCCAAATTAAGCACTTTCGTTGTTTTACGAGATTTTTGGAAATCGGGGAAAACAATTTGAAATTATGTCAAATTTTTTGGCATTTTTGGCAAAATTTAATAAAATTATGAATTCGATTTCAGGATCAGTTCTAAATTTTGGAAATTTTAAGAATTCTTTTTACTTTTGCGCGGTCATAACAAAAAAAAATTTAACTATGGATTTTCAATTCATTCAAAAAGAACAAGCTTTTACTGCTTTCTATCACATATTAAAATAGTGATAATCTAATCAAAGAAACCAATTGATTTTTAACTGGATTTCGAAAAAGCTCGCAAGAATCGACAAATTGGAAGTGAAAAAAAGCTGTCAAAAAGGGGGGTATAGCGGCTAGATTAGCTGCTGCAAATTATGCGCGTGGATGATGAGGCTGATGAAGAGAATGAATACAAGGATGCGGAGGAAAATGATGGTAGCGAAATTGTTGATGATGAGGCTAGCGACAAGGATGAAAGTTCTATAAACGAATCGGCTAGCGATGAGGAGCTGGAGGACCGAGTCAATCGTTATAATCGTCGCTACGAAGTAGTAGAAGTTATTTAAGGCGTTAGAAACATTTTGCAAAGATGAAAGTGAAGCAAGAAAGAAGCCACCAAAAATTTTTGGAAGCTATTTAGGGTCCTAAATTTCACTATGCATTTGAAGTCGCTACCAGTGAACGAATGGAGGAACCAAACCTTTTGAAGGCATGTCGGCTATCTAAGATCGGAAGCACTTCAAATATTTTTTGGTGGAACGGGCAGAGCGCTTTTAGTTATAAAATAGTTTATATTCGCCACGTATGTAGCAGCGCATTTCCAGTTTCATTTGCTAAACGATGAGTACAAATCGGTTGCATCTTCTCAACGAGTCGTTTACGCTCTCCCAACGAGTCGATTGCGTTACTCAGGCCTTTTTAAAAAAAAAGTGTCAATCATGACTTGTCAGAAGATCGATTTTTCTTATTAATTTAAGTATAGAATTGGTTCTTTAATATGGAATAATTTGTTTGTTTTTTTTTGAAAAATCTATATTTGAATCAGAAATCGGTTCTAACCGTATTAGGGTCTTTTTTCAAATTTTTTTTCAACTACGGCTTAAACTATCGTTTAATTTTTTCTTATGATTTAAATTATTTATTTTGGATTTAATTATCACTTTTTAATAAAAATGCCATATACACAGTGCACAATATAACATAGATTTACATAGTGTCCCGTTTTTTATTTCCGTAACGAAGATGAGGGTATTTAACAAAAGTAAAAAATTATAAAGTGTAATCAAAAGAAAAAAAAATATTGCCATTAAATTCAACATAAAAAATTCCACAAAAATGAAATTTAAAAAATTTGGACACTACATTCAATTCAAGTAATAAAAGTTTATAAACATTTTCAAAGTGTAATCCGTTTTCTCTTGTTGTACAAATAAATGTGAACAAGTATCCATAATTGTGAATCGATTTCCAAAATAGTTATTATTTTCGGCCGTCTGAAGAAAGTCCTCCGAGATTAGAGAGTATGGCCTGGTACATGATTTCTGGCGGGATTCCTGTCCCGGCTACGGCTTGCGATAGCAAGTCGGCGGCGTTTATAGAGGTATGTGGCTGTTGAGATGCCGACCGACGTGGTGTCTGAAATGATTTACTCAATTTTCATTTTGTCTTGATCTACAATTAATCAAGTCTTATATTTTTAATCTAATCTTAATTCAGAAATTATGCCTGTGATTGGCTTAAAAGCGAGATATTGGGTGTAATGTTTCGTGCATTATTCGACTGAAGAGCTTCAAGTGTAGGCGCAATCGAAAGTATTGACTGATCGGGAGTGGGCGACATCAATGGCGCAAGACCGGCTCCGAATAATGAATTGGCGAAAAGTGTGCTGCTCGCCCCATATTGACGCAAAAAGTTGTTCATTGTCGCCAATTGTTGCTGATGTTGTAGTTGGAGTGTCATGGTTTCGGTCAACGAAATGCCACTGCCGCTTGGCGTGCCTGTAGCCAGCCCGGCCAGCTGCTGTAACTGCATAAGAAGATTTTGCTGCTGTTGTTGTTGCTGTGAGTTAATGGGAGTGGGTGCTGGTGAAAAGCCACCCGGATGTGGGGATACAGATGAAACCTAAGACAACAAACGATTTACTGTAGTTTTTCACTTTTAGTTATCAAGTCTTTTAAGCCATCATTCTTCGTGTTTGCTAATAAACATTGGACAAATAAGAACTCAAACCGACTATTACCAATTTTCCTATCGAAAAATATATTGTATATCTTGATACTTGACGTATGTGAAATCATTAATACCTTGATTTCACGTGTATAACGTGCGGCCGTTCGGACAAATTTTGAATTTTTGGTTAGCTTTCATTCCATTATTATGTATTCAATATACACAAAATTAAACAAATATTTTCTTTGAAATAAGGTATAGGGTGAAAATGAAGAGCTCATCTGCAAATGTAACGAAATGAAGCCTAATCAAAAATTCAAATCAAAAATAGTTTAAACAACTGCGCATTATACACGTGAAATTAGGGTATATTGAACATTATCGATACTGCAATAGATGGTGATGAAGATGGAAACGCAAATTGTGCCGATCGGCCATTGCTCGCACCAAGTGCATTCAATAATTGTGCGCTTTTTAATTGCTGTTGTTGTTGCTGTTGAAGAATTAGAGCATCCAGACCTAATAATTGGGCCATGGCAGCTTGTTGAGCTTGCATTCGTTGTTGCTCTTCAGCTAAGCGGCTCTCCTCGGCAGCTTTTACAGCTGCTGCTTCACGCTGACGCTTTCGCTCTTCCTGTAAATTCTAAGTTACAAAAAATAACAGAAAATAAAATTTTAAAACATGCTTTGTTATCGATTGTCTTGATACAAGTAGTCACTTGATTTTTAAGTTGTACAAGTTCTTCCCATCTCGACTCAAACTTTTGCAATTCATTTTCATGTTCCCGCAAGCTGTCGCGCGCGTTTTGCAATGTCGCCTGCGCGTCCTTCTTTTGCTTTCTGAGTGCGTTTCGATCTTCTAACTCTTTTTGCGTACGCTGTTTACGCATTCGAATGTATTGAATTAGATAGCGTGTTCTTCGAATAGGATCGTCGAATGGATTAGCACTATCCACGTTATCATTTTCAGCATTCGTTCCCAAAACATTTACAATTTCGTCGGTCATTTGACTATTACCAATTTCGGCTTTAACTATTTTGGGTGGCACAGGCGCTGATGTTGTTGCCTCATCTGCCATCTATTCTCAATTTTTATTGTTGCTTTTAAATAGATTAGGTTGATGCATAATTATCCGCTGATAATTGTCTATTTGCATGCAAAACCGACGAGGTATCAAAAAAATGGAAAGAAGTAATTTATGTAAGAAATGAATATGCTCCGAAATGATGATTTAATTAAGCACATTTTTGTTTTTTTAAGCATTTTTTCATAAAGAAAATAGTGGATAATTGTGCATCAAACAAATGCATAGAAAGTCATATGTATATATTTATAAAAACTCAAAAAGATAATCAATTTTATGCAACGTAATATTGTTATATATTCATATTATAACACCGAAATCTTAAATTTATTTAATCGTAAAATACTATAAAAGCACAAAGAATTAGAACCGGTATTTATGAAGATAAAAGGGCACATTTTCAAACATAAAATTCTTTATAATACTTTTTTTGAATTGACTATTGGTTTTAAATATATTAGGTTGGTCAGAAAGTTTTCAACAATTTTGTAAGAACCCGACACCGACCACCAAACACAAAACACATAACAGCACCTTCTTTTGATGTGGATCGGTTCGAGAAGCTCGCACTTCGCCCTGATGTGAGCTGAGCCACTAAAATTTGGCTTTTCGGTTATCGTACAAGATCCACTTCTCATCACACAGGTGACGATTCGATCCAATCCTTCATGGCTGAATTTGTGCAGCACCCAATTGCAGTCGGAAATTCGCCAAATTTTTTGCCTTTCGTTGAGCTTGTGTGGGACAGTTTGATCATGTATGCTGTTTTTGCCCAATTTGTAAAGATGATGAGCGATGGTATTTTTTGAAGATTGGAAGTTAACGGCCAATTTGCGCGTGGTCTGTGTTGGATCGGATTCGATGGAGCGGAGCAGTACCCATTTATTAATGATCGAGGATCGTCTGGAACGTGCCTCGTCTTTTCGATGTGTATTGCCAGAACGAAATTTCGCGAACCAGCGGCGACATGTGATATGGGTAGTTGCCTTTCTGCTTAATGTAGCGCAAATGTTCCGGGCTGCCTCGGCTGCGTTGTATCTCTGCTTGAACTAGTGAAACATGAGCATGCGGATTTTTTGACGATTTTTTGACCTAATGAGCTTCCTTTGAAAACTTATAACTTTACAATAAATTAAACTAAACTGAAATTTTATATACCAAAATGTTTGCAAGAAAACGTGTTTTCAAACCATATATTCATCATACACAACAATGATAATAAAATTTTTTACTGACTTATAAACACAGGTGTATCAAAAACTTTCTGACTAACCTAATATATATGCATAATAACAACAATTTCCCAATTTAAAAATGAGAGCTTTTCTTTTAAAAGAAAATGTTGATAATTTGATTTGTAGCATTAAACATATACATATAAATGAGATGCAAGCGATTAGTATTATGACAATGACGAACTAGCGCACTAAATGAGAATTTGGAAAAAAAATGGAGATGATAATTGAAAAACAAGCGTTATAACATTTTGGCAAAAAAATTAACAAAAAAAACAAAAACAATTGATTTTGATGGCTAAACTATGCACGAAAAGAGGATTATAATGGCTCAAATATAATAATATCATTTGCACATTTTTCATAGAATATATTTTAATATTAGGGTGTCCCATAAGTTCGCGGGCACTTTGCAATAAAATAGTAAGTTTGATATCAAAAATTATGACATTGAATTTAAAAGCGAAACACTCGTAAAATTCAGAATATTGGTAAACGCCAAGAATAGGAAAATAAAATTCGAATTGTTCGTATATTATGCTGTACCAGCATGCTCAAAACGAACATCCTTAAAAGAACGAGTACGTGAGTCGATATGCTGAATGTATTTTCGGCCTTTACATAAAGCAAATAAGCTCAATAATATTCCTACAAAGGATCTTGGCATCACAGTTAACCTTAAAAACGATTTAATTTACTAAATTACAAACGATAAATTTTTAAACACCTTTTCGAAAGCAAAGATTTGATGAAAATGGTCATAAGAAGTGAACCATAGTTGAAAAACACTGAAGCAATTACACTAAATTCCACACGATTCCAATTGTTGAGCCGATAAAGATGCGGGCGAAAGAAAACGTAAAATCCAATGCCGACGTGAGATTGAAATAAAAGTGCGTTGCTTACAGCCAAATCATATAAAGGAAATAATCTTAATTTTAAATGGTTTAAAATTTATGCAACAATAATCCAATTAGAATAATTTGTTAATATGATTAGGATAATTTGTTAAGAATTATTTAGTATATTAATATAGTTGCGCACAAAACATTGCCTCCAAATCCATTAAAATGGTTAGCGTAATTTTTTATGATTTTTTCTTAACTTTAAAAAAGCAAATATGCCATTAGATAGAAAATTTTTACATACCATACTTACACATACCATACTTAGCTTACTTTAATTTTGAAAAAGTTTCATAAATGTATTTTATTTATAACAATAAATTTTAATCGGACAAAACAACTGCCCCAAAACTCTCCAACAAATTTTTTATTTGTTTTTTGTTGATAGTTTTTTTTTTGAGTACGACACGCGTTTGTTAGAAAAACTAATAGTGACATCTTAAAGAGCACAAAATTTTGGACATCAGAAAATTAGAAAAATTAGTGGCACAACAGCTTAAAATCAAAGAATTCATTCTTAAAGCATCAAAGATGGTTTTTTTCCTTTCAAAATTTTTAAAGTTTTGAAGAGCAAGTAAAAATAAATTTATAAAAGTAAAAAATAAATAAATTTGACATAAAAAGTTTTGAAATTCCAAGTCGGAAAAAGTTGTTCCGTATTAGCAACAAGAGATGATTTTTAATTTGTTTTAAATACAGAAAAAATGTGCTCTTTAAAATGATATGCGTATAACTTTTTTGAGTTGAGCTTTTAACTAACTAAAGTAACGATGTAAGCATTTTAATAGTTATGAAAGCAAATGTTTTATCCGCAACTATACGTGAATATGTTTAATTTTATACGTTTAGTTGTGTATAAAAATAACGATACCTTGAAAGTACGCTTGGAGCGAGTAAATTCACAGTAAGCAGTGTATGCGACGCAGCGCCACTCAACGGTAAATAATGGCGTATGAGTGAACGCTTAGATATTGTAGGAAACAATCGATGGCGCATATCGGAAAGGTCAATTCCGTTAAACCACGAGGACAAATTGCCCTTTTTAGTCATATATACAAAAAAAGCAGCAAAACAAATTAATAACTTAAGTTGTAAGAAAAATAAAATGTAGACGATATAATAATAATGATTTTGCAAAGACTCCTAAAACTACGAAATAAAATAATTTAGATAAAAAACACGTCCATATTTCAAAAAATAAAGTGCAAATAAAAAATAACATAAACATTAATTAAAATATATTAGTTTAAAAATGATTCAGATTTTATTAAAATTTTATTTTTTTAGATAAAATTGTTTATGTTTATTTTTTAGCAAGAAAAAAATACATACATTAAATCAAAATTATTTTTTACATATAAATACTTTACAAATGAATGCAAAATATATTGCTGTTAGCTATCAAAATAAAAAACATAAAAATGAAAGAAATAAAATTTAAAATTCTTTATCAATTTAGCATTGTATTACTTAAACATAAACATAGAATTTAACACTAGAATAGATATTTTTATGCAATAAAAGGTTTTCTAAGACCGTCAACGTTGATTTTTCCTTTCGATGATGTGTGTATGTGTTTAGAATAAACAAACCAATTAGGAAAAAAAATCAAAAGAAAACCGATAACAAAAATGTGAACGAAGAAGAAAAGTTTTTTTCCATTTTAAATAAATTACTTAAAATATTTTAGTAACAGAAAGCCAAACTCTATATTTAAAAATTAAAACTTCAATAAGCGGTACTAATTATTGTTACAAAAATACAACTATACTTTTAAAGTTTACATTTTTTTGTAATTTCTTGCCTTCCTCTTTTCCATGTTGCAGTCATTTTTCATTTTTTTTTCAATATATTTGAGTAAAATGTAATTTCGACAATTTTTAAGTATATATGTCACTTACTGTTAAAATTAAATTTATGGAAAATAATTTATGAAGCATTTTTTTGCAACCAAGATGACACACACACACACACATACATAGTAGTGTATGTGTGTGTATGTATGTGTATGTGTGTTGTGTGTGTGAGTGTGTGCGTGTGTGTATGTGTGTGTTTATGTGTGTTGTGTCTGTGTGAGTGTGTGTGTGTGTGAGTGTGTGTATGTGTATTGTGTGTGTATTTGTGTATGTGTGTGTGTTTATGTATGTGTGTGTGTTTATGTGTGTTGTGTGTGTTGTGTGTGTGAGTGTGTGTGTGCGTGTGTGTGTGAGTGTGTGTATGTGTGTGTGTTTATGTGTGTTGTGTGTGTGTGAGAGAGTGTGTATGTATGTAATGGCCTACTTAATGCCCACCGGCAAATATGCAAAAAATAAATGGCTGGATAAACGTTACAATAGAGAAGCGGCACTCCCATATTTCTTAAAACGCGGTCCGTTCTAAATCACACCTCAAATGGCCATTCTTTAAAAATATTCTATATTTAATTGTGTGTGTATTTGCAATCATATTTATATATACATGCATGATGATTATAAGTAAAAATGTTTTTTATTCGATGTATCATTCTTATTCATGTGAGTAAAAATTTCATTAATATTTTCTGAAGTTAATTTCCATTGGTAGTCCTTCAAAACTCAAAATCTAGTTTAACATTTTGCCTTTGATATTATTCATTTGTCGTTTTTAATTGTAATTTTAAATTTTCAAATGTCGAAAAGTTCAGAAAAAAGATTTTAAAAACTTAATTTATCAAATTGACAAAATTTTTTTATCTAATTATAAATATATCTAATTGATAAAGTTTTAAAAATGAAAAAAATTTTTTCAAATAATTCACATTAATTAATGTTCATATTTTACAGAATTAATAGCATATATTGTTTTAGGTAAGTCTAACCAATCAAAAATGGATAAGCGAACTTTATCCTCGCCATCGAATAAAGTTAACAGTTTACTGGGAAAAATGAAGCGACGCAGTTACTACGGAAATAAACATGAAATTATTAATAATTTTAGAGTGAAATATGATGCAAGTAATGTGTTTAATAAATTTTCTATAAATGAGAAAAGTTATTCGAATCCTGTAGTTGTTAACTATAATAATATTGATGAAAATGTTGCTGTTTTGCTTGAAGGTTGTGCACAAAAAATGTTGTATCGCAAAAGCCATGTACTAACCAAACAAATGGAGGTTACAACTCCAAACGTTCACAATCCAAACGCTCACACGAACACGCTCAAACTACGAAATCGAACTATTGTTAAATCGATTCCGCGAAGAATGCCAAAAAGAATCACGAAAAAATGCAGCGAGACAGTACAAGATGAAAATGATTTTAAATCAGTAACAGTGAGCACAGATTTGTGCATAACTTCAAGAAGAAGTCATTTTACTTTGAAAAATTTTGAAAAACTTAGAGACAGGGTAATTGTAAATAAAAATTATGTTCAACGTTCACGTTCAACATTTGGTCAAAAAAGAGATGTAATTAAAAACCCTAAGAGACGCTATACTATTGAACAAATACAAATCACAACAGATTTTTTAACTCTACAAAATGAAGTAATCGAACTACCTGAAACCAAAAATTTTGTCAATGACAAAGAGATAATTTCGAAATATAATGAAAGGGATAGCAATGTATTCGTAAAAAAGATAGAAAATGAAGAAAATAGAGAGGAACAATATAATTCAGAAGCATTACCAGTCGAAATACGAGATGATACAGAAAATGAAATAGAGGTTAAAACGGCGAATAAAAATGATGATAACTTGGAAAATGATGTGAAAAGTGATTCTGGAATTCAAGTTGAATCTGAAACAAAAACAGAAAAGAAAAATAAAAAAATAATGGCATTGATTGAAGAAGCGAATGTTACGGATTCATCAAATCATTCTAATGATAATGGCTCTTACTACACTCCTATGCAAAGCATAAATAGCCTTAACCATTTTAACGGTAAGTCATAATAATGAAATACGAAAAAAATTGGAAAAAATATTAACAAATTACGACTAATATTTTTTAAAATTTAGACGCACTAGGAGAATATAATGTTCCAAAAAATGATACTTATGGTGAATTTTTCACTCAAAACAATATCGACGATAGTACTGCAAATATCGTAAAACGAGGCGACTTTACACAGAACGAAACATTTATGAGTCAGGAATCCTTCAAGATCCTAACTCAGGATCTTGATCATGACTGTACCAATGATAAGAATTTCACATCGGAAGTAATGAAGGCTTTTATAAGCAACGATTTTAATGATGTAAACGCTAACAACTTTAATGATAAACAGTCTCCAACGTATATTCTTTTCATCATTTAATAGATTTGCAGAAAATAACAATTATAAACAAAATATTAGGACTTTCAGATTAAAGAAAAGTGTAGCGACACAAACAGATACGGATGAAAATCATGGTATTTGTGACAAATATGGTAACATATTTTGAAAAAACATCTCCCCATAAAAATAAAATTGCAAAAATATTAATATTTTATAAAAGAATGTTTTAGAGAAGAAATGTATCGCCATACAAACTGATGATTTTGAAATAATTCGCTATTCGAAATTCCGGTGAACACACATTAAATTTTTTTAAATTAGCAAATACAGTAGCGGAAAAGTCTTGCACGAAGCATTTTTAATTCGTTCAATTGTGGATTTCGTTATATTTGGAATGATTGCTGTCAATGAGTTTATATTTTTATGAAAGCCCAAAAAAGCTCTACAAAATGTGCTAGTTGTTTAGTTGTTTTTTCAAACTGTTGATTTTTTGGTAGTACTTTGTAGGATTTATCAATTTTTTTACCGGAAAAAAGTCTTGCACCACTTGTATAAATCTATGTATAATATATCAATTGTATATATGATATTTTTATTAAAAATTAATAATTATGGCCAAAATAAGTATAATTCAAATCATAAAAACAATTATAGCATTCGTATAAGCCGCACTTGAAAAAGTCGATTTTACATTAAAAATCGACGGTGATACGATAAAAATCGATTTTTGATCCGAATAAGGATTTTTTAGAAAAATTTTTTTTGAAAGGTGCCATCTGAAAGAGCACGAAATTCTGAATAATGTATTGTGGAGTTAGAAAAATTGACCCCATAATATTTTAAGGACATAACGTTAAATTAATGAAGCCTAAAAGTGTGCTATTTTTAATGTAAAAACTTTTTTGTTGACACTGCTTTTGTAAGATATGTTTTTAAAAAGTTTTGTGGTCAATGTTTCGAATTCCACAATATATTATGCAGAATTTCGTGCTCTTTCAAATGGCACCGTCAATTTTTCTAAAAAATCCATATTCGGATCAGAAATCCATTTTTATCGTATCACGGTCGATTTTTAATGTAAAATCGACTTTTTTAAATGCAACTTATACGAATGCTATAATTGTTTTTATGATTTGAATTACTTATTTTGGCCATTAATTTTTAATAAAAATATCAAATATACAATTGCAATTGATATATTATACATAGATTTATACAATACAAGACTATATATGGTGCAAGACTTTTTTCCGTTACTATATGTTAAAAAATAAATATTTACCTTATTTGTGAAGAAAAAACATTTATTTGATTTCATTTACATCATTTTTAGATGCTCGACTTGTTCGACTAAATTTTCGTCAGAAGAAGAACAGAAAGAACATTTTACAAAATATGCTAACGGCGAAGCATGCCTCAGACGTCGTGAACTTTTGACACCCGCAGCATCACGTTTGCGTCGTAGCTACCGTAAAAGTGCTGCACTTTCTATTGATAAAGAATCTTTCTTCACCGAAGACAGCACGTCGTTGCGCTCTTCATGTTTACGCGCTAATAATTTTTATATGCCATCAAATACTACAGTTAATGAAAACGGGATTAACTCAAGTAATAGTTTTAATAATGATAAAGGAGTCACAACGGATGACACTAACGACCATAAAATCGCAATGATCGCTCAACGGTGGTCCCAACGTTACAAATTAAATAAATCAACAATGTCTTCAAACTCGGCATCAACCGTCTTCACTAATTCTACTCTTTCATCAATTACGCATGTTCACGAGAGTAGTTTATTTAATGCGCATTTTTTCGACGACATAAGCGTAAGGCGTATGTTAAGTTTGAATTCGAGCATTGAGTCATCACTTGAACATGACAACTATTTACAATCATTCGTTTTATCGCCACCAGAATACAAATGTTATGGCAAAAGTCAAAGTCAAATTATGAAATATTTAAAATATTTTCCACCGCCTATGTATGCCAGCTCAAAACGCGATTCCTTGCCACTTGAATCGGTAATCGAATCCAGTAGTGAAAATGATAAAGAGATCTCCAGCTGGTTATCTAGTGATGCGGATGTAAATATTGCAATTTGTGAGGGTCGAAGCAGCACAACCGCTGAGGACAGGTGAATAAGCATTTTACAGACTAATTCATTATCGTATAAATATGTAACAATAAAAAATTGTTTCGAAATTAAGTAATGTAGGTATTTTTTGTTAAATTACAAAACAAAGCAGACATAAGAAGTTAGGTATAAAAGCCATCAAAATTTTAAATTAAGTGTACATATTTGGTAATTTTAAAAAACATTTTATGTAAATAAAAATAGATAAAATTTTGTTTCAATGCGTAACATCTCGAAAATTAAATATACATATTTGATTTTTAAACAAAATTAAAAAATTATCTCAAATGATAATTTTTAATAAAAAATACTGGCGGCCAAAATGCCCGGATCATCTTTTTTGAAAAAAAGAATTTATCATAAAATCCTTGAGACCGGATGGATTTTCATGATTAAAAATATGTTGGATAGCTAAAATAGTCCACAATTAAATGCTTTTTATTAGAACTCTCTATTGAAATAAAAATTTTATGGCAATTTTAATCCCGCGCCCTTTTTTTAACGCGGACAAAATGTCACTTTAATTGAAGAGCTTCAATTGTAAAATTAATTGGATTTTTCAGTTTAAATTTTAAAATTTATTGTCCACAGGAGTCTAAGTGTTTCGGATTTCTCTAAAAAATAGTTTTCATTGAGAAAAATCAACTCAGGGAGCGGTTACAACTCTACGAAATTGAGGAGCTATTGGGCTTAAAATACCTTATCCAATATAAAGAATTTTATGACTAATTCTTTTTTCAAAAAAAAGTGATCCGGGGCAATTTGCCGGCACTTTATATCGTATTTTAAATATTAGCTTGGCAAAAAAGTACATCGACAAAATTTAACTTTTTTTTCAATTATTTATAACTTTATTCAGAACAAATAATTTTAAACAATATATTCACCGTTGACATCAATAACTTTTACCCATTTATCAGGTAAAGCACCTATGCCTTTTTCCCAGAATTCAGAGGACTGAGATAAAAAAAAGTTGTCGACTGCCATTTTGAGGTCGTCATACTTGTCGAACTTTTTTCCGTGCAAATAATGCTTGAGCGGTCGGAACAGGTGGTAGTCAGAAGGCGCAATGTCCGGTGAGTACGGCGGATGGGCAACCGTGTGCCAGCCAAGTTCGGTTAATTTTTGGCGGGTGAAGGAAGCAACGTGTTGTCGAGCATTGTCATGGAGCAAGTGAACTGTTGAACGTCTTGGACGTTTTTCTTGCATTGCATCAGCCAATTTCTGGAGCTGATCGATGTACACAGAAGCTGTGACAGTCATGCCTACGGGCAGCAACTCGTAGTAGATCGGTCCCTTCGCATCCCACCAAACACACAGAAGATGTTTGCGCTGGTGAGGGTTCGGCTTCAGTTGAGCTGGTGGTTCTGCATCCCGCGGGAGCCAAACGGCGTGCCTGCCATTGTTGTCATAGACTACCCAACTTTCATCACCAGTCACCAGATCTGCGAGAAATTCCTTTCGATGCGGTTGAAAGAGCAGCGACTCACAGATGTTCACACGTGCTTGCTTGTGGGCTTCGGTCAGTTGGTGGGGAATCCATCTCGATAGAACTTTTCGGTAACCATGCTCGTGAAGATGGTTTTCAACTGTGGCATGGGAGTATCCAAGTGTCGTCGCCAGTTCACGAGTGCTAACTTCCGGATTGGATTTGACAACGCTCAGCAATTCGTCGTCATTGGTGGTAGAGGGTCGTCCACTGCGCTCATGATCTTCAAGGCTTGTATCTCCGTTCGCAAAGCGGTTGAACCAATTGTTGACCGTCGCACGATGAACAGTCCCTTCACCAATTATGCTGTTGATATTTGCAGCAGCCGCGCCTGCACTCTTGCTTTAGAGCCACTCGTAGTAGATGATAGCTCGAATATGGTCTTTACTAATCATTAGTGAAAATTAACAAAACTCTGCGCGCGTGCCCTTATATACTCATATAATAATAGTTTCGAGAATGTTCTACAAGGCTATCAAACTTATAAAATTATTTGAATTATTTCCAGAAAATTTTAGAATTTTGAAATTTTTGTCGAAGTACTTTTTTGCCAAGCTAATAATTTTTTATCTTTTGTGCAATCACAAAAGTTTACTCGAAGATTTTTCTAGAATCGCCACCAGTGTTGATTGTGAGTTGACTCCTGCAAACCCATGGCAGACGAGCAGAGCACCCTGATATTTCGCCATTTTTAGCAAAAAATATAATGGGTTTGTCTGCTCCTCTGCCAAAAATGCCGGAGTCAACTCGGAGCCAAGTCATAGCACTGATCTTCGCTAATAAATATATATCTTAAACATTTTTTGACAATTTATGTTTTTCAAACGTAATTTTAATAGGCTAAATTGGCGAATACGTGACCACGAGATTTTGTACACATATCATATTTTGTACACCATTAAAATCCTCGTGATTCGTGTAGCCCGAATATGCATTTATTTTTTTCGGAACCCCTTACAGGACCTTCGTATGATAGTACTTCCATATAAAAAATGGTGGAAATCCCTGCTTTCATTTCGTTTTGCAAATTTTGTCATTTTCCGCGTCAAAAAGTTTGGATTGTTTTGTCACGTTCGTGATAAACCATTGTAATTTTTGTCATTTTTTTACTAGAAGTCTGGCTTGTTATGCTCCGTGATAAAAAATTTTTGGTACGCTTCATTCTTGACGTTTAACAACTTTGAAGTATGTTGAATATTCTACGCCTACATCAAATTTATCAAATTTGCCAAGTCTCTTAATTCATCTCCGTCAGTGCTGGCCGGTTTTGCATAAAATTAATGTTTTTTTTCACTCGAGAATCATTAAAACGCGCATTTAAAGTTTCGGAAACATGTTTAAAGTAGGTAAAAATAAATAGCGATTGAAACATCATTTTACCTGCTTTAAACATCTTTCCAAAACTTTAAATGCGTGTTTTAATGACCTTCGAGTGAAATCCCACCTAAACACCAATTTTATGGTTAGTCCCATATTCGCCAAATATACCTTTTAATGCTTTTTTGAAAATTTAGTGTTTTTTCTTCAAGAATTTATGTTTTTAATAAAACATGATCTTTAAACCATATTTTATTTCTAACAATTCAAGGATTTTTTTGTTTTAAATTTTTAATGTCTAAAAGAAAAAAATTATGAATGTCTGTAGAAAAAATCACTTTTTTGTGCTTTCGTTGTATATTTTTGTCAAATCGGTTGTTTAAAAATGCGTTAAGATTTTTTACTTTTTATTTGATCAAAATCTTTTTCTTATTTATATTTTCGAGAGACCAAATGTTGTAATAAAAATGAAGCGAAAAAACAATGATTTCCTTTTTTATTCAGATCAAATCCAAATATTTAGTATTTATTTTTGTCGGCTTTCATTTCGTATTTTATTTAAATACGCAAAATAAATGGTATCGGTTTAGTCACTTTATTTTTTAAATCACATTAATAACGATCTTTTGAATTTATGTATATTTGGCCTTAAAAATAGAGACTTTTTTAAAGTTAATTTTTTGAAATTCTAGCGCAAGAGTGATGGAAGAGAACGGCGAAAACAAAATTAAAAAAGTTATAAATTATTCCGCAATGAGTACTCGAGAGATGAACAGTTCCAACGGAACAAAGGGCACAAATAAAAACGAAAAGATAAACAAAAACAATCACAATGATAACAATAATTCGTCGCCGACCAATAACAATAACAATAATAGGGACAAACAACAGCTCGAAGAAATTCGTCATCAAGTAAGCAATTTTTGGAAAAAATTCAGTTTGTAGAAATATGAATATTAAGTTAAAAAGGGTGAAATTTTTAATTACAATAAATAAAGTACCTATTCTAATCAAAATTCTTCTTTAAGCTTGGTCTGATGACGGTATTGTTGTGCAAAATTTGTGCACGCTTCAACATCAGTGCGTCAACACTGTCCAGCCTCAACGAGAATGACAAAGGTGCGACTACCGACAAGAACGAGTTGATTTTTTCGACGACAATAAACGAAAGCGATGACGTCCTTCAGCAGGTTAGCGGTCTCGTCAGCGCGTTGGACTCGTTGATTTCCGAAAATCGTGCCTTTGTTAAGCGTTTCGAGTCGTCTGAGCGCTCGGCTCGAGAGCTAACTTCCGCTGGCATAAAAAACGACATATCGGCGGGACAGAAAGCGACCGGAAATTTGTCGCCGGCGACGAGCGCGCTGTTGCGTGGCGGCGTTTTCTCGGTGAAACCGCCGTCAGTCGCGTTCGAACGCGTGCTTTCATTCACCGACGGTGACGATCGTATCTTTACATCGACGCCAAAAACGCAGCGAGACGAGCCGATTAACGAGGTAGCCGAATCGACGCCGTCGGAGATCGCGGAGAGACGATCTGATAATTGTCGCCGTAGTGCTCCGCGTACCATTAACCTTACCAAGGACCGACGCAGCGGACTATTATTGCCAATGGGAATGTCGACGCGTGGGCCTTTGCAGTTTCCGGACGTTCGGGACGAAGCGAACAACTCGACGACAAAGACTCATTTGTCAGAAAAGTGCTCTCAAAGACAAATCACGGCCAGTGAGAAAGAGAAGGAGAATCGCGCTGATGGCAAGCCGTCTTGGCGCGAGACGAATCGCAGCCACAAACATTCGTCCACGCCACGCATCACAAAGAAGCTGTTTTCGCGCCTTAATAGTAAACCTTTGGAAGGCAGCGACGAGAGCGAAGGCGACAACCAAGAGGCGCGGCGCATTAGTTGGATGGAAGAGCGAGAAGCTACGCCAAGCGACCCGATGACGGACAACTCGTCGGAGCTCATCGACGCCGTCGTTCGCTCACGTAACGCGTTCACGCCTCTTCCGCGTCCCGCCCTCACTTGCCATTTGTGTTCGGAGGTATTGGCGGACAACAACGCGCGACATCTGCACAACGTACGCTTTCATCGTTCCCAGTTGATCGAGAGTATTTTGTGCAGAGACCGGAGTGAATGCGATGACGAATCGCGGCCGCTCAACACCGACAACAACTTCATTCGTTCAGCCAATTCTTTTGGTATAATTCGTTTTTCGAACAAAGGAATAATGGGCTTTCTCTTTACGCGCATACGAATAAAAAGCAATAACAATATGTAGTGGGTGGAATGTGAAAGGATGGAATTATAATATCGCTTTTGTGATTTCAGAAAATTGTCAATCCGAATCCAGTATTCATGTCTCCATCGAAAACAATGATGATAAGAACAGCGATTTGTCCGGTTGGCTTTTTGAAAGTGTTGGCGTGGAACAATAATTCTTTATTTTGATTGTAGACCTATTCATTAATGCACGATGCGTTTCTCTTTTTTTTCAGTTAATAGCGAACGCTTCTCTTTGTCGGAGAGCGAACCGCGTGCAACGCCGACGCCTCAGCCGACGCGCGGCGAATTCGACGTCTCGAGATTCGACATCAGTTCGCGCATCGAGCGCTTCAACAACAACAACAGCGACAACGATCGCAGCGCTTGCAAGACGCCCAGCGATTTCGGCCAACAACAAAACTCGTGCAAAAATCGTCGCCGCACCGGCTACGACGAAAAGACCACGCCGTCGGGTATTTGTGCTCCTTTGTTTTCTCGTTTTTTTCTTCTCCTCCCATTTTTCTAATCAATTTTTAATATTTCAACTGGTTCCTCTTTCGGATTCTCTAATAGCAAATGTTCGGCGCTTATTAATTCTCTTCTCGAGAATGGAACTTTAATCGAAGAGAGAAAATAACACAAAAATGAAAGTTTTTTTTAATAATAGAGGGAAATTATTAAAAGTAACGACAAAATCGAAACAATTTAATAAATGGAAAAATTTTAGTTCGCGAAATGGTGAAATCGTTTCACGAGAAGGCAACGACAAGCCCTCCGACAAGCAGCCGGAAGCCTGCACATCAAATAACGGGTGAAGGTTAACTTTTCGAATTTTCAAAACCAAAGCCTTCATCTTTAATCGCAATAAATACGTATTATTTTTCTAAATCACTGAATATTCATTTTAAGTGTACGGCACGCCACTTCCTCCGTCCCGAAAAACGGTCGCCGTAAAACGAAGGGATCGTCGACGCGGTTCCGCGTCGGGTTCGTCGTCGAGCTCGACGACATTCAACCTCAATCCGTTTTGGAACTATGTTGGCTGCGGACGGCGAATATCGTCATGCAGCTTCAGCTCCGACGAGTTTGCGCGCTCGTACCCGGGCACGAACGTCGTCGACTCGACGCCAGTCTCGGGCACCATCTCCGGCCTGCAATTTCTCAACTCATTCGCCAATGCGGCGCTCGTCTTACGCGGTCGACAACGGCAACGCATTGTGTGAATACAAAAAAAAGAAAAAAAAGTTCTTTAATTGGTATTCTATCCCGTTGATTCTCTTTCTATTTCATCACGAAAATATCACCATCGTCTCTTTCCAATAACAAGTTTGTTCGAATTGTAAGCGTAAAATCTCTTCTATTTAGTAATCACATTTATATATGTTATTCTTCACACAATTATAATTTCATTTCTCTGAAAACAAAAAAAAAAATTTTTTTTTGAATCACAAATTAATTGGAAGAATTCGGGTTTGTAAACGTGTTCTCTCTTTTATTATCTTCAATTATTGGAATATACGCGTAGTATTTTTGTATATATACACATATACTAATCTTATTTTTTATTCATATTTCGTCGTTTTTGATTTTTACTGATTGTTTTCTTTTCTTCTACTGAAAAACGGGCAAATAAAGCAACAATTTTGTCGCACTATTCAAAAATTCAATTAACAAATGATGAAAACAAAATAACATCTAGGCATCTTCGTCTTGTAGAACGTCGGCGAAGGCACGCAAAAATACGATCGCTTAGACTCCCAGGTGTTACTCGACAATTCGAAGTGTCGATGATGGCCAATATGTTAAAGTGCAAACTGGCGTAATGAGAGCAAGAAGTAAAAAAAAAACCTTAGAAATGTTGCCATCGTTGTCAGTTTTCCAACTTTGTCCCTTTTTGTCGTTCACCGCCATGATAAGATCTCTGAACTTTCCTCCATCGTCGAGCCTATTCATCGAGTACGTGGAGTTAATGAATGGCGTTTAGACCAACTCCTGCTTGAATTGTACGACAAAAACTCAAGAAAGATGGCAAAACTCGAATCGGAAATCAAAGACATCGAGGACGGCGGAAACGAGCGAGTCGTCGCGATGCCGAAAATTTCAATAACATGACATTTTATGTATATACAATAGGTGTCAAAAAAAAGAAATCCGTCGGGCTGACGCCGAGTACTTTAAGTGGTTTTAAAATCATGATAATTATTTTTTAATTCTGTTTTTTATATTTTGTTGCTTTTTTATGTTTATAAACAAATGCGCACAATAGTTTTTGCTTTTAATTGAAAAAAAATTTTTCAACAGTTTTTATTTCCACAATATACATATTATGCGGTGAATTTTGTGTTCCTTAAGATGGCACTATTGGTTTTTCTGAACCGGATCAGAAGTCTACTTTATATTTGGTATTGTTTAGAAATGTTTAGAATAGTTGTGCATTTGCTGTAGCCATTATTAACCTTTGACCAAAGTTGACTTTGGATGGTTACTTTTAATTGCAAAATTGAAAAAAAAAAATTTTTTTTTATAGAATTATTATTAGGTATATGTTTTTTAGACATTTTATCGGTTTTAAGTTTTTATTCTACTAGTTTTATTGTTATTTGCTTATGTCTTTCTTTATATTTTTGCACTAATCTTGCTTAAGCTAAAAAAGTCTTTTTTGTAATTATGACACAGCTAATAAAAATTTCTATTTGTTCCGTTCCGTATGACGCCGTTTTGAGCCGCCCAAAATGTGGCAAAAATGAAAAAAAGTTTCGGAAATTTATTTATTAAACAAAAATATCTTCAATCATGTTTTGGAAGTGGGTGAGCAGAACGGTGACTTGGCTTCGAGTTGACTCTCCGGCACTTTTTTTTTTTGACAGACTAGCGGACAAACCCGTTATATTTTTCTTTAAGAATGGCGAAAAAAAATATCATGGTACTCTGCTCGTCTGTCACGGGTTTGGCGAAGCCGATACGGAGCCAAATCACCGCACCCGTGTGTAATTAAATTCTTTGCGTGACCCAAATCGCCGCTCGACAACCGGTTTGAATAACGCCTTTAAGCGTTCGGTAAAAGGGCGCTTCGAGACCCTGGTAGGCGACGCCGGTATCGTGGTGTTCCAGTTCTTCGTCACGAAGTCTCGAAAGCGTCTGAAAGGAAATTTTTTTATAAACGTGACATTTTTATATGAGGAACATTTTTATATAAGGAATTCAAACTTTTTTTTCGAATTCGGATTGCTTCAAATATTTTTTCAAAAAAAAAATCGTTGACCTTGAGCAGTTCAGCGTTAGCGACGAGGTCGTCGTCGACGAGCTCCTTAATCTGATCGTTGTAATGTCCGCCTATAAGCTCCTCGATGGCAATCGTGCACGCCATGGCGCCCTTCTCTCCGATTAACGCCGTTCCGGCACCTGAAAATTTTCAATTACCAATTTTATTCTCACAGTTATTCTCACATTTTTCAAATAGTCTTTTTTGATTGACAGCGGAATCGAATCGGATGCCGTGCCGCTAACAAATCACAACACACCGAGCGCATAGCCGGCCAAACTGCACAACGGCGCAAAAATGGTGGGTCGAACGTTGTGTTTGGCGAGAAGACGCTCCATTGTGTCGAGATGCTCGCGCTCCTGTTCCCACATATGTTCGATCACGGGCGCGACGCGAACGTTGTGGCGCAGAACGGCCAGCTGCCCGACGTAGATGCGATCGGCGCTCAGCTCGCCGGCGTGATCGACACGCACAATCGACGAGACCAGGCGTCGGCGTACTTCGGGCATACCTCCGACGAATCCGTCATCGCATCTCTATTTGGATTTATATAAAGAAAGAAAATATTTTTAAAAAAGCCTAACACTCCAACAATGAGCAGGAAATGTACCGGCGGCGGAGGAGAAGTGGCGGTCGACAGCGAGGCAAAGGAGTTGACCGCGGAAGACATTGGCGCACCGATCGTCACCGCAATCGATCGATTGATCGCCGCCGCACTCAGCAACATTTCTTCGGATTTCTATATTTCTAAATTCTTTACATCGTTTTGAATTCGCAAGCATGAATGAATGAATGTGATCGAACGCATCATACGAGAGAAAATGTATTTCCTTATCCAGAAGAAAGAAAACGTTTATTTTTGAAGAAAAAAACTTTACACACACGCTTATATTTATACGAATAATATGTTTTTATAAATTAATGGCATGGAACATGGTTAAGTATGTCGCGATTCGACGACGATTAATTTCGATTGCTCCCAGGCGAACCAACAAGTCAGGTCAGGTGGCAATCGATCGCTCCAAATTGAAGTTGTACTCGGCGACTCGCAATTGAGGAATGTCGGGAAATTCGCTTATCTAAAAACTTCGCCGCATAGTTTAAAAAACTTCGCAGCATAGTTTAGAAAATGCCCACCAGACTCGCCGAATGGCCGGCCGTCGAGGCGACGAGCGCACTCAACTGGAACGGAATGCCGTCGATGCCTCGAATGGCGCCGCCGCCTTCGCCGGCGCGAATCGTAAACGCGTCGACGTCGCCGCGCAGCCGATCCAAGTCGCTGGTCGAGTGTCGATGACCGGCGGCCGCTATACGATCCATCGTTCCGCGACCAACGTCATTCGTCGGCACCTGAGGATAGAGCTGCGACGATCCGGTTCTGTGGAAATTGACACAAATGCGTGGGGCATGTAAAAAAATTAAACAAAGAAAAAAAATTTCGAAAAAAAAAACGGAATTGTCTTTCGAAAGATTCCGAATCCGGTATTTTGGTTTTAAATCAAAGCATAATTTTTCTAAAATGTCTAATAATTTCTCGAAATTAAAAACCTCAAATCACCGGTAATCGATTGGCTATGCCGCAATCGAGCATACGTCTCGGGAATAGTCATCACCTTGTAGCAGATCATCATACCGTCCACATCGCTGCAAAAAAAAAGTTATAAAATGCCTGTTGTCTTCGCTTTTTCAATGGCAAAGAATTCAAAAGAAATGTGCCGCAAAAGAAGCCTACCCGGCAGAAGTATAGCCTTTGGGCGGCTTTCGTGATTTGGCTAAAATACAAATGTCCGTAACAGCGTCCAGGGTGTCGTTGCGAGGCGTGAACCGAGCACACAAGTACTTTTTCTTTAAAGCGCGCTCCTCTGAAATTCGATTAAAACTTTTCCTAACGTAAAGTGAGAAAAATTTCCAACTTGTGTCCGCAGTGAAGTCGATGCAGACGAAATTGCTAGGAACAGCTTCCTTCTCGCTAATTATCGCCAAATCGCTCACCACCTCGAGGCAATACTCAAACGGGAATAAATTGTTAGGTAAATTTAAGAAAAATTTTAGAGGATTTAAAGAAAAAAAAACGAACCGTGTCCGAGATTTGCCGATTGACGCAAATATAACGTACAATACGTCCGAAAATGCCAAAAGCAAATCCCTCCTTCCATAAATCTGCATCGCTTCCGTCATCAAAAGTTTTCGTAATCTAAAAGCTGGAGACGATTGCACAAAATAGTGGCCAAAAAGGTTTGGCTAGTCTTTTTTTTTAAAGCTAATTTTCACAATTATAGAAATGATCCTCGTAATCTTTGTGAAAAATATGGCAAAGATTACCGCCGTGAATCCGGCTGGACATTTGGATTTGTCGGCGACCACGCAAATCGAAACAATCGGCAACTCAGCAGATTCGTCTCCCATTTCAGCGGAGCGATGCAGCATCAAAAAAAAAAAGGAAAAAAAGCTCCCGGACTACTAAACGAGAAAATAAAATAAAATGAAAATGGTGAGCAATCAACAAAAACTCCCCTCGCACTCTTTCGTTCAACACAATTTCCGAATTTCTCGACAATTTTTATTTCCGAAATGTCAAAAAAATGCATTTAAACAACTTTTGATTTGAGCGGAAAGTTTGCGACAAGTTTTAAAAAATTTGAAATTTTTTATTTTTAGACCGCTCGAAGTCGGAGCATTTTTCTTTTTTTTCGAGTTTTTTTTTTTTGAGGCTCTAAATAAACAATTTCTCTAATAGTTTTAACAAAAGGAAATTTTCTATTTCTAATGGATAATTATGATATATTTATCATTTTTTAAAAACTTTTTTTAACGAAAAGAAAAACAATTTTTTCTCAAAATTGCCTTTTTGCATATGCTACGTGCAAATCTGAATTTTACAACGTCTGACTTTTTTTAACGCATTCGAAGCCAGAGCATTTTTCTTTTTTTTCGTGTTTTTTTTTGAGGTTTTTATTAAAAAAAAGCGTTGAAACTCCTCCGCAAATCATCTCCATTCGGTTATATTCTATAAAAAATTTTCACTTACTAAAAATAAACAAAAAAAAAAGTAATTCAAATGATTAAATGTCGTCGTAGTGGCGGGTTAAGAACTTTTCGAATGCCTTAAGAACTTGCTAAAGCAGCTTTAGCAGATTCTTGAAAATGACTTTTTTCCAAATGGCACTACGTATGCAATAAAAACACTTTTATATGTAAAATGTTGAAAATTTAGACTGAAAACGATGCCGTCCCTTCTTGACGATATTTTTGAACGCGCGGACAAACTTCACGCCGATGCGAATTTAGGAAATATATCCGAGTTTCCAACCTTTTCAAAACCGGAAAACGTAATTTTGTATTTTCTCTTTTTTTTAATGTAAATATTTGATTTTTTAGATAAGCGATGCGGCTACAATGTTTAATTTCGAATCTGGTTTGGCCGATATTTTTCGACACAGCGAGGAAATGTGGAAGCAAAAGAAGCTGACTCAAAGCAATAGCGATGGCGGCTCGTTGAAAGTGTCGCGTGACGTGAATCAACTGCGAGCCACAGCATTGCAATTCGGTTCCGGCGGCGACGCGGACAAGTCAAATAAAACGGGCACAAATGCCGCGGATTTTGACGAGGCGGCACTCGGTCCGAATGGTGCTACCGGAAGCGCCTACGACGAGTATTCGATGCGCGCCATCGAGCGCTATGTGGTGAACTCATTTGAGAGGGCGCGTATCGAGTCGGAACGCACCTTCTTTAATCAACAATTGGCCGATGAAACGGCCGCCTTTAACACCTCGCTTTCGTCGTCGATTTCGCCGGCCGTCTACGATCGGTCAAAGTCGATTATTTGCGCGCGCACCGCCGACAGCGATGAAAATATGGCGATGGCGGCCGCCGATCCGTTTCGCCAACTGCGACGAGGCACACCGATTGCGCCGGGCGCCAACCTGAATCAACCTCTATCCGAGCGCATTGAACACATTTTTGCACAGAAAATTGAACTCACACTTTACAAGAACTGCCGCGCCATAATCAGCGATGCGCTCGAGGAGGCGGTGGCGGAAATCGGCGAAAAAGAGCCGATTAGCATTTGGCGCAAGGCATTCGCTATTTGTTCGCGCAGTCTAATTGAAGACGACGAGAACGTGGAGCAATTGCGCGCCTCGCACAAATGGGCCGATCATGTTATTGAGAGCGCGACCGGCTTTCTACAAAGCTGGTTTGTGATACTTTTTATTGGGTTTGCAACAATTAACTATGGAGTTAAATCATCGCATTAGTTTCGTTCTTTTCTTTTTTTTTTAGTTTTAAAGAACATTTGGAGTTCATTGTGGACAATGCGCTCGAATTGGCGAATCGCGGCGGTGTCCCCGGTACGATTCCCCTGGTTGAGGCATATCTGAACGTAAAACGCGCCCAACACGCCGGCGTTGTGACGGAGGTACGATAAAAATTCGCATTTTATATAAATATTTGAATTTTATTAAAAATTGTAAACGAATTCAATGATATAAGTAATTAGAATTTTTTTTTTGCAAGAAACTATTATATAATGACTTGTAACTTTTGAAGTCGGATAAAAATTCAAATATGAATAGTCGAATTGTGGCTTAGAAAAAGGTTGGGCACCTGTTAAAAAAACTGGCACATTAAAATGAAAATCCTTTCTCGATTTTTAGAAAAATTATTAGATTCATTGCACTCCTAGAGCACGGCGGAACTTTTTGCACTGAATTTGTTTTATTCTAACTTTTTTACTAACTAAAAAACAACAAAATTATACGCAAAGCAGAGACAACGAAAGGATTATTTAAAAAAAAAATGTTCGAAATTTGGCAGTAGGCTTTCAGACTCTAGCGGAAATTTTTGACAAATCTTTCATTTATTTAAAAAAAGTAATAAATTCGCATTTTATATAAATATTTGAATTTTATTAAAAATTGTAAACGAATTCAAGTAATTAGAATATATTTTTTTTTTTTGCAATTAAATGTAGTGGAAAATGCTTTTTTCTTAAGCCAACTTTTTTGGGCTTTTTAGGACGGCACTTATAATAAGCATCCGATTTGGATGGTCTTGTTCAATTGTCTACGCGTCGGCGATCCTCAGGCCGTCGCCCAAGTGACTGAGAAACTCCGCAATAATTCCCGCTCATCGCGACTCGTCTCCATTCTCAGCAATTTGTCGGCCGATCAACTGTGAATAATTACTATTTTCTCTTAAGAAACATTTAAAGCGGTTTTTTTTTGAATAATGATTTTGTGTGAACGTTTTTTTTTAAGCCTTTCTAAATCCTTTTTTCGGGTAAATAAGCCACGCGGCCGTTCGACGAATTTCTGAATTTTGACTCAGCCCTCATTCTGTTATTTTGTGTCGATTAAAAGCATAAAATTCGAGAAGCGCCATCATTGAAACAGGTCCAGGTTGGGGTTTAAACATTTTGGACCAAATCTCGTTTATAACAGAATAAAGGCCAAGTTAAAATTCAAAAATTTCTCGAACGACTTCGCTCTATTACGATATTTCTTTTCCAGCATTTCGGCGGACACGAAAATCAAGTTGGACGCGGAATGGCGTCAATTAGCGGACAAATGTCGTGATCCATTCAAGCGCGCTCTCTACGGCGTGTTTCTCGGCTTCGACTGTCCGGACGTGAACACAACGATTGAGGACTGGCTATGGGCTCGACTGATCGCGTGTCGATTGGACGGACACGAGATGACCGACGCATTTCATCGTCTACAAACGCTCGTTTGCTCCGAATTCGGTTCGTTTCGTTCGGCACTTTTTAATGTCTTGTGTACTGAACGGCGATGATTTGCGGAGGAGTTTCAACGCTTTTTTAAAAGCCTAAAAAAACAAGAAAAAAAAAAGAAAAATGCTCTGGTTGAGGGAAATAAAAAAAATACGAGAATTTTTAGGTTGCTTAATATTTTTTTGTATGCCTATAATATAGAAGGCAAATCGCGATTTGAAACAAAAATTTTCTATTAAAATTCAAATACAATTATGGCTTATATTTTCACGCACGATTGATTACTTTGTTCTAATTCAGGCGAGGACTACTTTGTCTATCAGGGCGGTAGTTTTATCATCTACTACTCGGCGCTCATGCTCACTGGCCAAATTGAGCGCGCCGTTTTTGCTCTTTTTGGCGGCAATCATCTCGTTCACGCCGTTCATATCGCTATTCTCGCCTATCAATTAAAGCTACTCGTGTTGACGCCGAAAATTTCCGATGATATTCGTGAGAGCTTTGTGTTTTTCTCTTCTTTTAGCCTATATTTAATTTTTTTTTATAGTGAAAGCGGAAACGGATAATCCGTCCGTATGCAAGCTGAATTTCGCGCGTCTCGTTTTGCGATACATGAAGAATTTCGAGTTAAAAAATATTAACTTTGCACTCAACTATTCGTTCTTTTTGAATCAACTCGACCTGGACGATAACGGCAAAGGTTTCAGCGTTTGAATTATTTCTTTTATTAATATTGAACATTGGTTTCTTTCCTCAATATGCTTGAATTATCATTTTTAACTGTGTTCGCATTCCTTTATAAAAATAAGGATTCAGGCGCTCGGAATGTGTTCAAGTCTTGCGTGAGTCGACTGGTCTATTTAACCAACGAGAAGGAGCAGATTCTCGGCAAGTTGGACGCACGCGGTACGCGTAAGCCCGGTCTCATCGATAAATTTTCGGCTGCATTCGACGTGTGCGAAGTGATTGGATATGTCGCACGTGACACTAACATCTGCGGTGATACACTTGAGGCCTGCAAACTATTCGAACTCGCAAATGTATGATCTTATTTTCGCGATTTTTTTAGTGATGATATTCTTTTATAAAAAGGGGAATTCATTTTTATGCTGTGATGTGCTGAATCACTTTTTTAATAGAAAAATTTAGATAATTTTTATTCGGGATATGCCTTATAGAGAGTAAAGCCTTTTATAGAAACCGAACGAAGCGGTGAAACTGGCCTGTCGTCTAATGAGTATGCGTCTCAGCGCGGCGGCGAAAAATCGTGACGACCCGCCGACAATGTCCGCGCTTCAAGAGGCGGCGCAATTCGCACAGCATTTGGTTGCACGCTATGAGACGCAAGCCAACACCGACGTCGAGCAGAACTCGCTTTCGACGCTATGCGTGCTGACCGACTTGCACACATTTTTCGAGCAAATCGCAATGCGCAAACACGCGGCTGCGCTCAGCGTCATTCAGCGACTACAATTCATTCCCACAACCTCCGAAGACGTGCAGGCGTACGTCAACGCGTTTGAAAAAGTCCCCGAAGAAGTTAGCTTTTGTTAATATTTTTTTTAAAATTAAAATTGGCTTTATATTTATAGCGTGCGGTTAGAAAATAGAACTTTTTCACCAACCTTATCTGATTCAGTTTTACTTATCTTTTCTTTGTGGCAAATTCTTATGCAATTATTTGGATGAGTTTTTTCCAAAAAAAAAAAAATCGACACAAACGAATAAAATTTCGCCTTTTCTTTATAGGTACGTCTTCTTTTGCCGGAAATTTGCGTGGCTCTCATGAAAACAATCGTTGCGATGCACGACGCCGAGCCGCCCGAGTCGGCGACGCGCGTCGCGTTGACCGCTCACGCCGAGGCAATAATTCTTTACACGGCGATGTTGCCGTATAAGTTTGCCATTTCCACTAGTTCCGTTCTGCTTCAGCTCCAATCGAAAATCTCATAATTTTGTTTCTATTTATATTATTTTTTTTTAAATATAAAATACCTGTTTTGATCGTCATTTTTTTTTATAGCCTATATTCACATATTTTAGATAGAGAATTTAGGTGATTTGCTTCACTCAACTAATATTCAATAGAATTTCGTTAGGATCCTCTCTGTTTCTTTTTTCCCCGACCGGACATTTCTCATCAATTTTCTTTCTTTTTGTCGTATTTTATTATTGAATTTTTTACTTGATTGAGGTTAGTCTGACTTTTTTTGCGAAAATATGCAATGATATTTTCTTTCGCATTCGGTATTAAAACGATAAAAATGTTTCAGCATTATTTTCTGAGATTTTTCGTTTATAATTTTCAACAATTTTTTTTCTAATTAATTAATTATTGTTGAAAAATTTAATCATTAATTTTTTATGTCTAACATTGTTATTAAGAGAAAAATAAGATTGATTGTATAAATATGTCGAAGAATTCTCGACAAAGCAATTTATTGTCGTTTTTTAACCGCATTCCGAGACAAGCCTCGACCTCGTCGGTAAGTGCGCATTCGAATATTCTGGTCATTTTCCACACTGTTTAATGCACTTAATGCAACGTTGTAAAGTTTGTTTTAAGCTTTCAAGCTCTTTAGTGTATGTATTTTTCCTAGATTGCATCTCCATCTTCACGTAAACGCGAGGGATTAGGTAAGATCATTTAAAAAAAATTTTTTTTTACATGACCATTATAATTTAAAAAGTTTAGCAGACGAAAATTTGCAAGAGTCGGAAACAGATTTAAATGTAAGTGAAAATAAAAATGGCTTGCAGCAAGTGAAGCGTCCTCGTATTGTCATCTCGTCGGACGATGAAGAGGAGGAAAACATACCAGAAAAAGCGTCGGAATTCGGTTTTTCGCCGAATAAGTCGGCGTCCGTAAAAACAACGCCAAAAAAGAAGGGTCAAACCAAAAATCGAGTTGTCCTCTTCGAGGAGAGTGATGATGATGATGAGGACGAAAATGAACAGCCGAAACAGGAAACAAAAGTAATTTTTTTTATTAAAGTAAACATATTGCATTTAATGGGTATTTGTATTTAGATTAAAACGCCTTCTCGATCTGCACAAAAATCATCATTGACACAAAAGCGCACACCATCGGTTAAAAAAATCGGCGCATTCGCCGACTCGTTTATTGGCTCTTTTCGCTTTCAGGAGGTAGGAATTCTGATAAGATCATCATTTATGTACTTTTTTTCTTGTTACTTTTTGATTACGTGATACGTGAAGGCCCCAGATCATCAATCCTCCCCCGTTGGAAATGATCTTAGAACTAATCATTTCGCGGGTTTTTGGATGAGGGCCATCCCGACCATCGAACTATCGGCTGGTTTGCTTGGCATAAGCACGCGGCTTATGAAGCCGATGCGGCTTATACAAGGCCTGGTCAGCACACTGTGCAATGTGGTACCTATTGTCTTCCAAATATGGATGGACACCTGGGTGGGGAGTCGGAAGCGGTGCCGAATTTCGTCTCAAGCAAAGTGAAACCTATCGCACAACCACTAGGCCACTGCTCTCCCTACTTTTTGATTATAAAGTAATAACAATTAAAAAAGGAATGTTTTTATTTTTGCTACTTTTAGTTGCGAATTTTAGGAGGCCAATGAAGACATTGCTGATGAGTTGAAATCGGTAAATTCAATTGCTTCGAATACTTCAAAGAGTACAGCATCTACTACTACGACAAAAAAGGATAGCAACGCCGACGATGACGATGGCGGCGAACACGCGGCCGATGAACGCTTTCCGCACTTGGACTACGAGTTTTTGAAGCCGGAGAAGATTCGCGATGCCCAACGACGACTTCGCACCGATCCCGATTATGACGCGAAGACGCTCTACGTGCCGGACGACTTTCTTCGTCAGCAAACACCTGGTGAAAAAAAATGTTTTCGCGCCTAAGCCCAATTTGATGCTGGATTATTTAATTTTAGTTTGAGGCATCGTTTCAAGAATTATCAACAAAAAAGAAAATTAGAAAAATATTTTAAAAGTAGCAATAAAAAATTATTAAACGACCTTTTAATTACTCTAATTTCGCGTGTATAAGACCGGGTGTTTTGAACCAAATTTAAATTAGCGCCAATGAGTTCATTCTGTTCGTATTGGATCCGTTGGGGGGTCCAAATTTTGTGCCCATTTTTATGAAACCGAGACAAAGGCGGGCACAAAATTTGGACTCCAACGAATCGGATACGAACAGAATGAACTCCAATTGACGCGAATTTAAATTTGGCTCAAAACACCCGGCCACTTATACACGCGAAATTAGGTATAATAATTTTATTCTAGGTCACATGCAATGGTGGAAATTTAAGTCGGCTCATTTTGACACAATTCTTTTCTTTAAAGTCGGCAAATTCTATGAACTTTATCATATGGACGCCGTCATTGCTGTTGAGGCTCTTAATCTCACTTACATGCGGGTATTTTTTTTTGTGCTTTTATGGACATTTGAAAATTTATTTTGAAATAAAAGCGGACACAAAATTTGGACCCGCTTGGATTCATTTTATAACGGACCGATCTCGTCGGTGCCAATTTTAGCGCTCGGGCTTATTCACAAGGAAATTAGTATAGTTTTTATTTATAACATAAGTTTCTTATTCAAATAATTTAAAGGGCAGATACGCGCATTGCGGTTTCCCCGAAATCGGCTATGGTCGTTTTGCGGATCAGCTTATAAATCGTGGCTATAAGGTCGCGCGAATCGAGCAAACGGAAACTCCGCAGCAGCTGGAGGAACGCTGTCGACGCACGAACGTTAAAGAGAAAGTCGTTCGACGGTGGGAATTTTGATGCCGACTTGAAAAACAATTTACTTTTCAATGGCAAATTACGGCTTATAGAAGTAGTTGTTGAAAAAAGTTGTTTAGGTTGAGTGATTTTGTGGAAAGTTTTTAAATAACTCATTTTTGAGTTTTTAAAAATTTCTTTGCCAGTTTAATGCGATTTTTTAAGCGAAATTTGTCGACTTACAACAAATGCGACTCGAACGTACGGAGTGCTGGACGGAACGGACAATCGTGAGACGGACGGCGTCGGCGAACCCGACGCCAACTATCTTATGGCAATTACGGAAAAGGTAATCGATTATCGATATTTTAGTAAAATTTTTGAATATTTTTTTTTAGCAAAACCAAAAAGGCGATCGATTTCATTATGGCGTTTGCTTCTTGGATTGTTCCACTGGACAATTTTATGTGCGTCGTTCCAATATAAATTTCCAATTTAATATATTTTCTATGAATTTGAATTTTTAGCTGAGTCAATTCAACGACGACAGCAATCGTACGTCGTTGAGAACTCTTTTTGCGCATAATTATCCTTCACAGGTTCGTCATCTCTTTTTTTTAAGTCGACAAGAAACAAAGTGATATGCTGGACTCTGGATTTTTTGAACCGGACCAAAATTCGGGTTTTGATTGGAAAAAATGCCGGAAAATTTTTAAATTTTATAATTAATGATTAGGCAAATTGTTGGATTTAAAATCGGACCCGGACTCTGAAAAAACGCCGGATTTGTCCGGTTTTTTGGACCCGGGTACTCGGTACAAGGCACATGTTACCATGAAAACTACAAAACTAGTGTGTACACGGCGAATCTAGTAAAAAATCTAATAAATGTTTAAGCTTTAAAATTGTCACTATCTAATTAATTATCCTAATTTCGATGTGTCGAATAAAACTTTAAAATAAAAAAGCTTAACTTTAAGCTTTTAACTAAAAAAAATATTCAGCTTCTCTACGAAAAAGACGCTCTTTCTGCGGAAACGTTGGCGTTGCTAAACACACAGCTCTGCGACGTGACACAGCAAGCTCTCTTTCCCGAACGCGAGTTTTGGACTTGCGAGAAAACTTTGCAAGAAGTTTTTATTTTTCGTCTTTTATGATAATTTATATATATGTTGGAAAACACTTCACAAACATATTTTATTTCCGCTTTCATAGTTTTTATACGATAAATATGCATTTAAAGTGTTGAATTTAGTTGAAGTCCAGCATTTATTTTGGCAAATATTGGCCGGCAGTTTTCACGCAGACGCTTTTGAAGAATATCGATGCAAACGAGGCTTATTTCGCGTTTGAATCAGCCATATCGGCTCTCGGTGCAATTACTTGGTACTTTTTGTAACATAAATAGTATGCAAATGACGTTTAGAAGGATTTGGATTTTTTTTTAGGTATCTGAAGGAGTGCAAAATTGACGCAGATCTTTTGTCGATGCGTAAATTTCAGCTTTACACGCCGGTCAATCTCACGACCAATCCAACAAATGCCAAAAAGGGCGAAGAATTTTGGAGCAATCGCTGCATGATCCTTGACGGCATCTCACTTTTGAACTTGCACATTCTGCCAGCTCACGCGTTTATGCGTCGCGCCATCTCATCTTCGAGCGCTTTCGATTCGACGCTCAATAAATTTTCGCTTTTTAATACGGTGAATCATTGCGCGACAGCTTTTGGTCGACGCGCCTTACAGCGCTGGATTTCCACGCCGTCGTGCGACGCGAACATCTTGCGCGAGCGACAGGATGCCGTACGCGTTATTGTTGCTCAATGGCGTGCGTACGGCGCGCCATTCGTCGACATTCTTCGCAAAATCCCCGATCTTGAGCGTCTGTTTCAGAGGTCTTAATTCAAATATGATTTTTCTTTATGCTAGACATGTGCATTCTTCAGGATTCACACATTGGGATTAAAGCATCGAGCGGAAGCGCATCCGGATGCACGCGCACAAATGTTCGACGCGATTCGTTATAATCAGCGAAAAATCAAGGATTTGGTTTTGGCACTCGAGGGACTCGAAACGATTGTCGGACTTCAGAAAGTTTTCGACGCAAAAGGACCAACAGAGAGGTTTCTTATTAGTTAACAAAAAAAAAGATTAGTTATTATTAGAAATGAGCGGCTTATTATTGATCTTGATTTCTACAGCATTTTGTTTTATTCTTTCTTTGGAATTTAGAGTGGCATTATTGGAGCGTTGCGTACGAAAGCGTAACGAGGACATGACTTGTGACTTGCAGCATTTTAAAGTTAGTTTTTTCAAAGTTTTTTATTCTTGACTTGTGGTCTTCCTAATTAAAAGTTAAAATACAATCTTTTTCTTTTCTTCAAAGAGTGCATTCAACCGAGAGCGTGCGCTCGAAGAGGGCGTTATTGTACCGCATAGTAACGTGGACGCGGATTACGACAATGCTGTGAGTGAAATACGCAACTGCGAGCGCAAGCTGGACGCTTATCTTGACGAGCAAAAGGCCGCGTTGCGATGCTCGGTAAATGAATTTTCATTTTTCGGCAATAAAAAAGCGCTTCGAGCGTTTTGAAAGAGTAAGTTTTTGTTTATAAACTGCTTTTGCAGGCGATAAAATATATTGGATCGGGAAAGACCGGCTATCAAATGGAGATTCCGGAGTCGGCGTGTGCCCGAATCAAAAGTGATTACACACTTCTTTCTCAGCGAAAAGTCTGTCTCAACAATTTGAATTATAAATGGCATAAAAAGTTTGTGCTTTTAGGGTTTTAAACGCTACAATACGACTCGTCTTGAAGAGTTGCGTACGGAACTCTTTGACGCAAAACGTCAACTGGATGTTGTAAGTGGAGAAGTGACGCGTAAAGTTTTTGACGATTTTGACAAAAGGTGCTTTTTTTAAACATTTTAAATTATTTTTTCTTTTTTACAAAGGTTTTTTGGCACAGAATGAAGTTATTATTGATTTTTAGAAAAGAAAAATGGGCTCAAGTAGTCGAAAATATTGCTACATTCGATTGTATTCTTTCGTTGGCATGTTACGCCACCGCAACCGGTATCAAAATGTGCTTCCCGGAATTTGTCTATGATGTGGACGAAGTATAGTTTAAAACATATTTTACTTTATATACAATAGAATTTTTTAATCACTTTTTGAAATATTTTTCTAAATTCTAATAATCCACTTTTAAATTGTGCCACGTTTTTAAATAATTTATAGCCGCTACTCGAAATTCGAACCGGCTATCATCCCGCGCTTATTTCCGCGAAAAGTGCGGGTGGAACGGGCGGCGGTGATGCCTCCGCCATTGACTACATTCCCAACGATTGTGTACTGGGAAATGGCAACAATGAAAATTTATCCGACGGCGTTGACGCTCTGAAACCGGTTATGCTGCTCACTGGCCCAAATATGGGCGGAAAGTCGACTCTTATGCGACAAGTCTCATCACTTGTCGTACTCGCGCAAATGGTTTGTTTTAATTTTTTTTACTTTTCCTGAAAAAAAAGTTAGAGAAATCAAAAATCCATTCAACTCCGTACATAATTCTGAATTGACCCCATTTAAAACAACGCATAACCAAAATCACAAAAGCTCCAGACACTTTTTTTCATTTTATTTATTAGAGATTCTAGCGACATCACTGAAATATGCATTGTTACAAGTGGCAAGCATGGGAAAGGATTCAGTAGAAAAATTCATTTTAGAAAATAATGAAATAAAAATGTGCTCGATTCTTATAATAACAAATTGTTTACATTCAGTTTTCCACTCGTGTTTCTTTAATTTCTTTATTAGGGCTCAATGGTGCCAGCGGCCAGTATGCGTTTGACGCCAGTGGATCGAATTTTTTGCCGCATTGGCGCCAATGATCACCTCACTGCCGGTAGACTCCACTATCTTTATTTAGTCATAAAAATGTTTGCAATCTTATGAAATTTCAAGGTCAGTCCACGTTTTTCGTGGAATTATCGGAGACGAACGTGATTCTGCGTGAGGGAACGCGCAATTCACTCGTATTGATTGATGAGTTGGGGCGTGGCACAAGGTATAATTTTTTGTTTCATATTTAAAATAATTCGAAATAAGTTGTTTTTTTTCAGTACTCATGACGGTACGGCCATCGCTTTTGCTGTTCTAAAACAAATCGCAAACTCTATTCGTTGCAGAACGATTTTTTCTACTCACTATCACGCTTTGTGCGACATGATTAAGGCGGACAATATTTTGAATAGTGGCGTCAAACTTGCACATATGGTAACTAACTTTACATGGAAACTAAATATGAATTGAAACATGCGCTAATAATACATAAAATTAAATATTTTTCATTCCCAAAATTAAAAGAATTACGATTTCAAAGTCCATCAATTTTGAGATTCAAATTTTGATTTAAAACTATTTATTAGCTTGGCAAAAAAGTACTTCGACAAAATTTAACTTTTTTTTCAATTATTTATAACTTTATTCAGAACAAATAATTTTAAACAATATATTCACCGTTGACATCAATTTACCCATTTATCAGGTAAAGCACCTATGCCTTTTTCCCAGAATTCAGAGGACTGAGATAAAAAAAAGTTGTCGACTGCCATTTTGAGGTCGTCATACTTGTCGAACTTTTTTCCGTGCAAATAATGCTTGAGCGGTCGGAACAGGTGGTAGTCAGAAGGCGCAATGTCCGGTGAGTACGGCGGATGGGCAACCGTGTGCCAGCCAAGTTCGGTTAATTTTTGGCGGGTGAAGGAAGCAACGTGTTGTCGAGCATTGTCATGGAGCAAGTGAACTGTTGAACGTCTTGGACGTTTTTCTTGCATTGCATCAGCCAATTTCTGGAGCTGATCGATGTACACAGAAGCTGTGACAGTCATGCCTACGGGCAGCAACTCGTAGTAGATCGGTCCCTTCGCATCCCACCAAACACACAGATGATCTTCAAGGCTTGTATCTCCGTTCGCAAAGCGGTTGAACCAATTGTTGACCGTCGCACGATGAACAGTCCCTTCACCAATTATACTGTTGATATTTGCAGCAGCCGCGCTTGCACTCTTGCTTTGGAGCCACTCGTAGTAGATGATAGCTCGAATATGGTCTTTACTAATCATTAGTGAAAATTAACAAAACTCTGCGCGCGTGTCCTTATATACTCATATAATAATAGTTTCGAGAATGTTCTACAAGGCTATCAAACTTATAAAATTATTTGAATTATTTCCAGAAAATTTTAGAATTTTGAAATTTTTGTCGAAGTACTTTTTTGCCAAGCTAATATAACATGATCTTGACACAAAAAATAACATATAACTTAAGGCGTGTATGTCCGAAAATGAGAATACAGATGATCCGACAGAGGAAAATATCACGTTCCTCTATACGTTAACCGCCGGTCCGGCTTCAAAGTCTTACGGCTTCTACACTGCAAAAGTAGCCGGCATTGATATTGAGGTAAATTTTATCCTTTTTTTTGTCAATTATATAGTTTTGAAAAAAATTATTTCTATGTAAAATATAAAAGTTGGATATTCTCTTCAAATTTTAAAATAAACAAAAATATATGTACTGTCGCGGCAGCGAGAAAAACTAATTATTTTTGTTTAATTTATTTTTTATTTTTCATTTTCAATTCATTTAATCTTGTCTTATTTTGTGAGTAATCAAACATATGGCTTGGAATCTAAGTAATGATAGGCAATCAATGTCTAACTCTTTTTCTACTTTGCCTCACGTTCAGTCTCGGAAGTACGCTTAGCTGCTTTGGAAATACTCGCATTGCAATGTATAGCCATTGATGTGTAGTATGCACTTTGCGTCCCGAAATATTATTTTCGCACTTATTCATTTTTTCATTATTGATGCCGATCTACTGCTGAGATAATATGCAACATTGTTTTGAAACACTCTCGTTTCCCATCTCGATGGAAATATTTTTATCGTTGTCTTTTCCTATTACAAAGTTTTGTAATAGAAGAATTATAAAGTTTTGCACTTTATATTACAAATTTTTGTACTTTAAAATCTTAGCTTATTCATCCTTATCTGATAACGCTGAATTTTTATTGTAATTCTTGTATTTTTATTCTAATTCTTGTATTTTTATTGTAATTTTTGTACTTTTATTGTAATTTTTTGTACTTTACATTTCCGAAAATATTGTCTTCTGTGTAATAAAAAACAGTATATAAGCTAAACCAATTTTCTGTAAAATGCTCACTCACTTCTTGCTGACTCGCTCACTTACTTGCTTGCTGGGAGAAAATCGTCGAAGAAATAATATTATACTTTGCTGTTGGATTATATTCTGCTATTTTTTATTGAATTTATATTATATTTTGCTAATAAATATTATTTTGTCTATTTGCAAACCGCAATTAGAACAAGTGGGGGCTCAGTTAAAACAAATCGGTCCTCTCGCATAATCTCTCTACCACAGTAGACTTATTCCAGCGATTACTATTCGCTAATTTTTTCTTAATGGCTTCGCAACAAGACACGGCAAGCCCTTCATCACACATCCGGCGCATTCTTGGCCCGGCTCTTCACCATTTGTCTAAACATAGCGAAGCGTGCGAGAACATACTACCATTCGCGGTCGACAATTCTATGACTCCGGCAGCTAACGCGATTGCAGCTACTGAATATATATTGCGCAATACAACAAAGCTCGCCCCGCTCCAGCGTTCATGGAAACGTGCTAATAACAACTTCCAACAATGGCAGCAATTTTTAACACGTCTAGCAGAAGACAGAGCAGCCGCATACACATCTGAACTATTAATTTTTAAGCAGTTCGACGATAACAGCGATCTCATCAGCAAACTCGACAAGGCGGAGGACATCATTGCAGTAACACAAGAAAAGATTAGCCTAGCTGAGTTAGCAAAACAAACGCTCGGCGGTCGACAAAACAACGACAGTGCTTCGTCATCAACTCTCAATATTCCCGAGCCACAGCGACGGAATTATGTTAAGCTACCACGTACTGAACTTCCGAAATTTGGAGGAAATATTCTAGAATGGCGACATTCTAGAATATTGAAAGATTTGATGCATGCGTAAACTCAAACTCCGAATTAGATGATGTTGAAAAATTGAGTTATCTGATTGGACAACTTCACGGCGACGCTCGCCGCATGGTTAGTTGCTTCTCCATCATAGGAGAAAACTATCATATAGTTCGGAAATTGCTTTTTGACCGCTTTGGAGACGAGAAGCGAGTCACCAAGAAACTAATCGCAGATCTCAACACTCTTCGCATTCGAGGTGACTCAATTACACAAGCGCGCACGTTTATTATCGACTTAGATCAAATTCGTCAACAGCTCGCGCAGCATCACATTTCTACAACGCCAGAACAGCTTGAATATATTCGATTATCGATTACCGAGACCAACTTCTCACGCGAAGCCCTTGATAAATTCTCAGATCGACGGCGCATGGCAACACGATGGGACGCCGACGAAATCATGATCACAGCGTACGACGTATTGCAGGAGCTCGAAACACTCACGCAAGGATCAAACGAAGCTCGACGACACACAAAAACGGCTCCCATACGCCACACGATGAACACCACAGAAACACGTGACAAGAAAACTTGGAACTGTCTCTTCTGCGACGAAAACCATTCATCAGCACATTGCAAGCAATTCGACACAGTTTCCAAACGCAGAGAGCGACTCATTCAAAAGCGGCGTTGCCTTCGCTGCTTGCGTCCATACGAGACGGGCCACAAATGCGAACGCGCCTGCCCCCGATGCAGTGGAGCTCATCACAGACTGCTCTGTACCAAGGACGCGCCGAAAGAACGCATAAACAACAGTACAGCAGATCACTCAGCAGTCAAACGTCGCTCACCAGCTCCGCGTAATTCGGCGATCAAATAGACGAACATTTTTCACGCCTATTCAAGACAACAATGTCACAAATACAGCAGATACAGCTATAGCGGACTCGACTCCGGCACTACTCACTACGACTCCACAATGCGCAAATCTTCCAATAGTCGCAATTACATTATCGCATCCACGGACGCAAGTAAGCCGCGATACCTACGCCTTGCTCGACATCGGCTCGGAAGTTACTTATATTACGCGCGAATTAATCGAGGACTTGCAACTCGACACAAAAGCACGCCGGAATCTCACTATTGAAGGATTCGGTGGAAATTTGAACGTTCTTACAAACGGACGAATAGTTGACGCCGTTATTAATGGTCAACACACTATCACACTAACGGAATACCCTAAACTTATGGGTTCAACTGGCATCATTCAACGCGACAACGACGGGCATTTCGTACAGCGCGAAGTCACGCCTTCTATATTAATCGGCTCAGACCAACTCTTCCGATTTATACAGTTACAGAATCAAAGAATTGGGCCAGATCTTAAGCAATTTGAGACCGAAATCGGCGATTTCATTATTCAACAACAAACTACTTCAGCCAAAACACGAGCATTTGTAGGCTCGACACGCAAAGAAGAGCCCGATATTGAGAAATTTTGGAAGCTTGAAAACTTGGGACTCACACTAGAAACCCACGATAACATCAACGACGCCTTGGCAAACAAATTCGAACAAGACCTTCGATACGAGAACGGCCGTTACGCAGTTAAGTGGCTCTGGAATGGTCGAGAGCACGACCTGCCAACGAACTTTGGACTTGCCTATTTCCATCTAGCCTCAACGATGCGGCGACTCGACCGTGATCCGAAGTTAAAAGAAAAATACAAACAAGTATTCGAAAACCAGGAACGCGACGGCATCATCGAACGAGTAACAAAAACCGACGCGTCGAATATTACGTCATACGTACCTCATCAGGCGGTAATTACTCACAAATTTCGCATCGTATTCGATTGCAGTGCAAAACTTCGAAATGGCCTTTCCGTTAACGATGTCATGCATCCCGGACCTCTTCTACTGCCACAACTAGCTGGCCTACTTCTTCGCTTTCGATTCGGAGTCTACGTCGCCATTAGTGATATTAGGAAAGCGTTTTTGCAAATTGCGCTACAACCGTCAGAACGAGACGTTGTGCGCTTCATTCTTCCACGTGATTGGTCGCGACCCGTCGATGAAAACAATATTCAAATATTTCGATTCACAAGAGTACTATTCGGAGCGACTTGCAGTCCGGCGCTTCTAGCCCTAACTCTTCGCCATTATCTACGAAAATATAACGAAGGAGAAGAGCGATTCAAGAACACCTACGTGGACAACATAATTGAAACTGCGGACAATCCGGCGATGTTATTGAAAACGTTCAAAAATACGGCTCAAATCTTGGCCGAAGCAAATTTTCCGCTAGGCGAATACTTTAGCAACAATATCGATGTCCATGCTTACTTTAATAACAGCGACGACCTAACAGCATCCGAATCGACGGCGAAAATACTGGGTCACGTATGGGCGTACACGGACGACAAAATTATTCTCCAATGGCCAACTTGGACGGGTACTATTCCAACCAAACGCTCTATACTGTCATTTGTAGCGTCAATTTACGACCCGATGGGCCTAATTTGCGCGGCCACACTTCCATTGAAACTTTTCATACAGAATCTCTGGCTGGAGCATTACTCATGGGATCAACCGCTCGCCGACGACAAACAAAAACAATGGCAAAAACTTACTCACGAAGCAACAACAACACACTTTTTACCACGCATGGCGGCACTTAAAGAAGCCAAGATCCATTTAGTCGTATTTTGTGACGCTTCAAAACATGCCTTTGGCATAACGGCATATGCAATCGACCGACGACAACCAAATCTAATTTTTGCGAAAGCACGTCTATTTCCGACAAAAGACTCTACAAAACCAACGCTCACTATTCCGCGCAAGGAACTCACTGCATTACTCTTTGCGGTACGTAGCGCCAACTTTCTAAGAACAGAAATTCCACAAATCACTGCCGTTACCGTATTTAGCGATTCTCAAATCGCACTGCATCAACTTAGCCATCCAGACGACAACACAATATACGTCAGGAACCGAGTTCGCGAAATTCAACGTTTGAAGAGCGACATTGAATTCCGTTTTGTCGACACGAATAACAATCCAAGTGACATTGCGAGCAGAGGAACGACTTTCACCGCATTACAAGAAAGCAATTTTTGGTGGCATGGACCTTCATTTCTGTGCTCTGACACGACTCAGTGGCCTAACACGTTAGTCATACCAGCGTCAGACTCAACGTCCACAACAATCGAAGTAGCCACGCAGTCAAGTCTAGCGATGTCTTCTCAGACGACTGTAGAGCCATTCTACGACAAACTTTTATTAAGAGATATTCGCTGGCCACTAGCTGTCAATGTGATGCGAAACGTCATTATTTTCTGCCATAAACTCGGCAGAGCAAAGCATATCTCCGCAACGACAGAAGAAGCGACTCTAATACTTACTCGCGCTGAGCAATACGCAAATCCACCATCGGCAACAGTACAACGAAAATACCAACTATTTCTAGATGAAAAACACGTACTCCGACTACGTGCCCGCGTCATGCCGGCAGATCTGCCGGGCAAAGATACGCTAGTATGGCTTCCGCCTGAAGCACCATTAACATTAAAGCTAATCCTTCATACTCACGCACATTTAAATCATGCCGACGCCATGACAACAACAACATCAATAAGACAAAAATTCTGGATCACGTATCGGTTCGTCAAAAATTGCGTACGCCAATGTATAGCCTGCCGACCTCATCACGCACGATCCTTCGGCATGCCTATTTTTCCGCCGCTGCCGAACAGCCGCACGCAAACAGGACGCGTCTTCGACATGATTGGCACTGACGTAGCCGGACCACTTCGCACAACCACGGCACCGGCTTACCTAATGCTCTTCACATGTTTAAAAGTACGCGCAGTGCACCTAGAACTTATTCTCTCCATGAAAGCAGAAGACATCATGAACGCTCTAACTAAATTCATTGCACGTCGCGGCGTCCCCAGCTATATTCTTTCGGATCACGCGACATACTTTATTGCGGCTCGAAACATGTTTCTGCAGAAATACGGACCCCTACAAAACACGCAGTGGCACCACACGACGCCTCATGCTCCATTCCAAGGCGGAGCCTACGAACGACTAAATCGCACCGTCAAAGATGGAATACGTCGAAGTATCGGACGAGCCAAGCTGAGTTATCACGATCTTGATACCTTACTTACGGCAATTGAAGGCACGATCAATCAACGTCCTCTTATGCCACTTGTGGACGATGCTTCATGCCATCGAGTCTTACGACCTGTTGATTTCTTGCGACCAGACTCGAACGACTTCAATCCGTATATTGCCGAGTTAACAGAAGATGACTTACACGATCCAAACTTCGTAATAAAGAAGACCAAAATTGACGAATTACGGCACCACGATTCTAAGCTCATCAAAGCCCTCGACCGATTCTGGACAACGTGGAAACGTGAATATCTTCATACACTAGTCGAACGAGGCAATCGTGACGATACCTCCCGACGCGAACCACGCGTTGGAGAATTAGTTATCATCGAGGATCCAGAACGACCACGCGAAGAGTGGCGTCTAGGCCGTATTCATTCCCTTCATCGCTCGCGCGACGGAATCGTCCGTACATGCTCAATCGTAATGCCTAACAGGAAATTATTCGAACGTGCTACAGTTCACCTTTACCCACTTGAAATCGGCGGAAGTACTACAGAAGACGTATTGCCATTCACACTGAAAGCTGATGCAGATGCGCTCATGGCCGCAGAGCCGCCTTTAAGGCGTAGCAAACGAATTCGAAGTATTATTAACAGCGCACCCAAAGCCACATTTACTTCAGCTCTCGCTGCCATATTTATTTCTATACTTATGGTCTATTCCACGCGCGCTCAGCGACCACAAATCTGTCATGGCAAAACTAGAATGCTATGGCATGTGCCTCCTATTCCAAGCTGCGACGGCGATAAATTCGTTCGCGAATCCCCTGCAACAAAGCACATGGCGAGAATCTACAAGCATAACAACATTGAATATCGAACGGCCGGATATTTCTGCCGTCTCGACTCCAGCACTGTCTACCAAGAAACTGGAATCAACGGTGAACCACACATTACTGAAATACCAAATCCGCCGGAAACATTAACCGAAGGTGAGTGCCGATCAATGATCACGAAAAAGAAATGCGGACACGGAACACTAACAAAAACAAAGAACGCGTATCAGACTCACAATCGAGTTTTGATCGACCCTCCGAATCGCTTCGCTAGCTTATTTGGAGCAAGACGCACAATCAAGAGGAATTGCCTTCTTTTCGAAGTTACGATATTCGCGCATCATGGAAGCTCGGTCGCGAACACTATCATGGGCAACCTTAGCCATTGTTCATACACCAGTGGTCAGTGTAGAACAGCGACGAACGAGCTGTTTTTCTGGCGACCTGACAACACTCAACAATGCGAATATCTTCGCAGCTTCGAAGAAAGTGTCATCACAACGAATAGATCCGTAATTATCAGCTCACGACACATGATGATGACGTACAATCTTAAAAATACTGTTCAGGATTGCGGTCGAACATTAATTCTTACGGATCAGGGCCTAGCATTCGAATTACTGGACGATTGGACTACTCCGAAAATAAAAGCTATTCCTACCTTAGCGCCTAGACCAATTCAATCTATTCCAAGGATGCTATTTCAGAGCAAGCAGCGAGCCAAGAGGCAACTTCAATTGGCAGATGAGGAAACAGCCGACTTACAATTCGAACAACATGTCAGTTATCACCTGGTACGGCAAGTGATGAAACGAGTTTGCCATACGATCAACGATTATGAAGCAATATTACGACGATACATCAGTGATAATCCAACACCATATGTCCGCAAGCTTCTGAATCGGACAGACGTAAGAGCCTCTCGATTAACCGATAGGTTATTCGAGATAGAGTTTTGCCACGAACTAGATGACAACGAATACGAATTAATGGCCAGCAATGTTTCCTGCGCAATTGCCATCAAAATTCGCCGAAGCAAGAACCCTTGGTACCTCGATCGTCATTCACACATAATTTACCGAGATTGGCGACGAGCGGCAGACGATAATTGCGACGATACAACAATACTTTCGCTTGAAGGCTCGTTGCGAGAATATGCGTTTGCGACGGGACGACTCATCGTTTCTTCTAAACATGTTATAACAAACAACACTGACACGAAGAGCGACTCTTGGGATTTCCTTTCCGAATCCCGCGAATTTATCTACAAAGATTTAATTTCGCACGACGTCGAAACCATTAGCGAAGAAGTCGTTCAGGAAATGGAAAAAGCGGCAGAAAACCACGCCGAGATACTGATTCAAGACCAGTCAGTAATCGCACACCACGATCTCGACGATGACCTATTCAACTACTTCGACACTCTAAAATACGTCAAGTACGGCTGGATTGTTTGGGTTACGATAATCTGTGGTTTCGAAAGCATCGCCGCTGCCCTTGCCATGTGGGGTTATTGCAGAAGCACGCAAACGTTTCGGCGACACCTCTTCCAAACAGTCCCGCACCACAGAAAAGCACCACCTACGCCGCATGTGCTCTATACGAAGAATACGGAAACGAGTGAGGGTCGAGTTCAAATTATCGACGATGTATCGCAGTACCACCGACCAAATGACGATGATGCCCCTACTACGGATAACTCCAGGACGACAAGCACTTTCACAAAGGATCTACTAAACAACCTTCGTTGAGAGAGCCGGACTGTCGCGGCAGCGAGAAAAACTAATTATTTTTGTTTAATTTATTTTTTATTTTTCATTTTCAATTCATTTAATCTTGTCTTATTTTGTGAGTAATCAAACATGTGGCTTGGAATCTAAGTAATGATAGGCAATCAATGTCTAACTCTTTTTCTACTTTGCCTCACGTTCAGTCTCGGAAGTACGCTTAGCTGCTTTGGAAATACTCGCATTGCAATGTATAGCCATTGATGTGTAGTATGCACTTTGCGTCCCGAAATATTATTTTCGCACTTATTCATTTTTTCATTATTGATGCCGATCTACTGCTGAGATAATATGCAACATTGTTTTGAAACACTCTCGTTTCCCATCTCGATGGAAATATTTTTATCGTTGTCTTTTCCTATTACAAAGTTTTGTAATAGAAGAATTATAAAGTTTTGCACTTTATATTACAAATTTTTGTACTTTAAAATCTTAGCTTATTCATCCTTATCTGATAACGCTGAATTTTTATTGTAATTCTTGTATTTTTATTCTAATTCTTGTATTTTTATTGTAATTTTTGTACTTTTATTGTAATTTTTTGTACTTTACATTCCCGAAAATATTGTCTTCTGTGTAATAAAAAACAGTATATAAGCTAAACCAATTTTCTGTAAAATGCTCACTCACTTCTTGCTGACTCGCTCACTTACTTGCTTGCTGGGAGAAAATCGTCGAAGAAATAATATTATACTTTGCTGTTGGATTATATTCTGCTATTTTTATATTGAATTTATATTATATTTTGCTAATAAATATTATTTTGTCTATTTGCAAACCGCAATTAGAACAGTACATATATTGAAAAATTTGCGTTAATTTCATATACTTTCAGATTGTTCGTCGTGCCTTCACCGCATCGAATCTTTTAAAGAGCTTTTAAAAGATGTATAAAAATCAATTGTTAAAATATTTTTTAAAGTTATTTTTAACTTTAATTTTTTTTTGTTTATTAATTGCAATAAATTTTTGATTTTTCGCCATCGCATTAACAAATTTGAATGCAATTTTATTTTTTTAATACTTGAAAAATTATTCATTTTGTCCTTTTTTTTCTATTTGTATATTTTTGAAGTGAGAAGAAAAATTCTGATTTACATTTATTGACAAATGTAGAAATGAAAAATTTTGTCGGTAATCTTCGGTGTTGTTAGGTTGAAAGCGACTTTTTCAATTGTTTGCTTAGCAAGTACCAATTTGGCGGGTAAGCGGGTAATAAAAAAAATCATTGGTGCTACCTTACAATTAGTGTCTGCACGTTTGTCGAAATTCAAAAAAAAATTAAGATAATTCTCAACTTTGGCGAAATGGAAAATATTTTTTATTTGAAAAAGGCTAAAAATAGCAAGGTTTCTATTAATATATTAGAGGTGGATCGTAGCTTTAATTCGTGCCTATTTACTGGGCCACCATTTTTTTCTAAAATATCGAAATACTGGCTAGTTAATTTGCTTTACTCTTTATTTTTTCTTCATATTGGCTTTATTATAGGTTATTATAAATAATTTTCTCCATCCTTTATGCTGCGATTTTACTAATATAATTATTCGCTAATAGAAATTCATCAGGTAAACCGTCTTACTGCTTCAATAAAATGACTTTTTAACGACTTTTTTTCATCACATGAGTGAAGTGATCACATCTCTTGTAGATTTTTTTTTTGTACATAGCACTTATGTAAAAAAAAGTCCCAATCTTTTGTCGGGCATTTTTTTTTCTGCGTAATTTTGGAATTATTCTTTTACTTCACTATTTTCTTACAATTTTTTAAAATGGAATACTCCGTTTCTTTATTAATTAATTGCTGAACCGGCTATTGTCTGCTCCTTTTTTCATTTTTTGTCGATTATCATTGCAGACAAATAAAAGTTTTCTACTCTTCTTTTCGTTTCTTATCAATCTTGTATGTTTAAAGAGCGGTTATTGTGTGCAAATTACATATATTTTTCTATGAATGACTGATATACTTATCAAATATTGATCTCTGAGGCGAAATTTTTTTTACTCGAAGCCATACATTTTGTTGATTTTTGAATTTTTATATACAATTTTTATGATTATCCTATTTTTTTAAAGCGTTTTTTCACAATGTCGGCGGAGACGGGTATGTCGCGTCGCTGGAAGGAGTGTCTTCAACATGTGAAGTTTTGGCGCAACGAGGTAAAGCGATCGATGGGCGAGCCCATTAACCAGGTGGAAATCGTAGATGAACCAGATGTAGGCCTTTTTTACAAAAATTTTTCTTTAAAATCTTCAAGCATGCATATTTTGGCAGTTTTTTTTTCAAATAAATTTCAGGGACAATTGAAAATCTACGGACTGGCCAACACGTCGGAAGACACGGGCGCTCAACAGAAAATCGTCTATGTTGACCTTTCAAAAAAGCCTGCCGCAGACGTCGGCGCCGATGACGAGCTGGCTGAGACATCAGCCAAGGAGCCGGGCACGCTTGTGCTCAAGTCGCTATTCACCGGGCACAATATCGTCGCCACAGGCATTGGCGAGAAGCCGTCTTCCGAGCTGTGCCTTCTCTACGAACGCCAGCGCGGTCAGATTGTCAGCGGTATAACTAGCTTTTCGATTGCTAACAACACATTCCTTTTGACTTCGCCAAGGCATCTTCATCTTTATAAGGTCGCTTCATATACACTTTTATTTATGTGATAGGGTATAGTATGATTGAAGGATATTTATTCACGCTATTGTCGTTTCACAAATAGTATTTGATTTTTTTTAATGTCTAATTGTGTTCAGAATGATAAACTTCTTCAAATTGGCAGTTACGCGCGCAATACGCCGTTAAATGCCGCTTTTTCGCCGGTCGACTCGAACTATGTCGCGTTCGCGTCCAAAGGGCAACTTTTCATCGATAAGTTGGTTTCGCTCCCATAATCTTCTATCCTTTTAACTCTCTTTTTTTTCTTGAACACTATTACATTTTTATCCGTATAGACACAACGAGTGCGTCTTTAAGAGCGACACGTCGCGTGGCACGACGAGTGGCGTTGCGTCTTTTATTGTTCAAGAGGAATTCGAGCGTTACGAAGGTTTTTGGTGGAGTCCCACGCGCGTCGAAATTCTCTACGAAGTTGTCGACGAGTCGAATGTTTGTTCTTTATTTAATTATTGGTTTTCAATTCGTTTCAATAAATTATTTCTTTTTTAGGTGGACGAACTTACATTTGCGGTGCCCGGCTCTCGTGCCGGTCCCGAGTCGCAAATGCGCTATCCGCGAGCAGGCCGCACCAATTCCTCTTCGACACTGATGATTTGCCACGTAAATGTTCAGCACAATCTCAATCTGAATCTTACCAAACAAGCCAATCTTCACAAAGTCGTTCCGTGGTACGAGTATTTGGTCCGCTGCGGTTGGACGCATGATGGCGAAAAGTAATAATTTTACTTCTCTTTTTCGTATCTTACACGTGATACGTGAAGGCCCCGAATCATCAATCCTTACCCGTTGGAAATCCTCTCCCTGGAACTAATCATTTCGCGGGTTTTTGGATGAGGGCCATCCCGGCCATCGAACTATCGGCTGGTTTGCTTGGCATAAGCACGCGGCTTATGAAGCCGATGCGGCTTATACAAGGCCTGGTCAGCATCGCCTTATCATCACCCACACTGTGCAATGTGATACCTATTGTCTTTCAAATATGGATCGTTTGACACTTAGGTGGGGGGTCGAAAGTGGTGCCGAATTTTGTCCCCAGCAAATTTTTTCACTTATAATGTCGCATAAATTAGTGGGGAATCGTAGGCACAAAATGTATTTTAAAAGAGTTTGAGAATTTAGTCCGAGTGAATGATACTCACAGGCGATGCTGAAAATTGAAGAGAGTAACGTTTATAAGCCTATCATTTTTTTATAGATATTTAATTTTGCTTTAAATCATTCACTTCCGATTTATAAGTTATTGAAAATATTTTCCAACAATATTCTTATATATTTTTTATTCTTTTTTTTCCAGCGTGTGGGCCTACGTGATGGATCGATGCCAGACTCGAGCGGCACTTTTGCTTTTACCGCGCATTGTTTTCTGCAACGAAATTGTGCAAAACGCCGAGGCATTTGTGAAAATTCTCTACGAGGAAAAGTCCGACAATTGGATCAACGTGAGATTTGAAAACTTTTTTTTTTCTAGATGAAATTATGATCTTAATTTCTGTGGTATTGGGCATTTTTTTTTGACATTATTATAGGTTAAAAATACATTTTAAGCTATCGAAAATTTCTTAAAATTGTCTTTTAGTGTAACAATTTGATTCAATTTTTGCCCAATGAACCGGACGGCAAACTTCGCGCCATTTTGGGTTCGGAAAAGCGCAATTGTTGCCATCTTTATCTGCATATTTTTGATCTCACCTATGAAGGTTCTATTTGCTTTTTTTAAAGCACTTACCCTAATTTCGCGTGTATAAGTGGCCGGGTGTTTTGAACCAAATTTAAATTAGCGCCAATGAGTTCATTCTCTGTTCGTATTGGATCCATTCGGTTATAGCCGGATCCGTTAGGAGTTCAAATTTTGTGCCCACTTTTATGAAACCCAATTTGATGCTGGATTATTTAATTTTAGTTTGAGGCATCGTTTCAAGAATTATCAACAAAAAAGAAAATTAGAAAAATATTTTAAAAGTAGCAATAAAAAATTATTAAACGACCTTTTAATTACTCTAATTTCGCGTGTATAAGTGGCCGGGTGTTTTGAACCAAATTTAAATTAGCGCCAATGAGTTCATTCTGTTCGTATTGGATCCGTTGGGGGGTCCAAATTTTGTGTCCATTTTTATGAAATTGAGACAAAGGCGGGCACAAAATTTGGACTCCAACGAATCGGATACGAACAGAATGAACTCCAATTGACGCGAATTTAAATTTGGCTCAAAACACCCGGCCACTTATACACGCGGAATTAGGCTAGCCATTTAATTATTTTATATATTTCTTATATCTATTTTTTGCCTCATAAACAAAAATAGATCTAGATGTTTTGATTTCATTTTTTTTTGTTTAGATCCGGTAAAACTGGACGAGATTCAAGAACACGAAGCGCTTGGCGAGTTTACCACGTCGGGAGGCGTGCCGTCTCCGACGTTACAGATTTCTTCGACGCCGTCGGGCGCCAGCGAACAACAATTCGTGCGAACAGCGCAAGAAATCGGCCGACCCTTGGAGGCTTTGCCGAACGTCTCGCCCATCGCACCGCCTATGAATATCGTTCAGTCGGACGAGATTCTCGAATTGGCCGGTAAGACACACAAAAATTTTTCGAAGCAGACGCAATTAAATTTTTATTGTGTTCTTTCGATGGAATTAATTTCCCTGTCGGCAATTGGCCAAAATACGAAATATAATTTTTGACAATTTCGAAGAGTTCATGCGTGTTCGGAGATTATGAAGCAATGTGTTTTTTTTTCGTTCACTAAACGCCTGCTTATCCATTTGTTCAGCCAATCCGCCGCCAATGCCGCCGTCGTTTATTTTGCCGGGTCCGACGGAGCGTCGTTCCTCATTCACGTCGCGCAGGCATTCGCAGCAACTCACCGTTCTCACCGGCCATCGTGAGTTGCCGATAACGGACGTGGACGAGGACTGGTCCGTCTACAAGGAGACGCTTCTTGTCGACTTTCGCCGCCAGCATGTCTACTACGTGTGTGACAAGCTCTCGCCGACGCTCTCCTCTCTGTGGGCTCATTTTCTTCTACATATTTTTTTTGCCCCCTCCCCCCCCCCATTTAGAAATACTTTTGAAATTAATTTAATGATTTTAGTGCCGTTTCCTCCTACGGAATTCCATCGCGTGAGTGTCGTGTGTTGACGCCTGAGAATTTATGTTGCAGGTACATTACATATGTGCATAACCGCTCCAAATGCCACTCATTATGGAATGAAATTTTTTATAATAGTTTTTAGACAATTTTTTTGTACTTTTCGGCTCATCCAAAACGACGTTTTTTTTTAGGAATTCGAATTTGACAAGATTTTTCTCACTGATTTTGTTGTTTTTGTGGAGTTTTTGACATTCTCTAGGCGATTCCTTTCGCCGTCATTTTGCAAGACGTCGCCGAATTTCGGCCCCGTCTAATTGTTGTTTGTTTATCGTTGTTCAGCATTTACTAAAGCGCTATTTTCTGTATGTCCATTTTTCGCCTTTTCACCTTTGACGCTGTTGTGCCTGGTTGGCCGATTGTTATTGGCAAAAATACCGGCAAAAACACAATTCCGCGCAGAAGGCTGAAGGTCATGACGAGAAAAATTGTTTTGAAAAAGATTATCACAATATACGCATTCACAAATGTCGACACAAGGATGCCGATAACTGTCGAGAAAGCTCCCTGAAAATAAAAATTTTAGCTAAAATAAAATCACATTTGAGTAAAAATTGAATCTTACAACTACATATCATCAGCCTATACTAAAGCGCTATTTTCTGTCCGTCACAAAAATGTCCGCAACGCTTTTTGATGTCTTTCCGGCGCCTAATTTGAAAAATTTTCACGACTGGGACTACCCCCAAATCCGAGATGCCAAAGTGAAGTCCGTTCTGATCCTTCTGAGGTCCAAAAAACGGGGTCCAAAATAGGATCCCAAAATATTTTTTCGAGATTAAAGTGGAATATTGGGTAATTGGCTGTGGGGAATCCGAAAATTGAGGTAATTTTTTGATCCTACTCATCTGGGCTCCTATTGTGTCCTAAATAGTCCCAAAAAAATTTCTAAGATTGAAGTGGAATATGGGGTAATTGGATACGAGAAGTCCAAAAATTATGATAATTTTTTGATCCGACCCCTCTAGGATCCCGTACCGGATCGAAAATAGAATTCCAAAAATTTTGGAATTCTATGGGTATGGGGAATTTGAAAATCGAGATAATTTTTTGATCCGGACTATGCGGCGGCGACAAATATTTTAGGGAGGGGGGGGGTGTATAAACGCCGCGTATGCGGCGGGCGCGAATTTTCTAGTTTTGTTAACTATTTGTTAGAGATTATGTTATAAAATGATGCCTGGAAAATGTTAAAAACAAAATCGAAAAAAAAATCAGAGAGAAACATTATTAAATTTGAATTCCTTGTGCCAGAAAACCCAAAAAAAAAAATTTAAAAAATTAGAATACATAAAATTATTTATAATAAAATTTTTTTTCTTTTTTTTCAAACTTGCCATTTATTTGAAAATGAAATTGTTGCAGACACGATCGCTCTCACACGACGCTGAACCTCAACCCCGACCACGGCTTCGTCTGCTGGCTGAGCAACTCGCAGACGCTGCCCGAATGCCGCTTCTATCGGCTGGTGCACAAGTGCGATACGCCGCGAGTAGTCGTGGACGCGGACGTCGCGCCGCAGTCGTCGCCCGCCGAGCTGCCCGTCGCCGTGTTCGCCTATCGAATCGGCGTCGAGATGGTCGGCCTGAATCCGCTGGCGGCGATTATGCCACCGCCAGCGGCTTCCATTAGCGGCGACGAAATTCCTATCGCGTCCATTGGCGCCCAACAACAGTCGGGTTCTTCGTCGTCCGAAGGTTGGTTATTAAAAGCGCAAAAAATTTAATCATCTTCTCGTTGAAATTTTTGGGGGAGAATTTACATCGGGTTATATTTGCGACTTTGTCAATTATTTTTTAAAACGTGTTATAATTCGATTTTGATGAACGTAATCCGTTGTTCCTGATGATGTTGTTCAACTTTACTTTCAACCGTTTTGTCGCTTAAAGTAATGTGTGGAGAATTTTTTTTTTAATAATTAATATTCGCCGTTCTTTTGTTTTGTCCAGTCACAAAGAAAAATCACGCAGCAAAGAGGACAAGGATGAAAGATAGCTTCTCAGCGGCATTCAATCGGCCCAGCAAGTACATGAAAATGACCGAGCTGAAAGAGCGAGTTTTAGCCTCGTCGGCGGCGTTTCGTCAACTCTCCATCGGCCAGCCAACAATGCATCGCACGCCGGCGTCACTCTTTCATTCGCGTGTTTTCGCGTACGCGTCACCGAACGACAACGATCGCATTCATTACGCGCTCTTGCTTTGGCCGACGAACGCCGTTATGCAGAGCCTGGGCGCGAAGGCGGTTGCCGCCAGCGCGAAGAAGCCGCGCGCCGGATGCTTTCCCGTCTTGCAGACCGTCTACGCCGGTCCGAGCACTCAAATGGCCAAGGACAACTGGTCAAAGTGGGATTTCTTTTCTATTTGTTCTTTTTTTCATATTAAACCTCAAAAATTTTTCAGCGTAGCAAACTATTTGAAGTTTATCGCCGTTGGTTTTGCAGTTCTCTTTGTTGACGGAAGGGGTTCCGCGAATCGTGGAATCGATTTTGAAGCGCCCATAAAGAACGCTTTGGTTAGTCTATAAATATAATTTTACTATTCATCGTTGGCGAATGTAGACTACGGGTAATCTGAAATTTTTTATAGGGTACCGTCGAGCTCGAAGATCAGGTTGAGGGTCTGGAGATTGTGGCACGCGAATGCGGCGACCAATTGCTCGACACCTCGCGAGTGGTTGTGATGGGCTGGTCGTACGGCGGCTATGTCGCCGTGCTATTGCTAGCCAATTATGGTCATGTGTATCGTGCGGCGTGTGCGGGTGGTGCGGTGTCCGACTGGACGCTCTACGATACCGCTTACACCGAGCGTTATTTGGGCGAACCGCAGAAACACGAGGCGGAATATTGCATGACTGCGCTTCAAGCGCATTTCTCGAAACTTCCCGACGAGTATGCAAGTTTGCCGTGTCTTTTTTTCATCCAGGCTCATAATGCTCATTATTTTAAATGTTTATGTTTAGAAAATTAATCGTGCTCTCTTCTAGATTTACGTTCAATATTTTTTAGGGACGATCGTTTGTTGTTGGTTCACGGTCTATTGGATGAAAACGTTCATTTCCGCCACACAGAAAAACTCATCAACGGACTGATCGCTCACGGAAAACCCCATCAACTTTTGGTTAAAACTTTTTTTTTCTTACTTCCCCATCTACAAAGATTTTTATGCTTCACTAATAAAAAATATTTTTGTGGAAGTATATGCAGTCTTTTATGTGATTTTTTTCAGCTTTTACCCAACGAGAGACACTCGATACGCAGCGGTGATGCAATCGAATATTTTCAGACGCGAACTTTGGTTTTCTTTCTAAACGCACTTTCATCTTAAATAGTATATAAATGTATAAGCTTTTTTCTTCAATTCCCTTTTTTCAATGAAAAAAAATGTGTTATTGGTGGGGATATAAATTTAATCATATTTGATAAATATTAATGTTCTAATGATTTTTTTTCTCCAAAATTCTTCCAATTCATTGTAGGTATACAATTCCCATCTTCTTATTCAATAACATTGATTCAATTATTGAAAAGAAATCTATTTTTTAATCACTAATTATTGTAGGCATACTGTGTTTGCTTAATGAATGTAAAATGACCAAAGAAGGGCATAAAGATAAAAAATTTTAAATTATAATAAGCGAACAAATTCCAATCGGTCAAAGTATTGGCCCCGTGAGTTTTGGAGGTTAAAAAAAAATTCCGAATTTTACGTCAAACAAACAATAATTTTATTTTAACTTTTCTCTACAAAAAAATGAACTCGTCACAAATTAATCGGCAGAATTTTTTTTTAAACAATTTGAAATTTTTAATTTGACAAATTTTTAAATTTAAGTGAAAATTTTTTAAACGCTACGCTTTGCCTGTGGCACGGCGAATAATAAAAAAATGAAACTTCGTTATTCAAGTTTAAAAAAATAACTTCTTAAAGAAGCACCCTGTACTCAAAAAACATATAATTTGTTGAATATGGTATGCGTAACAGCTAAGTATACATTTTTCTTTAGAAGGGTGGGAGGGCCGCGTTCATCGCCATTTGAATACGTCACGTGGTTTTCGCCATTTCTTTATCCAAATTTCCATTGTCCTCGTTTAATGAATCCCGAATAAGGTCGATGTTCTCCTGATAACCATCCAATTCATTGATCCCCGGCGTAATTGTTCAATTGTCGATTGACTTGGTCGGCGCACTTAGCCTCAAGGCGTTGGATTTCCGTGGCGTGATTTATGCTCGCGCAAAAGTCGAGGGAACGAGAGTGGGAGTCGAGAAAGTGCAGCCGAAGAAAATGAATTGGAAAAAAGATGCAAAGCTTTTATATTGTTTGTTTGTGTTTCTTAACCAATGTGTAGCAGAGACATGGGCCATGTCTCTGCTATTATTATGCAAGTTTCGGCGTAGTAACTATTTTGTATGAATAGCAGAAATTTCTTTGAAAATAGGAGGGGTTTTTTATCAAAAAACAGATTTTCTAAGTTAAGGTCAAAACCACCCTTCCCCCAAAAAAAATTTTATTTAAAACGTTCAGTAATTTTAAGAACAGTAATTTTAAGAACATGACTTTGAAAAAAATTCAAATAACGCGCTTTTAAAAAAAAGTTTGAAAATTTTTGTAAAGATGATTCAATTTGTGCAAATTAGGTGGTGAATGTTTATATTTATATATGCGAAATACATTATTAACTATTCGAAACCGAAAAATACACCTTGTTTATAGAATACTTTTATAATAATACTTTAATTATTAATTTTAGGTATTCCACAACGAATATATATGCAAACATTAAATAATTCGTTTTTTTAGAAATAATGGAAGTGGTCGTGCATAGGTTGCTTTTCTCTTTTATTGATCCACCGAATATTCGCATAATCGCACCGCGATGGCTTCAAGTAACCTTTTTATTATATACGCAATGCAATTTTTACAACAATTATTATTAGACATTTGTAAAAAAAATGTCATCATCAAATTTATTCTTTAAAAAGTTCTACTCTTCTTCATAAAAGTTAAGCATTAAAATCATTTTATTTTATGTATTTTATTGCCATCCATAAATCTAAAATATCAGTTTTATCGTCATTACACAAATTTTTAATGATCAAATAAATATATTAAAGTTTCCGTCACCCATGCAAACGCTAGCGTTGATTATGGGTACGTATTTCCTTGTCACAGGTGGCGTAGTTTACGACATCATTAACGAACCTCCGAGCATTGGTATTTCCTATTTCTTTTAAAATCTTGTGCTTATCTTAGAGTTTTTCGATTATACTTGTTTCTAACAAAAAAATTGTATTCACACAATAAATATTTATTAAATAATTTCTTTTTACAATAATTTTATAAATGCTTTTATTTTTTGTATAATAAGAATACATTTTATGTATTTTGAAACTTTTCATCAAAAAAAAATGTTGTTTTAGGTTCGGAGGTGGACGATCGTGGAAACAATCGACCGGTCGCAATTTTAAAATATCGAATTAACGGCCAGTACATAATGGAGGGACTGGCCGCCAGCTTTATGTTTTTGTTGGGAGGTATGTGATAATTGAATAATTATTTTTTAATTTTAATTCCAACATAACATAATATTCAAGACAAACTTCTATGATGATGAGCAATATTTTATCGCTTTCAGAACAACACCAGACCATTGATGTTGGTTTTTATTAGGTTGTCCCATAAATTTGAAAACATATTTTATATTTCAACAAAATTTAATATTACAACAAAACGAAATAAAATTGATTTAAACGAAATAATTGCCGTTATTGTCGATGATCTTCTTCCACTTTTCACGCATTGACCGAATTTCGTCCGCGTGGAATTTGGTCGGTTTCGACCTGAAAAAAAGTCGTCGAGCGCCGCCCTGACCTCGTTCATTTTGGTGGAGCCATAAGTGATCTACCGACCGGAATATACGGTAATCGGATGAGAAAATGTTCAAATTATATTGTGGTTGATTGATTTTGGTCCAGTTTAATTGGTCGATTTTTTTTTTGTTACAAACCCCCACCAAAAATACCATAAAATTTCGCAGTGCCCTTGTGAGTGACTTTAACGACGCCACTTTCTCGTCATATTCAATCAATGGTTAAAAGTGATTTTTGAAGAATACAAGTCGACTTTTAATTTGCAGATGATTTGGATCGGATCCGTTACGATTTCTGCGCGATTACGGTAGATGTGTAAACATGAATGTCATTTTTCTTTCTTGCTTCTCAGTCCGGGTTAAAATTTCTGATCTCATTTTAACTAGACACGGACAAGTTGTCGATGTTCGTCTAAATTGGTCTCATTCATCGAGTCGGCCGCCCTCAGCTAGAGCTGTTCGAAGTCTAAATTATGCATTTTTTAGCGCTGCCTCAACATGATTTAAGCGAGTATATGTTTTGACAAATGACACTTAATCCAACAATACCTTAAAATTATCACAAGAAAACGAGCTTTCAAACGAGGTGCTATAACACTTCTACAAACTTGCTTCGAACGACTGAAAAAAAATAATGTTTCCAAATTTGTGGGACAACCTAATATTTAGTTACCCTAATTTCGCGTGTATAAGTGGCCGGATGTTTTGAGCCAAATTCAAATCGATGCCAATGGGTTCATTCAGTTGTAACCGAGACAAAGGCGGACACAAAATTTGGACCCCCTCCCCCAACGAATCGGATACGAACAGAATGAACTCATTGGCGCGAATTTAAATTTGGCTCAAAACACCCGGCCACTTATACACGCGGAATTAGGGTATTTAAAAAATTTAGGATGTAATATTTATGAGAAAAATTAAAAATTCTATTATCTGCTAAAATTTTTGTTTTTTAAGGGCTCGGTTTCATTGTGCTCGACAAGTGCAATCATCCGCAGACGAGCCGCAATAATCGCATAATGTTGTTGACGATCGGCTTTGCTTCCGTCCTCATCAGTTTCTTTGTGACGCGTCTCTTTATGAAAATGAAACTGCCGGATTACGGATCCTAGAGCTTTTTTAGTTATGTTTCTTTGTTTTTTGTGCCTCGTTCTGTTTTCGGGAATATTGTCTCTTATTAATTTATTTGCCCAATTTAAGCGTTTGTTACATAAATTTTGCCGAATATATTAGGCTGGTAAGAAAGTTTTTGAACAAAAAAAAATTTTTTTTTAATCATAATTTTATAAAAACAACACATTAATCCAAGAGGTATTATGATCTATAACTGATGGTCTCCATTCATGCAAAGAATGAATGCTCTTCGAGAAGAACTCGGCCAGATTTGACTCAAGAAATTTAAACCGCCAAATTTTTGCAACCTTGAAGTTTTTGCCTCTATTTCAGCTACGGTTTATAATAAACAGCTCGAAGTTATGGGAGATAGAAAGCCATTTTTCTGGGCTATTTGGCGGTACCAAAACTACTTTTGTATCTGACATATTAACCGGAGTTAAATACAAATTTCCATTTTAGACCCTTAAAATTCTTGAGTATCTCGATATATAGAAAATTTTAAAGCTTTTTAAAATCATTCTTTTTTTGCTATGATAGTATTAGTTAGGCTTAAGAAAAGCTAAAAAAATTAATTCTTCAAAAAGATTGCTTCAAAAAGTGCGTTTTTAAATTCGGCACTTTTCAATTCTGGTCGATTATGCATAAATATGAATTTTTGCCCCAAAAATTAAGTTATTACGAATAATTTTTGTATCATAATATTCACAAGAAAGCGCTCTTTCCAATAAAGAAACCTAGTAAATTGTTTTTACGAAATTATGAATAAGCGAAGAAAATTTTTTTTTGTTTCAAGACTTTCCTACCAGTCCAATATTTAAAAAAACAACATTTATGGGAGGCTTATTTTTTATTTTTTGAAAATGTAATAAATTATATTCTTTACAGTTAAGCAAATTAATTAAAGGATTTTTCGTTTATAATTGAATAAATATCATAGGAATTGCGAGTAAAAAATTTGAGATGATGAAGGCGAAAACAAAAATTAATTATTACCACTACTAAATGAATTTAAACAAAGAACACAAAAAAAAAAGAAGAAAGAGGCTGCTTTATTAATGGTTTATAAATAATTATAATAGTAATAATAGAAGAGCCATTATTATTAGAGCTGTTCCGAGCCTAATCGACTTTTTTTATGTCGAATATGCAATTTTATCTATCGAAAAATTTAAAAATCGGCCTGCGAGATTGAAAATTGTTTAACGAAAAGTCGATTTTCGCCTTAGATAATTTAGTCATAGATATTAATCAAGTAAACTGTTTTTTTTGTTAGAAATCATTTGAAACATTGTATTCAAGGAATTAGAGTGAAAAATGCTCGGAATAATTCTAGGAGACACCAATTGAAAGTTATTTTATATTGATTAGATTAATACAATATTAAATTTTGAAAAAGAAAAATTGAAACATGATATTGAGCAAATAGAGCGGCCTCCTTCATCACATTACATAAATGAATGAATTATTCGGATTGAATTAACGAAGACAAAAAAAAATTCAATAAATTAATCTAAATAAATTAATCTAAAGAAAAATATACGTCGGTTCGTCCCTCAATCGTACAAAATATGAATAATGACGATTTCGCCAAGTAGGACAAAGAGATTTTATGAAAAGGTAGAGGGACGAATCTGACAAAACCCGTTTAATGACGATCGACCTGATCGGCCAATTCCGACGACGGTCCGGCCTTGTCGGCGGAATCGCTCGTCGCCGCTGTCGTCATCGCGAGCGGTGGCGACGACTGCGGAAATGTGCCCGTCTCAAAGTAGTGCTTAGCGAGACGGAAGCGGCTGTTGGCGCCGACCTGACTGAGCCATTCCATGAGTGGCTGGCGCTCGGATTGACGGCCGCCGTGCGGCACCAAACGCAACGCGCCGTCCGAGCGATAGCGATGCGCAAAACTCATTGGCAACGACGCGTAGTAGCTGCGGCGCATAATCTTGAAAGAAATGTGGAAACCTCGTTGATATTCATCGATCTGTCAGTTCATGGAAAACTGATAAATTACGCGCTAGCTTAGGCCTTAGCAAATTTGATTTTAGAATTTCAAAACCAAACTAATTAGTAGTTTTAGAAAAAATTGGGATGAGCAACAAAATTTGGCACTAAATCAAAGAATTTTTTAAACAAAAAATTTAAAAAAAAAATTCTATTATTTTTTTTTGGCTCAATAAGTAAGTATAAAAACTCTAGAATACACGGATAAATATGCGGAATTTATTTTCGAAAATATTTACCCTAATTCCGCGTGTATAAGTGGCCGGGTGTTTTGAGCCAAATTTAAATTCGCGTCAATTGGAGTTCATTCTGTTCGTATCCGATTCGTTGGAGTCCAAATTTTGTGCCCGCCTTTGTCTCAATTTCATAAAAATGGACACAAAATTTGGACCCCCCAACGGATCCAATACGAACGGAATGAACCCATTGGCACCGATTTGAATTTGGCTCAAAACATCCGGCCACTTATACACGCGAAATTAGGGTAATATATATGGGCTGATCCTAAGTTGTTTTTTCAAACTCCTTAGATGAATTAGACAAGGAAGAAGGGTGACGAAGGAGCACTTGCCTGCGGAATGTTTTCGCTCGGCTCGTCGTCCGACCACATATTGCTGTTTAGATTATACTCATCCTCGTGCTCGTTCGCATTCGCGTCGTCGTTGGCTAAAATTCATAAAATGTAATCCCAAAAAGCAAACGACAATGAAAATGTGTTTTTTCTTCTTTTTCATGCCGTTTTCTTCAATAAAAGAAACAAATTTTCATGGCAAATGATTTGTGGTGTGCTAATTGCGCCAATAGAGAAACGAGTCCGATTGAAATTTAAAAACCCTGCGGCGCTTGGCTCTGGCCGTTGGCATTGTTCACGCCTATCTGGGAACGTTCCGTTTCCGTGATCGCCTCGCGCTAAAAGTGAGAAAAATAGGAGAGAGTTACGCTAAAGTGGGACAAAATATAAATATTATTATTATATAAAAATATTGGGATTTTCCACAAAAATTCAACTAACCCCCGCGTTCGCGTTGGTATTGTTGTTGGTGGTGGTGTGGACGCCGGCGGCGTTGTCCGTCTCGGCGTCGGCGAAATCCGACGGAGCGGACGGATCCTCCTCAACAATTACGGACGCCGGTGCGGTCGCCGTTGTTGGGCCGTGGTGGTAGGGACGATTGGTGAGACTAACCGAACGATTGATTTGCGGTTGATAATGCTGCTGCTGCGCGAAAGAAGTCGGTTGCGTCGGCGCCAGCGCCGCGTCGCGATCGACGCGTTGCACGGCGGATGTCGGGACCGCGAGATCGCGACCGTCAAACGCGTCGATGAACGCCTTGCGCCAGGGCTCGATTTGCTTGTCCGCTAGCTGCACGAACACCGTGCCATAGCTCCACTTTATCGTTATGGAGCAGTAATTCTAACATATGAAAGAATTAGTTAATTTTTTTTTTACACATTCATAAGAAAATCGCTTCAATTTAAAGACTTTACTAAACTAATAATTGCTGTTTCAAAATGAAGAGATTCAAAAAAGAGATTAAAAAATGTCAAATCGGAAATAAAAATGGAAAAAAAAACTAAAATACTAATCACCAACCTTGATCGTATTGGATCTGGTGTCGGAATCGAATTGCTCGATGCGACGGTTCGAAACGTCGAGTTTCTTGGCCGAAGCAATACAGACGGCGTGTCCGACGCAATCGCGCTCCTTGGTGTAGATGACAAGATAGCCCTTACTGCACAGCACACAATACGTCAACGCCCACGGCGTTGTGCGTCTCAGAATATAGCCGGAGGTTTGAATTTGTATCTCGATGTGACCGGCAGCAAAAACGCCCGGCTTCAGCAAACGCTGCCATATATCTGGACTCGGTAACGCAACCAACTGAAAAAAAAAATCGAAATTGATCAATTATAAATCATAAATTCGTTTTTTACAACCTTATTGAAACTTCCCAAAACGTTGACCATTAAAACGGAGCCGGGTCTGGTGCTTCCACTTTCTGATTTGTATACTCCTTCGTGTACGGAGAAGTTTCCCAAAATGGAAGCGGACGCCGAGCTGCCGCCGTATTCACCATTAATCGGCTGCTCGATTCCGGAGGACGAATTCTGATCGAGAATAGTTTTCATTCCAAAGTATCAACTAAAATTGAAACATTAATAACAAATATCAGTTATCTTTTCCCTAACTTCACTAAAATAGTGAACGAACTATTTTTGCCTAATTAAAGTAAGCAAAAACAAGAGTTAATATTGTTAATTAAATTAGCGAGCGTGAGATGACCACAAAAATGTGTTATGATATATCGATTTCTAAATAGACAACTTTTTAATGTGATTCGGAGAATTTTTCCGAAAGATTTTTAAATCTTATAAACCCTTTATGTAAAAATTGTAATTTTTTGATGGATGACAAAAAAAGATCACTTAATCCGCATCCGTCATGTACTTTTTAAATTTTTCAAATTTAAAAAATTAAAGACACTCTTTTGCTTTGTGTTTTTTATATAGTTGTTTTCGATGGAATGCATTGAATTCTTAACGTCGGGAAGTGTTTTGTGCTGACGGACACAATTTAGCACTTTTTGAAGCTAAAAAGGTGCAATGAAATTTCATTTTAGTACTAATAAAAATAGCAGCATTGTGTTTTGATGCTGCTAAAGTCAAATTTTAATAAGCGTTGTAATACATCGAAAAATTTCCCCATTTTAGGAATTTTTTTTCTAAATTTACCGTTTCCGAAATACGCTAGCTCAAAATTTGTCTGTTCCATTTAATATATCATAAATTGCTTTTATGAACATATAATAATACTTTATGTTCACCAGGAAGTTTTAATATTTTTTAAAATTAGATTTAAAATTAAGGCTCTATTGCAGTTTAGGTATCCCAAAATACTTTAGGTATTTCTCAGTATTTTAGGTATCCCTCAGGATTTTAGGTATCCCAAAAATTCTCGAGCGTCTAACAAATGGTTCCCGTCCAACACGATTCCCTTCCGACGAATTTTAAGCAAACTTGTCGGGACATTGTCAAGCCTGTCGATAGATATATCGTTCAAAAAATGAATCCACCACATAAATAAAATACACTTGGCAAGCATGAGAATGCACTGGCAAGTTTGCCTAGGAGCCGTGGATGGGAACCGTTCTTTGGGCGAAAACGCTTGTATTTTGCACGTGACAAGTTTGAGAATGCTCCTGTATATAACGTCACTTCTTTGGAATGCCTAAAATACTAAGAGATACCTAAAGTATTTTTGATACCTAAACGGCAATAAAGTCAAAATTAATATAGAAAAGAAACATAAACATCATGAAAGCAAAAGCACTAACTATTAACTAGACATTTCGATATCATAAAAATATGAATTTTTTTGTCTCCTTCAAATCATATGCTATTGACGGCAACGAAAATCGTAAATATTTTAAGAATTTTTTTCCACTTCTTGCTTTTCAACAAATGAGAAAAGCCTTCGATCGAATTGAGAGATACATTTAACGATCGGGCATTGGAAAGACAACATAACAAATAGAAATCTCAATCGGCTTAACATAAGCTGTAGGATTTTTGAACTACAGCTTGGGCCTGCTTTAATGAAGGTGTTCATTAAATTTTATGCTTAACCGACACAAAATAACAATGAAATCCAAGTCAATATTTAAAAATTCTTCGAACGGCCGCGTCTTATTTACCCGAACTTAGGCTAATTATTCCATCGTAATTTCTTACTGCCGTCAGCAAGAAGAAAAGAAAAGTCTGCTTCAATTTAAAATTAAACTATCTACTATGAAAATATATTTCGGATTTTCAATATTAGTATGCATTCCATTTTTTTCCGGATCTGCAGAAAAGCGTAGACGAAGTATACGACGGTTAAATCATAATATGTATTAAAAAAAGGAAAAATCATGATAGATTAAATTATATTAGATTGGCCAAATAGCTTTAGGCTTTTTTGTCCCGATTTTTTTCAGAAACTTTAAAAATTCTACAATTTATAGAAAAGAAATTTAAATTTACTCACGTATTTTTTAAATTCTAATTTATGATTCTTTATTTTTACCTATAAAAGTCAAGTATTAATAAAGTTTAATTAGACATAAAATGTTAGTCAAAATACAGGGTGAGTTTTCGAATCCGCAGATTTGAATCGTTTATAACTTTTTTGTTTCTGAACCATTTTTAAAAATAAAAAATATTTTAAAATCAGCAAACGCTGAAAATTTTTTTGATATAAGGCGCAGTTTTACGCAAAAGTGGCGCGTGCAAATTTTGCTCGCTCGAGTTATATGTCGTTCGACGTGCAACTTTATTCAGAGATTGCCGAAAACGGTGTGCCGATTGATTAAGTTAACAAAAAGTTATAGATGAAAAACAAATGCATATTTTTCAAAATTTATGCGAAATTTTGTAAATTTGCTATGAAATTATCAAAAATTGACCTTACATTTTTAGCTATAACTTTTTGTTAACTCAATCAATTGGCACGCCGTTTTTGGCAATCGACTCGGAATAAAATTGCGCATCAAACGACATATATCTTGTCGAACGCGCAAAATTTGCGCGCGCAAACTTGCGACTTATTTCAAAAAAATTTTCAGCGTTTGCTGATTTAAAAACATTTTTTATTTTTAAAATCGGTTCAGACTTGCTCTTTTTGGGCATTGTTAACATTCGTATCGACTGTAAAGATATATTCTTTTTTATACGAACTAAATAATTTATACACATTTTCTTTTTTGTAAAACTTTGACAAAAAAATTTAGGTTATGTAATGGACGAAACTCAAATTATCAAGGGATATCATCTCGAAAAATCAAATAGAGTGGGCTGTTTAAAGGAAAAAAAGGAGAAAAGCGAAAAGGAGCTAAAGATTCAGCCGCCACGCCAAGCACAGAATGTTGACCGAGGGAAGAGAAGTAGAGTTTTATTTTTTTAGTTATTTGAAAAAACAAATTATTTTATGATAATAATGCTCAATATAAGTGCAGAGAGGCGAAAACACCAAGAAGCCGGAAATAAACAGGAACCAGCATCGCAAAAAAAGCACCGCGTCGCCCAGATGAAAAAAATCGAAAAGCAGAAACGCGAGAATGGTACCGAAAAAACAAGCCAAAAACCTCATAAAAAACCAAGAAATAATTCTTGTATTTTAATGTAATAAAAAAAATTTTCGGCATATAGGTACTTATATATAAAAATTTGAAAAAGGTTTGCTGGTTCGTTTATGATAAAATTAAATTTTTTTATAAATATGTATGTAAATGAGTGAATTTTTTGTTTATTTTTAATTTCCATTTCATTTTTAAATTATTTATATATGTTTTTGTTATAATTGGCTTTTTTTATATTTAGATCCACAAAAAACTTACATTTTTAATTTCGACAACTAAAATTACAACTAAAAAACTATAAATATATAATCTATAAATTATATAATACAACTAAAAAACTATAAATATGAATTTCTTTTTTTTCTTATTTAAAATTCAATGACTTAAGGTACGTCAGTGTTGTCTTTTTATTAACATACTTAGAAATTGAATATTGAATTCATTTTTTGGCCACAAGAGCAAACGACGAAAGGAAGTTGGTCGGGAGTTGAAAATTGAGAAACCTACAAGAAAATAGAAGAAAAGGAAGTAAGTCCTGCCCGAATAAAGAAAATAGAAGAGGATGAACGAGATATTATGGACTAAAGATGTAATTCTAATAAAACCAATGAAATCGAACAAATGAAAGTCTGCTTATGTAATTTTTAAAAATGCATATTTTTCAAGCAGAGATAATTTTTTAAGCTACACATTGTACGTATGCATTCCATAATTATAAAAATTCAAAATATTCCGCTCATGTGATAATAATAGTTAATTGAATATTTTTTATTGACCAGGTAAGTAACTATAATAAGCAAAAAATTAAAAAAAAAACAAAAAATAATTTTTGTTTCCTACGCTTCTCATTTTTGTCGTAATTTATTTCTCACTATATTCTACTTTCTTTTCGCAAATTTTCTGGGTATATAAAAGTGTACATAGGTTGTAGATGAAAAAATGCAAATCTCATTGGTATTTCGTCATTTTTGGCAGTTGCCGCGTTTTCACCTTAAGCATGCGCGTGTATGCGGGAGTCGAAGCATACTAGCTTGTTACATCTTTCTTCTAAGCTGGTGTCCGCATTTTAGTTTACCTTTTGACTTTTCTGTCTTTCACTTTCACCCACTCCATTATTATTTTACATTCACTTCCTTTTCCCCGTGTTTTCTGCCTGCACCAAAGCTTATAGTTAGCTAGCTTATTTAGATGAGGCTAATGGAATGAAAGAAAATAAATAAAACAAGAAGAATATTAAACGACAAAACAAACAAAAAATAATAGATAGAATATAGCGAAGACGAGCTATATTTATTATAAATATCTTATGAAAAAAAGAATAGGGAGTAAGCGTTAATCGTTAACTGATTATTTCAGTTTACTTGTATAACTGCCAAAGAATGTTTTATTTCTTTTACTGGTAAGATGGGCATCATCCTGCATCAAAATTATTATAATAAAGCGACTAGAAAACCCTTTTAAGGGAAACAAGAAAAGGGAATTTTTCTTTCTCCTTTTGCGTGAGTTTTTTGCGCTGCCAATGGCAACTGGGGGTCTGATAGGGCGGCCGTTGGAATTTTAGAAATTCCCTTATTTCCCTTCTCTTTCCCTTTCTTCTTTTTTTTCAAAAAAATTGCCGCTGCCATTTCATTTTGCTTTCCACTGCCACTACTTATCCCGTTTTTCTCGTCGACAAATCCAAATGTTTTACCTTTACCAGCTTTAGTATCAACCAATAAAATATAGTATTTTACATAGCTAATAATTTTATGTACTCCCGAACATGGTTAAAAAATTTTGTTGGTTAGGGCATATTTTAAAATTTTAAAATTGTTTTAACAAAATTTTATGGACTTTGGGAGTTATAGAAATATTTATTGAAATATATATTCTATACATAAGAAACAACCGATAAATTGTAAAGGATTTATATTATTTCAACATATTTTCACTAATAGTTTTCATTCTTTATGATTACATTCGAGAAATGTCTTCTGCTCGAATCGTATTCCCATGGTGAAGTGTCTCTCTATTTATTCGCGCGTTGCCATTGATGTTGAAGAAACCGATTATTAAAATATTTGCCACGCGAAAAAATTAGGAAAAACTAAAGATTCACTTGCATATTTCCACAAATAATCTCATTCTTACAATTTAAATTCTTTTTCGCATTTACAAAAAATTCATCAATTTAATGATTTTTTAATCTCATCCTTATTGAAATATGGAGTATAAATATTCTAAATTAATTTTTAGTTCTAGCATTAAAAAAGTATTCTGTACAAAAGACCTAACATAATATTTACTGTGTGTATAGCATATGTTTGCGGTTTTTGGTTAATTATTTTTTCCGCTGGCAAAAAGCGAAAATAACTTGTTTCTACATTTGTTTCTTTTTCCCTCATTTTTTACGTATTCGTTATTTTTCTGTTTCTTTTTTAAAATAATATTTCAACTTTTTATTTTCCCGAAGTGTTAAAATTTTTTTCGTAGATCTATTTTTCAATTCGTATTGTCTTGTTCGCTATTATTATCCCGCCTTGTAGCGTATTAAATATTCTCGGGAAAAAGCGCGCAATACGGGAATGAAAGAAAATGGCAAAAACCAACCGATAATGATTTTTCTTTGTCATAATTTTACTTTACCTTTTTTCTTTTTTTTCTGAATTTGATCTATTTTTTTATTAAAATTTTTGTCACGCGTTTGAACTTTTCATATTCAGTTTCCAAAATTCACTAAAACAACTCAATTTTTAGGGAAATTTTAAACTTAGAGCTATTATTTCTTTCAATAATTATCATTACATGTTTCTTAGCATATTTTTCATCTTCTATAAAAATTGAACAATTTATAAAATTTCAAACTTTTGAAAAAATTTAATAAAAAAGACACAAATTTCGATGAATTTTGTTTAACCTTTGTCATTTTTCTTTTTTTTAAATATTTATTTATTTTTCAAAATTCAAGCTAATTATCAAATTAATAACATTGGAAAAAATTCATAATTTTAAACGGAATTTTTTTATAAATTTTTGAGCTTTCTACGCATTTTATATAATCACTTTATGCTCCCAGTAAAACTAGGCAAATTTTGACTCAGCAACGAAGTAAAAGTCAACAAGAAAAATGAAAGTAGGCGTCTCACGGCGCTGCATTTTCAATTTTACTCTTTTTCTCTCTAGAAGCACTTTCAGGTGTGTCGTTTCGCGGGCGAATATTTTTTTCCATTTTTCGCTTTTCTTTCTGTTAGCATTTTCCGCTTCTACCTTTGCATTTTTAGTGTGCCGAAGTTGACAACAATGGCATCTTGATATTTCTTCGTATTTGGGCAAGAAAAGAACTTTTTTTTTATCGTTATCGCTATTGTTGTCTTCACTTTTATGTATTGTTATTCGACCTCGTTGGTATTAGCGTCGTTACGGTGCTCCTTCGTTAGATTGGCGTTTATTTTCCCAGCGTGAGTTCCATTTATTTAAAAAAATTCGAAATTACCATAATATTAAAGGCAAATAAAAATGCCGAAAATTACAGGCATTTTTGCCCGAAAATGAAATGTCGGTACATTAAATAGCGATAGATGTTAAATATTGAGCTAATAACAAAAAAAGAAAAACAATTAAACATATTTGTTGACCAAAGCGGTACTATAAAATTACCCTTTTTTGCTTGTTTTTACTTATTTTTAAAAATACGGTTTGTTACATATATTTTCCAATCATATAATTATCGGTTGCAGTGGTAAATAAATAAAAATTGATTTTATAGCAAACGTAATTTTATCTTTGTATACTGTTTACAAATCGATAATGATTTATGAATTGTATGTTTTGTGTGTCTAAAATTCGTTACATTATGATATCGTAAATTCTTCTTTAATATTGTTTTTACGTGTTTTTTACGCAGGCTATTTAATTTAAATATTTGATTCCCCATAAATTGCCAATTAATGTCATCCATTTGGGGATTCAAAATATTTATTTAGCTAACGAATAAATTGAAATAAAGATAAAAAAGAAAAGGCGAGCCGAAGAGCTTTACTTTTACTGCAACGCGCGAGTATTCACTTGTATTAAGCTTTTCGAAAAGAAATGAATAGTAAAAAAAGAAATAACGTCAAAGGAATCGTTAAATTAAAAGTGAAGGAGGTAATGGAAAAAAGAAAGAAGGAAAAGCTGGGCTCTTGCTTTCCCATTATTATCTGCGTGTGAGAATTTTCCCGTGAATTTTATGCGCCGGTAGAAACTCGGTATACTTCCTCTTTCCCTCTTCTTTTTCTCTGTTTCCCATTCCTTTTTATATTTATAAAGTTTCTCATAAATTTCTCTCTTTCACTTGTTTGAATTTTCATTTGTTTGCGGGATAAAAATGCAAAAATAATAATATGGCTAGAATGAGTACAAAAAGGAGATGCTCTATCTAGCTTAGCTAGTAACTAAAGTGGGTAAGTGTGCCACTAGTCTGCCTTAAAAAGCAAAAAAAAAATGTAAACGTGAGGAGAAAAAAGCTATGAGCAATAAGGTGGGAAGGAGTAGCGCAAATGAGGCAGAAGGCAATTTTTCCTGGTCGTTTTATCCTTTTTCGTTGAAAGCCCCGTGAAATGAAATTTGGTTCGGCAAAAATTAAAAAGCGCATTCCCTTCTCCCTTGACTTATTTTTCACTTTTTTATACATCATGCTTATTTTATCAATATTTGGCTTAATTTTTATCCTTTTATCTATTAACCTTATATAAAATATAGAAAATTTTTAACAATTATAATAACATTTAAAATTAGTAAACTAAAAATAAGAAGAACTTTTGCGGAACTGTTTTATCGCCGTGATAGCTCAGTTGGGAGAGCGTTAGACTGAAGATCTAAATGTCGCCGGTTCGATCCCGGCTCGCGGCATCTGTTTTGTTTTTTTACTCTCCAAAAACATTTAAAAATAATTAGCTACAATACATTTTTTTAAATTTCAGTTGAAATACTGGGTCTATAAAAAATTTTTGAATTTTTATTGTCATTTAAGCAATACATAAAGAAGCTATTTTTAATATTTTTTGATTTTTATTTGGCGCACCGATATTTGCTGATTTTTCAACTTTGATTAACTTTTTAAGTACCATAACACTACTTTTTCAAAAATTAACTTTAATTATTCGATTTAAAATTCAATTCACTATCAAATACTTTTTAAATCAGATTTCTAAATAACTTGAAAAAAAAAGTTACAGCCAAAAAAGTAAAGTTACCGTTTATTTTTTGAATTTTTTTGAGTGACTTTACTATTTCCATCATAACTATTTTCAAATTTACTTAGAAATATGATTAAAAAAGTAATGGATAAAGAATCAAATTCTGAATTAAATAGATATATTGAATATTATCAATAAATTTAAAAAAAATAACAAAATCTTGGTTAAAGTTAAAAGTCTGCGAATATCGTGCCCGTAAATGTCGCTCCACCTTTTATTTTATTTTTTACATTTGGCCAGTTTCTAAAGTGAATTAGCTTATAGAGAAGATTAAATGTTTTTTTCGCCGAAATTTGGCATCAGTTTCAATACGAGATCTGAGCAGTGTTGTGATTTGGCTCCGAGTTGACTCCGGCAAACCCAAGAAAAGCACCATGACATTTCGTCATTTTTAAGAAAAAATATAATGCCTGTTCATCTGCCAATAATGCTGAAGTTAACTCGAAGCCAAGTCACAACACTGGATCTGAGGTTCAAATTTTGTCAAATTTTTACACACAGGGACTGAGGAACAGCGTCATAAATTTCAAATTTTCAAATTTATCATTTTTACTTTTTGCTTTAAGCTCTATAGTAACCAATTTTTTTTATTAAGGCTACAATTTTTAAAACTAATTTTTATAAAAATAATTGTTAAAAAAATTATATATAAAATTTAAAAAAAAAATAAAAATAAATAGATATTAGAAATTGGTTCTTATGGATTGTTAAAGTTGAAAATAAAAATGCGGGAACTTTTTATCTATCCTGCTTACATAAAAAAAGAAAAATATGTAGTAGAAAAAAAGAAATGCCACTTTTTCCCACCGGCGCTTTTAATCGCGCGGCTAAAAATCTCCCACGGATTTCCATTTCTTTACTTTTTTTTGCGATATTTCTCCTTGCCATTATTCGTTGTTTTGTGACAGCCGCACTTCTACATTAAAAAGCTTTCAATTTCGTATTTCAATTTCGCTTCTCTTCAAAAATTTAATAGTTTATTAACTAATATTTTTACGTCTCTGGAAAAATAAGTTCCTTGTTTCCTATTAGAACCAATAATTTACTTACGTTTATTGATCAATTTTTAATAGATATCAAAAATTTGCTAGTTTAAAAAATTCGGTATTGAGATATTTTAGGATAAACATTTCGAAACAATAGAATTCGATATGACATTTTGGGACCGATATTTTGGGGCTCAAATTAAACAAAGGCTTAACATTGGGGTCGTGTAATTTGCGACTTTATAATTTACGGTCCTAGCCTTCAAATTTTATTTGCGGCTTCACATTTTCAAATATTAGGCTCAACTTAGGTTTAGGTTTAAGCCGTTAGTCCGCAACAAGTCCTTTGATCTCCGCCCAATAATTTAGGCTAAATGTAGACTTAATAAATTTTCGAGTTACAAATTGTAAAGCCGCAAATTGAGGTGCGCATTTTAATCAAATTTACCCAGCAAAGCGAGGTATAATTAAAATAAAATAAAATAAAATTTTTGAAATTAAAAAGTGACATTTTAAAATTGAACATTTCGAGACAAACACTTTGGTTTTAGGTTTAGGTAAAGTACATATTGAGTTGTTTTAATTTCTATTACAAGTTGTTATAGAATTTTTTGATTTGTCCCAAAATGTTTCAAATTTCAAAAATTTGTTTTATTTTAATTTCTATTTAATTTTGATTTCTTTTTTGTCGATCCCGAAAAAAAATTATAAATGTACATTCTGTTATATACAACTATTATTATATACACATACAACGTGGTTCATTATAAACGTCCGATTTTGTTTGATTATAACTTTTTTAATATATTTTTCGAAATTTTTTTATTTGAAGCTAATTTTATGAGAATTTTTTTTATATTATAGACATAACAAAAGAAAAATTATAATAAAAAAAGACAATTTTTAACATTTTAAACAAAATTCATATTATTTTCTTGATATTTTCAATACTTCAATCTTGTAATTTTGTATACCATTCTTTTAGTCCATTTCTATTATAGGATAATGTCATCTCTTTTCTTTACGATATCATTTAGGTTTTTTTATTCTTCAATGAACCGCTCAACAAAATTGGTTCTTTCTTGAAGCTTAAATGTGCATAATCTTAAGCAAAAAACACATAATAAAACACCACTTTATAAAACAATATTTTAAAATATTATTAACACCAAAAAAATTCTCTAAAAGTTATCTACAAAATAAAAAAATAATTTTGAAATATGATTGAGAAATAAAAAAGTTATTACAAAAAGAAACATAGGCGTTTATAATGGACCATCCTGTACATAAATTTTTTTTTCAAAATTATAGCGCCACTTATGTTTTTAATGTTTATATAATTTTTGACAAAACATTTTCTAACCAAAACGCTTAAATAATAATTGTTGATATGTTTTACAGTTAAACAACCATTTGCTAAGCAATTTGAGACTATTTGGTCTCAATTCTGGAACAATTTGTGATTCGACATTAAACTTATTTAGGGATTATACATAGTACCTATGCAAATCGAAAATTGTTTGCAGCTTTTTTGACTGGTGCTATTAAATTGGAAATAATATTTCTAGTAGAAATTAATTATATAATAGATTATATGTTTGTCATTTCCATAATGATAACAAACCCAAAATTGTAGTATGAAAGCAAAAAACATCGATTTTTACTCAAAATCTGATGTCGAATTATCGAATCACAAATTGGTACAGAATCAGAATCAGGATCAAATAATCTCAACTTGCTTAGCAAAAGGTTATTTAATTGTTTGTATTTTTAGTTTTGATTAAGATAAGTTTAATCCAATAAATACATATTTTAAGTAAAAAAAGATTTCTTCTTTTTAAAATGTCATCGGCATCTGACCGACGACGCTTGGCACCACGCACATCAGAGGATGAAGCATTATTTATTGCAAAGAAATATGCGCAAAATAAATTGATTTTGGAAGCTAAATTAGCAAATTCTCTTAATGGAGGACGACTCGTTCGACAAACAATGTTAGATGATGTGGCCAATGAGCTCTCTGTCAAATTTAACGTTGCATCACGTTCACGCAAGTATGTAGAACAGAAATTACGTGATATGAAGAAAGAAGCGCGCAAATTTTACTATTTGCAACAGGTAATATAAATAAATTTAGATTAATTAATTTTCTAGTAAGTAGGTTAACAAATAATTTCCAAAAAAATTATTTTTAAATTTTAAAATCAGAAAAATAATTTAGAATGCTAAATTGTCTTTGGAAAATATCGGAAATGGTAAATCAAGTGCAGTGCGTGCTCCATCGGAACCTATACGCGTTATGATTGAAGCCATGACAGATGAATTGCGCGCAGGCGTGCCAGCCTCTGATGACTATGAGCTTTACGAGGTTGGTTTCCTAATTTCGCGTGTATAAGGCCGGGTGTTTTGAGCCAAATTTAAATTGACGTTAATGAGTTCATTCTGTTGTATCGGATTCAAGCGAGTCCAAATTTTGTGCCTGCCTTCGTTTCAGTTTCATAAAAGTAAGCACAAAATTTGGACTCGCTTGGATTCAATACAACAGAATGAACTCATTGGCGCCAATTTAAATTTGGTTCAAAACACTTGGCCTTATACACGCGAAATTAGGGTAAATAAAATAAAAAAGATACAGTGATTTTTCAAATATATAAAAAATAAAAAATATTTAGTGCCGAAAAATTTTATAGGCACTTTTTAAATGAAATATAGGACCCATAAACTATGTATGCCTGTGTTATAAAATTTATTATATGATTATATGATGTTACAACAATTTGAGGCAATTCCACAAAGTTTTTGAAATTTTTCAAAAAATTTTTAGCATTAATTTTTGCCTTAATTTCGACAATTTACCTTTTTTCGAACTACCGTAACCTAAAAATTAGGGACAATATCAAAATTCTGAATGCTAGATTTTGTAGAGCACAAAATGTTGTCCTAATGGATGCAATTTTTTTCTAAATTTAAAAAGTGCCTATAAAATTTTATTTACGGACTAATTTTCATAAAATTTTACCCACATATGTAAATTAATTATAACTTTTATTATAGTCTATAAGTAACATATTAATGCAATTTTAGACAAATCGAATAAAAACTAAAAATGTTGTAAGTAAAAAAAAGGGTGCCTGGACGCACTATATACGTAAATGTTAACATACTTTCAGAAGTCCATTCCTAGTTATAAAACGGAAACTATGGAATATGATACGGAACATGACGGCGTCCAATCTCGTCAATCAGTTGCCTCATCTTCAGGCGAGTCGCATTTATTGTCAGACAATGCAGCAGAAAAAATGTCATCAATTAATGCCATTGCCCTTGTAGATGGCATTCCATCTCAACAATCTCGTACAGTAATTTCACCTACCAATCTCTCAAATAATAATACTGGTGATAGCGAAAAACCTAAAGTAATTGCAAAAGCTTATTTTAGATATTTAAAAATTTTTTTATTGTTAGATAAATTCAACATTTTAGTGTTCAACAATAATTGATGCTTTACCTTTGAGCTGGCAAACCGCATATAATCAATCCCTTTCCACATTTTTAATGGGACTAAGTAATGCTGAAACGTTTCCTTTATATTCATTTAACAACGACACATCAATTCTTAGCTCGCGTAGCAATCATTCATCAAAAAGCGATAAAAGTGATTCAGTATTAGGAAATTCGGGTATAAATGCTGATGGATTTGTTGCCGTTCTTCGGCAAATGATGGAGGGCGTACTTGGAGATACGCATTCAATGGAAGCTAATAATGGAAAGGATTGCACGGGTATGACTGAAGAAATTGCTACGCGGGAATTGTTAAAAACTTTTGCGGCATCGTCACTCTTTTTACCTAATCTCTATTTTCAACCTCCAGCCGATGCTTTACTTACAGCTGGTGGATTACTAAACCCAACAACTGCAACCGTTGCTAGTGCTTTACAAAACGTCCGGTCACAATTGTCCAATAGAAAAACTACTCAAACTACAAAATTATCACCAAATATGCGCCAAAAAGTAATATTTATATATATTCCGAAATAATGTAATGATTGTATTTCCGCTACACTCCTGGTATTTATGATGGAGTGATATTTACGGATTTTTAACTTTAAATAAGATTTTGTTACCTTTTTTTATATGTATGTCTATTTGATTCTAAATTTGATTCTCTATCCATTACTTTTTAAATCATATTTTTAAATAAATTTGAAAAAAAAGTTATGATTTAAATAATAAAGTCACTCAAAAAATCTCAAAAAATAAAAGGTAACTTCACTTTTTTTTTGTAACATTTTTTAAGTTATTTAGAAATTTAATTTTAAAAGTATTTGATAGTGAATAAAATTCTTAATCGAATAATCAGAATTAATTTTTGAAAAAGTTGTGTTATGGTACTTAAAAAGTTAACCAAATTTGAAAAATTCGCAAATATCGGTACGTTATATCTATAGGTGCATAAAATTTATTTATTTTATACATATAATATTTCTAAAATTAAATCAAACAAAAAATAAGAAAAATTCATTATTATCATCCTAATTGTTATTTTTTATTTAGAAAAATGAAGACACTAGCTCGAATCCTTGTTCACCATTTAATCATTTGACGAACAGCACAGAATCACTTAGGCAATCGAGTAGTAATTTTGATAGTGAAGTAAATCATAGAACTCGAAAAAGAAATCCTTCAAAATTCGCCGAGAAATTACCCGAAGATGCGGAAATGAAGAAGTGCATTGACAATGAAAATATGTCTCATAAGCGTCATTACAGTGGAATTCGTCTTCGCCATTGCATAATGCGGAATTCGCTATCGACCAATGCCACAAGCAATAAAAATGAGAGTACTAGTACATTAGGAAAGTCTCGTTCTTGTTTTCGCTTCCGGAATAATTCTCTGGCAGCACTTGAACGCCGGTTGTTGATTGAGGAGTTGAAAGCATCACGAGCATTTACTGCATTGTGCGAAGAGGTATTTTATTTAAATTGTATTGAAGCATGCATAATTAATGTGAGTTTTAAAAAAACTTAAAACCGAAAATACCTACGGAAATGTAATAATTTGATAACGGCATCTTATTTTGAGCTACGCAAAAGAATTTTTTGTAGCACTTTTTGTGGATAGAAAATAAGATGCAATATTCAGAATAAGATGCAATATATGATAAGGAGGTTGTCCCTTTTTCCTTCTCTTCCCCCATCTCGCCGCAAAGAGGTCAAAAATAGAAACTATTACGCAAATTTTCCCGGAACGAGGAATTTTTTTGAAAAAGAATTTGAAAAAAAAATTGCGTGATTTTGGAATTCTCAATTTTCTTAAGTTGCCGGATCAAATTTTCGAAAAAATAGGAATACCAAAAATCATTTAAACTTTTTTTAGAAAAATATCTGAAATTTTGAAAGAATTTATTGTGCATTCCGCAAATTTTGGGATGTCCCCTCCTCTTCCCCTATTGTCCACCTATAATATGTTCAGGTTTAAAAAATTCGGTCAATTGAACAACACCTAAAAAAATCACACTTTTTGGGTGAAAAAATTATCCGGATACTGTATTTTCTTGTTTTATCTAAATAGGCAACTTATTCCCATACAAAAAATATAAAAAATCCTACAAAAAATTTTTTTCTCGAAGCAAGATGCCGTTACCAAAATACAAAAATTTTTTCAATAGGTCTGAATAATTATTTTTCCTCCTCTAGATTCAAAAATCTGTGGGAGAAGCAAAAACAAGTTTTATCAAAACACATCAGTTACACTCACAACTTTTGCGAGCGCAATTGCAAACGCTCGGCATTCGAGCCGACGATAATAATAATGAAGAAGATGACAAGATTACGCGTAAGCGCAAATGTGATAGTCGTGAGATGTACGATGATATTGACGACGGTGCAAGTGCAGAAAAAGCATCCACATTGAATGGACATGTATGATGGAAATTTTAATCTTTTGTAGAATTTATGATAACATTTATAAGTACTTTTAATATTTCTATTAAAATCGATATCGTTTTTCAATATTATATATATGTAGATTATAATTGTAATTGGACATTTACTGAATGTACAGAGTGACCACAAAGTCTTTTGACAAATTTTTTCAATTTAAATTTAGTACAGTTTTTGGTATACATTTGTATTGTATCATTATGTTACACTCTATTTTGTAGCGCGTAAAATTCTTTACAAACTATGTTTATTTGTTTTTCGCTATCAATTTTACTTTTCGAAAAAATGAATTGCGGTCTCTCAACTGTTCAATATAGGAAAAGCAGCGCCAAACATCGTAAAGGACCTGGGAATTTCCAGACAAATCGTCTATTACGCCATTAAGCGTTACAAGGAGTTGGGTACGACCGCTGAAAGACGCCGCAGTGGAAGACCAAGTACCATTACGATTCCTGAGAACCTAAACAAGTTGCGTTGCCGAATTTATCGAAATTCCGGTAAGTCGTTGAAAAAATTAGCTAAAGAAAAGAAGATTGGGCGCGAATCGGTCCGAAAAGTGACCCAAATCAAGCTAAAGCTTCGTAGCTATAGGCTGGTCATCATTTGGATGATCGTGTGAAACGCGTACGGTTCGAAAACAGGAAAAAAAACATTTCGGTCGATTTTGTTCATCGACGAAAAATTGTCTACAATTCAACGTTCAGTTAATCGTCAAAACGACCACCAGCTTATTCAAAATTTGACAGGTTTTGTACAGAATTTTCCACTCTTTCAGATGAATTTTTTAAAAAGAGCCAGTTTCCGAAGTCCATCATGGTTTGGGCGGGCATTTGCGAAAATGGCAAGACGTCGCTAGTTTTTGTCGAGCGCGAGGTCAAAATCAACGCCGAAACTTACAAGGAATGCATTTTGAGGGACATCGTAGTCCTCTAAAGCCAACAACATTTCAAAAACAAACGATGGACTCTTCAACAAGACTGGGCACATTCAGCGCGCTTCACCATCAATTTTTGCAAAATGCAAAATATTGATCTGTGGGACGAGAGTTTATGGCTGTCTAACTCGCCCGATTTAAACCCGATGTATTTCGCGATTTGGTCCATTTTGGAGCAAAAGGCCTGCGCTACAAACCACGGCTCAATTGAATTTTAAAGCGCGCTCAACAAAAAGCGTGGGACAAAATCTCCATCGTCAAAAATTTCCGCAAACGTCTTGTGGCGACTAAGGGCGGAAATTTCGAAAATCTTTTAAAAGATCTTATATAAAATTTCTTTGGATTTCATTTAAATATGTTTGTTTGTAAAAATATCTTTTTAAATAAAAAAGTTATAATTAAAAAAAGTGTGTGCAAGGACTTTGTGGTTACCCTGTATATGAAAATTTTAAATATAAACTACAAAAAATAATTTCCGAGACTAAAAAATAATGATTTTCTTAACTAATAGATAATTTAAACGATTTGAGCAGGTTCGGAAATGAAAAAAGAATGCTAACAATGTCAAAAAACTCATTCAAAAATTGTGAGTGTAATCTTAATAAATGATAGTAAATGATAGTTAATAAATGATAGTTAATAAATGATAGTCTCAAGTTTAAAGGAATACAAAAATATTAGCAAAAATATTTAGGGAAAAACATTAGCAGCGACAAATTTAAAAGTTAGATAGCTATAAATTTTTTAAAGTCTAACATAATCGAATAATGTGCAGTGTTTTTATTTTTTAAAACAAAAGTTAAAAATTTTTTAAATCCCGCTCACTTAGCACTTGGTTATTTTAGCTCTAATTCATGCGATTGACACTTCCTCAGTAGAATAAAAATGTAAAAATTTGACAAAATTTGAACCTCAGATCTCGTATTGGAACTGAGTTATAGTAATGTCAAATTTCGGCGAGAAATGAAAAATTTAATCTTAAGTAAAAGTTAATTCATTTTGGAAATACACATTAATATTTTGTAATTATATTTGAAACCTTAGCATATTTGAATTTGTATTAAAAACATCAAAGAAACTGTTAAGTTCAAATTTGGAAGGGATTACGACGTATTATGTACAAGTTGTACATACATGTACATTTTTAATGATATTTTTGTACCAGGGCTATGACTTGGCTCATTAAATGGCTCATAGCTCGGAGCAATTTGTGAGCCATGAGCAGATCGAGCTGGCTCATATCCGTGGTTCATTTCTTATTGCGTCGATAAAAACAATTTTCTTTTTAAATATTGGTTAGCTAAGGACTCTATTATTTTAAAAATTAAGAAAAATTAAACAAAATTGTAATTGGAGTACAAATATAATAATCCAAACATTTTTATCATTTTTTCTATTAGCCGAAATGAGCCGTATGGCTCAAATAGCTTATGAACCATTTATGATCAAGTCAGAGTCCTGTTTTGTACTCACATCTTATGAAAATTTCCATATGTCGATCCATTATCATTGATTCGTCAATAATTTATTTAATCTGTGATCTACTGTGATTTTAATTTCTGCTTTATAAATAAAACATAAAAATGATACATTTCTCAAATAATTTATTAAATAAAAAAAATAAATACTTACATCCGTTTTGTTTTTGCTATAACTTTTTAAATTCGGGACTACTTTAAAAAAATTATTTGATTTCCAATAATTTACTATTATGTCTAGTACCAAACTTCGATATTGATTTCGATTTACAAATTTTGTAATTTTTTCACACTTTTATTAAGTCAAAAATGGATAAAGTTTTAATTTTTCAATTTGATTTTTGCTGAAATTTCATTTAATTGGTTAAATAATGTTCATTATAATAAATTTCATTAACTGAAAAGTAAAATAGTCCATTATAGGTTTGATGATTAGAACGCGTGCGTCATTATGTTTATCACTACATTTTAATGTTTTCAGTATTATTTTTGAAAAAAGGGCAAAAAAATTAGTAAATTGAAACCAATATCGACAAATTTGTTACTAAATGGTTAAATCTTGGGAATCGAACGCAATAAGAATTGCGAAAAAAAGTTATGGCAAAAACAAAACGGAGAAAAAATTTGCGTCAGGACTTTGCGGAAATAAATTTTTTTGAGATTTTGGAAAAAAAATAAAATTATAGGGTAAAAAACCGGTACGAAAAAATTGTCGGAAATTGAAAATCGAAATAAAATAATTTTTACAAAATTTAAATTTAAATGTGACACTTGATTACAGTGGAAAATTCGGAGATTTTTTTCCAACTAGTGATTCGTAAACGATATAGAATATTAAAAAAAATTTTTTTTTCGAATTTTCCATTACATATTTTATAGTAGTAAATTTTTTAGTTACTTTTAGAAAAAAAATTTTAAAATACCATTTGATTACAGTCAAACCTCTCTAATCCGTCACCCCTCTAATCCGTCACCCTCACTAATCCGTCACTTTTCTTCGGCCCCGACGAAATTTAGCGTATATTAATGTTTTAATCCGTCATCCCGACCCTCTATAATCCGTCACTTTTTTGAACATTTTTAAGGAATTTTTGGCATCTTGAGTTCATCAATTTTAGCGATGTCCAGCGAAAAGCGCAAGCGAAGTGACCTCACTCTTGGGAAGAAGAAGGAGATCCTAGAAGCGGCACTAAAGAACCCGAATAAGTCTGCTCTGGCAAAGCAATTCGACGTTCCGAGGACGACAGTCAATGACATCCTGAACTCGCGAAGCTCGATCGAAGCGGCAATTGAAGAGGGAGTTCCAGCAAAGCGCAAGAGATTGACTCAAGCTCAAGATTCGAAGCTCGACAAAGCGGTGCTCAAGTGGCTGAAGCAAGCGCGTGGACAGAATCTGCCAGTTAGCGGAGATCTAATTAAGAGGAGATTGCTGGAGAGGTCATGCGTGAGGATGGGCAAGAAGGAAGCGACAACGAAGAACCACCGATCGAGGAGCCTCCTATCTCGCTTAAGGAAGCTCAAAGCGCGTTAAGGGGAGAAGAACAGCGGGGAACCCGGCGTGATGAAGGCTTGCGATCAGCTCGAGGAAAAGATGGAGGAGATCCGCCGGAAAACGATGCGCCAGACAACACTCCTGGAGTTCCAAGATTAGCAGGAGTTCTTCTATCTGTGTTTGGCTCCGGAATAAAGACATTTGACTAGACTCCATCTTTTCTGATCAGTTTGTTGCTTGACTACAAAGCTTTTTTTCAAAACCTCTCTAATCCGTCAGCCTCGCTAATCCGTCACTTTTCTTCGGTCCCGACGAGTGACGGATTAGAGAGGTTTGACTGTATACCATTTGATAATATCAATAGTTCTGAAATTTTTGAAATTTTTTTTCGAAAATCGAAAGTCGGAATTTTGTGACATCCCGCCTATATGTATATGTCAAATTTGATGAGATAGTCAATTTATTTTCCTTAAAAAATTAAGATTTTTTCGTGTTATCGGTCTTACAAAAAATTTTTTTTTTGAATGAAATTTTTTGAAGTTTTTTAATGTAAGGAATTATGTTGTTTTTGCGAATGTCTATTTTTATTAATAACAACGAAAACGAAGAATATGTTATACAAGGAACAGTAAAACGTAACAATGTAGATGATATTATTATTATTAATGACAATTGTTTTAGTTGTTTAGAATTCAATTTATTTAACTTTAAAAAATGTTAAGTGATATTTTAATGTAAAACAATATTAAATTTAAATTTAGAGACTAAAGAAAACTCCATAAAATGTCTCATAAATTTGATAAACTAATTTGGTTAAAACTATGTACAATTTATACAAATTTTCTGCTTAAATTGAAGCATTTTTTTCTATAAAGAATTCGCTTTTTCATTTAAAATATTCACAAAGAATCAAGATATTGGATCATAAACTATGTTTGTGAAAAAGACGGATTTTTTAATAGCAATAATGGCAATATAAGTTCATTTTTGAAAATTTTTTCTTTATATAATACAACTTATTTTACAATTATCTATTTTATTTTATAATTTGCAAAAATTTATCAACTTTTTTTGTTTTAAAACTGCATATTTCTTAGAACTTATTTCCAATTTTTTCACCTTCTTTCACTATTTAAACTTTTTTCGTCAATTTTCACTTTGTCTTACTGCTTCAAATCGATAAACAAATTTTAATATGTAGTTTGATAAGTATAATAGATAAAAAAAGAAATTTCGAATTGAGACTGAACTTGTGTTAACAATTGTAAATTATTTTTGAAGAAACACATATGCAAAGAATAATATACATACATATTAAATAATTCAAAAAGTATTGCAATGTAAAACTTATCGTTGCCGACTAGAATTATGTGCGCAAAGCAAAACAGGCTCTTATTAATTCATTTACGAAATAATTTGGAAGCCATCCAAAATTTTTCAACTGAAAATAAGCAACGTAAATATATGTATAAAAAAAAGAATTTTTTTTGATTTCTCTTTTTTTTGAGTTTAAGAGTATTACAAATTATATTTTTAACAAATTGTTAAAAATAGTTAATTAAATTCCTCATATTTTTTACATACATATGTATGATAATGTATTCTTGTTGAAATTAATCAAGTAAAAAAAATTTATAAGTAAATTTTAAAGGCATGTCATTTTTGATTTTCAATATTTCGTCATTTTTAGTATTAATTTTACGCTTCTGTAAGGACCAAAATTTTTTTCTAATTAGTGTCATTTACTAAACTTACTATAACTTAAAAAAAATTACATATGTATATGTATATGCAAAAATAATGGAGAATTCGAAAGTAAAATAAAAATCATAAAAATGCTAAGAATTTTCATTTTACAAATTGTTAAAATCGAAAAAAATGCCCTAACTTTTCAGCCATCTAGTATATATAATTAAATGGAAAATCTAGTTTATTAATTTAAAAATAAAACAGAGTTTACTCAATGTGGTGGAATTGGTGGCGGTGGTATTTGTGGTGGCGGTGGCGGCGGGGAATACTCAATTTGTTGCAAATGGCGGCTGAGAGGTGGACGTTTTTTACTTTCACTTGAACGCCGATGGCGTCGTCCATTTCCACCGCTAACTGCACCTAAGCGTCGCAAAAGAGATGCACTATCATCACTAGTTACTGATGGAGTAATTGTTGATGCCTGGGCATGATCCTTGAATGGGCCAATGCTGCGATAAAGTCGCTCTAATTCAGTTTCTGTATCATTTTCTTCGACTTCATATGCGTTTGGAATGCGTGACTTTAATGACTTATGGTGGTAAGCATAGGGAGTATAATATGTTGAAGCGCTATTAACGGATGCAGGTATATAATGCTCGATTTGATATCGTTGAAGTGAATTTAAAGAATTTTTTGGCGTTTGATTGCGCGAATTTGTTCCGCTGGCACGACGTGATGGACGGACTATTGCGTCGTTCATTAATGATTTATCTATTTTCTGAGGGTTGTGATATCCGTATCGTTCTCCCTTAAAAAATGTATGTATTTTTTTTCGTTTTTTTTTTAAATTTTCACAAATGATTATTTTATTCAAAGTTAATTTAAAAATAAATAACGTAAATCTTGTCGTGTGATATGTATGTGTTCAAAAAAACATAATAAGAAATAAGCACATTATTATACTTCATATGCGTTTGGAATATTTGAAATATAATAAATATACACCATTTTTCTAGCTAGTTCATTGAATTTATCAGAAATTTTAAAAATAAAAATTGAATATACTTCTGAATAGCGCGTTTTTTTCTGATGATGTTCGTTTTCTTCATTCTCCCGTGAGGTAATGCCACTTTCTGTAAGACAAAACGTTTCGTATTGATGATGAGTACGTCGTCGCCGTCTATTAATTGTTACGGTGAGTAATGCGTAAATTATGACAAGTAATGCTATAATCATAAATGTCACTGCTACAAGCATATAGCCAAGAGGGCTATTCAATAAATCTAAGCGACGCCATAGCGCGTCGAAAATTTCTACAAATGTATCTCCGCGCTCCATATTTGCAGCTTCATTTTGTGTACGAGCCAACTCTACAGTATCTTCTTCTTTGAAATCACCATCTTTCTTATCATTCTTCGTCGTCGCATGATTTTTGCGCCGGAAACGTTCGATGCGTCGTGCTTCAACTTGGTTAGAAAATGCTTCTTGATTTGATCTTAATATCTCACCATTATAATCGTTGTTAAAATTATTATTCCATCTGTTAGATAATTGGGCCCTATAAAGAAATGAATTCAACGATTGCGAATCAATATTACGACGGAATGACGAGTGAAATTCTTCCACAAAATGATTGATTATATCTGCTTTGGGTGTAACTTGTGTTGATGTCCAATGCTTTAAGCGCACCTCAATGACACCAATGTTGAATTCTGTATAAAAAAAATTAAGGAAAAGTTAGAATTTTTGATCGATTCAATTTGTATTACTCTATTTTCGATCAGAATGTTTCTCCAAATTTAAATAGGCAATTCATGTGAGTTCAAATTTTGGGGAGCAGGATAACTTGACAACTTGGAAAATTACCAAGTCGATCTTAGGCTTAGGCTTTGCTTTAGACTTAGTTCTAAACTCTGTTTTAGGCTTAGGCAGATTGGCCAAGTCTAAATTTAAAGAAAGCAAAGAGCATAAAAATTTGCCGAGTTAAATTATCGGCGTTAAATTGTCGCGTATCGCAAATTTAGATACTGTTCTAGAATACAAAATAATAAACTATTCAAAGATGTCCAAATAAATGTGTACTTGTAATTTTGTTCATGCATTCGCCGGCATACATTTAGTCTTAAACTTGGCTTCATCGTCATTAGCTTAAAATTGTAAACCGCAAAAGGCGATCCACAAAGCGGGAACCACAAAAGAAATATTTTTTATTTTGTCCTATTCTAGAAGTCCAAAAATTTATATTGCCTTTATGACTGACACAAAATTCGATGGATTTGATATAACAGAATGAATTCATAGGCACCAGAGCAACAAAATTACCATTGTTACAGATGTTACTGTGTTTCCGAAAATCGAAAATTTTTTTCTTTGGTAAAGAAGTTAGACACAATAGTATTTTTATTTCCGATTTTTGGAAACACGACTGTAATGACTGTATTTTCATTGTATCCCTGATAGATATCCATTTAATCCGAGCTTATCCGCAAGAAATGAAAGTATTTTCAATAGTTTAAAAAATATTTTTCATTAATTAGTTGTGCTATATTTTCTAGACATCTCCTTAGTTTATTTAATTTTTTAGAAATTTATTAATCTTACGTTGTTTTTCATCGCTAATATTGGCGATATTACTATCAATCAATGGTTTATGGGCACGAAATACACGAGTAGGAAAGCGAACATCTCCTCCGAAGACTGGTACAGTAAACAATGCTAAATTAATATGTATCAGAGGTGCGAGGGAAATAAAGTTTAAAATTCGAAAATCATAATTCGGAAATAAATTTAAACTTCAAAAATCGGGAAGACAAAAATGCCGAAAATCGGAAATATCGGAAATCGAAAATTTTTTTTATAAAAAATTTTTTTCTGACAAAAATCAATATTTTTTCAATTTTTTAAATTTCCAACATTTCCAAAAAATGGCAAAAATTTCGGAAATCGGCAAAAAATTTGTTAAAAGTAAAAAAGTCATAAGAAAAACCAATCCTGATTGGGACCGAATATTTTTTAATCTACCTGGATACGAGTTTATCGTAAATAATTTAATTCTACAATTTAAGTAACTAAAAATTTAACATTACTTGTAATTAATAAGGTAAACTCGAAAAACATTATTCCAACATAATATCGAAGAAATCGCTGGCGCATTAACCGCATGCACTTGATGATCGTATATAACAACGTAATCGAATCACATTTCCGGGTACACTAATGTCGTTGTAAATGTGCAATAGTTTCATGCGGTTGATTTCCAATAAAGTCTAAAATGCATTGTAAGTTCTAAAATCTATGCACATATTACTTTTAGTAATATTTTATATCCATATTGATAAAGATTGAATAATTTGTACAATTTTACCGTTATTAAGACATAATAAATGAAAATAAAAAATGTTTTAAGTCTATGAAATGATTTGCAAATTATCTCCAAAAAATAAAAATGCGATAAATTAACTATCGCCAATTAATGAAAATTAACGATAATTAAATCGATTGGATCAGAAAAAAGAATTCATGCAATAAAAAGTGATAAAAAAACGATACAAAATTACAAACAAAATCAAGCTGTTATTTAAAATTTATTTAAAATTTATAAAATTTTAATTAAGCTAATTAAGAAAAGATTTTTTAATTCTTTTTCCATTTATAACATATTCACTTATAAAAATTAAAAAAAATAAAATATCAGATGATTCGTAAAATTGGATTCATATTTTAACAAAAATTAACATCACAAGTTATAATTTATAACAAAACAAAATAAAAATGATTCAAACGACATTTTCAGACTGTCGGTAAACCATTCAAAGTAAGTATTTGTCGCAATTGTTTATGATTTTCTCTAACTTTTCGCGAATTCCATTGGCATAATTTAATGTAAAACGTTAACTCAATATAAAAAGTGTTGGTAGGTGCTAGCGCGATAACAACTAATCTATATGAGCTGAAAATTTGTCAACGGGGGCATTCGGGGACGCTCTATCGATTTATCCGAACGGATTTTTGATAAGACCCATTTAGGACCATGTATTAGGGTTCGGGTTTGGTCCTAATTAAATTTTATGTAAAAACAGTGAAATAGATTTTAAAAATAATGACGAGGATAATGCCGATACGGTTTTTGGGTTTAGTTCTACTGGGTCCTCGAGGGTCCTAGGATTTCAATGGCATTTGAATAGTCATCTAGGCCTAAAATTTGATGAGGAGAACGATTCCAATCTTTATTTTTTAGTTTAAAGTCCATTGGGATCCTGTACAGAAGGGTCCTAATTAAAATTACCCCCTAAGTTTTTTTCTATTTTTAGGATGTTGTACAGAGTCCCAATGGACTTAAACTAAAAAATTAATTTGGAATCGTCCTCCTCATCAAATTTTAGACCTACATGACTATTCAAATGTCGTTATAATCCAAATCTAATAAGGACCCTCGAAACTCTGTAAGGGATCCCAGTGGACCTAAACCTAAAAATTAATAAAAATTGTATCAGCATTATCCTCGTCATTATTTTTTGAGTCATGTTTGCCCGTTTTGTATTCGATCTGAGTCATCTAAAAAATCAAAAATTCATACTTTAATTAGGCCCTCTTCTTCATTCAAATCAAAAGAACTTTTTGAAAATCAGACGAATGGTTGTGAAATATCACACACTAGTAGAGAATTTAATACTGATAGAGAATTTAACGGGGAACAAACTGAAAGATTCATTTCATGATCTGAATATTCTATTTCGAGTAATGCTCACTTAAGTCGAATCGATCCTCGAAGCAGCTGCTGAGATCGACGTCGATCGGCTGTAGACTCGACCGGCGCTTTTCGATTTTTCCATCGAGCTTCTGCGTGTTTTTTGCCATATTTAATGGATGGAGGAGGGTTAGTTCTGACAAAGTGAGCTAGAACTGTTCAGTTTTTTACTCAGAGAACAAGTTTTAGTAAAACAATTAATTTTTTCATAAAAATTCATTTTCTGTTCTAAATGAACTGTAATTGCTTTTTTGCAAAAAATTTCTTTTGCGTTTTGACATGAAACGTCAAAACTAATGCACTCCACGTTCACTCAGTGTAAAAAATGATGATAGATTCTAGGTCATGGAACATTGGCATATTTTTGTTGAAAATTTGTACTCGGGGGTTTTCAGGGGTGATTTCAAGATTTGTCCAAACAGATTTTTGATGCGACCTTTCTGGAACCCTGTACTAGGACCAGGACCGGTCCTGATCATAATTACTCGAGTGAGTAATGATTTAAGAACGAAATTTTACGAAAATGACGATAGTAAAGTTTATTTAACAGTCTGAACCCTCTGGGACCCCGTACAGGGACCAAGAAAATTGATGATTTCTGCCACGGCCCATCGCTGTACCCGCGAAATAGCCTCAAATACTGGCGTGAGGTTGAATTTTGCAGCCGTTTTGGGATGCACGTATTGTAGGACGATGTCATTGTCCAAAACGAAACGCAAAAAACGTCTACAGTCGCGTCCATTGAGTAGAGACGAACTTTGGTGGGATGGTATGTCCCTCAGTATACTCGACGAAAGATTTTTTTTTTAAACAACGTAATCAACTTGAAACTTCACTAGGAGATACAGAATTTAATGGGGAACAATAATAACTTGACCATTTTAAGATATCACTTGAATTTTTTTATAAAAAGTCATTTTTTGTGGATTCACGCTTCGAGGGGTAGCCGGAGTCGCTGTCGAAGTTGAAGCCATAGCATCGACTGACGCTTCGAAAATCGCGCGGCGCGCTGCATCAGACTTCGCGTGACCCTCCGCTATTTTTCTCTTCTTTTCAGCGTTAGCGATTCTAGCCGCTTCCATCGATTTCGAGCGATTTATCTGAAAATTCCCAAAATCGAAAAATGTGCCCTCGTATACTCGACGAAAGATTTTTTTTTTAAAATAACGTAATCAACTTGAAACTTCACTAGGAGATATAGAATTTAATAGGGTACAAGATCACATCAAAAAAAATTCAGTTTGTGTCGACATTTAGGAACATTTTAGAATCTCCGTACAGACCCTGTCCCTAAATAGGACCATAATGATATTCCGGACAAAAATAAATAACATATTCGTATTCATCATGCCCAAAAACCCCCACAGATAAATTTTCAGATTAAAAAATTCAATAAATCGCGAGTAATGACTTTTTAAAAATAATGATCGTCTATTATCAATTTGAACGTGGAGTGCTAATGTGTCATTTCTGCTCTTCAAAAATGGCAATTTTTACAAAAATGAGTTCATCACCGCAAATTAAACTAGAGATTTCAAACTTTGCAGAAAAATTGGTAACATTTGTACTTCATCATCAACTGTTGAACAAAAATTAGTATCGAAAATTTGATTTTTTTGTCAAGAAATTTTATGATAACAACCGAATTCACAAAAATGTCAATTTTAAAAATTTTTACTATTCACTATTTTGAGTTAAAAGTTTAAAGAATATTCTTATTTTTTTTATTAAATTTAAAATTTTACAAAACAATTAAAGTTCATTTAAAAAAAAATTGTATAAGAATTTCATTACTCGTATCTTCTGTATACAGAATTCATAAATCATCATCTCGACGCCATATTTTCGTTTTAAAGAATATCATTTAATATCATTTTAATTTAGTATACATACATCAGAATCTCCGTTCCAAATTTCTGTATTTCATTTTCGTGTTTCGTTTTTTTTTCCAAAAAGCCACATCGGAATTGTGATTTTATCGTTATTTTTGGTTAAAAATTAGAAAAACAAGTTTAAATTTTTAAAAAATATTATGGATATTTAAAACTAAACTTAAAAAGTAAAATATTACCCAGGAATAACAAAGTTAACTTACATAGTAATTGTAAAAAAAACTAAAAAAATTTTAAAAATAAATATTTTTTCACACGGCGCTCTACTTTCATTCTCTATTTTTTTTCAAAGCAAGGCTTGGCATTTTCGTGTTTTTTCTTATTTTTGTTTTCTTTTGATTTCTCTTAAAAAATAGAAATTTCATCTTTTCTATTATTTCTTTTTAAATATAGAAATGTGTAATGGAAAAAAAAACAAAAAAGTGTAAAAAGTGAAATAAGAAAAATATAAAAAGACAAACAAAAACTATAAAGAAGAAAGTGAGGATCGAGAATATAAAGAATATAAATCATTTGTTGCAAGCAACCTTACGGTGGGACATGTAAGTTAGCTTACGTTCTTCCTAAATATGTAGTCCATGCTTCATTCACATATATAATATTTGTATTTTTAATCCCAAATTACTTTACAAATTCCATATTTTATCTAAATTCCAGAGTTAAATATTTTTAATTTTAATATAATTAAAAGAATATTTTAATTATATTTTGTTAGGTTTCTTTAAATATTTGAGCTTTTTCCTTCTATAATATTTAATTAACGTTAAAAAGCTTGTAGTCGTCAATGATGCGCCAAAAAGCTATTTAGTTGACGTTTTATTTTATTATATTTTATTAATTTATTTTATATATTGATACATATTTTGTGTGTATTTTCATATATATATTTTTTAAAGCATTCATTTAAAAATTTATATCAACATTTAGTTTTTATTAGGTTTAGTGAATACAGTCTTTCATATAAGTAAATATACAGAGTGCTTGTTTTAAATACAACTTTCTTATTTCGCTTTTTTATTCTTTTTTTGCATTGGATTCTTAAGAATTTACCATTTTTTTGGTACCAAGTTTGTTTCGTTTTACAAATTTTGTAATTTTTAGACATTTTTTACGCTTTTTTATATTTAAAAATCGATAAAATTGACTTGAAATTTACTCATTCTTTTAATCTGAATTTTAATCTGAATTAAAACAGGTAAAATAATGTCTTTTATGATTAATTCTACTCTTATTTTCAACTAAAAAGTCAAAATAGCCCAATATAGGTTTGAATACTCATTATGTTATATATTTTAATGATTTCGCTATTATTTTTGAAAGTTTGTTATTGCCAAACTAAATGGTTAAATCTTTGAAAGAGAAAATATTAGCAAATAATACTTGTGAATATAATTTAGTAATTTTTTTTCTATAATAACATTAGCTGTATATGCATGCATATTTTGAAATTAATAGGCATGATTAATTGTTACTTTTGGGCATATATTTATTTTATAATTAATGAGCATGATTAATTGTTGCTATTAGGCTATATTTAAAAAAAACTGTTTAATAAAAATTAGCTTTTTCACACATAATAAGCGTCCCATGCTTCGTTTAATTTCCTTTTCTCACATTCATCAGCTTATTTATTTTTTGTTATTCTTTCCTGCAATAAATTCATTTTTTCTCTAGTTCAAACTATTTTTGTTTTCTTGGAACATGAAAATAGAAAAAAAGAGGAAAAGCGGAAATTTATTTGTAAGTGTTTGCCTTTCAATAGAAATGTTACGATTTTATGGTGTGCTTTCTTCGTAATTTTAACTAATCTGACTATATTTCACGCATCAATTTTTTTTTCAAAATCTTCTATGAAAAAAAATGTGAATATTTAATATAAATATCTTTTTTAATCCCTTTTACATGTTTTTTATTTTTAAATTAAAAAAACAAATTTTTAAGTCAGTCAAAATGTATCTTTTTTAAGTCAGTCGAAATAAGTTATGCAAATATACATGGGTAAGCTTAAGTATAATATCTCATCTTAAGTGTGTTCACATTTTTAAATTTTCATTTATTTCCTTTTTTAAAAGAGTTCATTGATAAGAATACAGCATGAGTAATTAGTGCAGATAATTATTTTGCTTTTTCCACATTATGCAATAAATTTTTAATATTGTATTTCCGTTTCACCATCTTTGTATTTGGTGTACAAATATGAAAGTTCGTTTTTTTACGATTCAAAAAATTAAAATTCCAAAAAATTTTCGATTAAACTTTTATTAACAATAACAACCATTATTAACAACAACATTATTCCAATTTATGGGCAACTTATAGATTCCATCAAAAAAAAAATTTCGGTTGTTTCGACGCAATCTATTTATCGAGTCATTTTCGCACTTCTTTTTGTTTTGTGAACTTCTGCTCCGCCGATCCGTGAGCCATTGATCGAAATAAGTGATAATCCGACAGAGCGATGTCAGGAGAGTAGGGCGGGTGGGGTAAGATTTCCCATTTCAGTTCTTTTATAGCATTTTTGACCGGTTTTGCAACATGAGGTCTGGCATTGTTGTGAAGCAATATAGGGCACTCTTGTCTTGTAGTCCATTCTGGTCGTTTAGTAGCAACTTCTCTCTGATTAATTGCTCTTTATAACGAGCCGCCGTAACAGTTTTGCCAGGTTTGAGAAGTTCATAATACAAAATACCCTTCTGATCCCACCATACGCAGTCTTTGTTGCTCAGGTCAAAATCGCCTTCTCCGAATCTCTTAAACCACTTTTGACAAGCTCTGGCAGTAATCGTATCTCCGCCATAAACTTCAGCAATCATTTTGTGAGAATCGGCGGCACTTTTCTTCTAGTTAAACATGAATAAGAGAACTTCCCGCAGATGCTCTTTTGTTGGCTCTTCGATGGTCATCTGTAAAATTGTCCTAAAATTTTATATGCAAACCTTTTTTAAAAATTCAAGAAGCATTAGATAGTGCTTTAAACACTCTACAAGATAGATACAGACAAATGTTTTGAAAAAAAATTTATTCATGAAAAAATATTAGACAAACTAAAACGAACTTTCATATTTGTACACATAATATGTACATTACACGATATTCTATCTTACAAAACGTTACAAAATGTAAATACTCAAATAAAAAGAATTATAAAATTAAAACCGTTTGGTAGCCTTAGAAAAATGTTTAGAAGATTCGAATTTCGGCGCTGATATAATTAAATTGCGGCGCTAAGATATTCGAGCACAACATAGCATTCATTTAAATAACGAATATATGTATTATTACTTTTTTACTAGTACATATAATTTTTTTTTCTTTTTATTGTTTTTCAAAAAAAATTTTATAATCATTTTTTTTTTATATTTTTATATGCAGAAAATTGTATTTACAGTTCTCATAAACCCTGTAAAATTATATTTTATATCTATTTTTTTGTTTTTCAAAGGTTTTTTGTTCAAATTTACATATTTGAGTTTTATCATTAAAATTTTTTTATTTCATACACCCTTTCCGAATAAATAAAGTTTATGAATATTAATAAAAATCAAAGAACTGGAACTGCTGAGTCGAATTGGGCATTATTTTAACACAATTTTTAAGATAATCAAATAAATTATATCTTAAAATGACCATCAGAAACAAGCATTTATGTGATATTTTAAAAAAATTTCTTTAGCCAGCTAAAAAAAATTACAAAATAATTATGCACTAACCTAATATTAAATTTTTTGCTTTTTTTGTTTCATTTTTAAATTTTTCATATAGATATTTTTTAAATATTAAACCTAATGGCGTAGCTAAATACTCGAAAATAAATGGCCAACTTTCACGATAAAATGATGGAAGCACTTCGGTCATGGGAAAATTTATCAGCGCATGCTCCTCGTTCTATTAATAAATTACCCATGGATGAGCTAACACACACAGCTCAGTTTCTTGCACAGGAAGCTTTTGGGTTGCAACCAAATTGTGCATCGCCTTGGCCATCCTGTCTTATGCTCAGCGAAGCCTTTTTTACAGTAGCATTTATGCTCACCATCATGGTGGTAAACAATTTTTTATCTTGATAATAGTTTTATAAAAATATATGTAACTTTGTATAACCTTGTTTAGCTAATTGTTTGTGGTAATTCCATGGTTGTACTCACAGTTAATAATGATCCAAAACTCCGGTCGCATCGTCAAAATTGGTTAATTGTGTCATTAGCGGTTGCAGACCTGCTGGTTGGTCTTCTCGTAATGCCGCTTACTATGATTTATGAAATTGTTGGTGTATGGGTGCTTGGTATGTCTTCATTTTATTATTTTATACATATTTATTAAGATAGTCCATATTTATAAATATTTTAGGAAATGTTCTTTGCGAGCTTTGGCTGGCATTAGATGTTCTGTTTGTCACAGCATCAATCTTGCACATTTGCATTATTTCCTTGGACAGATATTGGAGTGTTACGCAACCGCTTACTTATCCAGCTAAACGCACACCACTTCGCATATGTGCCATGATTGGTAGATATAATCATGATTAAAAAACAATTTATTTAATGTAATCGGGATCGAAAAATCTAAAAATAATTGTAATTTTTTATTTTGGGCCTCAATAAGGCCTCAAAAAAATTTTTTATGTAATAGTAGAATATGATGTAATGGTTACGGAGAGTTCGAAAATTCAATACATTTTTTTCAAAAAATATTTTGGGACTCTGTTACAACCTAGTATGGTATTTATTCGCGCAGTAGAAAATTATCCCATTTTTGAATTATATGACTTCAATAAGATTCACAGAAGTTTTAGAAAAATTTTGAAAAAATGTGGAAAAATGCCGTTTTCACAAAAAAAAGCATTTTTTCAATTTGGAAAATTTCACAAAAAAAATTCCACCTAAAATTGACAACACTGGATTTATCCTAATTTCGTGTGGATAATCCTTGGTATTTTGAAGAAAATTTGAATTGACGCTCATGAGTCCATTCTGTTATATTGAATTCATGGAGTCCAAATTTTGTGCTGATCTTTATGAAATAAAGCCGGGCACAAAATTTAGACCCACTTGGATCAGTTATGAATCATTGGCGTTAATTTAAATTTGCCCCAAAAATATCTGACTTATCCATACGAAATTAGAGTAATATGAAACGCATGAAATAGTCTACAACATAAAATCAATAACTTTTTTCCTCAGTTGATAGTAATGAGAAAATAATAAAATACCTACATAACATAAAATGAAATAACTGAATCAAAAACAACAAAGTTTGAAAAAATTACCTAATTAAGGATTTGCTTGGCTAGTCTCATTGCTTATTTGCTTTCCCCCATTATTGGGTTGGAAGCCTATTCGCAAACCAGGTGAATGTTCAGTATCAAGTGATCTTGGCTATGTACTGTACTCATCACTCGGTTCTTTCTATGTACCTGTCGGCATTCTTATTATCGTATATTGGCGAATATTTGGTTTGTTATTTAATATATAAATACATATACTCCTAATCAAATGATAGCCGCACTTGAAAAATAAGCATAATTTGAGTTTAACCCAATACAAAATAATGATTTTTTTCTCAGTATTCGTGTGCAATTGAGAAATTGTAATTTGTAATCAATTTCAATTTGAGTTCAAACTGTTTTTGGGACTTTGTTCAGCTGATATTAATTTTTCAATTTTTGAAGAAGCGGCTATCATTTTTTTCATTGATAAAACTGAAAATACCGTAAAACACAGTAAAATTTCGAAAATTTTAAAATTGTTTTAAGATTATGATTTATAATAGAGAAAGGCATGTTTGTGCAATATTTCATGAAAAAACACTAAAACTCAAGTTGTGTTACATTTTTAAGTGCGGCTATCATTTTGACCAGGAGTGTATATAAATGGCGGGTGCAACATTTGCAAATTTTTCAACTGACCAAATTTTTAAAAGTCACAACGTTACTTTAAAAAAATTTTCCTTCAATACAAAATTAAATTTTAAATCAAATTTTTAAGTAACATAGAAAAAAAGTTCTAATTGTGAAAAAAATTAAACTTGTCATATATTGATAGGCATACATCAAGCAAACAATTGAAAATGTTTTAGAAATCACAAAACATCATAGTCGGCAACGCTTAAAAGATACACAGAGGACGGATGATACGTTATGTCAATTAACTGCTGCCGTATCAATTCCTGAAATTTCGACTATGCAAGATCAGAAAACTTATCGTACTCATCAGCAGCAGCAACAATGCAAAAAATTTTCCTGTGTTGACAGGGTTCACATACACGATACATTTTGCACAACTTTTGAAACACCATCCGATACACCGACCAGGGAAAGTCAGGTATGCTACAATTAGAATAAAACTAGATATAATTTTTTTATATAAAATATGCGTGCATATCAGGGGTAAATCGGAATTCAGATTTCCGACATTTTTTTCCTTCTGATTAATGAAATTTTGACCATTTTAGAAATTTTTGAAAGAAAAAAAATTTTTATAAAAAAATTTCCGATTTCTGACATTTCCAAATTACGACTTTTTTGCCCTTCCAATTTCGGATTTCCGAAATTTTAATTTGTTTCTGATTTCCGAAATTTAAAATTCATTTGCGACATACTCCTGACGCATATCAAAAATTTAAATAGTTTTACAAATTAAAAAATTTTTTTAAATTTTTTTATTAAGACAACATTGCTTACAACACTCCGTCAAGGTTTATTCTTATTGGCTGGGCAAACATCTCCATCTTTTAATTCACAACTCCCATCTGCTAAAGCTTCGATGGCTACAATAAAATCAAAAAGATCTTGCTTTTTACCAAGTGCCGCAACAACAATGATTGCTGTACCAACCGCAACAACGGGTGGTCCAATTCGTAAAGAAGCACTACATCAAGCACTAAGTTGTGATACTACAGAATCAAATAAGATCAGCCTTGATAAAAGGCGAAGACTACTCAAAGTAAAAGAACGTCAGGCAACTTTATTGCTCGGTCTCATTTTAACTGCCTTTATAGTCAGTTGGTTGCCATTTTTTGTAAGTACCTATAAATCAATAAGTATTTTTGTAATATACTATAACCTAATTAAAATTTTGAAATGTATGCTTTTATTCATTGCGCACAAACCATTAAGCTTATCTATTTGATTAAGCAAATTATTGCAAGTATTTGCACGCTCACATGTGGTTTTTTGTTTTAATTTCAATTAACATTAAATCTTGTCAAAAATTTAATTAAATTCTATTTCTATAGATTTATGTATTAAATTTTGGCTGTAAATAACAAATAATATAAAAAATATATTTTTTATTGAGTAATATTTAGTGGATTTTGCTAAAAATTTGAAAAATCTATCTACTTTTTTGAAAAAAACTATTTTTTCAAATTTTTTTTTATTTTATTATAAATAAAAAAGTAACAAGTAAAAAAATAACAAATGTAACAATAATAAGTTAACTTCTATTCTCAACTTTTTTAATTTTTTAAGATTAATTCAATTCATTATTGTCGGCGATGAGCGGCGGCGCGCTCAAGTTTGTGGTCAGCTTTATGAATCGCAATCCGCGCAATTTGGAGCAGTTGCGCCTGAGGCCAAAACCAACCGGCTGGACATTCGAGAAGAATCGCGACGAGAGGAATACCATTTATAGAGTGGAATTTACCGCAACCACAAAGCACACCTGTGCGACAATAGTTCATTGCGACGATGGCGTTAGCGCGTCCACAATGGAGCCGCAAATTGCAGCTCAACTCTACAGTTGTTCGGATGTGAGCGCGGCACGAAACATCGGCCGACTGTTGGCCCGCCGCTGCGAAATGGCCGGCATTCATGAGTTTTACGCACCCGCGTTTGACGCCTCTACGGCTTCCAATGTACGCACTCGGCGTTCCTCTTTCTTTCATGCATTAAGCGCAAGTGGCGTTGTGCGGCTGAAGGAGTCGCCAACAATTCCTCACACTCATCTCAATGATCCAAATCTAACGTGGACGCCATTTACAGTTAAAGAAACTCGCGCCACAAAACTGGACGAGCTCGATCTTAGTCTATAGCCCGGCAAAGGAGTCTGTTAGCTCTAAATTAGAATTGTTTTTTGTTGCGCTTTGGTTTCGAAAATAGTTTTTTGTAATTCAATAAATATTTCCTTAAAAAAAAACTTCTGGTTCATTATTATCATTATATATCCATATTTTCAAAATTCTTTTTTAAAATTATCAACATCACAAAGTGCTTTATCGAAATATACGATAGTGCCAGAAGAGATAGAAAAAAAACTTTCACTAACTAAAAATGCAACTTCTTAATAGCTCATTCTTTTTCTAATCCCACTTTTTGTGAACATTGGCCTTATTTACCATTCACTCTTCCCATCCATCTTTAAATTTATCTATACAATTTTAAGGCACTTAGTTTTGGTGTTATACAGTATAAGAAGTATAAGAAAAGATGTGAGCATGTAAAACGCGCAATGAACGAAAATGTACATTTTAAAGTTTTGATTAAATTTCTTTGACAACTATTGAAATATACAAAAATATATATATATATATATATATATATATATATATATATATATATATATATATATATATATATATATATATATATATATATATATATATATATATATATATATATATATATATATATATATATATATATATAATATATATATATATATATATATATATATATATATATATATATATATATATATATATATATATATATATATATATATATATATATATATATATATATATATATATATATATATATATATATATATATATATATATATATATATATATATATATATATATATATATATATATATATATATATATATATATATATATATATATATATATATATATATATATATATATATATATATATATATATATATATATATATATATATATATATATATATATATATATATATATATATATATATATATATATATATATATATATATATATATATATATATATATATATATATATATATATATATATAGATATATATATAGATGATGTACGTTCTGGGAGCGTTTGGTTATCAAGCTCCAATGCTCGTTTTTAAATTCTTCTTTTGGCTTGGCTATTGTATGTTATTTTAAAAATTATTATAAATTTTTTAAAGACACAAAAAAAATCTTTTAATTGTTTTTAAATTATTTTACTGTTAAATATATATTTGTAATAAATTTATAATCTTTTTTCTGTTATAAATTAATAAGAATAAAGAAAAAAGTAAACAATTATTATATTGCTTCATTCATAACTTTATTACACAGGGTTCGTATAAAGTTCGCAAATTTTTTTTGTAATGAAGTGTAATGAGTATATTTTTTGTAATGAATATTTTTCTAATTTATTTATGTTTTTGGATTCGTTATTCAATACTCTTTCAAATGGTATATAGATTTTTATAAATATTTTGTTATAATAAAAAAAATATGCAAAAATGAAAAAGGCAAAAAATGCAATTTCTACAAAATCCATTTTTCCGTCTTGATTACTACACAACGGCCGCCTTACTCACGCGATTTGAACCCTTTGGACTACTCGTCTAAGAATTTTAGAGGCAAGATCTTGTAATAATATTCATCGGTGAAGTCCTTAAAACGCGATTTGATGAAGAGGTAGGACAAAATCGGCCAAAAGAGGTGCATAGTCCAAATCCGAGTACTTCTGAAGGCCTGTGTGAACGCAAATAGAGGAATTTTCGAAAACGATCTTTAATATGTAAAATTTTATGCCTTTTCAAATAATATTATGTATTTCTTTGTTTTTGTTAATGAAAATTTGAATATAAAATTTTTATTTTAAAAGTTTCCGAACTTTGTATTAAAACAAAAGCAAATAATCTTTCTTAAATTTGATAGAAAATTTTTCTCTGCAAAATTATTAAAATTGTAAGTTTTCATTGCTTTGGAAGTTCCCTTGTAAGTTTAATAAGTTTAAGATTAGGCCTAAAATTTAAAAAAACATAGATTAAAGAAGATAAAGTTTTTTTTTATTTCATCGCATTTTGTCCCATCCAGTTTTGTTGCAACAACAGAATAAATACACATATCATGAAAAAGTAAAATTTTCAGGCAATAGTGCAGTCAATCCTATCATCTACATGTTGTTTAACCGCGAGTTCAAGCGAGCTTTTTTTCGTCTTTTGCGGCGTCACCAGAAATACTTACTTTTTATCAAGCAACATGCTCTCTAACAAAAAAAGAAAAGAAAGATTTTTTGTAAAAAATGATTTTTTGTTTTTTAATCGCCTACATTTCTAATGTTTTTTTAAATTTATTTTTGTAAATTTTACATATTCTTTAAATCAATCTATTTTTGTTAATAATTTGATATCTTTTTTCGAATTATTTTATTTTCATCGGACTATTTTAGAATTTTTTCAATTTATGTCAAAAAAAGTTTTTTTTTTGGTTTTCAAGGGTAAGAATTTTCACTATATACCAAAGTTGATTTTGATTAATGCAATGGCTCCAAATGGCTCCGGCGTTTTTTGTTTTCACGTTTTTCGTCATTAAAATTAAAATTTTGTAGTTCAATAAAAACGAGTCATTTTTTAGTCTTTAGACAAATATTAGGGCTTCAGAATAAATGTAAGTAAAATGATAAATACAACTAATAAATTTTATTAATTTTTAAACGATGTGGCTTCGCATATCAGAACCGCTAGCGGCTTCAGTTCATGTTGTTTTTGTTGTTATAATAATTTTTAGAGCAATAAAATATATTGTATTCACCGTTTATTCATCGTATAGTTCTAATATTTATTTAGAGAGACTAAAAAAGAAATTACTCGTTTTTATTGAACTACAAAATTTTAATGACAAAAAATGAACGGAGCCATTCGAAGCGAAGTCAGAAAGCCGGTTTCGATTTACTTCTAATTTAGATTGAAATTTTAAACAATTGTCATTATTACTTGAATAATGGGTGAAGCATATATAAAAATAAGAATAAAAAGTTAAAAATTTAGAGTCCCAAAAAATTTTTTCTTTTCAATAAAAAATCAATTTGTAACGCAAAAACATTCAAAATTTTATAAATGAACTTTTGTGGGTTTAAAATTGACAGTTCAGATATCAAATAATGAAGATTTGAAGGAACTATTGAAAATTTCAATGGATTTTAAATTTAAAAAAGTCAAATTCTCTTTTTGACCGGATTTTTTCAAAAAAATGTTACAAATATTGGTACTTACTAAATAGAAGAATATTGAAAAAGTTTTGTAAAAATTTGGTAAATTTGGCAAGATGTACTGAGATGAAAAATGCAAAAGAGAAGCCCAAAGTGCATATATGCGTTATCGAATAATTGCTACAGCTGGAATATCGATTTTGCATGTGAAAAACTTTTTTAATACATATGTACTTTGAATTTTTATAATATTTAGTCATATATTGGACAAAAAGCATCAAATTTTTAATTTTATATTCACGCGTTGCTGTTTTAGTAACGAAAAGAAAGCAAATAATTTAAAGATTATTTTATGTTGAATCTATGTACATTTATGTATGTATTATTCAAAATATAAGTGACATATAGCCACATAGATTTCCACCGGCTATTGATTTCGCGCGTCAATGTGTTAATTGAAACGTAAAAAACTCGCGATTTTTCATTGTATTTCAAGAATTCTAGATATTTCATTAAATTTTTATCTTGCTTAAATTTCTGTTAAAAAATTTGTGCTTATTGATTAGCATTTTTTAACGCTTATGGATAAATCAATTTTCTAAACTTATTATAAATACCAATAGAACTTTTAATTGTTATGTATTCAACATAAAAAATGCTTATGTTCATATTATATTAGCTTTTTTTTAAGTTTTTTTTTATTTTTTATAATATATGAAAAATAAAAAAGCGATGATACTTTCTTTTTTATGTTTAATGCTTTCATTAACGGAAGCTTTTCTATAAAATTAATGTTCATCGCGTTTATGCATAAAATATCGAGATGATTCACAACAGTGTTTAGTTTTTTGTTTGTGCGATTCCTTCTTAGCTGTGTTCATCGTTATATATCAACACAGCTTACGTGACATGTAATATATGTGTGTTTCTGATTTTTTTTATGCTTTGTACACGCTTTTTTGAATGCAAAAACTTGAATTAAATATTTTTAATTTATGCTAGATTCTTTTTTAAATTTGAAAAAAATAGAAAATTTGGCTTTTTGAGCTTAAAGTTTATATGCCATTTAATTTGTCCTAAGTAAAAATAGTTGGATCCATATCTTACCAACTCTTTAGGATTGGTAAGATTGGGAGGAGGATGGAGAAGGAAGGGGCTGATAAGGCATGGTTGGATTACATATTTTTAACATAAGCTACCTCTTTCTTATTTTAATTAAATTTTGGAAAAAAAAATTTAAATCATTATTTTACATGAATTTTAATTTTTCGGATCCTATTCAGGCATTACTTATACAATGAAGTTCTATGCTACAGTTTCACTGATTATTCTCTACTTGGCGGTAAACGCTCCCGTTGTTTCAGCGGACGACAATCTTTGGGATCAGTTCAAGAATTTAGACATTTTTAAAATTCGGTAAAAATCTTGAGTTATTTGATAATATTTATTTATTTATATTATTTATTTATTTTTATTTATTTATTTTTTATTAATATTTTTAAATTTCTTAAATAACGAAATTTTTGGTTTATATAGTTTCGCCCATATAATATTTTTTTAATTTTAAATTTAAGGCAATCGTTAGCTTACAAGGGAAGTTCATTTCCGGGCAGTCCAACCTCAACACAACATATATACCATAAAAAAGGATATTTTTCTGCATAAAATGAAATAATTTCCAAGTGCCGAATAAGCAGTATAACTGTTTTACACACCTTAACAGTAATTGCGTTTGCCTTTTTGTTGTGATTTCATTCATTCTAGTAGTAGTCTAGTGGCTGATGCCTCTATGCTTTACTCTTTTTCTTTGAGTTCGAATCCGCCCTAGCGACATTTTTTTTTTGTTTTTTTAGATTTAAATTTTTGTTTTTCGTTTATTTTTTAGTATATTCTTTATTTTAATAATTAATAAATCAATGAACATGGTTATTTATATTTCATCTAATCGGCACGTGGATGCCGTATGTAAAGCGTTAAACTTTTATCATTCGTCCGACAAAGGCACACGTGCATTATAGTCAATGCAAAAAAGGTACCGTTATTATCAAAAATATCCCAGCGGGTGTAACTGCGAATTATCAGCCGCTTGATGTCTTTTTTTCCCGAATTTTCAAGGCGTTCATTCGGCGAATTCACAGTTACATAATGTCGAATGAGCCGGGATTCGTGATCCATTGCTCACAATACGAGCATTTGATAAATGACATAAATGAACAATTCATGAAGCAGCAGCGTGCTGACAATTTATCGATGGGAAAGCAAATATCCACTGACGTATTACGGTGGCTCTATATCAACGTAGCCGCACTTATGCCGTGAATACTGTAAGAATGGACGAAATAGCGGATTTTGAAATTGGAAATATACGAGTTCCAGAACACGCAACAAATTCTCTCGTTGATGGATCACGAATCCCGGCTCATTCGACATTATGTAACTGTGAATTCGCCGAATGAACGCCTTGAAAATTCGGGAAAAAAAGACATCAAGCGGCTGATAATTCGCAGTTACACCCGCTGGGACATTTTTGATAATAACGGTACCTTTTTTGCATTGACTATAATGCACGTGTGCCTTTGTCGGACGAATGATAAAAGTTTAACGCTTTACATACGGCATCCACGTGCCGATTAAATGAAATATAAATAACCATGTTCATTGATTTATTAATTATTAAAATAAAGAATATACTAAAAAATAAACGAAAAACAAAAATTTAAATCTAAAAAAACAAAAAAAAAATGTCGCTAGGGCGGATTCGAACTCAAAGAAAAAGAGGCATCAGCCACTAGACTACTACTAGAATGAATGAAATCACAACAAAAAGGCAAACGCAATTACTGTTAAGGTGTGTAAAACAGTTATACTGCTTATTCGGCACTTGGAAATTATTTCATTTTATGCAGAAAAATATCCTTTTTTATGGTATATATGTTGTGTTGAGGTTGGACTGCCCGGAAATGAACTTTCCTTGTTAGACTTTTGGCTTACTATAGGAAGATAGGATTTCTTTAGAGTTTTCCTTTTTTTGGCTTAAGCCTTAAGCTTAGCCTAAACCTAAGTCTAGGCTTATACCAAAGTTTTAAACCTATAAACTTGAATTCTAAGTATATCATATGAAGGGGAAACTGCATAATACAATTTTATTTTCAAGCATTTTTCATTCTCTAAAATTTTTTCGAACTTTTTTGGATTATGATTTTTTTATGTAGGATCAAAAGATTTTGACTAAATTTTCACATATGTACAAAATTTGGTTAAATCTTTTAAATTGATGAATACCTTAATTATGTTTTTTTTTCATGGCATATATTTTGTTAATCTTTTCTAATTTTAGGGATGGCAGCTTGGCGTGTCCTCTTCCGGTTGTTGGACAAGCATGTCCCGAAGGCACTGCATTTTACTATTTCCGTTGTTGCGGCGATATTCACAGCAACTGTTGTATTCGTCTTCAGGTATACATTCTTAAATTGCATATTATATACTAGAGATGTGCTGGGCCGGCAATAGTGGTGTAAGAGGTTTCTATTATCTCTGCTAATTCCCTCGTTGTTTGGCGTGAATCTTAATGAATAAGCAAATCGCTCCTCATCGAACTCAATAGGGCTTTCCGACCGAACCGAGTCTTTGAGATCGATATTGCCTTTTTTAATCGCTTAAACCAATTTTGAGCCGTTTTATCAGGCATCGCTTCTTCTCTATATACAGAAGATGGCATCAAAAATGCTCATCATTTTTGTCGACTTGACACTCCATTTTAGTGAAATAAAAATTGATGAAAATTAACTTCAACGAAAAAACCAAGTACATCATCTTGAAAAGCGAAAAAATCTCTTTCCAATAACACAAAAGATTGTCAAAACAATCTATTTTTAACGATTCTTTTTTCATTTTGAAAAATTCAAATTTAAAAAAAACACCATGACTTATGTCACATAAGTTATGTGCCAACCCAATAGACAAAACTTTTAAATATGAGTGAGTATACGAAACATATTCACGATGCTGAAATGCTAGACGATAAGTGGATCTTTTTATTTTTTAACTTTATGATTTTCTAATTATTATTTTTTTCTAACATACAATACATTTTAGTAGAATTTTTCAAAAAGTTTTTTATGCATTCTTTAGGATTGGCTTCTCGGACTTATCGCGTTGAGCATTGTGCTCATGATTGTTGGCATTATTGCCAATCTGCTGCGATGTATTTTCTGCCCGCATCGCACTTACTGAAAGCCCATCTACACTTTAAAAATTACTTCATCGTAAAATAATCGACCGTATGTGACTAAGAATAATTGTTTTTCTTCAATTCCATTCCATAAATTTTAACCCGATTGTTGTTTTTGTTTGCACTTAAGTTTTGTAATCACTTCTTTTTCTGCTCAATTTCAACTTCTCTATGTAACCATTTATAGAAAATTGAAGATTATTCCCATTTCTTGAGTTTTTCTCGACTTTAAAAGATTAATGCATTTTTTAATTTAACTAAATTATAAATTATTATAAATTGGTGACTTTTTTGTTTGAATTTTGCAACTCACTTTTTTCTGCCATTTTGCATAAGACAAAATTATTTTATAAAATGTATTTAATACAAATATCTAAATTGATTTGTAAATTTGAATATATTATAAGAAACACAATTTTAGTGTATAGGGCTCGATTTAGTATTAGCTATACATAAAACAATGTCATATTCAAAAATTAATTTAGGTTTAAAATGCACATCTCATTCATTCCACTTTTACTTAATATACAATTTGATTTTCGTGTAGAACATCTACTTACTTTTTTACTTAATCGAATTTTTAATCATTATGTTAAATCGAATAATTTTTCCAAACTCCTGCCATTTTTTTTTGATTTATTATTTTATTTTGTTGTACAAATATTGCTTCATGTATCGCTACAAGCAAAAATAATCATTTGCCTTCAATTCATACTGCATATTATAACAATTTTTTTTTACAATAAAGTTTTCTTTACTGACAAAATTAAAAAAAACACCAAAAATAAAATTCAAAAACAAAAATTAAAAAATAAAAATTTTGAACGTTATACATATATAACTTTCGTTTTTTCTTGCAATATTCTTTTTTTAAATCATATTTGTTTCCACTTTTTTTGAACGAAATGTACTAATGCGTACAACCTTTTTATTTCAGAAATAGAAGAACAGTCGATTTTTAAGGAAAACGAAAAAAAGTGGCACCAGCCGTTGTCGGCCACTTTTTTGGAATATTTTTCGTCGTGCTGTCCACTTTTTCTGCTGGTTGAATTTCGTTACCCGGGCGACTGGTCCTATTCAAATTTATCTTATTAGACAAAGACAAACGATGACTTCCTTATAATCGAATTTGCTCAGGCCACTTTCCTAAAATTATTTTTGTGATTTGATTTCGTCGAAAATGCTAACAATTTAAATTAAAAATGAATTTATTTTTAATATACCATAATATATTAAAAGTTTGTTTTCATTTTGTAAGTTACGAATTGTAATTACGAAATTTTTAACGAGTTGTAAATTTGGCTGTACTTCTTAATCTTAATACAAAAGAAAAGTCATGTTTTTGTTGAAAATTTAAAACCGAAAAGAAAAATATGCATATAAATTCCATGACGACATTTCGCGTTATATATGTATGAATATAATGCGGCTAATAAACCATTTAGGCTGGCTCGGTATTTTTTTCACTTTTCGGGCCGCATGTATATCATGTACGCGCGCTTGAATAAGAATGCAAGAAAGAAACCAGCTGCGCTGACCAGCCCTTTCTAGGCTAACTCGATCGTTGGTCACTCAATTATTTTCACTAGCTTGAAGAAACTTTACGAATTTTTGAATTTTAGTAACACAACAAAAACAAGTGAGTGAGAGAATTATGAATGGCAAAATAAAATTAAAGAAAAGCGTAAGAAAGCAGAAAAAGCGGCAGATGAAGCGCCAATTATATGGTGAAACCTTTTTAATAATATAGCTCATAATAATTTTTATATATCCTAATTTCACGTGTATAAGACCGGTCTTACACAAGAGCCTTATCTATGGGTGTTGCGGCCTTATACATGGGTAAATTTTGCGTTGTGTTTTTTTTTAATTTTTCAAATTTTATTTATTTTTTGCTTTGTTTTTAAACGATGACTGAGTATGAAAAAAGATATTTTAAAAGCATTTTTTAAGCATTTTCTATTTTATACAAAATTTATTTAACAAAAAATTTTTTAACAAAAAATTTATTCAAAACCATCAAATTCATCTCCCGTATAAATATAGAAATTTTCCAAGGCATTCAAAGTTTCCTCCGGAATATCGGTGAGATTATTTGCCTCCTCGTAATCAGGATATTGTCATCGTATTCCATATCTCCAGGATCCTCTCCTTGAAAAGCACACCGAAAACCCTTTTGGATGCAGGTGGCGCTCACCTCGTCGAAGCTTTCCAACACCCATTGCGCCACTTCACTGTATGACGCGCGCCTCATTCTCCCATTTCGCGTGAAGGTGTGTCGAATCCGTCATCCATCTCTCCCACTTTCCACATAATCGAGACTTGAATGACTTGTTCACAGAGACGTCTAACGGCTGAAGAAATTTCGTTAATCCGCCAGGTATAACGGCGATCTTCGAGCGCTCTTTAATTGCATTTTTGGTGTTCTCGGTTAGATGCGATCGCGCTGAGTCGAGTATATAAGAATCGATTTTGCGGGGTCCATAGATGGATTTTGTCGGCGAATCCAAACTTCCTCAACTCAATATCTTGTGATGAGAAACCGATCATTTCGGTCCTCACAAAGCATCGAAAATTGATTATTTTCACTTCATAGTCTTCTGATAATTGTTGGCCAACAGACATCTCAACAATCTAACGAAGAGACCCGTGCACCGCATGATTTTGTGACACCAGTTCGCGCTACCGATGAAATTTCCTATGTCTGACGCCGAGGCTCTTCTTTTTGCTTCAACATGAATCGAGACATAATGAAAAGAAAAATAAAAAAAGGTACCGGATGTTTTTTTTTTGAACGTTCTTCTAGTATCCAGACTTTTAACTCATCCTCCAGCTCCGGTCATTTTGCCTTTCGGTAGCGAAAAGATCGCCTATCACGCTTAGATGCTCTCAGTACAGCCTCTCCGCTACGCCATTTTCGCATAAGTCGCTCATCGACATGGAAAAATTTCGCGGCGTTTTTAATCTCATTTGCTTTATCACTTTCTACGTTGATTTCAGCGGCAAAATTGAGCGCCTTAAGTTTAAATTCTGTCGTGTACGAAGTTCTGGGGGACATTAGTCTGGAAACTTCACAAAACATAAAAAAATCGCTTTAAGCACTAGAATCTAGTAAATAAAACAAAAAAGCAAAAATAAAAACGTAAAAAATATTAAGTGTTTGAAAAATACATAATGCCAAAAGCACCCATATATAAGACAGGTCTTATCTATACACGCGAAATTAGGGTAATTTTTTAAATCTCATAAGGAAAGGTCACAACCTGTTCCCCTGGGATTTGAATAAAACTTCCTATATTATGATATTTTGGCTTGGGACATCAATGGCGATAGTCATTTGTTCTCTAAATTTGGTTTTTGATGTTTTTTGGGGGTCGAATCCCGTCGGGAGCAGTCAATTTTTTTTGCTTTTATAAGTGTCCTGTATTTTTCAACCATTATACACTCCACAAATGCTATTTTTATTTTTTTTCAAGTGATAAAACATTAAATTCATAATTTGCCAAAGTCAATATTTTTATCTATTTTTAAAATAATTAAAAGTGCCTTCCAGGCAAATATGTAATGCACACATGTATATGTTAGGGCCAAAGTTTATAATCGGCCGAAGTTTACAGTTTATTTATTTTTTTCAAAATTTTATGTTTATTTTTTCTCCACATATTATTTTTTTATACAGCAAACCAGCCGATATTTCGGTGGCTGGATGGCCCTTTCTTGAATATAGACTTTTGTCCATGTTTAATAACTTTGTTAAAATAAATAATTTCTAGATTGTAAATTAATAATTTATTATGTAACTTCGAATGTTATATGAAATTAGTGTTTTATAACTTGAAAAAAATAAAAATATAGCATTTATGGAGTGCATAACGATTAAAAAATGCATTAAAACGCTTTTAAAAGCAAAAAATTGACTGCTACCGACGGAATTCAAACCCACAACCCTCCAAAAAAACATCAAAAACCAAATTTAGGGGACGAATGACTATCGCCATTGGTGTCCTCATGCCAAAATACCCTACTATGCGAAGTTTCATCCAAATCTTACGGGGGAGAGGTAGTGATGTTTTTAATTTATTTATTTCCATATTTTCAATATACATAAATGTAATAAAAATTTAATTTGATTAGAATTTTAACAATAGATTTTAATCATATAAATTATTAAACTTTTTATTACTGGTATTAATTTAATTATTTATATGTAGGTAATTCTTTCTCCAACGAAGCTTAAACGCAAATAATGATTAGCTTTCCAAAATTTTTCTGCATATTTATGATCTTTTTGATCTGCACTCTATTCTGGTTGCTACAAAGTCTTCCAACAATTAATCAATTTTATATAGAAAATGGTGGAGAATCTGTGTTACAAAAAAGGTAAATTTTATTTTTGAAAATAGGACACCATATAAACTTACAATTTTTTTTCTACGGAACTGCAAGTTTACAAGGTATTATTCTATTTTCGAAGTTTCCAAGACTCATAATTTATGTACATAAATAAATCATGTATGATACATGTTTGTTTTATTCGTATTATATAATATTTGCCTAATTATTTTTAGCATTTATTAACATATTTCTAATTTATGGAATAATAAATAGGATTTTTAGCGTATTAGTGGAAGAATCACAACTGCCAAGCATAGTAATCTGCAACCGACTACCGTACTCACATGCAGCATTGGCTGCCTTTGGAAAATCGATGTGGCAAGATACACTTCGTGCATATCTACGCGAGTGGTTTGATCCCTCGGCCATCGACTTACCTGACAATGAAGATATGTCAGAGGAGGATCGTCGATTTGCTGAAACGGCTGTATCGCAGGTTCTACCAAATACAGGCCTAAAACAACGGCTTGAACAGATTCTTTTAAAGTGTCAAGATTTTTTAAGCAGCTGCGTTATACATGTAAATATTTGAAATAGATAAGTGAGATGATTTTTAAATAAATGAAAATTAAGAAATAAAATTTTAAGAAATTTTTTATTTAGGGCGTTTCTATGAGTGGATTTAATTGTTGTGAAAATGTGCAACCATTTTTAGCTACTTTTGGTGGCATTTGTTGGATTTTTTCAAATAGTACATTTCTTCAAGAATATGGTGATAGTCGCTTCGCTATACAATTAACATTTCAGGTATTTTAAGTAATTTGCAAGGTATTCTATTTCTAAAATTATAAATTTTCAACTTGACGATTATTTTCTTTACATATTATATAAGGTAGATACCAAAAAACAAAAATAGCTAAATTTTTAAATTGTTTAAAGATCGCTAAAAATTCATTCATCTCAAGTTTTCAAACTACACATCCAGGTATATCCGTTCATCTAGTTGCTGGTAATGAAGGTCGGATTGCAATCGCAAGCGAATTACCCTATACACATCCATATAATTTAAAAGACAAACAGCATAAAACTTTATTCATTCGAAAGCAGGCAAGATCTTTTTGATAAATTTACAAAAATTAGCAGTAGCTCTGTAAATTTACTTTTTAAACGCCCCTGATATTGAAAATAACATTGGAATCATTAAAAAATCAAGTCACACATATCATATATATAATACAATATAAATTTTATAGGTGGAATTGGATAGAAGAAGAAGAGAATGTGAACGTTACAATTGGCGTGATTTAGTTGTATCATCCAATAATTCCAGTACATCAACTTTAACAACATGTCTTATAGAGGCAGCAATACAGGAATGCTCTTGTGTTCCATTAACTGTTGTGTTATGGACTCTACAAGGCGACTTAGCCCCGTATGCGTCATATTTTATTATTTAAGATATAATCTAATCAACAGATGCAATTTATACAGAACATTGAATTAATATTTACCTAATTAAACTAATTAAACCGTTTAACAAAATTTGTCTCAATTTTATAATTTAAAAAAAATTAATTATGTAGGTATAATAAAGAAATATAAAATAAATTTACTTAGTTCTTTCTTGCGACGTTTTGACGTGTCATCTATCTGTACTGCTGATGAATATAGTAAATGTGCACGTAAATACATTATTCAAAGCAATCCTTATCAATCAACAACCGTGAAGTTAATAACGATGCAGAAACAAATGAGCGACATTGTCGAAAGTTGCCGACAGTAATATTTTTTTATAAAAATTATTAAATTGGCAATTTCTTGGGAAGAAAAAAACAGCCATGTGAACTTTTAGTAACATACGTTCAGCATGTCAGATGACGCGTTTCGAAGCAACGCGAACAATTGAAGATGACTTGCCACAAGAATACAAAAACACACAAGTATTCAATTATGCCATTTGAATTACGTATTTAATCATTTCCAAACAAAAAGTTATTAAGGATTTTGTTACGAGATTTTCCATAGCATATGATACAATCGAAGTGACCGAAATCGTGCATGAACGTGCCATTACAGCACAACATTTGCTTACCATACTCGGTTACAATCTCGCCACTTGGTTCGCAATCGGCCATCTCATATGGTGCTCATAAATTTATCAAATGCAAAAATACATTGAAGCTTATTTTTGTTTATTCATTTATTAAAGGTCGATAATCTCGTGGTTCTGCACTGCCAGTAATAGATCAAGTTATCTTCGTAAGGTAGAACCACGTCCCACTATGATAATGCCTTCGCCTATTCACATTAGATCGCGCAATCAGCACACTGGCGTAACGACGATGGCTCCAACGACTGCGCTCGCGCCACTAGAAATAACGCATTCGGATCACAAGGCCAGGACGCTGCCAGCACAAACAGATTCGTTTCGTGATGGAGATTAAGAAAATATTTTTAGAACGGCTGTAAAATTTTAATCCGTTAAGAATTAAAGATTTTAAATTCAAAGTTTATTTTCATGATTCATTTTGTAAACAATGATTCTAAAATAAAGAATTATGCTAAAATTAAAAAAAAATTTTCGAAGACTTTCTACTACAACTTTTTTGCTTATGACATGGATACGTATATTTTAGTAATGAAACAAAGCAAATTTTTTTTCGAAGTCGAACTTTTCATTTTTTCTCGAACTTCTAACACAAACACGAGTTTAAATTAAATAAACTTTTTATTGTTTTATAAAAACAATTTATTGTAAATTTTTAATTTAGTGTTCAAAACTTTTATAATTTGTAAATTATTTTTATAGGTAATTTTATGTTTTCTGAACAAAAAAGTTTTTTTTTAATTTAAAAATTGTTTAAATCCTTACAAAAAAGTAAAGAAAATTCGAAGAGGTCAAAACTTTTTATAAAGTTTTAATCTGAATTCGAACCAAACATTTTTATTTTTTCTCAAACCCGAACTTTTAGATTCTTAATTTTTTCGAATCCGAACACGAGCCTCATTTCATCACTAGTATATTTATTTTCCGAATTTATGCAAAAGTCAATGGCAAGCACGCTTTTTTTACTAAATTTGCTGCATCAGGTCTTTTCTAGTGTTGTAACTTGGCTCCGAGTTGACTCCGGCATTTTTGGCAGGCGAACAGACAAACCCATTATATTTTTTTTCTTAAAAATAGTGAAATATCATGGTGCTCTGCTCGTCTGTTATGGATTTGCCGGAGTCAACTCGGAGCCAAGTCACACACAACACTGATATCTCATCATATATATATAATTTATTGTGGTTTTACATTTGTCACTTTAACTCATAGATCAAATATAAAAATAAAAATAACTTTAGCTCAAAAAATTGTCTCTGGTGAGATCAGATGCAGCAAATAGAATCGTTTCTAAATTAAAAAAAATTATTACTGTTTATTATTTGTTAAATTAAAAATTTAAGGAATGCTTAATTTAAATTAGTGAAAATTTGTTTATTATATTACAAATATGTATTTTGCCAAAGTTATGATCTATATTTATATAATCGATTTTTTATTTTAGCTATAATATTGAAATATTAATAACCTACTTTAGCTTATTAATAATTTGAATTATAACTTTTCATTCTTCTCTCCGCCATAAAAAAGTTGGAATGAATAATTGCTAATATCTTCTTTAGTTCTCTCTCCCCTTGTCTGAAATGTTTATATGAAATTCGGCTGCATATCAGTTTATTGTGGTTTTGCAGTTGACTGCAGAAAAAAAGTTCGGGCAATAGAAACGATGATCGGAGAGTTCAACACTTTCGTTATACATTTATGGCCGACGATTCTCACAATTTTATTTACGACCTTTTTTTCTCTATGTGTCACGCTGCAAACCATCACGACGCAATGCGTGCGGAAGAGACTAATGCGTCGCGATGCGTCAGCCCACCCGATTATCTTGGCCTTACCACAACGACCATCCATCTCAAATCCAACACCAATTCCTCTTTCTCAAAAAGAACTTAATAAGGAAGACATTGTAAAAGAGGCCAAAAATTCGTCATCGTCATCGTTATCCACTTCTTGTTCTTCCATAGATTCACCGAACAATAAAATCTGTGGGTTTTATATAATCTAGATTGCATGAAATATGAAAACTTAAAAAAAGTCTAGTTTGCTACATATTTTTATATTTTTTATAGAAAAAAATGTTTTATAAAATTTTTTTATTACAAATATAATTGTTATTAAATATTTTTGATTATTAGATAATAGTCCTTTGCTTGAATTGGAAGTGACTCAGTTGTCGTCTATTCGCGGGGGCAGCGACGACACGGAATCATCGAAGAAACAAACTCCAATAAGCGTAAGGCGTCGAAGAGAAGCTCGAAAACGGCGAAATATCGACTCCATAAAGAGTGCTCAAGCTGCCTATCGCAGAGAGGTTTTTGTCTTTTTCTTTTATTATTAATTATATCTACATTTGTAGCAATTTAAAATCCTTTTAGTCATAGTCATTAATGATAACGGCAATATTTTTTTTAGATAAATCACTAAGCAATAAAAGAATTCTTAAGAATTAATTCACCTAATGACTTTGATTTTTAGTTAATATTAATCGAATTAGATTCACAAAAATTTTATAGCGTTTTTTACTATTGCATTAATTTAAAAAAATATGTGTAACATTTTGAGAAGTGTCAAACTGATGACGATACTCTTTACGAAATTGGAGATGCGGAAATGCCGGAAATGGACGTTACCGTGGAATACTTTGCTCAATTAAAGGCCAATCAGGCCAATTCCAGACTATATTAATAAGTTAAATAATAGTAACATATTTCAGATGCGGTGGGTTGAATCATTAAAATTGTCACTTTGAATAGGAATGAATGGAATGAATGCCATAAACCTTATAGCCATTTTTCTTTTGTTTCTTTTATCTGAACAATTTATGTATCTATGAAGGAGCAAAAAAATTATTCGTTGTATAATATATTACTGTGATTACTATAATCAAACAATAAATTGGTATTTTAAAGCGTTTCGCAGATATAAATAATAGACTGGAACATCTTATTGATCTAAATTGTTTATTCGGTTTTATTTATTATTTTAAGAAACTCTTGAAATCATATTTGCAATATATTCCCAAATAGTCAACTTTTCTTCCATTAAATGTTTGTTAGTAATTGTTTTTTTAAACTTTCGGCTTGTAGAAGATTCCCGGCAGTTGCGTCTCGTCGATGAACGTCATTCGCGTGGTTCGTTAAAATATATTTCTCCTCGTTGAGTTATAATCTCTCTGTTTTATAGATTGAAAATTTATTGAAAAGATCGTTTTCTAGAACATTTAAATATTTCGTTTCCCGAAAATGTCGCGTAATTATGCATAAATTTTTGCATTTTTACTTAATTTCCAGAAGCTTGGTGGCATCAGAAACGTTGCCGACTTATCGCCGGAGATGCAACTATTGATGGCCGCGAAAGAAGAGTCGGTCACCAACATTGTGCGTCTCTATTCGAATGGCGCCGCAGGAAACGCCATTGACGAGGACGGCAACAACTTGCTTCATATTGCTATAAAGGTTTTTTAAAAGATTAGGAATGGTTAAAGAAAAGCTTTTTCTAAGGATTTAGACATGTACTTAAGTGACAAAGCTTTAGATGGCTCCGTTAGAAGAAAATTAGAAAATAAAGGCTCGTTCATTTGCAGAACTTTAAATTATTTTTTCAAAAATAAATTTCGCAAAGTTTTTATAAAATCGGCAAAGTATTTTATATATGTACTCTATATTTATGTGCAAAATTATCCACTTAAATTTTTAAATGCTACTCTAATACATGTATGTCATTTTTTTCATGCCAATGTAACGGGAATAGTCTGCACTTTTCTTCTGTACGTTTTTTTCCACTTTTTAGACCGGAAACATACAGGTAATTCAGGCTGTGCTATTGTTTTACGCTTGTCATCATTCATTATTTTCTGCTAGGAACAGTAATGGGAAATATCCTCGCGATTTGACTTTTTCTTACGAGATTCTGTAAGTACAAAATTTTGTTTTTTCTACGTTTTTTTACTTTTACATATGTAGAATTGGTGTTCTCAATTCATTTGTATTTTTAATTATTGCTTTATTTGATTTATTCATTACTTTTTATTATAATGTACTTTTATTTAAAACGTCCATTTTTTACATATATTAAATAGAAAATTTGACATATATTTAATAGAAAATGCATCGAAATTGCGGAGACTGCCTCTCTGCGTTCTCGTTACTCCAAAATTAGTGACAGCGAACGCACCATTAAAGCAGGTACCTTCGTTTTATTATTATATCTTAATGCTTTTTTTAATATTAAAATTAGAAAAGAATAAAGGAGTAACCTTTTCTATTTCTGAGAAGGTTTTGTTTTTTGGGCTCGAATTTTTTAAATTTAAGCTCTTCGTATTTCAATAGATAAATGATTTATGACATTTCCAATTATGCTTCGATTTTTTTTTTCAAATAATAGACGTTGACGAATGCGGTAATAAGGCGAGCATCGATGCGCTGCTAAAGTCGAAAGATAAAAGCAATACATCTATTTTACTTTCCTTGGACGGAGGCGGGGTTCGCGGTCTTGTGCTGATTCGAGTAAGTGTTTTTTTTTTATTGCATAAAATTTGTTGGTATTTAATAGGGGTATCGCGGAAATGCGGTCCGTAAATCCCGTAAATATGTATGCCGTAAATCGAAAATAAAAAAAGATTATTGTCGGTAGCCTCTTTTTCTCTGGCAGAGACGAATTTTTTTATCTCCGATTTTCGAAATAAAGTAATGACAATATTTCCGCGACATTGCTGTTGTATTTAAGTTGCTGATGCATTTGGAACGAAAAATAGGCACTTCAATTTGGAAGCAATTCGACTGGGTTTGCGGCACTAGCACCGGCGCAATCGTAATGTTAGCACTTTCGAGCGGTATTATATTATAAATTCTATTAATTACTATTTAGAAAAACGCAACCTTTAGGTAATTCGCTAGAATACGTCCAAAAGTTGTATCTTCGACTCAAAAACAAAGTCTTTGTCGGTCAACGGCCGTACAATGCCCGATTGTTGGAGTCGTTCTTGAAGGAGGAGCTTGGCGGAAATATGATGAGTTCTGTGAAAAGACCAAGGTAAACGAAAAAGAAAATAAAATTTGTCAATAAAATAACTTTCAATTTTTTTAAAAAAATTTGTTTTTCTAAGGATAATGGCGACAACCTGTTTGACACATGTGGCGCCGCCGAAATTAAAGCTTTTTCGCAACTACATGCCCGACATTTGCGGTAGCGATCGCAAGGATCTTGGATACGACGACCCGGACGTGATACCCATGTGGAAAGCGGGTCGATGCTCTAGGTTCGAATTTTTTTCCACACCTAAATGAATGGGGCAAGGAAAATGCGAATGTTTTTTTTCCAAAAAATAGTAAATTTTTAATGGTTTGATGCGATCTCTTTGTTCGGAGTCAAATCAGTAAAAAATCGGGTTTAAGTGCCGCACCCACATATTTCTCGCCATATGATGAAATATACAGCGATGGTGGAATAATCGCGAACAATCCCACGCTCGAGATGATAACGGAATTTTTTCGCAATCAGGCCATCGAAAAGTTCAACAAAAAGGTATTTGAATTTTCTTTTTTCCAGTTAATCGGTGAATTTTTCTCATCCAAATTTGCATTTATGCATTCAAATATATTTTTCTCAACTCTATTCCATTGGTTGAAATTTAATTTTTAGTCCAATGAAGAGAAAATCGGCTGTGTGGTTTCGCTGGGCACCGGTATGGCGCCGGTTGTAAAAATCACACTCAATCAGACAAAAGCCGGACACTTCATTAAGACAATATCAAAATACGGGGAATATTTGAAGAATATGGTCATCGTATTCCTGAAACAGGTTGCAATCCTTTGGGGTTAACATAATTCGAAAGAGTGATAGTAAATAATGCAATTTTATCACTTAAACCAAAGAACATTTTTTGTTCATTTGGTGAACAGACAGAGTTAAAAAGAGATGCAAAAAATGGTCCTGGCAATTTAACGGCTTTACAATTTCATTATTTGTATTTTTTAAAATCAATTTTCCCATCACTAACCAGTCATACTTGAACAATATTGCGGTTCGCAGATAACCGCTTCCGACGGCTCCGTAGTGGATGCGAGTCGTGGCTGGTGCATGTCGCTGGGCGTTCCCTTCTTTCGCTTCTCGCCGCCTATGCGCGCCAACGTCGATCTCGACGAGACGAATGATCGTATTCTCGTCGATTTGCTCTGGAACACCGATTACTATATGGTCACCAAAGGCGCCTCGCAGGTTCCATTTTTTTCTCAATATTATGTATATCTTGAAAACATTTGTGAGCAATTGTTTTTTTTTAGGTGAACGAGTTTATAAGGTTAATGGATGGCCTGCGAAATTGCGTCAGAAGCGAGGAATCTACGTATGTTTTTAAGTGTCTTTAAAAATTTTAAAGTGTCGATTTCGAATAAAGCAGTCAATTCAAGTGAGTTTCCATGCTACGTTCTGAATAATTAATGATGTCTTCTTTCAAGAACTTCCGAGTCCGCGGATGTGAGTTTGGAAAGGACAATGAAAAAGAAAAAAGTGCCCGCTCAGGTCAAGCCTTCGCTAATGCTGGCGAAGATACTCGAGAAAATAGACAAAGCGGCCGCTCGGGTCGGTAAAGACAAATCCATCGTCATCAACAAAAACAGCGTCGTCACGCCGGCGAGACCGGACTTCTGTGACTCGAAAAGTTAGTGGTCTTGTTGGTTGTTTTATTTAGTGACTTTTTTTTATTCGATGAGAAACCGAAAATTTGCATTAATTGTTTATATGATATTTATTTATATATTTATTTATATATATTTTTATTCATAAATTTGAGTGATATACGCGAAATTAAATCACAATATGAAAATTATCATTTAAAATGGCATTTTTGAGTTGAATCTATATGTGAATATATTTCAATTATATAAATCGATCACAGCACATTTGCCCCGTTATTTTAAGTCACATTAAAGGCTTTTATTTTCAAAGGAATGATCAAATAAACAATCATTTGTATAACAAACCTAAAACTAAAGAATTTCTTTCATTAGCGCCGCGCGCTTCTCCTTCATCAGCTTCTCGCCGTAGGACTCGAACTCGCGTTTTAGCGCAAGTAGCGCATTTCTCCGTCGCATTTGTTGGTCTTTGCTCTTCTCGACGACGTCATTCTTGTCCGAAAATTTCGAAAAGATCTAAAAAATACAGAACGAATTTTGATTTGTATCCACGACACATAATTCAGTCGATAGGCTTAAATGCATTTAATATACATATGCGTGTATCGTCGTAGCCAAAGTCAACTGGCCCAAAAAATCAACAATTTGCTATACAACATGTATAATCACCTCGTTTAGCGCTTTCTTGTAGTCGTTGAAAATAAAACGCGCGTTCTCTGCGGTTTTTTCTCGAAAAGCGCGGCTCACCTCTGGAACCGGCACGTAGATGATCGTTCCTTCTTGCTGTGGATTGGAACAAATCGCAGAATTCTGTAGCGCCAACATCGCCGCCTTGATTGCCGAGGGATTGTCATTGAAGTTGATCATTACCATTTTCGGATTTTTCATCAAAATTCTTCCCAAATTATTCATCTTCAAAATCTATAAATAAATCACAGTTAATTTTTTTCGTTGATATTTAAATTTAAAAAAAAAAATTTACTTGTCCGTCCGGCATGGTCACATTACAATCCTCGTAAATTCTTAAGTCGGTTTTCATGGAAAAATGCCGATTGAATTCTTCGATAAGACGCTCTTTCAAGCCGGTAAATTCTATATTCGCTTTTCGGAGAAGCTCGTCGTCGGAAATGCCTAATGGCTGCGTTTTCTATTTTCACTTAATATATTCAAAATATTTTTTTAATTGAAAAAATCACTTTTTGTTGGTGAACTTTTTGTTGGAAATTTGTTGTGGATAAGTTTCTTGTGCAGCATTCACTGTTGGCATAATGGAAAGGGATGGATAAAGCAGCTGGACGCGTAACACAATTCCTCTGTAATCGCGCAAAAATATGTAAAAATTGCCGACTCATCTAAAACTTTTAAAATAAAATTACTAATTCTCGACATTTTTTTATCAGCATTTACCAAGTTAAGACTAAAAATTTTCAATTTCTAAATGAAATCAACCGACCAAAAATCAACCGACCAAAATACCCATCGTCAACCTATTTTTTAAATTTTTTATAGTTTAAGAATCCTAAATTAAGGAAAAGAACCCAAGAAAAATCCTGAGAATCCCAACTCACCTTAAATTAAGATACCGTATTTCCTCTAATTGAAGCCCCGGGGCTTATATATTTCGATCACCCTCTAGGGGGGGCTTATATTAGAGGGGGGGCTTATATTGGAGGGAGGGCTTGTATATTTTAATGTCGTCGCGCCGAAGGCGCGACGAAAAATTTGGAAAAAAGGCAATATTTTTAACAAAATTTCATCAAAATATAAAACTCATAACCATTTTACGCTTGAACAAGATCCATTTTTTGACACAATTCAAAAAATAACAAAAAATAATTCATGGCGGGACAATAAATTTCATGGCGGGACAAAAAATTTTATAAATTTTTTGAATATTGACACTATGTAGAGTTTTTTTATAAGGTTGGGTCCAAATCGTGATGACCAACCAAATCAAAAAAAGTGACACTATATAGAGTTTTCCACTATTGGGAGTTGCCACTATTGGGAGCTTCGACTGTAGTGATATTACAAAAACAAAAAACGGTGTAGAGAAAATGGTCCTCTAGGGGGGCTTATAATAGAGGGGGGGCTTATATATTTTACTCAACCTCCAAGGGGGGCTTATATTGGAGGGGGGGCTTCAATTAGAGGAAATACGGTATATTGTTTAAAAATTGGCAGTCAAAATTTGCAATTCGTGGCAAAATGTAAGCCTATTTTTTCTCTTTTTTTCCAGTTTTTAATGATACGTATCAAAATTGTGCGTATCTTTAATCTTTAATGGTGTCATTCAGAATATTTCATATAGAATACGAGAAAGTTTATTATTTAATACGAAATAAAAAATTTCTTATATTAAGATATAGGAAATTATGACTGATTTAATTTTAACAATTTGGCTTATTTTAACCGAAAACAATTTCATTGACGATTATAAAAAAAGTTGAGTTCTTACCGGTTATCAAACGCCAAAAATTTTTTTTTTTCTTTCTTTTGTTTTTGTGCTGTTTTTGACAATTTCTAGTTCACTAGAAAACCTAAAAAATTATTAAAGAAAAAAATTTTTTTGACGTTTGATAACCAAAAGTTGATTTGGAATAATCTATTTAAAATTAAAAGTTTTTAGCCATTGCATATCATTAAGAGGCGTTTTTGGCTAAAAAATATTGTTTCCTATAATGGCAAGTCCACGAACGCGCAAAATTTTAAAGGATCTTCGGCCTACAAATGAAAATAATGTATTTTTTGGTCTTTTCTGTGTAATATTGAGGATGGAAATCGAGCTGTTAGAGCTTCATTTTTGGCTCTTATTTAAAAATAAATTAACAAATTCAAAAACAAAGAAGTAAAGAAAATAAACTTTCTGAAAATGTTTTATGGTAAAATATCAATTCTGAAAGAAGTTTTGCGCATTTAAAAATTATTTAATTTTTTAATTACTTATGATTGTATTTAATACTGGGATTTGACTCTTGTGACTTCCGGCATTTTTTTGTAAAATTCGTTTAGGGATTGATTAATTATTATATATGAAATTTTTAGTATTGCTTTGAGTGCAACGCCTGTAATCCACAATGGGCTAGCGTCACTTATGGGATTTGGATTTGTCTGGAGTGTTCGGGAAAACATCGCGGTCTTGGTGTTCATTTAAGGTAATCATTTAATAATTTTTATTAACTTTTTTGTTAAATTTGTTAAAAAAATATTTAATAATAATTGCTAGAATTGATATTAATTTGTTTTTGAAAAAAGCATATTTAGTTTTGTGCGGTCATTGACGATGGATAAATGGAAGGATATTGAATTGGAAAAAATGCGCGTCGGCGGCAATCAAAAGGCTCGCGAGTTTTTGGAGTCTCAACCCGATTTTCGATTAAATTTTTCGCTTAACGAAAAATACAATTCTAAAGGCGCCGCTCTTCTACGAGACAAGGTTAATCATATTTGTTTTAATGAAATTTTGTATATTTATTATTTATGGAAAAATTTTAATTATAATTAATTTTTTTAGTTGCTATTTTTTAGGTTTACAACATGATTTGATTGATAAATATATTTAAAAAATTTTAAAGATATGCGTATGTTTGTTTTTATACTCCTTAGATATATTTTTTTAGGTGGCCACCGAAGCGGAAGGCCGCAAATGGTGTTATGAAAATTCGTCTGCGAAAAATTATCAACCCTCATTTTCGGCTAGCCATGTGCACGGCCCGTTGCGATCCACGCCCAACGTCATTCAAGCGTCGACGTTCGGAAACAACGTTGGCGCCAGCGAGGAGAGCTTTCAAAATTCTCCCACTTTTAATAACTCCAATTTGAACAATGAGTAAATTTTTTTTCTCTTATTTTTCGCTATTAATTTTAAAAATAATTTATTTTTTATAACTTTAATAAAATTTTTATTTTATAAGATTCCATTTGATTTAGTAGTGGTGGCCGATACTCGGGTTTTGGTAACCCTGCATATCAGCAAAATGTTTCCGAACCAAATCAGCCGGATATTTTAATCGGTGCCATTTCATCACTTTCAATGGTAAATAGAAGGTTTTTTTTCGAGCTTTATCACTTTATATTAGATAATTTTTAGGGCTGGAACGTATTTAGTCGTGGGGCATCGAATGCCGCCGAAATTGCCAAGGATTTCACTTCACAAGCCAGCTCGAAGGCCGCGGAACTGAGTAATACTGTGTCTGGAAAAGTAAAATAATTTTACTATTGGAATTTGCAAAGTATCTTATTTAACTTTTTTTTTTGATATCCCTTCGAAATATATAGGATAGGCTTTAAAATAATTTGACTCTTATTATTTAGATCAATGAAGGCGGTCTGTTAGGTAGTCTGAGTGCATTTACCTCGAAGGCCTCGGAAGTCGGCCAGCGATCATGGGGCGGAATTTCGAACCTTGTCAATTCTTCTTCTTTGCAGAATATGCAAGGCTTTTCATTTCCATACAAAGGGTCGATAAATTTACTCATTCAATTTCCTTTTTAGTCAGTTTATTTAGCTATGTTCTAACTTGTGAATTAACATATTTGTATTTTGAATTTTAATTTTTTTTTTCATTTATTACACATTTATCTTTGAATTTTAGATTAATATATTTTTTAACTTTTAGACAATATGAAGACCTCGAATCATCCTCGAATCCGCCAGATGAAAATTGCGCCTTGTCCAATAACAACTCTCAAAACGATATATGCTATAATTCTGAGTTGGATAAATATCATATTATTATTTATTTATTATTTGCATTATAATTTTGTATGTTTTTTTAAATTTTTTTTAGAAAAACTAACGAAATGACCTCTTTAAGTTCCAGTGGTCGAAAAAAATCGAACAAATCGAAAAAAAGTATTAATTTTTATTTAACAATTAATTTTATAAAAATTGAATTTATTCGATTAATATTAAAGATAAATTTATCATAAAGAAAAGTTTACAATTTTCTACCGATTATCAATCCCTATAAAGCAATAAATAAGAGTTCTTCTAATTTCCGCAATAAATATTTTTAGCATCGGATTCCGTCCAGGTGGATAGCGGCACCGACAAGCGGCTTCTAGCAGTGACCAGTGGCAAAACCGGTAAATCGACGAAAAAGGCCAAGTCAAAGTCGCCCTCGCCAGCGCCACAAATTTCCTCTGTGGCTAGTGGTGATGTGGACGAGTCCGTCGAATCCGAGTTTGTCGCCTCTTCGATGGAGAAAGAAATAAAAAGCAGGTCATCTTCCACACGAGCAACGGCGTCGACAAAGAAGAAAAAGGACACAGCTGACTCGGCTTCGACCAAGCGAAAAGAATGGGACGATGATGCATGGGATTTATTAAATCAATAATGTTTCTGCTTTTTCGTTAATTTCTTTTATATCTGTGGTAAATTTCTTTTTAAAATTACATGGCCGATTCATTTTTAAAATCTGACAAATTTATTATGTTCATGTGTATAAGATAAAGAAGAAATAAGTGCTATATAATGCTTAATCTCTCACTTTTATCCTTTTTCGAACGGTGGAAGTTTGGACTATTTATTCTTTGCCTATCGAACTGGACAGAGTCAATAATAGTCCGAGCTAAAGAATAGAGAATTTGTTAATCCAAAAATTTAAATTTCAATGTTTAGTGGGCGTACTTGGTTTAAAATTTAACTTTGGTTTAAAATTATTTATTTTTGAGATATTCGCGTTTTCAAACCTTGTGAATGGCATTTTTTTCATATGCCCCTTGCTATTATTCTTTAATTAAAAATATTTGACTCTTTCTATGTGTGTATATTTCAGGAATGATTTTAGAAAATGTGCAAGAAATATTTCAGTTAAATTTTTCATTTTTTCCCCTTTTTGCCACAAATAATAAATGGTAGGCCATAAAGAGCAATTAAATAATTTATTCTAGATATCAAATTATTTTAAAACTTACAATACAAAAAAATCACAGCACTTTTCATATAAAGTTTTGGCAATAAGTGTATACGCGTAAATAGTCTCTCACGAAGCCTCTAAGGCCACTCGTTGCTGTTTTTTCCTCGCCGTTTTCTCGCGAGAATATGATTCTTCGGTGGCAGTTTCCCTTTCCGGTAATTCTTTGGGCACTTCCGGCAACTGTTCACGAATAATAGCGTTGTATTCCTCTTCAACAGCTTCCAAATCTTCAGCCGTTAGCTTTGTCGAGAGAATTTCACTAATTTGCTAAAATAATATTTTTGTAAGCTTTGTTTTTTCATATGAACTATGTTAGTTCTATGCCAAAATATGACAAAATCAACCGATTGCTTCTCGGCTGCTTCTTGACTTTCCTCCATTATACGTTCCGCATCATCGATTGAAAAGGCCTAGAAAAGAGCAACATTGGACTCAAATATTAAATAATAAAATAATTTACAAATACCTCATTAATTGTTTTAAGTGCTTCATTTCCTATTTTCAAATGTTCAAACATCTCTTTGTTCAATTGGGCACTCTCAATTTGGTGTGTTAGACGCTCGATCTTGTCTAAATGTGCCAATATCTGATCTTGTACTGTCTCCTGATAACGTTTGCGCTTCAAAAGAAGTAAAGCTCGTCTAAAAGCAATCGAAATCATAAATCTGCTTTATTAAAATTTCGATTTCATCTCGAAAGGTAACAAAAAACATACTCTTTTTGTCCTTTCTTCAATAGAATTCTAGCCATTTCTTTCTGCTTCTCTATTTCATTATCGTGTCGTTTCAGCGCCATTTTCATTTTATCACGTTGCATTTTTAAAGCCTAAAAATTATAGTTGACGAGATATTATAAATATTCATTAGTCATTACCAAAATTGCTCGATCCTCCTCCGTGACTTTGTTCTGTAAAGTATTCTTTTTCGACGAGAAAATGCTTCCCATATTATCTTTATGAATTTTAACTTGATTTTTCAATTTTTCCCATTTAGATCTCACACATGTATTAATTGAGAAAATAACATTTTCTTTACTTGATTTAAAAACGCAGAATAAAATGCCAAAAAATAATTAGCGGTAAAGTTTTATTTGAAATTATATTTCGTTTTACAGTAAAAGACCGTTACGTTTTTCTTATATGTCATCTACGAACCACCAATACACTTTTAGTTGCCCATGTTGGAGTGAAAAGAATATCTACACTCCTGTCCAAAATTATAGCGCCACTTTGGAAAATGGCACAACTTTTAACCGAATTATTTAAATGACGTTAAACTTTACCATATGGCATATTTTTAGATAGAAAATATGATGGATTTACATTATACAAAATATGTTTTTACGAAATTTGAAAAATCGAAATTTGAATTTGAATTCTTTTATGAGCATCGGTATATTTCAGATTGTATGGTCGGGCGAGAAAAAGTTTAATCTCGACGGCCCGGATGGATTTTGCACGACCTTCGCAAAGATCTTCGATTTTTTTCGAAAAGAAATTTTGGGGGAGGGACGGTTATGTTTTAGGGGGGGGGGGGGCTTTCGAAGCACCCGCTTGCATTCACGTCGAGCAAAATGAATAGCAAAGAGTACCAGCAAGTTCTTGAAGAACATTTGACTCCGTATTGGCAACCGGACTACTTGTTCATACAAGAAAATGCTTCCATCCATCGAAGCGCATCGACATTACAGTACCTGGCGGAGCATCAAGTCGCGTTATTTGCTTGCTCCCCGGACTTGAATTTGATAGAATTTGTAGGAAATTTTGGTTCGAAAGGTTTATCGTGACAATTGAATGTTAATGAGCTAGAACTTGCAATTTCTGTAGCATGGAATAATGTTAATATGCATATCTTGTACAAGTTAGCTCATAGTGTTCTCAATCGTTTTCTTGATGTTCTAAAATCTAGAGGCGGACCAACAAAATATTAATTATTTGTTTTGAAATTGTTTTGTTATGTTTAAAATAAAATAAACGTTGAAAAGTTGATTGGCGCTATAATTTTGAACAATTTAAAATCAAGAAATTTACAGTATTTTTCAAATTTTGTAAAACATATTTTGTATAATGTAAAGTTAATTACTCCATCATATTTTCGATCTAAAAATATGCTATGGTAAAGTTTAACGTCGTTTGAATAATTCGGTTAAAATTTGTGCCATTTTTTAAAGTGGCGCTATAATTTTGAACAGGGGTGTATGAGTAGCGAGTTATTGCCAAAAATTCAACAGGAGTGTATTTTGTATTTGTTGGTTTCAATCATTTTTGTTTTTATACTTCTTCAATTTTTCTCTTATGTCCAAAATTTTGACCACAATCTTTAATTTTTAAATAACGCCTCTAAGTTAAAAAGTTCTTTTCTTTTTGTCAAAAAAAAAGAAAAAAAGATTGATTATTGCAGCGTTGTGCAAAAGAAAAACACAATTTTACGTGAAAATTTTGGATAAAAAGCGATAGAAACTGAAAAAATGTCGCTGTTTTCTTTTGATAATCAAAAAAATTTTGAGTTCTTTCCGGCTATCGGACCCAAATCTTTTTTTTCAAATATCTTTTTTCGGTTTGACTTAATGATAGGAATCAAAACTAGAGCCGGCTTAGCTGACTTAGTGACGTCCATGTTTAAGTCCAGGTTCAGCATAAAATTAACCGAGAAAATAAGCTAAATTACATTCAAAAAAAATTTAATCGACAACCGGAAAGAATCAAAATTTTAAACATTGTGATTAATACTTCGAATTTTGACAGTACATTTTACTTTTTTTCAGATGAGTAATTCTAATCTTTTAAAAAAAGTAGATGTGGAATGTTTGGAAAAAATTTGCCAGAAAAGTCAATCTTCTTTGGATAATCGGAAACTGTTTTGCTACATGACGGAAGACGAATATATAGAGGTATTTTTTTACAATACATTTCTTTAAAATTATACAAACAATTCTTCGAGTTTCTTCGAGTTCTTCGAGTTAATATTTATGTTTTAGGAAATAAAAAATCTTAAAGAAAAGCTGAAGCGTAAAGAAGAACTAATCACACAAATTGAAGAAGCTAAAGACGAGGAATTCGAAGAGTGTGAATCAAGAAATGTTGCGCTAATGGACGAATTGAAACAATTCAAAATTGAGGGCGCCAAACAGCATAACGAAGTACGCTTATGTTGTTATTATTTGATTAAAGTTATGCTTAATGAACTATTAAAATTAAAAAAAGGAATTTGACTATTTTTAGTTTATTTTGTCTGTCTCAAATGTTAAACTGCACAATATGGAATTTTAGATGGAACAATTAAAAACCGAACTTGAAATGGAACGTATTCGAATTCGAAAATTGGAAAATGATATTTTAGAAATGCAATTCAATTCGAAAGAAACTAAGGCGATTGACTTGAATGGATCATCTGATTCGAGTTCGTTTAACGAAAATAAGGAAAAAGTACTGCAAGCAAAGCTGGTAATTTTTTGAGTCATGTACATAAGGCAAGTGTGTTTTATAGACGTTTTTAACCGAAAATTTTTAACTATTAGTAGTTTTATGTAGAGTTCTGTGGAGAGGGATTTGCGACTTTGCGAAGACCAAAACGCTGGACTTCTCAGCCGTATGCAGGAAATGGAGGAGGTCTACGAAGATACAATACAGGAGGTGGAAGAATTACGCGAATTGAATAAGATCTTTCGCAAGGAACGTGATGTATGTTGGAGAGGATTTTTAAAAAATTATTTGTCAATTAATAGCTAATAAACTTGAAAACTAATAATAATTTTTTTAGCAGCACAAAGAGACAATTTTGGAATTGGAGAGTAAGCTTCACTCAATGAGTGTGCCAAATTTGGAAATGGCTAAACAAGGCAATTCACTCTTTGGCGAGGTAATTTTTTGTTAAATACCATAATTTTCTTTTATATTGTACTCCTTTTCAGGTAATTGAAGGACGCGAAAAACAGGAGCAAGAAATGTTGGTGCTTTTTCGCGAAAAGGAACGCTTTCGTGCCGCCTATGAGAAAACGATGAAAATGTTGCGCGACAGCACAATGAAGGTTGAAGAAAACTTTTGCAATCGCGACGTACTTACCGGCTCTACTTTAGGTGAGCAAAAATTATAAATAATGGGCATTTCGGGACGGCTAACAGTGCATTAGACAAGACGCGACAACGTCTTGTTTTTCGATCAATTAGGCTTGGACGAAAACCACATTATCATTATCGGAGTTATCGATAAAAAATTTCGCAATTCCATTTTGTCTGATTGTCACAATGACATTTTTTTTCTTAATAATTTTTTCAATTATTTGATTTTTACGATTTAGCTTCTTTTTTTCTTGAAACAAACATTATTTTTTATTCATGCTCGATGAAGAAATTTTTTTAGAATGCGAAGGATTTCTTGTATACTAAAAAAAGGAGAAGATAAAAATTCTTAATCGTATTTTTTTGGAATGATGTGCGATACAAAAAGAATATACAAAAAGAATGAAAATAATGTATTTTGCATTTTTTAAATTAACTATAATTTTTAGCTGTCTTTAAGCGAATTAAAACTAGACTGCGAACTTCACAAAATGAAAACGAGCGTTTGAAGGAGCGAATTGCAAGTCTCGAGTCCGATCTTCTCGATTCCGAATTGAATCGTTTAAACGGCAACAGCAGCGAAAAACGTCTCCAATGCCAATTCATTCAGGATGAGTTGTATGTTTTAGATCGATTGATTATGATTTTCTTAAATTAATTCGTTTTTTAAAGAAATCTAAAAAAGCGTCTTGAAAGCCAAATCCGAGAATTGGTAGCGGAGAACCATGATCTTTGCGATAAGATTCTCGCTGAAAGCAGTCGGGCAGCAGCGATTCCTAGTCTTGAGCATCGTATTGACGTTTTAAGTAAAGTAATAGCCCAGCTGGAGAGAGACAAAAATTTTGGCTCCACGACCTTCGTTAAAAAAATGAATGACTGACGTGCTTATCGAAAATCAAACTAAATAACATTATATTCTGAATGCGCTTATATTTTTGATTGATTGATTTGTCTTGTAATATAATTCAGTTGGATTTATAGTGACAATTTTATAAAATAAATTCCTGGATTTCGAATTTTATATTTTTTCACATACATACATAAATATTAACCGTTTTTATGTATACTTCGTGGTCTATCACAAATTCTATTATTATCGTACTTTTTTTGAAAAGGACGACAATTAATGATCAAAAGAGCGTGCGATATGTTGTTTTTTTTTTGCAAAACCAAGAATTTATTTTTTTTAAATTGTAAATTGTTATATATATATATATATATATATATATATATATATATATATATATATATATATATATATATATATATATATATATATATATATATATATATATATATATATATATATATATATATATATATATATATATATATATATATATATATATATATATATATATATATATATATATATATATATATATATATATATATATATATATATATATATATATATATATATATATATATATATATATATATATATATATATATATATATATATATATATATATATATATATATATATATATATATATATATATATTTAATTTTTGCATCAAAAATAACCCATAATTTTTATAACACATAAAAATTGCTACTTTGGCTTTTTCAAAAAATTAATCTTTTTTATTAACAAGAAAATTTCGAAGTTAGAACTCAATGAAAGCTTTAATAGTTCTATAGAGAAAAATTTTCTCTATCAGATTAAAAAAATATTACTAGCTTTAGTTTTAACATTAAAAAATTATGAAATAGAACAGTAGTTACCCTTTAATGTAATCAAAAAATATTTAAAAAAAATTTTTACCCATAAGAATTGTTATATTATACGTATATATCAGGTTCGAAATTCCGATTTTTTTTTGATTTCCAAAAAATTTCGGAAAACTCAGAATTCCTTCTTATCTAGTATGTAGATTTTTAAAATTTTTAACTATCTTTATAAATAATTTTTAATTATGTGATTATTATTAAATAATTATTAATTAAATTTATAATAATTTCTTCCGACTTGTTTTATTGTAGAGTTTTTATAGAATAAAAATTTTAATTCAGTTTTTTTTATTTTTTTTATCAATCCCATACTTCTTGACAATTTTCTATTTCTAATTTTTATTACATTTTTTTAACAGATTTGGCAGGCGTTTAGAAATGATCTTGGATTACTTGGCAGTTTAATATAAAGTTAACACGTGAAAATCTTGCGGGTTATGTTCAATTTAATTAATGATATGATATTGGTATTAAAGAGTTTAGCTTTTGTCAATATATATTAGGTAGTAAAATTCCTTTACCAAACGATGAAAATTATTAGAAATGTTTGAACATTTATTTAACACTATCGAAATGATATTTTCAATTCGTTTAATATTATGCGCCAATAATAATGCCCTTTCACTTGTTGTCGAGTCCATTTGTTTGACGCAGCACGTGAGAATTTTTGAAACATTTTGTTGTTGTTTATGTTTATTATTTAGTTCGCTTTTTTCAAGGTTAATTAAAATAACTATTAATTGCATAACTGTGAAAAATTTAAAATAAAAAAATAATGGGAATGCATTATGTAACTATTTTCAATCTTTACGCATGTTATACATGTTTTTATCTCTTCTGTCAATACATCGATACGTATATAATATCGTTTGTTTTTATTTTCACAAATTAAACAATTAGACAAACAATTTTTAATTAAAAAGGCCTTGAAAATACGAAAATTAAATAAGATATTTCTATTAAATAATATCTGAAGTCGTCTAAAAGTTTATTGGCCAAATGGAATATATATTATATATTCTTTAATGCATTTTGCAAAGACATTTATGTGCTTCCATTATTACACCGATAAAATTCCGATGGTCAATCTTTAATCGGTCAACATTCGAAACTGGAACACGAACGTTAGAGTCTAATAATAAGTGGAGTAAATCTAAAATGTTAAGTTTGATTCTTTTATGCATAATCTGAATCATTGGCAAAAATTCAGATTTTGACGATTTGTCACTGGTAAATTCAGATTTGCCCCTAACCTGCATGTATATGAAAATATAAGCATAGATAATTTTATTAAAATTATGCGTTTTAGCGTAAATAATTATTTATTATTGATAAAAATAAACAATCAAAAAGTAAGAACAAGCTTTGTCGTATTATGTAATATATTATTAAGGAACTTTATGAGATTAAATTACTTTTCTTTTCGATAGTGGAAAAAATAATCAAATTAAATCTTATTTTGATAAGGTCAGAACTCAAAAATCGCGAGTAATTTTGTTTTTCGGTTGATCGTCCTTTTAAATTCGCATTTTTCGTGCCGACCAATGTAATTTTTTATTTTTTTTCAATTCAAATTTATACAGTTCATTTTTTTGCAAGCAAACGCGAATTTCTGCAAGTTTGTTTTCTTCCGTTTCGCAAAATGATATAAAAATAAAACATTATTCGATAAATGCGGGTCATTAAGAGTGGCTCGGGGCCGATATTTTTCGGCTCAGCCCGGAAAAATTAGACCCGGTATATAATTTTATACAATTTTTTAAATTAAAAAAATTTTAAAATAAACCTCTAATATTTTATGAATAAAATTTTATAACGAAATGTTTTTTTGCGGTCATAAACAAATATAGATTAAATAATAAAAAAGTTTAATAAAGCATGTTAGCAAATATTTAAAAAAGCATTATTTTGCAAAAAAAGTGTTAGATTTTTAATTTTTTGTTAAAAAAATTTAATTAAAAAAATTAATTATTAAATTTAATCATTAAATTTTTTGTTAAAAAAATTCGAGTAGAGCCACGGGCTGGGCCGACGAATTTCGGCCCGGATGACCAACCTGGCCCGGCCAATTTTATTTAAAAGAATAAAAAATGTAATAAGAAAATAAAAGCAATCGAAAAGCTTAATTACTATGACATAAAATTTAAACGAATAATTTTTTAATTTATTAATATTCCAAAATTAGGATAATTATAGTTTTAAAATTATTTATTTGCATAAAATTTGTAATTTATTATTTATATCATTATATAATAAACGTAGAAATGACTTTTTACTCGATTTTTGAGGGTTAATTTGCGACTTTACAATATACGGCTCTTCAGATTTCATTTGCGGCTTGACAATTTCAGACATTATAACTTAGACATATGCTACTGGCCCGCTGCACGCCTTTTGGCCTCTGCCCGAGATTTTAGACTCAACAAATCGTAGAGCCGGAAATTTTAAAGCCGCAAATTATGGTGCCCTATTTTTATTGTACTTTTTTATTATCTATTTGATTGCTTGCACAAATACATATATGTTTTTTTTCTTGGTCAATTTTATCTCTAGTTTTGTTTTTGTTATAATTTTTCTTTTAATTTTGCAACCGATTTTCATTTTTTAAACTAACTTACGAGAATCTATAATTCTGTTTGATACCAAGCATTTTTTCAATTTATTGCTCACTTAAAATTTTTGGTTACTTTTTTAAATTCAAAAATAGGCAAAAATGGACATTCATCATAAAAATGATTTTTACAATGAATTTAAGATTTAATTTAATTAATTTACTGATTCAAAAATATTCGGATATGTTCAATAATGATGCTAATGATTATAATGCATAATCAACTACTCACATTCTCTTCTTGATGCACATTAAGTCTTATTTACTTGTTTGGGTAAATTTCTCCCGGAACTTTTCGCTAGAAAATATAAATGAACGCTAAATTAAATGAATGTTAAATGAAAAATAAAAATTGAAAATTGATGTTGTTAAATTAACTTTAAAATCGCGAGAAAAAACTGTGCTTTAATTTTTTTATTTTTATTTGTTTACATATTTTTTGGACCATCATTGATTTCATTTTCTGTTTTATTAAAATATAAAACCATAAATAGCTTCTTTGACAAGTTATAATAGAAAGTTGAGGAAGGGGGTGGAGGGGAGGCAAAAAATCGTAACATAACGTGCTTGTTTTTTTAGCGATTATTTCAGCTTTTATTTCAGCAATAGTTCAATTATGCGAAAACAATATAATTTATTTTTGTGATTCAATATTTTTTGTTATTCATTATGTGTAGCATGCAAAATTGAAAGAAGACAAAGGTTTATATATTTCTTCTTTTAGCGAAAGAGTTAAAGTTGCTAGCTTGTTTATGGGAAATAGCTGAAAAGTTTAGCAGTTCTATGGATAAATTTTTTAAATTTGAATTAAGCTATCGTCTGGTTTTTTTAGATAAAGACCACACTATAATAAGATTTAAATCAGGATTTCTTGTAACTTTTCATAAAAAACAAAATTGCGGTTTAAAAGAATTTATCATTCAAAATAAGAAAATTGAATGAAGTAAAAAAAGATGGTACAACGCATGACACGGCTTCCCCGCGGGCCATTTGATGAAGTGATTTGGTAATTGGACCGCTTAAATCATTAATGTTTTGTTCATCCATATTTTTTTAAATGAATAGCTTGCCTTTTATCTAGCTTTTATAATGCATTTTTATTTATTAATATTTTTAAAATCAAATAATTAACATGAATTTTAAAACATTGGGCAAATTTAATAAAAAAAAGTACTTAAAGGTTAAAAAATTTTAAAATTTATATAAATAATTTTAATAACTTAAAAATTGTCAATGTTTAAATTAGATTTGATTAATATTTAAATCTCTTACTAACAAATAAATAAATTAAGATAGCTGAAAAGTTTAGCAGTTCTATGGATAAATTTTTTAAATTTGAATTAAGCTATCGTCTGGTTCAATTAGTTTTAATAGGTACTAGATAGAAAAATGTTGTTATTTATAATGCGGATAAACAGTTAATATACAATTATAACAATTTTTTTATATATAAGAATACTGTTGAAAAAAATCTTTTGTAAAAAGAAAAATTAGAAAATATTTTGAAATGATAACAGCTAAATTATACAATATTACAAATCAAATATATGATAATTATATTGAAAATTATTATTGAGCTATTTTTATGTCATTTTTAAAATTTAATTTTTAAAAATTTAAATTGAATCCAACGAATTTTATTTATTCACAAACTTTAATCGCAATTTTCAAAACTTTAAGCCTTTTTTTCTATTTCTATTTTTACACTTAATTTTTTATTTCAAATTTTTAGTTTGATAGATTTAGTTGTTCATATATCGTAATAATTATCCTCTTAATTATTAGTTAAATAAATACATATACATATATACCCATTATTTTACACAAATCTGTTGCCAAACAATATATTTTTCTTATTTCTTTTTCTCTAATTATGGGGCAAATTTTTTTCGAGATTTTTTGTGCAACCGGTAGGCAAACCTTTTTTGCTGATGATTGTATATTAAATTAAATTTTAAGCTAATACATCTTTTTTATTTTAAGCTTTGTTCTGTTTAAAAAAATAATTAAATTTTTTAAAAAATTATTTTTGTATCTTTTTTTGAAATATTAAATACAAAAATCATCTTGTTTATGATGACGCGCTTATTTTGAGTCGTTATTCTTAGAACCTATTAACCTATTTTAAAATGTGTATTAAACCGAAGAGTAGTGATTTTTAGGTTGAATATTATTTTTGCAAATTGCCTGTAATAGTAAATTATGTGAATAATAAAATTATAATTCGTTGATTAAATTATTTTTTTAATACCCGCAAAACTCCATAGAATTTTCATAAATATTTAAAATGTTTTATTCATTTTGTTCTTTGTACTATATATCTTTTCAAATATAAATTCACAAGATATCTTTTAAAAATTGTACAGATATAATGAAAGAATTTCATCGTCCTTTTAAATAAATTTAATTTCCCAATCACAAAATTAAAAAATACCAACAACATCAAAATAAAAAAATCCTAAAAACAATATCAACAAAGATCAACATAAAAATTCATTTATTAATGAGATCTAAAAGCAATAAAAAATATACTAAGAAAAAAATGTTAAAAATTTATTAATTTATATTTTTAATAATTTAATGGCGAGCATTCATTTAATCTTTATAATTAAATTATTTAAAAACAAGTATTTTTAATTTAGTTTACGTTTTTATTTTTTTAATCAAAAAATAAAAAAACATATTAAATATGTGCAATAAACAGTTTCTGCACGTTAGTACAAAAGTGCAAAACAGGAGTTAATCCGAAAGTGAAAAATGAACGAAAGATTAAAAGTGCAAATTTCAGATTTTGGATGCAAAAAAAGAGCAGCTAAAAGAAATATCGCATAAATCTTTAACATTTAAATTATTAAATAAATACTATCTCCAAAAACCAGTAAGCATATTATCATTTAAGCTTAAGTTTCCGAATGGGCTAAATTTATCTAATTTTCATATACGCGGAACATAGATAAATTTGCACTTTTGACTACCTCAATAAACATATAGTTTATTTTTAGACAAAATTTTATTGTGTTTTAATTGCAAAAATTATACACTACATATATCAAAAAAAAAATCAAAATATAGCCTCAAATACAGTAGTAGACAAAATGAAGGAGATCTTTTTTAGAAATATGGTTTCTATTTTTCTCAGAGTAAACAAAAGATATAGATTTCTAATAAACTTTATTTTGTATTCCTTCATTTTGTCCACTACTGTATTTCTTAATTTACTTGAACAGTCGTTGTGATGTCATTCGCTTTTGTTTTTTCTTTTCGTCATTTAAAAGTATTTAAAGAAAAAAAAGTGAAACCTTATAACAATACAGATAATCATCAAAATGCTGTTTTGCTCTAACCAAAGTGTGATTATAAGGAAATAAAAACAAGTAAAAACAATCTACCAATTTAGAAAACTGCATTTAGACTTAAATAACACATATTAAAGACATATTTGGTTTTAAAATTTTGCGCATTTGTGAAAGAAAAATGGGCAAAAATTTGTAATTTAGGCAAATTAAAAAACAAAACAAAATGCCTCATTCATTAATGGATGGATCCCAAGAATTACATTTAAATATTTTAATAAAAGAATCAGTGTACACTTTTGAAATTGGTTTCTATTGCTATGGAACTGGAAGAGTTTGACGTTATATCAACTTATATTTTAGCACTTTTTCACATTTTTCACATTTTGTAGTCGTAATGTTTTTTTTAAAGTTTGCGAATAGACTATTTTAAAATCAAAAAATGACTTTTTTTAAAACGACATGCACCAATTCTATTTAAAAGACGAAATATTAAAAGATATGTAATACCAAGTTGGTATTACTAACCTTAAAATTTTTGAGATCAAATGTTTATTTATTTGGTATGTTTTGAAATAGTTTAATAAAAATGTTTTTTTATGAAAATAAAGCACGCAAAATAAAATTTTCTTAAAATATTTCGAGCTTATTACTACCAAAAAAAGAAAGTCTAAGCTTTCCAGATTTTTTGATTATGATTATAAAATTGTTTTTATATTATGTTTATATGTTAATGAGAAATTGCCGTTCTAAACTTGTAGAAACTTTAACATTTTTATTTATTTATTTTTTTTTTTGAGTTTACGTTATTCTTAAATATTTTTAAAATTTTTGTTTTTATCAGAAAAATGATAATTTAAAATTTATGCTTTTTTAAGCGTTTCTTTGCCATATGGTAGCATAAATTCATTTATTTTTCGTTTTTCACGTTTTGTCGGTTATTTATTTTAGTTTCAATATTATGTATATTTATCTTTTCCCTTTCTATTTTTACGACTTTTATAAATAATATTTTTATAAAAATAATATTTTTATAAAAAAAATGTTGACGTTTACGTAAAAATTTATTAAATGAATTTTATTACTTTTATTCATAGGTGATTCATTAAACTAAATTAAATAATCGGATTTCATTATATTTGCATTTTAATAAAATATAAAACATTAAAATTTGAACTAAAATAGATTTCTGATAAATGAGTTAATTTTTACCTAATTTAAAGATTTAGGCTTAACTTAATTAATTTCTATCAAAATAAAAATTATTTTTAGAAGCGGTAAAATTAAGTAAATATGTGAAAATATTATTTTATAGTTACCAATGGTCAATGTTTTTTATGATGCATGCAGGCATATAAATTTGTTTTTGATAGAATTTCTCATTTCGCAACATTCATTTTTTGTGCTAAAGTGACCGCCGTCATTGAAATTAAAAAATTGTTGCGTGCGCTCTTATGTATAAAAAAACCGAAATGCGAATAAAGGCGACAGACAAAAGAAAAAGTACAAAATTCTTTTATTCTTTGCATCTAAAAAAGAAAGACAAACAAAAACACAAATATATACAATAAAAAGCGCGCCAAAACGTCATTGCGCAATCAGCGCAATGTCGTGCCTGCCACCCTATCCTGTACTTATACCTTACAAATCATTAGAAATCGCTGCACGATCCACTTGATAAGGTGGTGCATATCAGCATTAGGATATCATCCAGCATATTTTGCTTAGAATTACCTAATTTATTAATCTACTTAATTAATTAGTAGTAAAGTTTGCATTTATATCGTATTCATTTGTGCTCTTTTTTAAAGTTGGCTCTCGTCCAACTTTTTTTTTGAAAAGCCTTTTTGAAAGGCCATTTTAATGCATAATTCTTTAAATATTGATACAGTTTGTCGCCACCGAAATTATTTTTTAAAATTAAACTGCATAAACGATTTACGCTCTATTGAATTTACACAAAATGATTATTAAATTTACACAAAATGAAGAGAAAATACTTCTCCAATTTTTTGCAAAACATCTATTTTTGTTGTTTGACAAAAATTACTTTGTTGTTTTGACCTTGTTCACGTATTTTTTTTTGTAATAACATTATGTTAAAAGTTTATGTTAAAAAATAATTGGAATAAAAATGACTAAGAAAGAATAAATCTTATTCATTAATCTTAATGTTCTACCAATTAATCCCATTCAAATACGAATTAAAAAATAAAGACAAAGAAAATAACTAAAGAAAAAAGTTTAAAAAAAGGATTTTGAAATAATAATGCAGTTCCGATTTAAAAATAATTTAAAAATAATGATATTTCTCACCAAAATGAATAAAATGACCACGGCAAAATATTACAATAAAAATGAAACAACGACATTGGACGATGATGACACATTCCAATTAAATACTGTGTATTGTACCCGCATAAAAATGCACGCTACATTGCACCGAAAACCAATTTCTAATTTTTGTGAACTATGTTCATTGTATTGTGAGAAAATATTCCTTCCGCAATCACTTTTTTTGTTGCCGGACGCTGGAGCGATGCCAGAATATTTTGATCTTTTGTCTTTCTTTTTTTTCAAATTTTAATTGATATTTTTCCAAAAATTACATTTATTCTAAACTTTTTTTAAATTTATTTTTAATATTTAATTTATTCAAAGAGCAAAGATGCATATTTTTTATTTTGATTTTCATAAACACACAAATTTTAGTAACAATTAAAAATCAAATAAACTTGTAAAATGTTTTATTAAAGAAAACTTTTATAAAAAATATTTTTTATGAAACTAACAAAGTATATTTAAAAAAACAATAATTACAACTAAAGATTTTCTCTATTTAATAAAAAAGTAAATATAAAATAAATAATATATGTATTTTAAAAAATTTATAATTTTTAAAATTAAAATTTTTTTACATATGATGAGAGATTTAGAAATTGATGAAGATTTGAAAAGTTTTAACTTTTCGATTTTTAATTATCGGAACTGCCAGGCACAAAAAACAAAAATAAAAAAATAGCCCAATCTTTTTGCACAAAATATTTTTGATTCGACAATACTAATTTGCGGATGTTATCTTACTGAATATTTATCTTAAAGCGCTAATTGATTGAATAATTTTTAAAAAAATTGTAAATTGTGATATTAAATAAGATTTAGTTACTATTTAATTAAAAATTGAAAAGTTTGATTTTAATAATTACCCTTTTATTTTAATAATTATCCTTTTATTAAAACGATCACCTCCACGTTCAGTTTTCACTTTCTCTTTTATTTTCAATTTCCGCCGCATTCCGAAAAAAATTTGAATTTATTACAATCGAGAATAAAAAAAATTTCCTGTTACTCGTCACAATTAAAGAAAGAGAAGGCAGAAACTTGCAGGCTTTTATTTCGCTCTTAAAAATCAAAGTACATTTTTCAACATTGTGCAAAATATTCAATTCTTATTAAATTTTCATGATTGTTCTTTTTTGCATCTTAACTATATTTTCTATATTTTTGTATTGTGCATTTTTCTTGTTATTTTTTGTTGATTGTTTGCTAATTAAATTTTAATTTAGAAATTATATTTTTAAAATCAGATTTTGATATTAATATTAAAATATGCATATTAAGAATTTAAGGATGTACGATATAAAAATAACATTGATTTTGTGCTAAGAGGCGGAATGGCACGGCGACGATTTTTTCAAGAAATTTCACACCACTCGGAGTCGCTACCTTCTTCTAAAACGAGAAAAATGCGTTATTTTTGTTGCTTTATATATGAGGAGGACAATCACTTTAATCTCTTTTTCTCTCCCGTGAAGGAAAATGAGACGAAAACTAAAAATTTTCATGAAATACCTTATACATATTTCTGTTTCAACTAATTTTATTGGTCACTAACAGAATGAAAGGGAAATTTTCGTGGAATAAAAAGAACTTTCGCCCTCCATTCACCGTACGTCCAGTTGTCAAAATATTTTAACACCTCACTTTTTCTCTCGTTCTTTTGTCTTTGCATTGTTCATTGTTTTAACGGATCACTTTAAAAAATCCGGTTACAGTGAAATTGTTTTCTCTTTTTTTATGTCTATTTTCTATTTTCTTTTTTTTTCTATTTTCTTTTCTCTGTTCGTTCTACTATAAAAACATCAGTTTCATAACGGCCTTCTTTGTAATTTTTTCAACAAATACTGCGTCATTGTTATATATTTGCTCTAAGTCATCAAGATCATCATTATATTCATCTTACCATTGACATCACCTAATAACGTTTTATTTTTCAGTCCGCATTTTGCATTTTTAAACATATTATTATGAGCCAACAAACCCATTTTTTAATTTTTAGTATTATTTTTTTTAACAATTTGCATAAATCACCAAATCTTCTTTTTTAAATTTTTTATTTGCATGATTTAATGAAAAAATAATCCGACCTTGATTTGAATAAATATATCACTGATAAAACTGATGTGAACAGTTTTAATATTCTTATGCAATTAATTTATAAAGTTAAAAATTTATTCATATAAATTCATTATACGAATTCATTATACATTATATGACTTCTTTTAAGATTATTTTTGTTTTTATTACGATTTATAATAGAGAATAAAGAATATTTTGAAAAAACATGATAAACATTAAAAAAGCATGGCTTTTGGATTTTTGATTAAATATTTTTCTTACAATGTATCATTAAGTCTGTAGCTCTCATTTTTTGATTATTCAATATTCTCTAGTTTTTCTTTTTATTTAGTCTTTCTCATTATAATCTAATATGAAAAATTAAATTGTTTTAATTCTATGATAGAAAAATTTAGAGATATGGAAACAAGGAAAGAAGATAACTAACTACATTAAAAAATGATTAAAATAATAAGAAAAAAATGTGATAAAAAAAGAGGCGTGAAAATTTATAAAAGAAAAAAATATTTAAAGATTAGAAAAATTCTATTCGTTTTCATTTCTATTGCTTTTTTCGCTAAAAGCATTTTTAAACAGATTTTAAGATGTTTCTAAATTTTTTCGAAGTCCTTTTTATGTTTATATAATTTATTACATGTATAATTAGTTTCAATTGGTTAAATGCTTACAATATACTTGATTAATTAAAATTTACTTTTTAATTGCTCATTGTATTTTTATATTTTTATCCTATACATAGTGTATCATAAAAACATTTTTGAAAAATTAAAAATTTATTATTATAACTAGATTAAACTTTTTATCACGATTGTACTTACTTTTTAAACTATCCTAATTTTGTGTGTATAAGGCTAGATGTTTTGAGCCAAAAATTTAAATTGGCGTTAGTAAGTTTATTCTGTTGTATTGATACCAAGTGAGTCCAAATTTTGTGCTCACTTTTATGAAACTGAAGCCAAGGCGGGCACAAAATTTGGACCCCAAACGGATCCGATACAACAGAATAAACTCATTGGCGCCAATTTAAATTTGGCTCAAAACATCTGATCTTGATATTAGGGTAATTAAATGTTTATAAGCTAAATGTCATTTGAGTTTAAAAAAATAAAAAAAGCTAAAAAATAATCGCCCTTTGCAGCAATACATTTTTGCAATTATTATTATATAATAACTATTTTTAAGAATCAAAAATTCACCGCAAAAATGCGCCAATTTTTTAAGGCCCCGCCTTCATTGTTTGTTTTAATTTTATAGCGTTTTAACATAAAAATTACGCAGACATTTTTCAGCCTCAAACTATGAACGCATAGAAAGGAAAAAGGAGAATGCAAAAATTACCAAAAGAAAAATTGTAGTAATGTATAAAAAATGCATCAAGGAAAAAAGTTGTTCTACAATATAATTTTTACGTTATTTATTATATACCTAATTAACATATGCTTAATTACTAATTATATTAATAATATTAATATACAGTCAAACCTGTCTAATAGGGCACCCCTGTAATTGGACACCCTTTCTAATTGGGCACTCCCGAAAAAATTTCAAATAAATTTTTTTTATATTGAACAATAAATTTTTGACAAAGTTTGCAAGCTAGAATAGTTATTGTCGCTTTAGTTGACTGCAGGTGAAATAAAGAGTTGATGGAATAGAGATTATTCAAGAAGTATTCGTTTTTGGTGATTAACGTTCTTATCGGAAAGTTATCTAGAGTATTTTCGCAAAACCTCTGTAATTATTTTTTTCATAACTTTATTGATAATCAATCTATAATATAATCACCATTATTACTCAACATCTTTGCTCAACAATTAGGCAAATCATTAATCCCTTCCTTCCAGAATTCCACTTTCTGTAGTTCCAAAAAGTTTCGAACCTCCATTTTTAGCTGGTTGACATTGGCGAAAGTTTTATCGCACATGTGGTTCTTTAGAGCGAAGAATAAATGATAGTCGGATGTCGCAGTATCAGGCGAATATGGTGCTGCATCCCAGCCAAGCTCCATCAATTCCTGGCGAGTGATTGTTATGATTTGAGGACGAGCGTTGTTGTGTAGGAGGTAGACATCGACACGTCTTTGGCGCTTTTCTCGAATTGCTTTAGCCAATTTTGAAGCCGATCCGTGTAAACGGTAGCTGTCACACTTCTCTGCTCTTCCATAAATTCATAGTAGAGCATTCCTTCGGAGTCCCACCAACAGAACAGCATAACCTTTTTATAATGCAGGTTTTGGTTGCGTTGGTGGGTTTTCTCCTCGCGGAAGCTAGACAGCTCTAGGCATGTTGTTCTTGTACTTGATCCACGTTTCGTCACCAGTTAAAATATCTGTCAGAAACACCTTCTTATGAAAAGGAGAGAATCACAGATGGTGACACGCGCCGCTTTGTTGATGTCACTCAAATGGTGAGGTGTCCATTGTGCCAGAATTTTTCTGTAACCAAGAGCGTGAAGACGAGTTTTAATGGTTGTGTGAATGCATCCAAGAGTCATCGCTAAGTCTCTGGTAGTTGCATTTGGATTCTCGTTGATGCTGCTGCGGAAGACGTCTTCGTCGAGGTCAGATGAGCGCCCTGTGTCAGGCTTGTAATCGAGTGCCGTATTTCATTCTCGAAAGCAATTGAACCAAGTATTAACAGAGTAACAATGTTTGGCCTGAAGATATCGCATATGTTTCCAGCACGGCCCGTGCACTATAATCAAGGCGCCACTCGTAAAAGATAATTGCCTGAATTTTTTGTTTATTAATTGAAGTCATAGCTAGTTTGCTTATTGCTGCAGTATCTTTATATATTAGGTAAGAAGCGCATGGAGAGTTTTAAAAAATACTATCATGAAAGTGTTTCAATAGGAAAAAAATAAATTTTGTCTTTAGTGTAAAAAAAAATTTCTTCTAGCCTAATAATATTCGTATATGCCGTAGCTGAAAAAGTCAATTTTACGTTAAAAATCGACTCCGATGTGATAAAAATAGATTTGTGTTCCAAAAATGTGTTTTTCAAAAACGAATAGTTTAAAAAAATATCAAGAAATAAAAAATTGTCTAACATTTTTATAGTCTGACAACAAAATTTTTTTTAATAAATTTGGTTTTTTAAGTATTCGTATCATTTCGAGCAGGTGAAAAAACTTGAGAATCGGTTATTTAAATCAAAAATTATTTTGATATAACGGATAAAAAAACGTTACAGCGAAATGTTTCAGACCTAAAAGCAGTGGTCAAATTTTGTGAAATTTTGCCAATTTTTAAAAATAGTCATGCTAACAATAAGAGTGTTTATTTAACAGAAGTGTATGTATTATATTATAAAGAAAGTTCGTAGAGTTTTCATATTTCCATTTACAACGATTTGTTTGCTGTTTGGCAAAGTGTTCATTTGATAAAGCTCTTTCTACTCTACAAAACTGTTTTTGGTTTTTTTTGGATAATATAATTTTTCATCATTTGTCAGGCTCAAAAATTAGCATTTTCGACATCTGCTCTTCTTCGCTTTTCATCGAGGTCAAAAAGCTGCTGCCGAAGCAACTCTATACATCTACGACGTGTACTGAGAAGATTTCATAAACGTGTTTATTGAATAGCTTATAATAGTCATTTTTGACATAAATCATCCGCTTAGCGTGGATCAGAAAAGCAAATATAGAAATCGTTAATTTTTACGTCTGACATATACTATTTTTAATTTTTAAGCTTGAAAAAGCATGAAAATTAATTCAATTAAAAAAAAAGAATTGTAATAGTTTTGTAGAGCAAGAAAAACTCTTTCGAATGGGTAAAACGGTGTAAAAGTAATGTTACATTATTGATTAATTTATTTTTATAATTATTGTTTTTTGTTCAAATAAATCTTTGTCATAAAAACTCTACGAATTTTCTTTACAACCTAATAAATTATTTTCACATTTTTTGTACTTATGCTTTCTATATTTTTATCGTAAATGTAGACAGGACCTTTTTTGCAAAAAATTATGATGTCAGATGACTAGCTGCAAAATAAGTCGTCTCCTTTTTTGCTCGCTTTTCGTACATTTTTTAATCTCTTTGTATATTCTATGTTCTTTTGGCTAATGAGACACAAATGTTTAAGAAAACCTATTAATAAAGAAGCAAAAAACAAACATGTTCTACCCCCTACTATTGCGCTTTTTATATTTTTATTATGGCATTTTTTTTCTTTTATTTTTTATATGTCTTATTATTTTAGCCCGCAAACTATATTGTTATAATAGCATAATAATTTTCTATCTGCATTTGATAATTTTAATATCAAATTATCTATTACATATAATGGCTATTTTGTTTCTACGCAAGTTTGCATTTGTCATGCTTACCTTGGTGCTTTTGATCGAAATGCTAACAAAAACACCGGTAACTGTATCAGCAAAGCGACACCATAATCATAGCAAGAAGGTTTCACGAGGTAAAGTTGATATTATTAATATCCAATCGTTATATTGGTAAATATATATCGTTATATTAATAAATATATTGGGATGTTGCAAAATATAATAATATTTATGACATTGCTAAATATAAATTTTTAAGCAATAGCACAATCTCAACAAGAGTATGAATACCGTGACACAACTGAATACGATGGAGGTGTTGCAATCGACAGCGTGCCAATAAAAACAAACTTTTACGATACGCCCACGCCACCAGTAAAGGAACATCATTTCTCGAATCGATTTACACCGCAAAAGCTACGTAAATTCTTTGCAGACTCGCAGCGATACTATCAGCGAAAATAGCGATGTAAATTACTTAAATCTTAAACTAATTGATTCTACCATATATTAAAGAAAAGAACATATTTCAAATAATGGAAAAAAATCCCATGTCCATTCGCTTTAAATTTTTTAGGAAGCACTTTTCTTTCAATCCTATACATGATTTGCTCCATAAAACGATTCTATTTAGTCTTCAAAATTTATAAAGTCATTTTCATTTTAATTTAAATACATAACTATGCGTAAAGCAAATTTATTCGATTTTTTAAAGAACCAAATTGGAAAAAAATGAAAATGATTGTTTATAGTTGTTGTTGTTATTTATTATTATACAGTGTGGCGCAAATTATCATTTGCGTTTTTTTCTTTTGTTTTGCCATAACTTTTTTTTTATTTTGCAGCCGATTTTCAAAATTCTTTTCCAATACTTTAGACAATTGTTTGGTATCAAACTTATCAATTGGTTTCAATTTAGAATTTTACAACCGTTTGAACTTTTTGCTACTTAAATGAATGCAAAATCGTCGAAATGCATGACATAAGGATTAACTCTTCCTAGTTTGCAAACCTATTTTGGACTATTACTATTTATTATTGTATTAATTGACTTTTTAGTTAAAAATGAGAGTAAAATTTACCATAAAGGACATTATTTAAATTATTAGGTAAATGAAATTTTAGCATAAACCGAATTGAAAAATTGACCAATTTTATCCATTTTTGACTAATAGAAGTGTCAAAGAAATTCGAATTTGAAAACCGAAACCAATACCAACAATTTTAACCAAACCAATTGAAAATTCGTGGCAGTCGCAAATGCGCCTCTCTAAAACATTTCCGATAGGTCCTGGAGAGGTTTTTCCTTTCTTCCTCGTAACAATTGGCGTAACTAACTGGAATTAAAAATCATTCGAAATAATAGTGGGATTATTCCAAAAAAGAAACGCCTTCACCGGGCTTTGAACTCAAAAGGTCGCCGAAAAATTCCAAATATCCAACCAATTTGACTATTAATTTTTGGTGCGGATTTAAAAAGTATTAAAATAAAAATAAGATGAAAATAGCATTTTAATGCATTTAGATAGAATTGCCTAAAATATTGGGAATCAAAAAAAATTTTGAGAATCGGTTGGAAAATAAAAAAGTTATAACAAAAACAAATTCAGGCGGAAAATTGGTCACTTTGTAAATGATTTAGTCTTTTGATTAACAATATATTGTCTGTAAATAGTACGTAATATATTCAAAAGATTTTCCGATTCTCCATTTTTATTATTATGCAAAAAGCGATTCAAATATTTTCTGAAATGCATCTAAAATTATTCTAATTGATACGTAGAACACAAAACTTATTCGAAGTTCAAAAAGTTATTCTAATAATTATTTTTAATAGCTTTTATATTTTTCATATTTTTAGTATTACCTAATAATCCTCTACAAGTCTTACATAAACTTTTTCAAAAAAAGAAAAGTGTAAGACATTTTACGAAAATTTTGGATTTTTATTAAATTACATGCAAAAATATGTGAAAAGTACGAAAAATTAAGGAAATTAATTTGCTTGAGAATTTTTTCACATAAAGCTTCTTCTCATAGTCAATAATTTGTTTAACCTATTATCCCATTATTAAGATTTTATTCATCAAAACTCTCTGCTTGTCGGCTGCCAGTTTTTTTTCGATTTTTGTCTTGCCGATACTATTTATTATTGTATTAATTGCAGAACAGTTTTCAATGATCTCCATTGTGCCTTACAATTGTTAGATTGAATTATTACATTTTTTATTATTGTTACTTTTTGCTTATTTCTCATTTGTTTTTGCTATTTTGTCATTAGCAACAAAAAACCCGGACAAAATTTAGACAGATAAAAACAAATCAATAAAATAATTGTTTGCCAATTTTTTATAAATTTAATTAACACATTAAAAATTTCTTTTTAGCTTATACAATTACAATTTACATACTTTTTTGGTATCTAAAAAATATATTTACCTATTGTAAAAAATTTCATTATCTTTATTTTTATGTGAAAAGCCAAAGAATAATATATTTAGAATAAATCACATATTATTTCATTCTCTACAAATTGAGACTATGAATTCATGATAAATGCATAAAAATTTTATATACAAATACTTTAAAATCAAGCCAGCGAACTATTTTTTGGAATAATAGAAATTTATGTCCCTCAAAAACGTTTACATTCAGACGAGACTTTTGCGATCTTGGATTGCGGCTGTGTGCTATTCGACGACTCAGTTGTGACTGTGGCGAGAGGCGTGAACGAGCTGCGTCGCTCACAGTCAATAATTCGATTTCGACGAAATTGTTCGCTAACTTTTAGCTGAATGAGAAACAAAAAATGAGGCAATATGAACTTTTGTCAAAAGTGGCAAAAATAATATCAAAAAAGAAAAAGAAATAAAAATTAGAAATTGCCAAAAAATTTGTAATCAAGAATTTTCTCAATTTTAAATAATTTTTTTCAATTTTGACTAACTTTTTAAGGACTAAGAAGCTACTTATAAGAAAATTAGTTTTACTGCTTCAATTCAGAATTTAATTCTCTATCCATTACTTTCTAAATCACATTTCTATAACGAGGAAACTTAATCCGGTACAAGCTCAAATCAAAAAAAAATTTTAACGAAAATATTTTAAAGAGAATATTTTTATCTAAAACAAAAAAAAAATAATTTGGAAAAAAAGTTACACCTAAAAAGTAAAGTTACTCAAAAAATCTTGAAAAAATAAAGAGTAACTACGTTTTTAATTGTAACTTTTTTCCTAATTTAGTTAGAAATTTGATTTAAAAAGTAATGGATAGAAAATTAAATTCTGAATCCAATGGCTATAATTAATTTTCTTAAAAGTAACTTTTTAGTTCTTAAAAAATTAGTCAAAGTTGAAAAATCCGCAAATTTCGGTGAGCCAGAATTAATTATTAAAAATGGCGAATGTGCGTTCTGTTTATTTTGTTGTCAAATTAGAGCTAATTTTAATTTGACAAAAAAGCACATATAATGTTTTGTTATCTCACACATCCGCCACTTTAGCCGTCGAAAAATATTTAACAAAAAAGACGACTACCTTTTTAATGGTCATTACCATATCGCGACTGAATTCAATGGAAGCACCAAAGTTCACATCGGCGACAGTGGTGCCTTTATAGCCGGGTGCCGAAAACAACGTAATCATGTGGCCATTCGCGAAGAACGCGTAACCTTGCAGTGGTGTCTAAAACTCGAAAAAATGATGACAAACAAGCATAAGAGGTACTAAAACTGGAAGAAACAAAAAAAAAGAAATGTTTACACTTCGACAAAATTTCAATCATAAAAATTATTGTGCCAATTAATTTTGGGAAAATAAACCTGATGTCCGCGAATCACAATGTCGATATTGAGCCGCCGGCAGACCGCCTTGACGCTGTCAGCGCTGAATAGCTGACCGATGCCGTGCATGGGTTCGCGATCAAAGTTTGGCTTGAAGGGAATTGCTGCCGCTCGCGTGTCCTTTTTTGCATCCACGTCGGGATCCGACCAGACCAAATCACATTCGAGCGTGCCCACCTCAAAGTCCTCGATGGGACGCACGATATTGCGAATATCCTAATAAGAAAAGTTTAAAAAAATTCACGTTTTTAAAGAAAATAAAAATAGAATGATTACATCTCATGCTAAAGTTAAAATTTGGAGAGTAAAATATTGTTCGAAAAAATCTTTAGTAGAGAAATCGAATGTAGAAAAAAAAAACATTTAATACTTGTAATGAAGTCAATTTCGGACTAATGCCGCCGTGTACGCCGAGCACTCGACCGCCGACAAGGACCGCCAACGGCAAATGCATAAAGAGTCGCTTGAAATGACCGTACATTTTCGAGCCATCCAAATCAGCTATAAGCATCGAGAGTGCAACTATTTTATAGATATTTGAGAAAATCCCACAATAAAATTGGTCAACAATCAACCTTCATGCTTGTTTGCAAAACGCTGACAAACTTCGTCGTAAAACGAATAATTTCGATTCAGCGATTCCTCCTCGTGATTGCCGCGAACCACAAATATGCGATTGGGAAACGTTAACTACAAAAAAAAGAGCCATATTCTCTCAAGATAATAAATAAGATCCGTCTTATACATTAAACTCATTTTTCAAAAATTTCGCATTTTCTTAAAATTTTTTTCTTTTGCATTTTCATACTATTTTTTTAGTCATACATTTTTGGAGTTTTTTACAATTTAAAAACAAAAATAATTATCAAATAAAAAATGATATAATCCTATTTGAATTTTTCACACTTCCTAAGTCTATAGAGACGTATTATCATCATCATCAGCATTTACTAAAGCGCTATTTTCCGTCCGCCATAAAAATGTCCGCAGGTTTTTTGAGGCTATTTCCGGTCCTTAACTCGAAAAATTTTAAAGACTGGGACCACCCCCAAATTAGGGTCGGAGATGCCAAAGTTGAAGTCCGTTTTCTAGACACCTAAATTTGAGATGACCACGAGTGGGGGAAAAGAGAAATGTTAATCCAAGATTACATCGCCACAAAATGTTTTGGGGTAGGAGTAAAGAGAAGAGCTATTTGGGACTCCGAAGGCTTAAAAAAATTTTGACGGCAGGATATAAAAATATCTAAGATTTTAAGATTCCAGTTGAACCAAACATTTTGAAGGCATGTCTAAAATCCCAAGCACTTCAAACATTTTTTGGTGGAAGAAACAGAACGCTTTTTCTTTTAAAATAGCACGTATGTGGCGGCACATTTCCAGTTTACCAAAACTAATGGTAAAAAAAATTCAATATAATAGCTCAAAAAGAAAAACCTGTAAAAAATGATATGAAATTTTTCTGTCTAATGGAAATATTAAGCTTAAAAGCAAATCGTCTTCGCTATAATAAAAATTCCGACTTATTGAAATAATTATATTGGATTGTAACATAATTGTTCGCGGCCTTTTCGAATGCTTAAGAAAATTAATTTGATTTTGTTCGATGTTTATACGTTGTATGTTGTTGAATAGCTCTTGTTACGAACTTTTGCACGTACATATTTTATTTCACGATTCTACGTCTATTAGATCGCCAGATATTTATTTTGGAAAATCGAGTAAACGATTTTAAGAACATTTTTGCAGGCATTTTGAATAGAATAATGAAGCAAAGCTGCGCTGTGAACAAAATGTTTGGGCTTTATCTGATATGGATTCACAATATTTGCGATATTTCATAACGACCGAACATTTCGTTAAGTTTCCGAGCAGCAGGAGCGATTTTATAACATTGTACAAATCGCTTCCGTAAAACCGCTCTTATTATTTTCCGATTGTTCGTTATTCCAAAAACAAATATCTCGCGATCTAATAGACGTAGAACCATAAAATAAAATACAAACTAATTTTTTAACCATCCGAAAAAAATCGCGGATATTCATTTATGTTACAATCCAATATAATTATATGTATAACAATGTTTGATCATTTTTTGTGCGTAACTACTACGCATGCTAATGTTGCTGTGACGATTATGAACACACGCAGTGATTCACGTTTAGACAACTTTTGGCCGAAAATCAGTGTAGTAAATTTTGAACATATCGATAATTATTTATTTTCACCCCAACAAAATTCACTTGAAAAAATTGAAATCTAGTAATTTTTATAATTATTTTGATGTGAATGCAACCAAATAATATGGCGCCTTATTTATGTGTAATGTCTCTATTCGATTATCACTTAATTATTGCCCATTTTTTTCTGCTTAAAGAAATAAAAAAATATATAATTAGCCCCATTTTCTGGTTTCAATTTTACATTTTTTATTCAATAAATTTGCACGGGAAACGGAAAACGTACATTCCATAATCTTGACTAAATTTTTTTGACCTTTTTATAAAAAACGAACATTTATGAAAAGTAATAAGTTAGCAATAAACTCTTATATAAATCCTATAAATATATTAACTAATGTAAAATAAGCGTACAAGTATTATTTTTCATTTTTAAACTTACCCAATTAAACAAATAGGTTCTTACGGATTATCAGATTGCAAAAGAAAAAAAAATTTTTTTTTTAGGTTTTTTGGCACGAAGAATTCGGATTTAATAATGTTTTTTTACTGATTTTTTTTTGCTTTTACGATCGTATCAAAGAGATCGTGAAGAAGAAAGAGTTCACTCCTCTCTGTCATTCCCCGTGCCAGAAAACCTAAAAAAAAGATAGAAAAATTTCTTCTTTGTGGTCCGGCGTAAGAACCAAAAAATGTGTTATTGGAAAAAACCTTGAGCGCAGTTATGAGAGCAATAACTTCGACGCCATGCGAGCCGCGATCGACAAAATCGCCGAGAAATGCGCTAACCGTCTGATGTGGCCAACCATTGAGATTTAGCCAGCGATGCAAATCGCTATATTGACCGTGTAGATCGCCGTAGAGCACGCAAGGCACCGGCACCTAAAAAATGTCAAAAAATCACTAAGCTGCGTTCAATTGATACGTTAAAAGATTATAATTTCTACACAAATTCCGTTTTGCGTTTCAATCTCGCCAAAAAAAAAATATTAAAAAAAATTCGGAAAGAAAAGTAAAAGATCTTAGAAAGTTGTCAACATTTATTTAAAGAAAAAAAAACATGAAAAAAGTTACATAAATGAAAGAATAATCAAATAAATATAAAGAACAAATTTGTCGTTGGCAAACCTCAAGAAGCGATGATTCGTCGGCGTAAAGTTTTGCGCCTCGCTCAAGCAAGTCGCGCAGCTCGCGATAGTCAAACGAATAGCGACGCGGTCCGTTAAGAACCAGCTTCACCAAAAGAGGCTCCATTCTGCGCTTTGATGAATCATCGGCCAAAAATCCTAAAAATTCCTCCAAAAAGTAGCTTAAAAAGCATTGTAATAAATAAAACCAATGCGATATGCTAAAACGGACTATTAACAACTCGAGAATTGAAGGAAAGCGGACTATCGCGTCGAGTAATTTCGTCGGAAACGCCATAGCTAATCACCTTATGCGTGACGGGCGCATTTTTTGAGCGAAACGTGTACTCAGACGCTTCGCTCGACAAAAAGTTGTACATTTCGCTTTAAAAAATAAAAGTTAAAGTATTATATAAGAAGACAAATTTAAAGTATTAGATTATATGTTAGGCGAAATGCTCGCCGATGAAAATATTTTTATTTAAAATAATAGAATTGTTATTTTAAACGTTTGGAAAGCACTCCAATAAATGATTCCAATAAATTGATTGCAAAATTATTAATTTTAAAAAATTACTTTAAAAGATCGATGGTCTCGTTAGTAGACAACTGTGATGGGATAATCATGTTCGTTTTATCTTCGTGAATTGCGCTTGTCTGATGAGAACCATTATCCTTGTAGCTTACATCCACCTAAACTAAACAAAAAGATAAAATAGCTCATTAAAAATTTAAAATAAAAATTTTCGGTTATATCTTTTCAATATATTAATAATGTCTTTTATTTAAATTATTAATTAGAAAGTTTTGAGGCCGAATGCAAATCTAATGTTAAACAACTTAAAATTGAATTTATAATCGAATATTCAGAAAATCATATGTTAAAAAGACAAATAAGCCGGATTTTTTAAAAAAATTAATTCTTATTTAACTAAAATCACACCTTATAATTAATAGCATCTCGGCGAGGACGTCGCGAGAAGAAATCTGCAGAATCGCCCTTGACCGGTGATTCCAGCTGATGACGTGGCGGATGGCGAACGAGCTCAGGTTTGTTGAAATTAGGCTGAGAACGCTTAGCGTGTATTGTAAAACTAAATTTAAAAAAATCACCCATAACATTGAATATTTAAATTAAACAGAAAAATTAAAAATGTGTATTTAAGTCGTTAATACCTAAAAAGTTTATTGCACAAATTTCACGCATTTATTTTTTAAACATATTAAATTTTAAAAGAATCAAAATATAAAAAAATCCGGGGGGATAAATATTTATAATAGATACATATTTTAAAAATTTAAAATTTATAGAATAAAAAGGGATATTGAAATAGCGCAAGTTTTTAGCACAAATGTATTTCTGAAGACATAAATTTTCGTTTTTTTGTATCAAATCTTTATCTTTAGCAAGTCACCAAAGATACAGGGTGGCCCAACTTAGCGGCGGGTTTTGTTTTTGTTATTACTTTTATACTTTTCAACTAAATTGCAAAATTCCTTTTTTATTCGATTCCCAATACTTTAGGATTTTATTTTACACCAAGCTTTATTTCAAGCTTATTGGTTTAGAATTACGAATTTACTAAACATTTAAACTTTTTTGTCACTTTTTCAAAAGGTTAAAAATGTGCAAAATTGACGTTAAATTGACGCAATTTTTAAATTTTTTATTTAATAGTTTAAATAATACTTTCTAAAACGAATTTTACCTTCATTTTCAACTAAAAAGTCAAAATAGTCCAAAATAAACTTAATGCTTAGAATGAATTGATCCCTATGCAACCCACTTTAATAGAAATGTCTTTTTTTGAAAAAGTGACACAAAAAGTTTAAATGATTAGCAAATTCGTAAATCAAGACTAATATCGGCAATCTTAGTGTCAAATAAAATCCTAAAATCTTGGGAATCGAATAAAAAAAGAATTTTACAATTTGGTTGAAAAGTAAAAAAGTAATAACAAAAACAAAACCCGTCGTTAATTTGGGCCACCCTGTAAAAATTTCGGCCGAAATCGGGTAATATGAAGACCTTTATAAATAAAATTTTATAACGGATTATGGCCATCAATAAGAGTAAACCAAAATATCTACTTATTCGGTGATGTCGGTTCATTGGATGCCGAATTTCTTTTCGAACGCCGAACACAACAAAGCACAATAATTACAGACGCCATAAGCGCCATAGGTATTATGAAAATCAACGAAAAGTAATCAACGACCATCCTGAGCGCTGTTTAACGAAAAGAACGAACACATTTTGTAGCGAAGCGACAGTGACTTCCGAACGTAATGCCAATTCGAATCGCATATTAATTTATTATATAACAACGAAAAAAAACCGAATTAAGCCTTTATTTTTATACATAGAGTTCAATATAAATAATAAGACGATAAGTAAAAAAATATAAAAACGTTTTTTTCTTTAAAATATAAAAACGGTTTTTTGCAATTTAATTTCATTTTAACTTTGTAAAAGATTTTTTAAAATTTTCATTTTTATAATCAATAATAGAAATTATAATCCCTGAGAAAAAACTACTCGCGGACAATTCTCGGCAAAATTTAAATTTTTTTTATATTTCTCTTAACTATGTATATTTTTACATAATCAATCTTATTTTCATTAAGAAATACTCTTATAAAAAATTATGATACAAATGGGTTATGATTTAAACTTTTTTAACTCAAATTCAAGAGCTTAATGAACGTTGGTGGTGCGAAATTAGAAGAGATTGAGATAAAAAATTATAGGATGAAGATCGTTGTCTACCCGTAGGGATTCGAATCTCACATTCATTTGTGACATTAGATATGCAATTATCAGCATTAGACGTATTGTTTATAATATTATTTAATATTTCTTCCGTATTATCGTTATATCTATCATAATTGTTATCAATGTTAGTAACATTTTGATCGCACAAACGATTTGTATGGTTGTTTTGAGCAATATTTGTATTCATTATCGCGCACTAAATTTTTAATTAATATTTAAAAGTACAATGTAATTTTTAAAAAATCTGACTTTGTCACATATCAGTGTTTTTAATATTTTTAATTAAGTTGAATCCCTTAATCAAACAAAAGTTGGGCCAAAATTTTGCAAAACGAAATTCGTTTTGCAAAAATTAGCATTTTAATTCGTTTTGAAAAAATTGGCATTTTAAATTCATTAACACTTAATTTTAGCAAAGTTAAAAATTAATTTTAATATTGTAAGTAAATGTAAATTGCTAATTAAAACATGTTTAAGTGCATCGTCGTAAGTTGGTGGTGCCTCGATAACATTGAGTTGATTATTAGGTGGAAATATATAAAAGCGTCGGTTGCCAATTGTTTGAATCAAAGGCATTCTGGATGCAAAAAACATTTCACTATTAGGAGTATTTCTGAGTGGCGTCGAACCAGGCGGCCGCCCATTTCCCATATGATTTTGATATGCCGTTACAGAACTGTGCTGTGAAAATTGTGTAGTCATCACATTAGGTTCTTCATTTTCATCATTAATATTGATGTTGTTACTGTAAGTATAATTTCTGTTTCGTCCATTATGACATCGATCTTCTATACTAGAACCCCCACTAGAAACATTTCTGTTGTGTATCGAATTGTTTGGAAAAAATGATCTGCCAGATAGGCAAAATAATATACGATTTCTCGCCACTGAGATTAAAATGCTTAGCAACGCAAAAACAAGCGCCGCCGACACAATGGCCACAGCTATAGTAAGAAGGCTCGGAAGATTAAAAAGTCTAAATAAAACTTATTTGATATCATAAAATATTTTTAAAAATATTATAAATTGGACGAAATTTTTAATATTTATACACGAGCATTTTGTGTTAATTAAATATACTTACTCTACGTTGGACATAGCGCTTGCTGCGTCACGACAAGCCACTTCTTCACTTTGATCGCCACAATGATCAACACCATCGCAGCGTAATGAACTCTTTATACAACGTGCATTATCGCAATGAAATTCACGGACACCCGGACACAATGCTGTTGCCCAACGATAAAAATGTGAAAAAACGATTGAAAGACCTTTGCTGAAATACATACATACATATGATAAAATATAAAAAATGTAAATATTTATATAATTGAAATTAAAATAAATATAAAAATAATTTGTTCGTATTTTACTTATTAATAATATGTCCGCGTAAACGAATATAAAATGCAGCTGCCATGTTATTATGTCCCATGCTATCATTAACTGAAAGTGAACTGATAAATCCATTTGTTGGAAGTATTTTTGAGAGATGTGATCTTGTTTGTTCGCCAACGAATTCAATAACTAAAGGTGATAAACTGGTTGCACCACGTCTAATTTCAAAATGCAGAGAATCTCCATGCAATGCAAATTCCTCAACTCGCAAATATAGTTCATGATCAGCAGCAACGGCGTGCATTGATGGACCAACTCTACCAATAAATGGTCGTGAAATGAGCCATATGCAATCCACACGTCGTCCGATGAGTTGTATACGCATATTTAGATTTATAGTGCCGCCGAAGCTTTCCAAATATTCGTCGCAATTTAAAAAATATAGGTATTTTTAGGAGTAAAATTGCAAATTAAAAAAGAAATCATTTTTTTAAATGTTTTTTAATATATAGGATGTCCAAGCTAAAAGCTACGATTTGTTTCTGTCTATAACTATTGACAGGAACAATAAAATTGAATGAAATTTTTATAAATAAACTAATTTCGCCATGAAAATATTTTTGACCAAAAAATTTTTTTTGCGCGCAAGTGTCGCGCGACAAATTTTGCACGCTCGATAAGTTATATGTCGTTCGACGCGCAACCTTACTCCGAGTCAATTGTCGAAAACTACATACCGATTAATTAAACAAAAAGTTGTAGCTAAAAAACAAATTCATATTTTTTAAAATTTTTTCAAAATTTTTTCAGTAATACTGTAAATTTGCTAAGAAATTTTCAAAAATTGACGTTACATTTTTAGCTATAACTTTTTGCTAACTTAATCAATCGACACGCTGTTTTTGGCAATCGACTTGGAATAAAGTTGCGCGTCGAACGACATATAACTTGTCAAGCGCGCAAAATTTTTACGCGCGCAAAAAAAATTTTTTGATTAAAAAAATTCGCAAGGCAAAATCTAAAGATTTCATTTAATTTTATTGTTCCTATCAAAAGTTATAACAGAAACAAATCGTAACTTTTAGCTTGGACATTGTGTACATATATTATATCTATTATAAAATAATAATTTACTGAATGAAATTTTCATGAAATCTTGAGCCAAAAAAAGAACTAAACTAAATCAGAAATTAAATTACTAAAAATTTAGTGTGATAAGTTTGGAAAAAAATAAATAGTTTAGCGAAAAAAGTCATCAAGAAAAAATTTCATAAAACTTTTGTTTTTCAATATAGAGGTCATATTGAAATTTTTTCAATTTTATTCGATTCACCATTAAAAATACTATATGAATGTATTTTTTAGAATCTTTTAACATATTCAAGATAATTTTTTTCAATCTTGAATCAAGAGGAGAATTTTTTGACTTTATATCGCAGCTACGCACTAAATCAGGAAATCAGAAAAAAATCAAGAAGTGTATTCCCACGAAATTTTTAAGGGTGTATGGAACAGTCGATATGAAGCGAAGGACCTCCCTCAGTACATAAAGCAAACAAAAATGACTTAAAAAGTGAAAATTTCAAAATTGATGAAATTTTGAAAAAAATGAAAATGAATGATTGCTTTCTACTCGGGGTTTCAATTTGATGTACTACAATCTTAAAAGACATGAATCTTAAAAGACTCTGCTATATCTCACAAAAGTTTAATGGGACCGGAGCGATTCCTAGACAGGCGGTGGGAGCGATTATTGTTAAAAATAAATACCTGACTCTAGTAAATTTTTTTGAGACTTTTGAAGCGATGTATTGGGCCGAGTATATTATAGCCAGAGTTATTTTTTATAGTTTTCCGTTAAAAAAATTTTTTTTTGTTAAAAAATAAAAACTTTATGAAGTTTTTTCTTGACTTTTTTGCGCAACCTAATAGGTAACTCCAATACGATAGTTACAAATATTACCTGTAAAATCAGGTATATCATGCCAATCATAAGCATCTACGAATTCGTATTGTATGCTAAAGCCAATAGGACGCGTAAATGAACCCGCATTAAATAATAAACTTAGACGATTGGCGCTTGATATGAGTGTTGGTGGTCTACGATGCCGATGTTTTGTATTGAAAATTTCTGTATTATTTGAATCGAGAATCTGAATTAAATTTTAAACTAATCTAGAACTCTAATTGTTAAAGAAGAAAAAATTAATGTTTATATACATATTTGTATTGCATCAAAAAGCAAGTAATATGAAAATAGGGAAAAATTATGGATAAAACATATTTTTTCTTATTTTTTAAAATAAAAATTTTTCTTTTAGGCCAACCTACTAGGTTAAAACTACAGGGTGGGGCAAAAAAACCGTCAATGAAATTTGTTGTGTCCCGACGCGATTGTTTGTACTTTTTTTGTTCCAATTTTTATCTTATCTTATTCTCCGTATTTTTTTGTACAAGTCTGTAAATTTTGATGTTTTTATGTGCTTATTTAGTATTTTTTTTAGAAATGTCAAAACAAAGTGTTTGGATTTTGGCGTTACACAAGCTGAAAAAACGCAACTGTGAGATAGCGCGTTTCCTTCAAATCGACCCAGCGATCGTTTGCCGCACTATCAAACGATACCAGGAGCTTGGTCACGATGGCCGCCGTCCAGGAAGCGGTAGAAAGCGCACCGTTCGAACCGCGGAGAACCGGGAACGCATCCGAGAGCCGGTTAGGCGTAATTCGAGGGTGTCCATGAGAAAAATCGCTCGGGAGACAGGAATCAGCAGTCGAACGGTACGTCGAATAGCCAAAGAGAATCTTCATATCAAGCCTTAGAAGCTCCAAAAAGTTCAGCTGCTTACAGAAGATAACAAGCGCGTACGGCTCAAGAGATGCAAACGTCTTCTTCGTCGCCACGCACCTTTTCAGTGGGACAAAATCCTTTTCACGGATGAAAAGTTGTTTACTGTCGAACAAGCCCACAATCATCAGAACGACAGAAGATGGTCCTTAGAGACTCCTGGCACATATGCCATCGTCGAACACCGTCAAAATCCCGCTTCAGTGATGGTCTGGGGCGGAATTTGCGCCAGCGGCAAAACCCCTCTGGTTTTCGTGGATCAGGGGGTCTTGACAACCAAGAAGTGTATCGCCGCAACATTCTCGAGGCCTACGTACTTCCGTGGGCCCAGTAGCACTTCGGAAACGGCCATTAGACATTTCAACAAGACTTGACGCCTGCTCACAAAGCGAAAATCACTCAGGACTGGTGCAAAGCTCATTTTCCAGACTTCATCACATCGTCAGAATGGCCGCCGTACTCGCCGGATCTCAATCCGATGGACTACAGCATTTGGTCCATTTTGGAGGCTAGGGCCTGTGCAAAGCCCCACAAAAGTTTGGAGGCGCTGAAGTGTTCCTTGCGTCGGGAATGGGATCGATTGTCGCCGAAAGAGGTGCGTGGCGCAGCAGAAAATTTTCGGAGGCGTTTGGTGCTCTGCCGAGACGCACAAGGAGGACATTTCGAAACCAGCTGAATATATTATAACCAGAGTAGTCTATTACTGATATTTCTTGTTGTTTTTTGATTTTCATCGTTAATAAAGTTGTTATTGGAAATAATGTCATTGACGGTTTTTTTGCCCCACCCTGTAATATAATAGTTAAAATCATTTTAATTTTTTAATAAAATGTGAGATAATTTTTAAATTATTGGTTAAATTAAAATTACTCTGAGTTCGCTAAGAAAGTGAATGTAAAAATCATTAAAAGTAATTCGTATAAAGCCACATTGATTTTCATTTATAATAGTATAATTTTTGAAAAGCACCCGTGGATATGATAATGGAAAACGTGGACTTTCGATTATCCCAATCTTTTTATTCAGCGTGCTTCCACGGATAATTTCCGAGTTATCTAATTGTAAATTAAATTATAATCATAATTAGCATGATAGCAAATATGTACCCTAATTTCGCGTGTATAAGGCCGGGTGTTTTGAGCCAAATTTAAATTGGCGCTAATGAGTTCATTCTGTTGTATCAGATCCGAACGAGTCCAAAATTTGTGCCCGCCTTTGTCTCGGTTTCTTAGAAGTTTTGGACTCGCTTGGATCCAATACAACAGAATGAACTCATTGGAGCCAATTTAAATTTGGTTCAAAACACCCGGCATTATGCACGCGAAATTAGGGTAGTTTGTTTTTTTTACCATAAACCCGTACGTGGACGGGAAATAGAATGTGCTCAACATAATAAAGCAATTGAGCATCTTCTTCTACGTTGCGCAACATTACTATTACAATGAGTGAACTTGATGTGCTATTGAATTTGTTTATATCGTTTCTATCCAAAAATTGGTCGTCCCAAATGCTAACACGTTGATATGAGGTTTGGTCATTGCTTTCGCGTAAAAACATTCCCGTTTTCGAATACAAAGTTTGTGAACCATCTGCGTGTTCTTCCATTATGATAAAATCAAGACAAGGCCTTTTTTCTTTATTACGTGGAAGAGTGTTGTCGTTATGGCACTTTAAATAATTACCCTAATTTCGCGTGTATAGGGCCGGCTGTTTTGAGCCAAATTTAAATTTGTGCCAATGAGTTGATTCTTTTGTATCGGATCCGTTGGGATTCAAATTTTGTACCCGCCTTTGTCTCGGTTTCATAAAAGTGAACACAAAATTTGGATTCGCTTGGATCCAATACGAACAGAATGAATTCATTTACGCTAATTTAAATTTGGTTTAAAACACTCGGCCTTATACATGCGAAATTAAGGTAAATATATTGAATAATTTAAAAAATTTAAAAAATGTATAAATGAAAAATTATACATGTATAAAAATACTAACTTTGTTTTTGTGAGAGCTGGAAAAATATGAGTATGCATTCTTAAATTGTATACCAATTATACAATTTATACAGGCTTCAAGTCTGATGGAACATCGCCGGATAGTTTGGGATGCATAAAAATTTGATATTTGAGTATTGTGCTTGATTGATGTCGTTAAATTCTGACTTCCTATTTCAAAAGCATCGCTTTTGTTTTCTCCGCTGTGAAATAATGTAATGAGAGTATGATAGTTGACATGCGGTAAAATGGCAATACTTCGTTTGTTGCTATTATCATCAGATGCCGACAAATCGCGTTCTAAATCAATGCTTCTAGCACCACTATTTCCATGTTCTTGTGTATCTGATAGCAAAGTACATAACGTTATATTTTTTTCTTCATTCTGCTTTTCAGCTAAAAAGTTTTTAATATAAATTTTTATTTTATATTTGTAAATTATTTAGACTTTGTAAATTATTTAGACTTAATTTCTTTTTGTTTTTTAGATTTTTTGACATATAAATTCAAATTTAAAGTTATTTTTGCATGTAGTTTTATAATTTTTTAATTATAAAAAAATTACAAATAGCATTAATTTTTTTATTTTTTTAATTTATTTTTACTTATTATAGTAAATTATAAATTGTTGAATAGTATAGTCTTATAAATTGACAAAAATAATAATTTATTTTCTAAATATAATAAAATTAATAAAAAATTATTATTTTTTTATTAATTTAAAAAAAATTACCTCTTGTTGTGAATGTAATGGCAAGTAAAAGCAAGTAAATTTTCATGTCATGTAAATATCATATTTAAACATAACATGTGTATTTTCATATATATTTATCAAAAATGATAAATTATCAATATACAATATTTTTTAAAAATTTTATAATATGTGGTTCAAATAAATAAAATACGTAAATATAATAACCTAAAATTTTTATTGAAAATAAAAACACAATTAAATAAAAATAAAGTAAAATTGTTTGCTTTTTTAATTCAAATGTTTAGCTACATACATAATTGTATATATTCGGTATCATTGACCAAAATATAGTAAAACGTATCTATTAATATGAGTATAATTTTTTTATTTAAATACGCATACTACATATAAATAAAATTTAAAAAATGTATTTTATAATTATTATTTACAGAAACTATTTTAAATTACAAAAAGTAATTTTATTATTTTAAAATACAATGGAAATGAATAAAAATTAAAGTATGTATTAATTTAAAAATGTGCTAATAAAACAGCAACATATCTACAAAACTGTTAAATGATGCATAAGCTTAAATATTTGGATGTTCTTAAAAATGGTGTAACAAAGAATTTGTTTGCACTCTCAAAAATATTTACAAAGAAAAATTTGCGTATTAAAAGTGAGGTATCGCGAAGAGGTAAATTTATGGAAGCTGGATATCAGACATAAAGTGCAAATGCATGTGTATGCATCAAATTCATAAATGTATACATATGTATGTATTTTACATATTGTTAAAGTAAAAAAATAAAATTTGTATATAATAATATTGTAATGCAAAAATCATTTTTTTTAATTTGCAGCATTTTAATTTTAATACCTATATAATATAATGTATGTATTTAAATTAACATAAAAATGAGAAAAATATGCAATAAAAAATATAAAAATACAAATTGAGATCGAAGCATATTTCAAATCCAGGAGAAGAATGAAAATAAAAAAAAATATGGCAAGAGAAAAATTGATAAAATAATTTTTACAGTTTCAAGCGGTCTCCAAGACAATTTTTTCACAAATCGAGTACGCTCTACTGGATGCAAAAAAAATCCGCGTCTCTATCTATCATAGAAAAAAAGTTAGAACAAAACCGCGATAACTTTCTATACAACCTAATAGTTTCGTTAGTTCCTAGGCACTTTATCGGTTTTATGTGATTGTTTTTGTCATTGAGCTTTATCAATGTTTTGCTTTAAATTTATAGTTATGGGCAAAGGAAAAGCGTTTACTGAATTTGAAAAAGGGCACATCGTCGCACTGCACGCTGAAAACTAAAGTTATCGTCGAATAGCAGCTCATGTCGAGCGTTCGTTGCGCAATTTTTTGTTGGATCCGGCTTCTTATGGAACTGCAAAATCAAGTGGTCGCCCAAAGTCCACTAACGCACGACAACGGCGACGAATAATTGCGAATTCGACTGTCACCTCTGCTTAGATTATGTCTGATTTGGTCTCGGATACAGTCCTAAAACTATTCGCCGTGTTCTACATGGGAGCGAAGTTATCGTGCACTCTAAAATGATCAAGTGTCCAACTAATGTCCATAAGGTTGCTCGCCTTCATTTTGCAGAAGAAAAGCTTGCGCAGCAAATTGACTGGTCAAAGGTTATTTTGTCGGGGTACAAAGCATGCCGATGAACTAATTTAACGTTTATCGATTGTCTGGTCTGATAAAGAAAAGTTTAATCTTGATGGGCCGGGCGGTTTATCGGGGTACTGACATGATTTACGTAAGAAGCCACTCTACTTCTCAAAGCGTAATTTTGGAGGTGGCACGTTGATGGTCTGGTGAGCTTTCGAAGCTGTTGGCACTCTTCCTCTTGCGTTTACGTCGAGCAAAATGAACAGCGAAGAGTATCAGCATGTGCTCAATTGATTCATTCTGACAAAAAGGCTATCTCTTCATGCAAGACAATGCGTCTATTCACCGAAGTGCGTCTACAATAAGCTTCTTGCAGAAGAGGCAAATCGCTATCTTACCATGGCCAGCATGTTCATCCGACCTGAATTCAATCGAAAATCTATAAGGACTTCTAGTTTGTGATGTTTATTGCGGCAACCGGCAATATGCATCAACGATCTCAAAACTTCAATTCTTGAAGCATGGAGTCGTCTAAATTTGAATGTATTGAATAACTTGGCCCCTAGTCTTCCAAATCGATTGATCAATGTTGTAAAATCTAAAGGAGGGCCTACTAAATATTAAATGTTTATGTTATATTGTTATTTATCAATTTTTTGTTCATAAAGCGTTAATTTTGAAGGTGCGGCTATCATTTTGTCCAGTGATAAAAACTCAAAATACATAAACACAGTAATACGTGGGTAAAATTTCGAAAATTTTAAAATTGTTTTAGGATTATGATTTATAATAGAGAAAGGCATGTTTGTGCAATATTTCATAAAAAACGGCCAATTAAAACTCGAGTTGTGCTATATTTTCAAGTGCGGCTATCATTTTGACCAGAAGTGTATATGCATATAAATCAATTATATATTAAGCATATTATCTAATTATTAAAAAAATTCAGATAAAAACTTATGAAATGTTTATATAATATTTTAAAATTGCTTATGTTTATTTTTTCATACCTACTTATTATCGGAATCTTCAGATAATGTTGACATACATTTTTTTGAATAATGCATTAAGTAAAGCATTAAAGATTATAAAAAATAAAAACATTTTTTGAAGAATTATTTTTTAATTACAAAAATTATCAAAATTCCTAAAAACATATTAGGTGTTTTTTTAAAATAATTTTTTGTTTTGTATTATTAATTAAAAATAGATATAAAATGAATAGTTTAAGAAGTTTATTTTGTTTTAAAATCAAAAATTTTAAAAATTACTCAAGTTAGCACTTTACGCGACTAATAACTTTGGTTTTATTTTCTTCGCCGAGCAAAATATTAGCATCGCTGCCAGCAATTTCCAACAGTACGGATCTAAATTATATTTTTAAAATTCAAATTTAAAAGGTTTAGTAATGTTAAAAATATTCTACCGCAATACGTGATCAGTATTACCGACGGCAAGGACTTGATCAGGACCAGCGGCACCCCTCAATGATTCAGCAGCTTTTTTTGTTTCATCAAAGCTAAAACCATCAGTCAGTACAAGCACAATAGTTTTACGATCAGATGCCTTTTTTTCAAGTGCCTTCCTAGACAGATCTAGTGCTGAACCAGTTGCTGTTGTACCGCCGTGAAAGGGCAATGCTATATTGTGAAAAAATAAACTAAATTTTTTAAAATGAAATGAAAATACAAATAATAGATGTATTAAAAAAAAATTTTTTTGCGTTCTATAACCGATAAGAATCAAATTTAAATCTTTATTTTCACTAGCTCAATTTTTAAACCGGGATCTTTATATGGAACATATTATAAAAATTTTAACTATTAATTATAATCACACAAAATGATACCACTGATGGTTTGCATAAACTTTTCTTTAGTTGGCATTTCATCTAATTTAACAATAATTCCTTGTCTGGCTTTGCTGCTGTAGAGTATAAGGCCTACCTTTAAATGTTATTTAGAATTTATACACAGTACAAATTTTAAATATAAAAAAATCAAACATGACTGCCTAGTGGACCAATATCTAGTTGTGAAGAGATGTCAAGAAGATATTTTCGTTGCTTTTCGTATACATGAGCTACTGAACCAGTTGAATCGAGAACGAATAACACATCTTGTGGACAAGATGATGGAGCTCCTTAAAACAAAAATAAAAAAAAATTTTAAACAATAATTTAATAGAAATAAAAAATATCAAATAAATACTGACTCGTTGAAGGTAATGGAGGAGATATTGTAGTTAAAGGAGGTGGACTAGGTGAAGGAGGTCCAGCTAACGATTTCGGTTTTGATGTTGTCGAATCCGACTCTAAATTTTGATAATTATTGTTTTTCTTTATGTATATACATGCTTTTTTTACCGTATTGACCATTGCAAATGTGCAAAATTTGCAGTCCAACAATTAGTGTTTGAAAAATCTTCATATCGAATCTGATTTTAATTTTATACAATTTGGCTTAGGGATTTGTTTTTATTATAATTTTTTTTTATTTTAAAATTTCATTTATATTTTATTTTTGCGATTTCGCAGTTTTATTTAATATCAATCATTTGTTTTGCTTTACAAATTTAGTAAGCGGTTAAACTTTTTTGAAATCTTTTTTAAGGATAAAGAAATTTTTAAATCTCTACAGTTTAAAAATTAAAATGATTAGTACAAGATACTCCGATTTCGTATATAAATTTTTTTTGTTATAACTTTTTATTTCACGATTTTCAAAATTCGTTTTTATTTTTTCTTTTTGCAGGATTATTTGATATCAAACTTGTCGACATTTGTTTCGATTATGAATTTTGTAACCATTTAAACTTTTTTAAATCATTTTTTCAAAAATAAAGAAAAATCATTGGCGATCTTCAAGGGCAGGCACCAACCATTGACTAATGCATTTATTCAAAAAAATTTTTTTTTGTTTTTACGTTATACTTTTCTTTTCATTACCTCTTCTTATTTCTTATTCTTTTACTTACCTATCCTTCGTTGTGGGCATTCCAACGAAGGATAAAACTTTGTCTTTTGCGGTCCCTGTTCTTAAAGATCATCAAATCATTAATATGTGTAACATAAGGATAAACATATCTTATTTATCAAAATTATATTGGATAATTTTGATTTTTTAGTTAAAAATGAGGGTAAAATTCATTGTAAAGAATATTAACTATTAAATAAAATTTTAATAAAAATAAAAAAAAATTAAATCAAATTTACCAATTTTTGACCTTTAAAAAGTGGCTAAAAAGTGCGAATAATTTACAAAATTTGCAAATTAAAACTAATATTAATAAGCTTGATATCAAATATTAAACTCTTGGAAATCTTGAAAATCGAATAAAAAAATTTTTGAAAATCTGTTGTGAAATAAAAAAGTTATAACAAAAAAAAAATTTTGCAGACAAAATTGAAGCATCTAAAATAATGATAAACTCATTCAAGCGTTTAAACCTATTTTGGACTATTATAGTGAAAATAAGCTTCTCAATTAAAATATTTACAATGATAATAATGTTTAAAATATTAGGTATATAAATATGAAAATTCGTTTTACTTTGCCTAATATTTTTTCATGAATAAGCTTTTTTTTCAAAACATTTATCTATATCTATCTTGTAGAGTGTTTAAAGCGCTATCTAATGCTTCCTGAATTTTTAAAAAACGTTTGCATATAAAATTTTAGGACAATTTTACAGATGACCACCAAAGCACCAACAAAGGAGCATTTACGAAAAGTTCTCTTATTCATTTTTAACTCGAAGAAAAGTGTCGCCGATTCTCACAAAATGATTGCTGAAGTTTATGGCGAAGATACGATCATTGCCAGAGCCTGTCAGAAGTGATTTAAGAGGCTCAGAGAAGGCGATTTTGACCTGAGCAACAAAGACTGCGTATGGTGGGATCAAAAGGGTATTTTGTATTATGAACTTGCGGCAGCTGGTTGTAAAGAGCAATTAATCAATCTTAACAGAGAAGTTGCCACCAAACGATCAGAATGGACCACAAGACATGAGTGCCCAATATTTCTCCACGACAACGCCAGACGTCATGTTGCAGAACCGATCAAAAATGCCATAAAAGAACTGAAATGGGAAATCTTACACCACCCGCTCTACTCTCCGGATTATCACTTATTTCGATCAATAACTCATGAATTGGCGAGCAGAAGTTCACAAAACAAGAAGAAGTGCGAAAATGGCTCAATGAATGCATTGCGTCGAAACAACCGAAATTTTTTTTTTGATGGAATCCATAAGCTGCCCATAAATTGGAATAATGTTGTTGTTAATAATGGTTGTTATTGAATAAAAGTTTAATCAAAAATTTTTTGGAATTTTAATTTTAAAAAACGAACTTTCATATTTGTACACCTAATATAAATATTGTAAGCAATTTCAATAATCAAAATGAATATGAATAAAATCAATTTTACTTATTGTTTCTCTCTTAAAACTGATAAAGTAGTAACAAACTTTAAACGCTTACTTAATTTTTTTTAAAGAAAAGCAAATATCAATATGCTTGTTACTCAACAAAATCTTAACAATGAATTAAAATTTTAATAAATTGGAAATTTTGCAAAGCAGTTAAAAAATAAAAAAGTTATAACAAAAATAAAATTCTGACGCCATGGCTTATTGTAAAATGTAGTGAAATAAATTTTACTTATTTTAAATAAAATAACTTTAATTTAGAAATTAATCAAATGAGTGTAATAAATTAGTTTAATAGTAAAAATTTAAAAATGGATGACAATTTCTATAATTTTCATCAAAATACTTATCAACTTCTATTACTATCAAATTCAGTCGTTTGATTATTGTCGAGAAACAAGTTTTTTAAATAAAAACATTATTGTTTTCTAATTAAATAACTTTACAGTAGTATATAATATTTTATGTTTAAATTTTATTAGTATGGTAATGGTATTTTTTATAATTCGTTTATGATAAATATGTAAATAATTTATGATAAATGAATAATCCAAAAATTAATTCAACACAATTTTATTTTTTGGTTTATAATAATTAAATATGTAAAAAAACTTTTGGATGACAATAAAAAACTGATAACTAAATTGCTTTGGAGTTATCACGAATGTTTTTGAAGTTTGAAAGTTTTTATTGTTTTTATTCGATTCTCCGTTAAAAATACTATTATACATATATGTTCTGTTTCAAATTTTTTTAACACATTTAAGCTACTTTTTTTTAGATGTCAAATCAACGTGATAAAATGTTATCGTTACACGAGCTCAAAAAGCATAACTGCGAGATTGTGCGTTTGCTCCTAATCGACCCGGCAATCGGATTATCAACAACAACGTCATGATGGCCGCCATCTAAGAAGTGGTAGAAAGCGCACTATCATGACCGCAAAGAACCGGAAGCTCCCTCGGGATCAAATGAATTAAAATTTGAGAGTTTCATTGAGGAAAATCGTCCATAAAACCTGTATCAATGGCAGTTTCGTTCGCCAAATAGATAAAAATAACAACAAACTTACGCCTTACAAGTTCCAAAAAGCTCAGCTCCTCACCGACAAAAACATAAGCAATTTTTTTTTAATTTTGAAAAAAATGAAAATGAATGATTGTCTCATACTCAATAATTTCAAATAACAACAATTTATGGTAAATCCTAAAGGACAGGAACTGTGCTATATCAACACAAAAATTTGTAGGCGCTGAAGCGCTCCCTGAGCCGACAGTAGGCTCAATCATCACCGAAAATAGGTGCGTGGCAGAAAACTTTCGGAAGCGTTTGGCGCTCTGCCAAAATGTGCAAAGAGGCCACTTCGAAACCGGCTGAGTATGTTATAGTCAAAATTGTTGTTTATAGTCAAAATATTGTTTATTGTTTTTCGTTGATAAAATTTGTTTTTGTTGAAAAATAAAAATGTTATGAGGTTTTTGCTAGAGGTCATTTTTTATTGTCACCCTATAGTTCAATACGATTTTGAAGATTAGGATGGATCTATCATTAAATTACATATTTTAATGGTTTGAAAAAATGGAAAAAAAATTTGAACGGTCATAAAATTTGTAAGTCAAAACTAATATCGATAAGATTGGTACAAAACTTGAAAAGTGAATAAAAGACGAATTGTAAAGTAAAAAAGTTATAATAAAACAAAATCGAAGATAAAATTTGGAAACTTGTATTTTAAGGCGCACCGCCATTTGCGGATGCGACATTTGCGGATTTTTCAACTTTGACTAACTTTTAAGGACTAAAAAGTTACTTTTAAGAAAATTAATTTTACTGCTTTGATTCAGAATTTAATTCTCTATTCATTACTTTTTAAATCAAATTTCTAGCTAAATTAGATAAAAAGTTACAATTAAAAATGTAGCTACTTTTTATTTTTTTTAAATTTTTTGAGTGACTTTACTTTTTAGGTGTAACTTTTTTTCCAAATATGTTAGAAATATGTCTAAAAAATAACCAATGGAGAACTGAATCCAATAACTATAATTAATTTTCTTAAAAGTAACTTTTTGGTTCTTAATAAGTTAATCAAAGTAGAAAATCCGCAAATCTCGCATCCGCAAATGTCGCATCCGCAAATGTCGCATCCGCAAATGTCGCATCCGCAAATGTCGCATCCGCAAATGTCGCATCCGCAAATGTCGCATCCGCAAATGTCGCATCCGCAAATGTCGCATCCGCAAATGTCGCATCCGCAAATATCGCATCCGCAAATATCGCATCCGCAAATGTTACTCCACCATTTTTAATATAATTTTTACAAAAACAATAAAAAAGATTTGCCAACAATAAATTATAAATTATTTTGTTGATTATTTTAATAATTAATCAAGCTTCATTTATTTTGAAAAATTAATTTGCATATTTTACGGCAAATAAGCAATGTCTCAATTTATTTTTTATTTTTAGTATTTTTCAAGTCAATAATTTTTTTCAAAAAAAAATTCCAAAAGTGTAAATACAATATTGTAGAACCTCATATGCTTTACAAATTTGAAAAATATTTGGATCTGAAAAATAAAAAGTAAACATTCCGATAAAAACTCGGATAAACAATTGCTTATCAGGCATCAATTTAATATTTAAAAATTAGAAATTTTTATTAGTGTTTCCAAAATAAAGTCTTTAAAAAAATTATTTAAAAATTATTATTTGCATTTTGAAAAGTACATATAATAATTATTAATTCTTTAAGTTATCTATTATTTACAAAAATAATGAGTAGACACAATAGTTACACAAAAAAATATTCATTTTTTATTCTTTTCTTTTTTATGTTTGTTTTTTGATTTTTCATTTTTTCTTACAAAATTATTTTTTAATAAGAAAAGTGAATTTAGAAAACTTCCTTTTTGTTTCTTCAAATTAAATGATTTAATAGAAATAATTTTTTTTGACAATTTTTAGGTCACGGCATAATGATCATTTTTTTAAATTTTTTTAAGTTTTGACATTAAAAATATAAAAAATAATCACGAGAAACATTGATAAAAAAAGTATAAATTCTACTAAAACAATAAAACAGTAAGAATCAAACAAATACAATTTAAAATCAACAGAAAAAATCATAAAATATAAAAAATAAGCCAAAAAATAAGAAAAAATAAAACGGCATATCAAAATGAGCGGTTTTATTTATCGATTAAAATTTTATTGCCTTTTTGAGACAGCGTCAAAAATTACAGCAATTTTTTTCTTTTTTGCTCTTTCATTTTTTCTTTTTAACTTTATAAGCTAGCAAGCTTTTTTAGCATATCCTTTTTATTTCTCGTTTATCAAACTTTACTTTTTTCACATTTTCAATAATGCGATTATTTATACATAGGATGCGTTGTTCTCAGTGTACTTTTTTAGGACTTCTTTACTTCATTCATTTCTATGTTATTTTATTTTAAACATTCAGGCTAATTATTTCTTTTTTAAATCTTATTAAAAAATTTTATTTTGCGTTTTTCAATAGTCTTTCGTTTTTTTTAAATTTCTAATAATTTTGTTAGCATTTTAAGATTGCTTCATTTCTCTTAAATAATGGCACAAAAATTCTTTTCTTACTTTAGATATAAAACAAATCCCTATTTTTCTTAAAAAATGTGTTTCGCTTTTCGCTCCGCTAACAAAAATTGATGTATTTTCTGCATATGGAGATTTTCTTATGCACATTATATTTAAAAATCAAAAAACATGATTATTTGTTATTATATAATGTTATAATAATGTTATAAGAAAATTTTAAATTAATTGTTTTTTCTATAATTTTATCAACGAAATTTAAATTTAGAAAATAAAATTTTTAAAATTTTTATAAAAAATTTACTGACAAAACATCTGTGAATTTAATTATTTTTCTATTAAATTATAAATTTTTTTGTAATTTTTATAAGTTATTAAAGAAAAATGCATTATAATAACGTTTCGACGATTACATAAAATATGGCATAAAATTTAAAAATGCGTGAAATTGCATATTAGTAATTCCAATCGTATGTTGCGTTTCTTAGTTAAATAAAAAAATGAAAGAATATGATACATGACTATGTAAAAATATGCTCAGAGAAAATAAGTGTATGCCAAAAATGATGGAGTGTAACTGAAAAAGGAATAATAAGTCTAAGCTTTTAACTAAGCAATTTTATGTATAACGTGTATACATTTATGTGAGCTTATATGAGAAAAAAACAATTTACACATTTAAGGGCATACATCTTTTTCGAAAATGCATGCCAAAGATAATAACATGTAAAAAAGAAAAAGCAGCGCGTATTCTTCTTTTCAGATAAAGTATAAAATGCATTTTTGCTTTATTTGTATAATAAGAAAATAAAAAGACTATATCTTTGCGGCTTAAATCCCTATACAAAAATGGCACTCGAAAAGATAGGCAAACAAAGAAAGATAGTAAAAATGAAAAGTAACAAAATACTAAAGGCAAACCTTTGCTTTGCTTTTCATCTGAGCCCTAAAAAAAGAAAAATGAACGAAAGAACGTGGTTTTACATTTTTCGATTATTTTTTTCTTTATATTTTTTGCTTAAAAATTGGCGTAAAAAGTTCGGAACTCAATTACAATCGTTTTTCCGATTCATCTATTCAACAACAAATGAATATGAATATATGTATTCTTAATGTGGATGTAAGAAATGTACATTGATAAATAAAACATATTTTTAGTTTTAACTACTTTTTATTTAATATATATACAATATACATATGCGCAAAAAATATAAATTCAGTATGCATTTATATTAATTAAATGTTCTTATAATACAAATTTATTTTATGACAATTAGTCGTGATGTGATATCGAGTACTGGTATATGTATTAATAGTTGTAATTTGTACTATTACACTTTAAATGGCTACAATGGCAGCAAATGGCGGAGAAAATTTTCAAACTGATCCAAGCATGCCCGACTTGTCGCATCTAAGCGCAGAGGAGCGAGCGATAATTGAGCAAGTTTTGCAACGTCAACGAGCTGAGGAACAAAAGGAAGAAGAAATAGCACAGTAAATTTAATTTTTTGTAAAATGAATTAATAACAAAATCATAATTAATATACTCAGGGTAGCAAGCAAAGAACTCGAAGAGATAGAGCGGCAGATTGCCGAGCGAAAAGAAAATGCACAGCGTCTTCTCGGCACACAAGATGACGCTATCTGCCAGATCTGCCAAAAGACTAAATTTGCAGATGGAATTGGCCACAAATGTTTTTATTGTCAATTACGATCATGTGCTCGATGTGGCGGTCGTACTACTAGCAAAAACAAAGTGAATTACCAAAAAAAAATTTTTTTATTGTTTTTTTAAGACATATGTATTAAAATATTATTTATATTTAACTTTTTGAATTTAAAAAGCGAAAAAATTAAGACGATTTGGGCATGTTCGATGTGCCAAAAACGTCAACAAATTCTGGCACGAACTGGGAAATGGTTTCAACATCCAAGTGACCCATCTTCGCAAACAAATTCTGGCAACGCCCCACAAAGGTTATATGTTGCAAGGATGGCTATGAACAAATTTTTAAAAAGCATCTTTAATATAACATATATTTATTTTTAAAAATTTGAAATTTATTTTCATTACAGCGAAGATCCTGTATCATCAGAATCGAGTCATAATCTAGACGCGAGTACATCAGTTGCAATTACACATCACTCAGAAATTAACGCAAATCATCAACAAGGAGAAAACAATCATCGTATTCAGATACAAGATCGAGACCATGATTCTGCTATTGTAAAATTTCAACCAACACTCACAAAACAATCCTCCATGGAGGTTGGAATTTTAAACAAAGAGTAATATATAGTATGAGTATAATATAAACTGTTAAGTAAAATTTAGCATTTTTTTACTAAAAAGTCAAAAAAAAATTTGTTTTTCAATTAATTTATTAATTCTAAATTGCAAATTTCAAAATTAATTTAGCTAAAAAATAGTTCATTTTTAAGGTATCCCGGCGTCGATCAAGCAATAAACCGCATGAAGTGTTAATAACAAATGGTGTTAAGGCTATCACAAATAATGATGAACAAGAACAAGAAAAACGCAAAAAACAACCGCAATATAATAATCAGGAACTTCAACTACTTCAAAATGCGAAAATATCGCGAAACGATATTCCCTCTAAATATGATGAAGCGACAACAACTAAAAAAATTGACGAGATAGAAGCGACAAAGCGGCAAAATTCACGCCGTTTTCGAAATACTGACATCGATATTAAGCAAACGGGCAATAATCAAAGGTAAATACATACAATATGAAAATAAATAAAATGAATAAGTTCGTAGAGTTTTATCTTTTCTTTTATTATATTTTTTCACTTTTAGACAATGTGTTATAAATCAATTGAAAGAGTTCTTTTTGCTCTACATTACAGTTGTAAATGTTGTTTTAATTCAATTTTTATTATTTTTCACACTTAGAAATAAAACATGCTGGATGCAAAATTTTCGACATTTGCTTTTCTTCGCTTTTAATCGAGGTTAAAAGGCTATCGAAGCAACTTGGGAATTTGAGTATTGGAAAAAATGTTATAAACGTGTTTATTGTATAGAAATTGCTTTCAAAGCCTAAAATATTCGGTTTTGACCTCAACGATACGCTTTACGGAGAACAAAAAAGCAGATGTCGAAATCGCTGATTTATTCATCTAAAATATGGCTCAATAGTGGCTCGCGGTTCGCGGTTTGGTTTGCGAACCAAAATGAGTTAAATGGCCCAATTTTGAGCCAAATTTGACAAATTGAGCCAAATTTTTCAAGAAAATGGCTCATGGCTTGCGAGAAAACGAGCCAAAAAGCGGATTTTTTTCCATTTTTACTCGTTTGGTCGCGAGCCACTTATCCATCACTTTTTTTGTCAGCCTAAAAATGCATGAAAAATTAAATTGACCGAAAAAATATTATAACAGTTTTGTAAAGCAAAACGGACTCTTTCGAATGGCTTTTATAATTATTGGTATTTGTCTAATAAAAAATTTATTGCTAGCAAAAAAACTCTACGAACTTATTTATCAACCCAATACATATATAATAGTAAATAAAACATTGGCCTCTAATCTATTAAAATAATGTTCAGTTTATTTTTTATAGTTTTAAATATGCCATTAGGTAAAAAATTTTCTGTTTTACACCACAAACTTACCAACTCTTATTTACTTCTGTTCGTGAATATATATATATATATATATATATATATATATATATATATATATATATATATATATATATATATATATATATATATATATATATATATATATATATATATATATATATATATATATATATATATATATATATATATATATATATATATATATATATATATATATATATATATATATATATATATATATATATATATATATATATATATATATATATATATATATATATATATATATATATATATATATATATATATATATATATATATATATATAAAATAAAAAAAAAAAAAAAAGGTATTTGACAAGCATTTATGTAAAAATATTATTTAATACATACCTAGTAATAACTAATAATTTTAATCATACAAACTTAAAAAATTAAAAAAATGCTAAGTAGATAATTTTTATCGGTACATTTATTATATGATTTAATAATTTCTAAAAAGTTGATGTACATACATGTATTAAAGTTTGTTTGCATTTTAGTGAATTATATAATTTAAAAAATGCTAACGGACCAATATCATCGGATGAAACAAAACGTAATGATGAGCCTTCATCGTCAAACCATAAAAAAGAAAGAAATATACAAGGTATATTTTTACATATTTTATTAATTTATCAAGTTATATAAAATATTATACATAAATATTGTAAATATGCATAATTTAATCCATCTGTGCATTTTATAGTCGAGACAGGAGCATTACCCAGACGCGTACGCGATAAAAATAACCGTTATGGTGTGACGCCATCATCGTCACAGAATGAAAATTTACCATACTTATCAGATTTACCATCTTCAGGCCGCGATCGTGTTTCAAATCGGAATACAGAAAATATAAGTCAAAGGCGTGCAACGGGTATTAGCAATACAGTACAAAAATTTTCACCTAATACAGCTCGTTCATCTCGCCGAATAAAGCTACCAAGGCAAGAGCTTTGATCTTAAATACTGTTAGAAAAATTTAAATGATGGACCAATAACGCGCCGCAATTTGTTTTTGTCATAAGCCCTATTTAATTTGGGACCAATCTTCGAAATTCTTTTTTTATTTGTCCCAACATTTGCGGCAGAGATCAAAAAAATCAAAAAAAAATCTCGATGCCGACATTTGCAGACCAAAAATCAAAAAAAAAATTTTTAATCTATTACCAACATTTGCGGTCCAGAAATTTTTGAAGCCATCAATGTGTTCGGTTTACATAGGCAAACTCATCGATGATTTCAAACAAAATGGTAAACACTTAGTAACTGAGTAAAAAAAAAATTCGAAAATTAGTTACAATAATAAGTTGAGGCGAAAAAAGCAAAACAAATTGCGATGTGAAATTGGCTCACTCTATATTTGTTTTTTTTCGCTTTAAAAGTTACGCTCTATAATTTGCTAGCAATAAGTTTAAGATTACACAAAATTGAATAGACAATTTTTCATCTTTTATTTGATTTTATTTTTAAAGGACGCATGCCCCACGGCGAATAATATTGCAAAAAAAGGACAATTTAGCTATATAATTATACAGTTAAAATTTTTTGGCATTTCGCCTATATTTAAAAAATGTAATATTACATTAAATAGAATTTGAAATTTGACAAAATTTGTTTGCAGTAAAATAATAAAAGTAAAGTTATTTGTTATTAAATGCAAATATACACAAAAAATAGCGCATTTTCTTACGAATCGAATGACTACTGGCTTATAATACATAAATGTTAATTTTCACTCTATTTTTTGTTTCTTCTGAAACGCATACTTTTTTCGTACCTAAAAAATATGTAGAATAATTAGGTAGAGCTCAGTCAATTTTTGGAATTTCCTAATAAGCCTGGGCATTCTTGTTCCCTCTTAAATTCTCTATCTCCTGGTGCAATTTGGAATTGATTAATACGCTAGAAAAAAAGTTAATACGCGAAGAGCAGGTTGATGTCAAATTTATCATTTTTTGAATTGGTTTTGCCCTTAAGCCGATTCTCGAGTTGTCGCTTCGTTTTTTTATCATTTGTATTATAAATAAAAAGTGATTTTCAATGAATAAACGGTTTTATTACACGCGAGAATTAGAAGAACATTTTTGAAATGTAATCTTTTAAACATTCGAAATATTTTCAAATTTGCGCTCGATTACGATATATTCTGTCAAAAATTTGCAATATTATTCGCCGTATGCCATTCAATATGCATTTTCTGACAACATTTTTTGACGCCAAAATGGCGGAAATTTAAAAATATTTATGAAAAAATTTTTTTTGCTATTTTTCCTGTTTTTTATTTTTTTATATTTTATATGATTTAGTCCAGTATATTTGGAAAAACTCGACCATTGAGGTTTTCGAAGAATTTCGCAATATAGACTTGAACAAAGAACCAAATGATGATAAAAAAATAAAAAACAGGAGGAATAGCAAAAAAAAATTTTTCATAAATATTTTTAAATTTCCGCCATTTTGGCGTTAAAAAATGTTGTCAGAAAATGCATATTGAAGGGCATACGTCCTTTAAATTTTCTATTCTAATATTTCAATTAACAATAAACCAAACATTCATCTTATTTTATCTAATTTTCAGACAGTTACGATCGCTCTCCTCTTCCGAAGAAGAAGAGTTAACAGGAGTAATTTCTAGTCAAACGACATCAGGAATACGAAAAGAAAAACAACATAAAAATAACAGGCAACAATATATTTATGAAAATGAACAAACTCATTTGCCTTTGAGCAGCTCTCTACAAAATACTGCCGTCCGGGATAGTGACTTTTCTGAAAAAGGTATTATAAAGTAAATTTACTTAACTATAAAAATTTGTTTTAGATTTGTTACGTTATATTTACGGACCACAAAAATTATCGAAAACAAACAAAAGCGGTGAGCATTGAAATTAATATCATTAACTTATCATACTCAATAAATTTCTTTAGATCTCCGCAAAACTTTTTAAGAATCAAGTTTAAATTTTTTGTTTTGGAACTGATATTAGTATTAAGACCTGAGTAGTAATGCATCAAACAATAATTCTACTTCGGTATGATGAAAAAATGTATATGATTATATGTGTACAGGTCTAATCTTTTATTGCTTTACGATATCCGTCTAAATAACAAAGAATATGAAACGTCAACAATTAGATAAGTAAAAAGAGAAACTATTTTTACATTGCGTGGATTGGTTCTAAAAGTTCAAAAATGATCAAAAATTAAAAAAGCTCCAGCTTAACCGCTTTGTTGAAAAAAAGAATGATGCAGTTTAAATGAGGTGCTTAGGCTCAACTAAACGTTTAAAAAAATTCTCAGAATATTTTGCGAAGACCTAATATATGGTTAAATATTGTATGTATCTTTTAAAGATTGATGCATATTATTTATATTATTTAGCATCGTTATCACGTTTTGACGTCTCGAACACCACACAATCGATATCTAAAGCACACCATAACGACTCGACACGTGCTCGCTGTGTTGCAGGAAACTTACTGGCTTCAAAAATACGAAGATATCTTTCGGTAATTATTAAGTTTTTAACAAAGTTTCCAGACTTTTTGGCATAACTTTTAAAAAAATAAGATTTTCGTGTCTTTATTTTTGTCCTATATATTTATGTTGATCGAAGAACGATAAAACATTCTAATCAAATCTTATATTAAGATACTTCAACTTAACGTATTTATAACTTTGGTTTTGTTCTATATGTTGTTGTTGGGAAAATAAACGTTGTTGAAAATGTCCGGAAACTTTGTTAATAATCTAATAATTAAGTTCATCTGCATGGATAAACAAACTAATATTTTTACACACTTAAATAATACATTATTTAAGGTTAAAATACATATTTGTACAATTTTTTAAATATATTTCTATAGTATCCAATATCATGGCAACCGAGTGCTGATCAACGTCGTCTTATCGGTCATATGATTCTCACCAAAACTTTCGATGGTGATTCTTCAGAAGATTTTGGTTTGAAACTTGTTGGTGGCAGATATTCACAATGCGGAGCTACATTAGGTACATTTATTGTACAAGTCAAGCCAGGTTCTATTGCTGATACGGTAGGACGCTTGAGGCCAGGTATTTTTATTTATTTTTTGTTTAAAAAATTGTTATCTACATATTTATTCAAGGTGATGAAGTATTAGAATGGAATTCTCATGTTATGCAAAATCTCAACCACGAAGCTGTTTGTAAAATTGTCAGCGCATCACGTAATGATACTAAACTAGAGCTAATTGTTTCGCGACCAGCTAATATGCCGGGTAGCGACGATTTTTTAAATATGGGAGAAAGAACTATAACAAATATGCGTTATGAAAAGACTTATGGTGCAGGATTAGAAACACTCTACCGAATTTACGACGCGCCAAATTCTGTTCAATCTTATTCCCCATTGACAGCACCTTATCAATTACCGCGCATACCATATGCACAATTATCACATTCACAATCACTTAGCGGAGCACCACTCATAAATCGTCATTTTTCCGCATCATTACCACCACCTCAACAACACGAACGACGAGCACTTTCACAACACCAAAATCCTGGAAATCTTTATAATGTTGGGGAGAGTTCACCACTTATTGTTTATCGCGACATTGGCCAAAACTATGGTAAATATTATTAAAAATCTACTAGCAAAATAAAATATTTTTATATAGATTATTATTATCCACACAATACTCCTCAAGGCGTGCGAGTTTGTGGAAAAATTGAGGTATTCATTTGTATTATATGTATTAATAAAAAGAGTCTAAAATATTAAGTGTACAAATATGAAAGTTCGTTTTTTTACGATTCAAAAAATTAAAATTCCAAAAAATTTTCAATTAAAAATAACAACCATTATTAACAACAACATTATTCCAATTTATGGGCAACTTATGGATTTCATCAAAAAAAAAAAAAAAAAAAAAATTCGGTTGTTTCGGCGCAATCCATTTATCGATCCATTTTCGCACTTTTTCTTGTTTTATGAGCTTCTGCTCCGCAAATCCGTGAGCCATTGATCGAAATAAGTGATAATCCGACGGAGCGATGTCAGGAGAATAGGGCGGGTAAGGTAAGATTTCCCATTTCAGTTCTTTTATGGCATTTTTTACCGGTTCTGCAACATGAGGTCTGGCGTTGAAGCAATATTGGGCACTCGTATCTTGTGATCCATTCTGGTAGTTTTGTTGGAACCTTCTCTCTTCAGATTGATTAATTGCTCTTTATAACGAGCCGTTATAACAATTTCGCCAGGTTTAAGAAGTTCAAAATACCCTTCTGATCCCACCATACGCAGTCCTTGTTGCTCTTATCTAAACCTCTTAAACCACTTTTGACAGGCTTTGGCAGTCGTATCTTCGCCATAAACTTCAGCAATCATTTTGTGAGAATCGGCGGCACTTTTCTTCCAGTTAAACATGAATAAGAGAACTTCCCGCAAATGCTCTTTTGCTTGAATAGTGAGCTAGATGAGTGATTTCCAGTTCTCATCGCCAATCTTCCTGAAGGGCAATTCGATCTTTTTTCGCTTCCTTGTGTCTAGCGTTTCATTGGCAACAATAATTTTTTTATAGGCTGAGCACAATATAGAGTCCTGTTAATTGTAGTGACTTTTGACCGATGCTTCTGATTGGAGCATTTGAAAAAAGCGCCCATAATTATGTAAAAGCCCAATAAATAAATAAAATATGAATTTTCCCTCCAAAAAATTTGGAAAATTAACTTCAAAAAATATTCTTTAGTCGATTATTCTATTCTTATTATTAAAGTTTGTGCATATAAGCCGAGAGCATTCAAACAGTTTTTGAATTTTAATTTATTGTTCATGGTGAAAAATAAGCTCCCAATCTTAATCTGTATCGTGGTCCTATTTTATAAGATATATTTTTTACATTTTATTTCTATTAGTATTAGATACATAAAAAATAAAATATAATAAAAAAAATTGTTAGAACGGCTACGGCTTAAAAAAAGGATCTTACACAAGTTATTTTTCATTTAACTCTTTAATAATTATTAACATATCGCACATTGTTGTAGATTTCATTGCTTTATTCATGTACAGATCGTCAGCTTACTGTAACGCTACATCGTGCTTTTAATTTAATGCCACGCGCCAACGAAACTGCACGAAACCCATACGTGAAAATATTCTTGTTGCCAGATCGAAGGTTTATATACTTGTATATGTATTTTATGTGCTAGACTAACATTGCTATGAATTAAAAGCATTTTTTCATATTTTTAGCGAACGTAGTCGACGGGAAAGTGGGGCATTAGCTAATACATTAGCTCCAGTATGGAACGAGCAATTTGTATATAACGAATTATCCGAACAATTGCTTACTACACGTGTCCTTGAGGTTTTTAAAAAACGTTTTAACTGTGTATAATAACGTAATATATAATAAAAATAAAGCATCAATTTTTAGAAATTTTTGTATTTATTTATTTGCAGGTAACTGTATGGGATTACGATAAATACGAGGCAAACACTTTTCTCGGAGAAGTACTCATTGATCTTTCCGAAGCAGTTTTAGATGATCGACCGTTTATATATTCATTAATTGACGCGGATGATGAAAATCCAATTAGATTGGTACATAAAAAAATCAAATTTATTTTTGTTGCTACTTTTAAATTATAGCTTATTTATGTCGTAGCTGATTCAAAAAACGATTGAATTTTAACCGATTTAGATAGAATGCAGCTAGACAATTTTTAAATTATCTGATTCTACAAATCGGCTATAAACACTATAGTAAAGTACGTGCTAATTATGTAAAATTAATGTTTTTAGCGATTGCGACATCGAAAATACAGTTCGCAAACTTCTCCAATTCGCAGCCGTTCTCATATAGGTCACTATACAAATTCAGAAGCGTCACTTTACGGTATCATTCTATGATAAAAGAATAATTTACAAGATAGATAGATATAGAAAATTATGCTCTTTAAAATGGTATAAAAAAATTTTCGATTTTAACTCATAGGAAGATGAAATTCCATTTTTGGATCCCCCTTCTCCAAACCAAACCCAAACTTTTTAAAATTTAAAAGTTCGCGTCCGAGTTGAACCCGAACTCAGGCCATTTGTTTTATAGGGTTGGCCAATTTAGTTAGCGGGGTTTTGTTTTCGTTATAAATTTTTTATTTTTCGAACTCGGACCGAACTTCGAATCCGGAAAAACGTCAGTGCCTTGGAATTAGTCTCGTTTCATCACTAATCTTTTACAAAAAATTAATAATTTTTAAATTTGATTTAGAATTTAGTTTCTTATCGGACAAATTTTAATTTTTTTTCCAACATAACAAAGTTAAAACTGAAATTGTAAAAATTTCCAAAAAATAAAAATTGACTTTACTTTTTCTTTTTTCCAAAGTAGTTGGGAACATATTTCAAAATATAATCAGTAGAGAATTATTCTAATAGCTAAAATTAATTTTTTTTTTGAAAAGTAGTGCTATGCCCCTCAAATAAAAAGCTAAATTTGAAAAATGCGCGAATGTCGAATATGCAAATGTCAGTGTGTCACTTTATATTATCAATGAAAATCTAAAATTTTATAAATAAAATAAACTCTTTTTAGGGTGGAATTCGCAAGATTGCTCTAATTCGCTTCAGAATTTGCCGGTAAATTTATTAAAATTTGTAATAAATATTAGGTTGTTCGGAAAGAAATGCGCGTTTGAGTCAAAAAATTTTTTTATTATAAAAACAAAATTACAACACTTTAATCCAAAAGGTATTCTCCATTATTATCAACTACTTGTTGCCAACGTCCACGCAAAGAATGGATGCCTCTCTCGAAGAACTCCGCCGGCTGCGACTCGAAGAAGTTGGACACCCAAATTTCGATCTCGTCGTGGTTTTTGAACTTTTTCTCGGCCAGTGAGTGCTGCATCGACCGGAACAGATGATAATCGGATGGTGCCAGGTCTGGGCTATATGGCGGATGAGGAAGAACTTCCCAGCCCAATTCCTCGATTTTCTGCGAAGTGACCTTTGCGACATGCGGCCGGGCTTTGACGTGAAGAAATTTTGTCGACGCCGTGTCCACGCCTTGTCGCCCTAAGGCTTGGTCAACGCGGCTCAATTGGTCTTTGTAGAGGTCCGCCGTAACCGTCTGACCAGAATCCAGAACCTCGAAATACACCAAACCTTTGCTGTTCCACCAAACACAAAGCATAATCTTTTTGCCGTGTATGTCCGGTTTTGGAGTCAGTTTTGGTGCGTCATCAGCGTCCAACCAGTGCCGTTTTTGCATTGCGTTGTCGTAGCAGATCCATTTTTCATCTGACGTAACAATTGAGTCCAAGAAACCGCTGTTCTTGCAGCTTGCATGAGAATTCCGACTATTGCCACTCGTGTTGCCTTGTTTGCGTCGCTCAACTGATGCGGCACCCACCTGTTCGTCTTGCCGATTGCGCGCAAATGTTCATCGATGGTAGAATTTGAGCAGTCAAAGTTCGTTGCCAGTTCTCGAGTGGTTTGGCAGGGATCCGATTCAATGATGGACTTCAATACTTCGTTATCGACTACTTGAGGCCGACTTTCGTGTTCTTCGTCCTACAAGCTTTTATCACCGTTCTTGAAGCGCTGGAACCATCGTCGACACTGACTTCCGGACAGGGCTTCTTCGCCGAATACCTCAGACAGGGCACGATGAGATTCAGCAGCCGATTTGCCTCGCTTGAAGTCGTACCACATGCAAGCTCGAATTCGAAATTTTTGGTGAAATATTTTCTAAACACTTTTTCTTGTAAAAAACAATGTAAACATAGACAAGTTATATATCAAACGATGCGGAATAAAACGCTCTTTCTGATAGACAAAACCGTTTTATAAAATCTTTTATTGTACCAGAGAAATAAATGGACAAATGCAACGCGCATTTCTTTCCGAACAACCTAATATATAAATAATAATTATTGAAAGTTTTAACTTTTTTATTTTTAACATTTTTAAAATTGGTATGTTTCAGTTTCATCCGATTAAGAATGATAACGGCGCTAAAGTTAACGATAACCGTGAATTAAGAACTCGTGATACTGTAGCAGTTCGACATAATGGGGGCAATACCTCGTATCCTACTTTTCCTCAACAAGACATATCTACGGCAGCTGAGTTTGTATCGTCATACGAGCAAGATTGGAATCGCAATAATGCCGTGGGCTATTTGTCCGATTACAGCGATAGAAATTGCACATCTCTTTATTCAGAGGATCTGCGTCGTTTACATCGCAGACCTCGTTCTGCAATTGCACTTCGTAATTGTATGCTATATTGAGAAATTTATCTCTTTGTATAGTGGTAAACGATTTTTACAGTGTCTAAGTTGGAAGGAAACACTATATACAATCCATTAAATGAACAATTAGCATATTATGTTCCATATGAAAATCAAGATGGGCCTATATACGCTGGTGGAGCAATACGACGGAGGGAGGTAGAACTTATTCAGCAAGAACAACATACCGGTGGTTATGGTAGTGACGGGTCAGAGGGCACACTTAGTGTTAATTCAGCGCAAAGCATGCAAAATCGGTATGCTATTCTTATTATTCATATTCTTTATTATTTTATATATGTATATGTTACGGGAAAATATGTTGCACGGCCAAATACGTATTTTCCCGGCCAAATACGTATTTTCCCGCAACATATATATTTTTTTAATTGTGATTTTTAAAAGAAATATTTAAGTCTTTCTAAAAAATAAAAGAGAATCATAAAACAAAATAAATATTTCAAATGGCAATATGAATTTTATAAATACTGAACTGGAACTTAATTTTAGTTTTTGATGAAGTTGCATGTATCCAATTTTTACATCTTTTAAGTTTGCTCCTTAGCATTTTTTATTCCAAGTGCCTACTCATTTTATGCTAAAAATATTAAATAATTTTAAACTTTGTAATTCTCCTTACATTAAAAATAATTTTATAGTTATACTCACTGTCATATAAATGAAAAATTCATTAATATAAAAATAATTCGTAAATTTTTTACGATATGTATTTGACCAAGATAAAAATATATTATAAAAAATTAACTAATTTGACATTTTTTTATCCCGTTATTTTTTAATTTTGATGTCATTTCTATATGATTGTGGCTCCTTTTGTTAATCATTTTTAAAATATGCATAAATATTTATTGCTCTTTTTTAATTTTACACGTTTAAATATTATGCTTTTACTTTTATTCTCTTCCACCAATTTGTATTTTCTTTTTTTTTTAATTTTTATTACTCAATCTTTTCCATTTTTTGTATTGTTGTTATATTACCTATTTATTTTATTCTATTCTTGCTGTTCCATTTTTTACGAGTAGTTGTTAGGGGAGACGGTGAAAGAAAAATTGTAATGGAAAGCACCAATCGAAAAAAATATTCAGATTTTTTTGTGCTTCATAATTTTCTCGTAAAAGTTCGGTAATGCATGTAAAAAAATGTTTATAGGTTGGAAATAATTTAATTAAAAATTACTTTTTAGTGAAAGCGATATGAAGAAAAAAAATTATGAAGAAAGTTTTAAGTTTATTGAATTTTCAATCGTTGATTCTGAAGATGTAAAAAAGTATTTTAGAAAAAATTTTATTTTTGATATTATAAAATATTTAATTTTCCTGTTTTTATCTATTTTTCTACATAAGTATCATTTTTTAAATTTTAATTTACAAAAAAATAAAATAGATATTTTACCTTAGTTATTTGATGAAAATGAAAGAAATATTTAAAAAAATTTAGCTCGAATTTACGCTCTCAGCATCAAAAGCAACAGTTATCACAAGCAAGACTACAACAACAGCTAGCTTATTATAACGATTCGTCTTTCCCCGATACATTACAACAACAGCAACCACCTTACTATATTGAAAATAGTGTAGAAAACAACGTTTCTAATAATAATAATTCTTCAAATAGAAACGAATACGGTATTAGTGGTGAATACGGTATTGCTACATCATTCGATGACGTACCTGAGGGATCGGCAAATCCCAACACCAGTAACAACGGGTCTGCGGATAGTTGCACTGATTTCTTGCTAAATAATAATAGCAGCAACGACAGTAACGGTAGTGGCGTGGTTGGTAGCACAACGGGCGTTATGCCGTTTATGGCTAGTGGCAAAAGCGCTACGATGTTATTAGCTAAACGTAAGAAAAGCCTCATGACACGTTTTATTCCCGGCCGAAATGGACCAACTGGTAAATTTTTATTATCATTATTTAATTAAAGAAGCATAATGTTTATAAAATTTAAAAAAATTGCTTAAAGATGGAAAGCGAATGGGGTTTGCTCGTTCTGAAGAGGTTGGTGTTTCTGAAGCATTAAGCGTACCAGATCAACTAAATGTTGGTGGCGGAGACACAAATTTGGCAAATAACATTACAAAACAACCTAGCAAAGAATCGACCGATTCTTCAGACAAGTAAGTATATTATATTTAACTTATAAAAAAATTCAAAAAACTGCTAAAGTATTGATGGTTTTGATAACGAATATAAACGAAAAATTTAAGTCTTTTAATTTATTTTAACGCTGGTAAAATTTTAGTTTTAATTTCATATTATAAATTGAAACGAAAATGTCAATAATTAAATGAGATAATTTGTTGCAGGATGAGCTGATATAAAATTATTATTTTAATTTATGCATATTGGGTTGTGTAGAAAGTTCTTGCAGTTTTGTTCTAACTTTTTTTAGGAAAGAAAAAATGTTTTACAACTCGACTCCTATCCAACGAATCAAATTTATAGAGTATAATAGTGTACGTTAGTGGAACTTCTAGCAAAAATTTTGAGTTCATTGAATCGCTTTTCGAAAAAAATTCTCAGCCAGCTGCACTTTTTTCATTGCATTTTCCACTATAAAAAATGCTAGAAATAAAAATTTTAAAAATCGCTGAAACACACCCTCCACAAATTTGGTACGCTCTACAAAATGCAAAAAACCCACGTCCCTATCTAGTGTAAAAAGAATAAAATAAAACCGTAAGAACTTAACTTTCCGAACAATCCAATACGTACATACAAACATAGAAAAAGGAAATAGGATCGAACACCAACTAAAACACTTTTTTCTTGTTGAGTCTTTTTAAGCTTTGCAGGAAATTATGAATTTTATTGACATTCTTTAGTTGGCTACCCATAAATGTGGACAAACCGCTGGGCAGTTTTGTTGAGAATCTCGGTCCCGGCCAAGTGGTTGGACGGCAATGTGTCGCATCACCAATGCTTGGCGAATTGGAATTATTAATTTCTTTCGATTCCACAGCTAATGAAATTATTCTTGATGTACTCCGTGCACGAAATCTTGTTTGGAAACCTGGTGCTAAAACAGCACCTGGTAAAAATTAAAAAATATTTACAAATTGTTAAGTTATTGTTGATTAACTTAATTTAGCACCATATGTAAAGGCTTATTTAATGGAAGGAAAAAATTGCATTGCTAAAGCAAAAACCCAACCAGCTCGTAAGAGCAGCGCTCCAGTTATTAACCAACGTCTTGCTTTTCCAGCAAATCCTCGAGGAAAAATGTTACAGGTTTAATTTTATTTTTTATTATTTTTTTAATTTTTAAAATGCAACGTTAATATGTACAAACATACATATATGTTCCATATTGCGTTTAGGTTACTGTTTTTGGCGATTATGGTCGGATGGAGCGTAAGTCTTTTATGGGGATTGCGCAAGTTAATCTTGATGAACTGGATTTACAAGGTCCGCAAATAATTGGGTGGTATAAACTTTTCCACAGTAATAGTTTGGTGACTGGTGGCGCTCCAATTAGTTCAGCTAGTGTAATTCGTAAAGATAGTGAAAATTCAATGAAGTATCAACCAAATCAACATCAATAAAAAAAACAAATTTATTGTTACATTTTTAAAATTTATAACTAAAAATTATCGAAATAGATAATGAAAAAAATATAATATATGAATGTGTAAACGAAAAATATATGCTGGCTGTGATCATTTATAGTTTTTTTGATGAGGTTTATAAAAGTTTTTTTTAATATAATTAAAATAATATGTTAACCAGTTAAGAATCATTACAGACAGTTAAATATATACATAGGTATATTATTTATATTAGAAATATTTTGTACATTATAATAAATATTATAAGTATGTAGATACAAAGAATCTTATTTATGTTATTGGTTAACGAATATAATTGATTTTTCATAATTGATTTTTAATAAGAGTGAAAAATAATAAAGAAAATATGACTAAAAATATTAATTGAATTTTCTTTGTTGGGACATAATGTTAAAATTTATAAAAATAATTAAATTATTTAAGATATGTATGTATATATCAAAAATATTAATAAACTAAATCCATTTATATGCATTTTATTGTCATAAAATGAAACTATTTGAATACTAAAAAGGATGCAAAGACAAATGTTGTTAAAATTAGCTAATATTTTCATTCTTTTGATGTCCCGTGGTATCTTAATATACACGTATGCTAATGACAAAAAATAGTGTGATAAGAGTATGTTGAATTGCAAAAAATAAAAATAGCTAAAGAGGGGGGTCATCTAACCTAATCTAAAACTCACTACTAAAAAATACAAAAAAATTTGACCTGAAATTGATGCTGAAGTGATGTGAAGATCGCCAAATCGTGAAGTGGAGAGCGCCGGAGAGAGAAATATTCGTACGACCGTCCGCCAGCTAATAAAAAACAATAATGATTAAAAAATTTAAAATTTCAAAAAAAAAAATTTAAAAAAAATAAAAAAAAGGAAAGCCAATCATCCCGGCGGGAAAAGGACCCAAGATACAAGTTTTTTATGAAAACACACCGGACCGGCTCTGCCCGACGCGGCGTGGCACGACTTACCGAGTCGCCGAAGCTACACTGCGTACTGCACGAGAAGGAAACACCCGCGCCTGCGATGTGTTTTATCATAAAAACAGGGGCGATTTTTGTCCCACCCAAATCTGAAAAACCCCAAAAGACTGCCCTTTGGTGAGAGAGACTAAAAATGGGGGGTCACCTAACCTAATCTAATTATTAAATAAAATAAACAATAAATTTGACCTTAATTTGAAGTGGAGAATGAAGTGAAGAGTAGAAAGAAGCATATTCGAAATTGAAGTGGAGAGCGCGGAGCTTCGGACAAGGAGCCGTCTTTGTTCTAACGATTGTTAGAACAAAGATTTACTTACAAAGGTCAACGGGGTGTACTTACCCCACCCGCCCTATTCTCCTGACATCGCTCCGTCGGATTATCACTTATTTCGATCAATGGCTCACGGATCGGCGGAGCAGAAGCTCACAAAACAAGAAGAAGTGCGAAAATGGATCGATGAATGAACCGAAGTCGAAACAACCGAAATTTTTTTTTTTTTTGATGGTGCCGCGAACGCGAGGAAAATCTAATAATCTCAGTTTGCAGCTTAAGCCATAGTTTATTATTTAAGCTTTTGTTGGTTTCACCGCGAAATTCCTTTATTGCAATAATTTGTTCGCTCATAATGTTCTAGGTCCAATTTTAGTTTTTAAGTTAGTTAAGTTTTTTCGCTTTATTAAATTATTGTTGTTAATTGGTGCTCTGCACTTTTGTTGAATAAAAAAGAGAATATAAATTCGAAACACAAACAAAATAAAATAAATTTTTGTGGCATCACTTAGTAATAAGCACAAGGACCATAAGAAAAATAAAGAAGTGATCGCCACAGATGGAATCCATATGTTGCTTATAAATTGGAATAATGTTGTTGTTAATAATGGTTGTTTATTGTTAATAAAAGTTTAATTGAAAATTTTTTGGAATTTTAATTTTTTGAATCGTAAAAAAACGAACTTTCATATTTGTACACCTAATAAATATATATTTATCGGTGTGGCTGTACGTGTCTGACAATTTTATTTTAAAGGAATTGTTTCCTTCACTAAATTGTAGTGCAAACTAAAAATCATTGTTCTAAATAAAATATTTATTAATTCACTGCATAAACAAATTACAACAACTAAACCGAGAGGAATATATGTTTTACCCTTAAATTAAACAATTTTATTTAACCGAAAAAGCCTCACGCAAAAGCAACCACATTACAAATGCTATAAAATAGTCGTAATATAATAGCAAAGCATAGAATGAAAATTTTAAGTGCGGACTCCACGTCGTGTCAAAAAATGAGCCTCCGCGTCGGCTGCCGAAGAAGGCTTAGAGACCGGACACAAGTTTCACAATATGCTTGGCGGAGATACCGAAGCGGTCCATAACGTCGTCGGGTGTGCCCGAGCGCGGCACCTCTTTCACGTTGATCGTGTGCAAGACGGTGTTCGGCACCGTGGCCAACACGCCGGCCACCGCTTCGCCAATGCCGCCCTCCGGATAGTGATCCTCGACAACGACCGCATTGCCGCCGACGCGAGTCACCTGTTCGATGATGGTCGCGGCGTCGATCGGCTTTATCGAGAAAACGTCGATGACGGCTGTCTTGACGCCCTGCGCGGCCAGCGAATCGTGCGCCTTTAGGCATTCGTAGAGTGTGACGCCGGCTCCTATGAGCACCACCTTGTCGGCGGAATCCTGTTTCAGCACCTGGAATGAAAGCAATTAAATCGATTGGAAAAAAAGAACTTGATATTGGGAAATTTTTCGACAGCCACACAAAAACGAAATTATATTTTCGTAGGACTCGCCTTAGCTTTGCCGGCCTCAAACTTCTCGTTCTTTTCGTAGAGAACCGGCAGCGCGGGACGAGTGACGCGAATGTAGGTGATGCCGTTGTAGTTGGCGGACAACTCCACGGCGCGCTCCGCCGACACGGCGTCGGTCGGATAGAAGACGAGCGCGTCGGGAATGGCGCGGAACGCTGCGAGATCCTCCAATGCCATCTGACTCGGGCCGTCCTCGCCGATGGAGACGCCGCAATGCGAGCCGACGTACTTGATGTTGGCGAACGAGACGGCGCTCATACGGATTTGATCGAAGGCGCGGCCGAGAAACGCGGCAAACGTGCTGACGAACGGAATGCCCCGACCGCGACAGCCGATGCCGATGCCAACGCCGACCATGTTCTGCTCGGCAATAAAGCACTCGACGAACTGGTCGGGCAGCTCCTTCTTCACCAGACACGAGAAGGTCGAGTTGCTCATGTCGCCGTCGAGCGCGATGACGCGCTTATTGTTTTTGGCCAGCTGCAGGAGCGCGTTGCCGTATGCTTGACGCGTCGCCACCTGAAGTATGTTTATTTTGTATTAAAACTTTTGCATAGAAATCAATGCTTTGTAAATATGTTTAAATGATTTTTCGGAAGTGCTTTTCTTTAAATAACTGTTTCTTTAAGAAATTTTCATTTAAAAAAAAACATTACTCTTTAAAAATCCAATCAATTTTTGTCCTACCTTTTCGCCCAACTTGTAGTTGGGCTGGACGACATTGGCGCCGAGCTGAAGTTTGGAGTCGGGCGCGTCGTACACCGGCTTCGGGATGGTCCACTTATAGGGCGTTTTGCGTTTGCACTGCTCGCGGATTGGGTCCGCCTTTTGGACTTGGATGGGCTTGCCATGGAAGCCGTCCAAGTCCTCCACGTCACGAATGCCGCGGCCCTTGAACGTCTTGGCGAGCACAATGGTTGGCTTACCTTTGGTCTGTCTGCAACGAGTTGAAATACATGCATGGGGAGAGGAAAAGAGAATAAAAATCTTTCCATTGAAAAGATGTCAACTTTCATTTTCGAATGACTCAAAAGTATGGGCAAAAATATGTTTATACTTGGCGTTGGCAAACGCCTGAAGCAACTCCTCTACGTTGTGACCGTTCACACAGACGGTATTCCAGCCGAAGGCACTAAAGCGCGTCGCGTACTTTTCGAGGTCGTGCGCCAGCTGCGTGTCCTGGCTCTGACCGAGACGATTCACGTCCACGATCGCCACCAAATTGTCAAGTTTGTTGTGGCTAGAGAATGCTGAAAAATGAAAACGTTTTGAGTAAATTTATATTTCAACCATTTCAGGGAAAGCATTTAAGAGATACACACCGGCACTCTCCCATACGGCGCCTTCGGCAGTCTCACCATCGCCCAACAAACAGTACACGCGATAGGACGCTTTGTCAATGTACTTGCCCGCATAAGCCATACCGGCAGCACACGACAGACCCTGACCCAGAGAGCCAGTCGCCACATCAATAAAATTGAGACGCGGCGTCGGATGACCCTCTAGGTCAGAATTGATGCTGCGAAAAGTCATCAAATCGTCGTGTGTAAGCAAACCGGCCTCATGCCAGGCCGCGTACAGAATCGGGCAAGCGTGACCCTAAAAAACATGACTTACATCATATAATATATTCACATCATACAATATATTCAAAAAATTACTTTTTACCAGCGAAAAAGATTAGTTATTCTAAGCTTAGTTCCATTGATAATTGAACTCTTCTTTTAATAATCACTTTAAAAGAAGAGAATATTAAAAGTTCGTTGCTTACAAAAATAGAATAAACACCTTTGAGAGAACGAAACGATCGGCAGAGACGTTCTTTGGGTCCTTAACGTCGTATTTCATTTCGGCAAAAAAGAGAGTCGAAACAATTTCCGCTGCGCTAACACTGCTCGTCGGATGACCGGAATTAGCGGCAGCGGTCTGCTCAATGGCCGTGACGCGCATGCGATTTGCAGCATCGTAGAGTTCAGCCAGAGTAGCGGCATCAACTTTCTTTCCTTGAGAGGACATTTTCGTAAATCTTTTAACTAAAAATTGTACCTAATTTTGTATTTATATCGATATTGACGACTAGAATAAACAAAAAAGGGTAAGAACACATTTAATAATATTGCCAAAAAATGCAATTCAGAGGATGGAAACATAATCAGACCACAAAATTTTTTCGAAAAATTTGAATGAATTAAATTATTGAAGCACACACGAAATTTTCCCAAAATTTTTATCAAAAATATGCGATATGAAAAAATGAGAAAAATTCATCAAACGGAAATCAATAGTCATTCTAGACTAATTGAAATTAAAAACCGTGTATCAATCTTTAAAAATTAAAAACTTTTTGTTCGTAAAAAATTACATTTAGATTGGAAAGAATTCAAAATGCATTATCCATATTCATATTTTCCGTTTTTTATCAATTATTAAAAGAAACAATTTAGACAAGAATACCTATTAATAATTTATATAAATGTATTTGACAAATTTGTAAATTGTAAGAAATGAATTGAAAATTTAAAAAAAAATCTCGATAGCAATATGGGGTGGTTCGTGTTTTTCAATGTCCTTTTATATTTTGCATTTTATCGAACGTAAAAGTAGCGATTTTTTATTTTGAAAAATAGATATTTGCTAGTCCTTTGTTTACAATAAATCGAAAATTAAAAAAACATACATATACGTTCACTTTTGCATAAATTACATAAGCAATACAAGTAAGAAATACGCAATATTCATAAAAATCAAGGAATTTATATACTACGTACAAACTCTTGTTTTTTAGAATTTTTTTTTCAAAATTAATCTATTCTTAGTGATTAAAAATTTGTTTAATGTTTTAAAACAACAAACAATGAGAATGTCTAAATATATTGAATGCATTCATTTATTAGGTGCAATTTGCAGTTTCCGGTCTTTTATATAGTCGAAAGATTTTGAATTTTCACGTATTCGAATAATATCAAAAAAAAACAAACATATGCCATTCAAAATTAATAAAGCTATAATTCTGTAAATGAATTTAAAAATATCTTTAAGACATTTTCAAATAGGCTGCGACATTTTTTGTCGCACCCATTGTTTTTTCTTCACCTCACTTATTTTAAAATGAGTGGAATGAAAATATCATTGAGATTTAAGTTATGATTGAAGTTCTAAAAGCCTTCGAGGGCCATCTGTTGAAAACTGCCCGTTTTGTAATTTATAAATAAATTAAATAGCAATTTTGTTCCATAACGATTTACCTTTAGACAATTGCATCGAGAATTTTTTCTTTCTTTTAAAAATGTCTTTTTCGCCATTGAGGAAGCCTGTCTATTTGCTTTTCATTTGTCCATCTAACTATAAATAATCTTGTTTTGTGTACCAAATTATTGCTCTTAACTCATTTGATGAAATCAGAGCATTTTTTTCGTGTTTTTTTTTGAGGCTGTTATCAAAAAGGCGTTCAAACTTTTCAGCAAACCATTTCCGTTCGCCTAATTCAAATAATTACATGTCGCTGTAGTGGTCCGTTTGCAGTTTTTTTTTTGCTGCAGTGACATGTCTTTGAATGGGTTAAATTAGTGGAGATGGAGACTTGAACAAGATGAAAGTTGGATACATATGTTTTTTTTGTTGTTTTACAAAAATACTCTTTGAAGTATTAAATTTGCTCTATTTACTTTGATATATAAAGTTTTAATAGTATAAAATTTAGTGCATATTTGACAAACGATGGCTGCGATTTCCTGCTTAAATCCGAAAGCCGAATTGGCGCGCAATGCTGCTGCATTAGAGATGAATATAAGCGGCGCAAAAGGGCTTCAAGAAGTTATGAAGACCAATCTCGGACCGAAGGGAACTTTGAAAATGTACTTAACATTTATATTATTTAGCGTTGTAATTTAAAGGAATATTTTTTAGGCTTGTTTCTGGTGCGGGTGATCTGAAATTGACCAAGGATGGAAATATTCTTCTTCACGAGATGGTAAATAATATTATTTTGTTATGTTGTTTTTATGTATAAGGAAAAATCTATTTTATAAATTTATTAAGCCAAATATTTTTATAATGTTAATTTATTGGCCTTATTTTTATACATATGAATTAAAAACGAATTACAGCAAATTCAACATCCGACTGCGTCGATGATCGCCAAAGCGTGCACCGCGCAAAATGACGTTAATGGTGACGGAACCACTTCCACCGTTCTGCTTATTGGACAAATTTTGAAAAATGCCGAAAATTATGTCAGTGAAGTAAGTTTTTTCGAAAATAACTTTTATTTTGTTTTAATCGTTAATTTATTTGAGGGCGTTCATCCACGTTTTATCACCGAGGGTTTCAATGTTGCCTACACGAAGACTATGGAATACTTGGAGATGTTTAAGAAGAAGGTGAAAATTGATCGCGATTTGCTTTTGGACATGGCGCGAACGGCATTGAACACGAAATTAGATGCCAAGCTCGCTAATCATTTGGCGGAGTGCGTCGTGGACGCTGTGCTTGCCATTCGCAAGAACGAAGACGATAACGAACCTGACTTGCACATGATTGAGATTCAAGTAAATGAAGCATTTTTGTTAAGTCTCGGTCTTTAAAAATGTCTCATTTTTAAAATACGTTTAAAAAACGGCCACGAATACAGTTCGTTTGCTCAATTTGAGCCTTTTTTTATTGCCTTTTTGTATTCGTTATAATAAAAATCACATGTCCAGGAAATGGAACACGAAAGCGATACGGACACGAAGTTTGTTCGCGGACTTGTGCTCGATCACGGTGGCCGTCATCCGGACATGCCGAAAAGCCTACAAAACTGCTATATTCTCACGTGTCTCGTCTCACTCGAATTTGAAAAAACGTGGGTTATAATTAATACATTTTAAATTTTTTTACATTTTGAAATGTGCAAATGCGCTTAATAATATGGGTGATAAAAATTAATTTTTTGCTTATAAATAGCTGAAAAATATAATTTTTGCTCTGTTTATTATACGAATTTTGTGAAAATTAATTACAGTCGACGCCCCCATTAACATAACGCCAAGGGACTGCGCGTTAACTATGTTAATGGGAGCGTTATGTTAATGGGAGCGTTATGTTAAGGGGGCTAATGGGTGAAAACCAACCGAGCTGCCAAAACGATTATGTTAATGGGAGGTTTATGTTAATGGGAATTTATGTTAATGGGGGAGTCGACTGTATTGCATTCAAGCATATCTAGGTTTAAAAAAAAGAAAAACACTGCTTTTCCAATTAAACAATTTTGAGGATAGCGATCAGGATTATTTGATATTTAAATATTGTGTCTTGGTAATTTGAATTTTTTTTACAATTCACATTATTTTTGTGGCGTTGAGCGATTTTTGAAATTTTTTTCTTTTCAGCGAAGTGAATTCGGGCCTCTTCTACAAGACAGCCGCGGAGCGTGAACGCCTCTTGGAGGCGGAGCGCGAGTACATCACGCGTCGCGTTCACAAAATAATCAAGCTGAAGAAGAAGGTTTGCGACGAGGCCACGAAAGCCGACGGAAAAGAGCGCGGATTCGTCGTCATAAATCAGAATGTACTCTTTTAAAATAAACGTGATACGTGAAGGCTCAAGATCAATCCTCCCCCGTTGGAAATGACCTTGGAACTAATCATTTCGCAGATTTTGGATGGGGGCCATCCAGCCACCGAAGTATCGGCTGGTTTGCTGCATAAACATGCGGTATCGCTGATGCGACTTATATAAAGTCTGATCAGCACCGCCGTATCACCCACACTGTGCAATGCGGTACCTAATGCCTTCCAAATATGGAAACACCTAAATGGGGTCGGGGTGGAACTGAACTTCATCTCAAGCAAAGTGAAACCTATCGCACAACCACTAGGCTTCTTCTTCTTTTTAAAATATATTTATAAAAAATCTTGTTTGAAAAGTGGAAGTAGGAATATTTGTAAAGTTAAGTCTCTTTTAAACATGAAATAACTCACATTAATTGTCTCAACTTCAATATTTTATGAGAAGGCTGTAGTCTCATTCTATACTATTTTTTAACTTTAATTGACGTGACTTTTGATCTAAAAAATTTTTTTATAAATAGGTTGTCATCCGTTTCTAGCTTCTTTTTTTTCAAATTTCGATTAGTTTAATTTAATTATTTCTTTTTAAAGGGCATTGACCCGCCATCGCTGGATTTGTTGGCGAAGAACGGGATTTTGGCTTTGCGTCGTGCTAAACGCCGCAATATGGAACGTTTGCAATTAGCCGTTGGCGGCGAGGCCGTCACGTCCGTCGACGATCTCACGCCCGACGTGTTGGGATGGGCCGGCAGCGTTTACGAGCACGTTTTGGTATGTTTTTTTTCACATAAAATTTATATTTTATTCCAACGTTTTTAAATGTGCTTTTTTTAAGGGCGAGGATAAATATACATTTATCGAGGACTGCAAGGACCCCAAATCTGTTACCATTTTGCTGAAGGGCCCAAACAAGCACACAATTTTGCAGATTAAGGATGCGATCCGCAATGGAATACGCGCTGTATTTAATACGCTACAAGATCGTAAGCCAATTTTATTTTAGACGTAAAAGAATTCAATTTGTAAAAAGCTAATGGTAAAAAAGCGAAACAAATGAAAAATGCCAAAAATGACAGCCTATTATTGTATAGTTTTAATTAAAAAAAAGTGGCTCGGGGCCGGTATTCCTCCCCCCCCTCCCAAAAAAAAAATAAATTATTTTGACGGCTCGGCCCGTCAATATAAAAAAAGCCGGCCCCTGAAAAATTAGACTCGTTTGGCACGTGTTTATTTTATAACGTTTTTTTTGTGGTCATAAATAAAAGCAACATGTAGATTAAATAATAAAAAAAAGTTTAATATAAAGCATGTTAGCAAATATTTTTTTTAAAAAAGCATTATTTCGCAAAAAAAGTGTTAGTGATTCAATTTTTTGTTAAAAAAATTTAATTAAAAAATTTAATCATTGAATTTTTTTGTTAAAAAAAAAATTCGAATTGGGTCAAATCGGAGCCACGGGTCGGGCCGACGGCTCATTAAAGTCCAGCCCGCCGACCGGCTTGGCACCCAGCCCGACCCGGCTACTCTTAATTTAAATTATTTATTTATTTTTATTTGGACAAACAGGTACAATACGTACCTTTGCATATAAAAAGAAAGAAAAGGAGAATAAAGAATATAATAGTGGGCATATATGGCTAAATGTAAGGTATTTTAAAGTTATGTTTTAGAAGCAGTCGTCTATGGCGCTGGAGCATTCGAAATTGCGGCGTACTGTAAGCTACAGGACGTGGCAAACGATGTGAAAAATCGCGCAAAACTCGGCGTTTTGGTAATTGAATTTTTTGCTTTTTCTTTAAATTTAATTCTTTTCAAATTTTAGGCATTCGCAGACGCCTTGCTCGTCATTCCAAAAACATTAGCGATTAACAGCGGCTACGACGCACACGAGACGATTATCAAGTTGACGGAGACATTCAAAGAAGTTGGCTCTACTATGGACCAGGCCGTCGGACTCGATCTCAACAGCGGTGAGGCCTGCGTGCCGCTGGTAGTATTTTTAATTATTTAATTATAGCTTATGCTGTTGCAAATTTTTTTAAATTGTTGTTTTTAGAAAGGTTGCATAAAATATTTTCTATATTTCTTGGACGAAATTCGTTTCACTGTTTATAATTCCTAAATTAACTCGCACTAACTCATTTCCAGCATTCTTGATTTTTATATTGGAAAATTATTGTTTTTGAATTTTTTTTTGAATTTTACTCCTCTTTGTCTTAGAAAATTTTTTAAAAGTCTGTTAATTGATATTCAATTTACCCTTCTATTTTGGAACTTAATTAATAGAAATTTTTATAGGGCATTTACGACAACGTTTCCGTAAAGCGTTCAAGCATAACTGCATGCCACAATATCGCATCGCACCTGCTCGAGGTGGACGAGGTGTTGAGAGCCGGCATGTCCAATCTCAAGACACCATAAGCCTAAAGCATATTCTTCGTAAATTAAAAACAGAATGCCTTTTTCTTTATCTTTTTTAAACATTCATTTGTTTTTTGTTGAGTTTGTTTACATAATTTCGTTTAATAAGTAAGTTCGGTAATAAAAAAATGTCAAATTTGACTTATTTGAAAAACTTTGTCTCATTGCTTTTCCCGTTTTTTTACAAAGTAAAAATCTAAAGTTGAATCTTTGATATTCTGCTTAATGATTTCTTTATCAATATTTTTTTCGCTGTTTCTCGAATAATTCGCTTTACTTTGTTTTGTTATTGAATTAAATAAAACTTTCATTTTCACTTGCTACTTTATATCACAATTGAACAATTAGACCGAAATATAAAGATTTTTTAAATTTCATTTTGAATCTAACTCAGATTTGAAGTGACCGCTGGTGCGCGGTCGCTATGGAGATACGCCAAGTTGTTCGGCAAATGGAAAGAGCCGCACACATGCTGGCTGCACGGAATTTGTTGTCATTGCAATGTCCATGTTACATAAAATGCAAAATCAAATAGCATTTGTTTAAATAGGCAAAGATAGAAAAAGAAAAGATGGAAGCAAACAAGTGAACTTTTGTCCATCATGGACAATTAATGTTATTCTAACACGAATACATTCGGACCTCAGGTAATAACATAATAATAACATACAGAAAAGCACGAAAATAGCAACTATATATAACACGAACAAAAATAAAATGGGAAGGAGATGAATCGGAATTTTTATTTCGGATAAGTATGCGCATTCTCTATTAATCTCCAGCGCTACGACCAGCTGGTTGACCATTTATTCTTTTTCCAGAGTACAATTTCAGAGTATGAAAAATTTTATTACTTACCTAATATGGATTTAAATACATATCTAGAATACATAAATAAACACCTAGTTTATTTTGTACAATTTTACATACATAAAAGTTTTTTAAAGCATTTGTTATTTCATAAAGTTTACCTACATAAAAAATGTTATTTCGAATTTTTATTTTAAAACTTTGTTAAGATTCATATTATAATATCTCATTACATAATCAGTAGATAATAATGATTGAACTACCTTAAATCGTTGAATGAACTTATCGAGTTTAACGCCTGCCGCTAAGCGTAATGCACTATTATTTTGTTCCATAGCGCTCTCTTTGCCTGACACTGCAGCTGCTTATGTTACATGGGGTGACTTTCACGTGTTTGCCGTCATATTTTTTTCATTTCTTGGCGGCTTTCTTGGGTTGGTCGCAATTTTTGGTGCTATTTATTTTGCATGCGGAAAGCAATTTCTCAACCGACATCAACAAGAAGTATTTATTATTAAACTACATATTATAATAGATTGTAAAAAAGTTCTTGCGGTTTTGTTCTAACTTCTTTTCTACGTAGGTTTTTTTTGCATCTTGTAGAGCGTACCCGGTTTGTGGGGGAGGTGTTTCAGCGATTTTTAAAATGTTCATTTTTAGCATTTTTATAGAGGAAAATGCAACGAAAAAAGTGCATGTGGCTGAGCATTTTTTCGGGGAGTGATCCGATGAACTTGAAACTTTTTCGGGGAGTGATCCGATGAACTTGAAACTTTTGCTATAAGTTCCTCTTACATACACTATTACATTCTATAAATTTGAACCTGATCGATTGGATAGGAGCCGAGTTATGAAACTTCGAAAAACGGAAAAAATGCCGCAATTTGTTATATTTTGCAGTTTTTTTTAAATTTTTGACGTTTTTCGTTGTTTCATAGCTCGGCTCGTACCCAACCGATTAAGGCCAAATTTATAGAATGTAATAATGTATGTAAGGAGAGCTCATAGCAAAAATTTCAAGTTCATTGAATCACTCTCAGCCAACTGCACTTTTTTCGTTGCATTTTCCTCTATAAAAATGCTAGAAATTAAAATTTTAAAAATAGCTGAAACACGTCTCCTACAAATCGGGTACGCTCTACAAGATGAAAAAAACCCACATCTTTATCTATCGTAGAAAAAAAGTTCAAACAAAATCGCAAGAACTTTCTTTACAACCTAATAATATCATAATATTTTATAAACTTAAAACTAAATTTCCAGGTTGCTCAAACACATCGTGAACATCATCCATGGCCAATCGGTTCAGCTCGCTGGCGTTTGCAGCAAATGAGTAAATATTTTTGCATATCTAATTCGATTTGAAAAGTTTCAAATACAATTTTTTCTTTGACATTTTTTAGTAAAAACTAAAAGACGCGACGGAGAGACACGCTTTCCATCTCAGGTTTTTTGAAATTTGTATATTAAAAAACTTTTCTTTAAAATTTTAAATTGGCTATGATATTATAAATATGCAAATGTTTTTTACTAGTTTTTCTGATAAATAAATATTATTTTCAGAAAGCTCCCATTCAATTTCGACATTCATCGTGTGGCGAATTTACTTTTGCTCCATCAACAGGGTATTATCGCCCAACCGCTATTGCAGCCCCCATGTCTTTTTATCAACGTGCAGTAGATTACTGTAATGCGAATAATACAGCTCTTGATCGTAAACCAATTATTGATGCTACACAATTAGGCGGTGAATATTATGGTGTGTCAATGGGATTTGATCGACCCACTTATTTCACACCTTCTGTTGGTATGTAAAAATTATATTTTCAATAATGTATTTAATGATTAAGTTAGTCTGAATTGCGTATACATTTCTTAAAAGTATTAATATTTTAGAAAAGCATATGGTGCCAACTCATGAAGAATTTGAAGAGTATCGTGTGGTGCGTGAAGAGAGCTTTGTGTCATCAACAGGTGGTGGTGTGGGAAATGCAACTATTGGCAAAGCTGAAGATGTACAGATATCAACAATTGGACCGAATACAAATGTGAGCAATACTTCGTCAGGCACTACTGGCAAAGCTGAAGATGTACAGATATTAACAACTGGACCGAATACAATCGTGAGCGGTACTTCGTCAGGCGCGGGCATGGTGCCGGAAGTTAATGAAGCCAGCGGAGTGCAACTTATGCGCACAACACATACTACAACTACTACAACACGTACTAGTCGCCGCAAATCACCACAGACGCGCATAATATCTAACACATACATTTAATTGACAATTGCAAAAAATTAATTTTTTGAAAAAAATTATCAGAAAGCTGTGTTTATTTTAACTTTTTTATGCATATATATCATTTTAATAATATTTTAATTTAAAAATTATCTACTTTATAAAGTCATAAAAGTAATGCGAAAAAATTTCAAAAACACAAGAATACCTAAACCAGCCACAATTGATATTCGTTCGTTCACGGTATTCATTTGGCTTTAACTAAATAAAAATATAATGTAAGAGGCAGTGTAAAAAGATTTTAAAAAAATAGAAATGCTAATGTATGTGTTCATACATATGTAGAGAGATTAATTTTTTGACTTTTTATTGGTTAACGCCCTTTCTGATTTGATTTATTATTTTTCCAGCGTAAAAGCCTTACACTTTTTTTAATCGAAAATTCTTTAGCTCAATTTTAATTTAGGCAATTTTTTTTATTTTAACTTAAGAATTAGAAAGGCATACAAATTTTTTCATTAAAGAAACTTTCTTTAATATGTAATGCCTAAAATTTACTTTTAATACACATATATTCAACCTAAATATGAGCTTGTAAACTAAACTATTTACTAAGAAAATAATTTTCCGAAGTAGTCTTTTTTGGTAAAAATGGGCAAAAGACATTTTCGTTACTAAAAGACGCAAAGGGTCTAATACAATTTAGAACTTATTTATTTTTACGTTATTTCCCAAAAAAGTGTCACCTTTTCTTTGCTTATGCTTTACTTGTTGTTTCACACTCACGTAGATAAAAACACGCTTAACTGATTCTTCTTAGTATTTTAAAGGTTTGCTTTCTATAGTTGAAATTTAGGAATCCTTTTTCTTAACATATTTTTTATTTCCGAATTTTTTTGGAAATTATTTTATTTATATTTTATAAGACAGAGAATGAATCACATTATTATGTAGAGAATAACGCTTTCTTAAAACTTTACGGACAGGAACTTTGTATAACTAACATAAAAATTTTCCGCTTTAATATAAAAATTCAATTTATTTTTTCAATTTAGTTTATTTTTTAAAATATTTTTTGTATTTGTTAAATAGCTTAAGTCATAGAAAGATATATTTGCTTTTATTTTTAAACATAAATACTATTGCATTGAGACCATTTAATTTTAAACGAGATTGTTATTTATTAGTTTTAAGCAAAAAATTACACCAAAAAATAAAAATAAAATTACTGCATTGAGACCATTTAATTGCATTTAGACCATTTAATTTTAAACGAGATTGTTATTTATTAGTTTTAAGCAAAAAATTACACCAAAAAATAAAAATAAAATTACACAATTATATATTTTATTACTTAATTACATTTTATTAAAAAATGTTAACTCGTTTAATATTTTATTCTTGTTTTGAATCATTGAAACGGATCAAAAACAACATTTTTTTAAATTGAAAAATTATATTGCTATTTTTCCGGAATTCTCAGCATTATTATATACTACACTCCTGTGCAAAACTATAGCGCCACTTTAGAAAATGGCATAACTTATTATTTAAACAACGTTAAATTTTACCATATGGCATATTTTTAAATCGAAAATATGATGGAGTAATTAATTTTACGTTATACAAAATATGTTTTTACGAAATTTGAAAAATATTGTAAATTGCTTGATTTCAGCTTGTTCAAAATTATAGCGCCACCTAACCTTTCAACCTTTATTTTATTTTAAATTGTTTTTTGCGGATTATCTATAATGTTGTGTAAGATTGTATGTTTACTTAATATTTTTAGGCTATGCCGAAATGCTCTAAGCTGTCTGAATTTGAAAAAGGACGAATTACCGCGTTGCATTCTCAGAATTGATCATTTCGCCGTATCGCGGCTGAAATCGGGCGTAATCACAAAACTGTCAGCAACTTCTTGGCCGATCCCGACGCGTATGGCACTGCTAAGTCATCTGAGCGTCCAAAGTCTCTAAGTTCGAGGTCAAAGAAACGTATAATTAACCGCGCTTCTAACTATACCGTCTCTTTTGCTCAAATCAAAACAGAGTTCGGCTTACAGTGCAGCCCGTCGACCATCCTTCGGGTGTTGCACGATAGTGGAACGATCGTTAGAACAAAGATGGCGCCTTGTCCGAAGCTTACCGTTGCTCATAAAGCTGCGCGGTTTGCTTTCGCTAAAGAAAAATTAGTTCAACAAATCGATTGGAATAAGGTTATTTTGTTTATGAGCGTCAGTTCTTTTATCAGCATCAGTGTATTTCAGATTGTATGGTCGGACGAGAAGAAGTTCAATCTCGACGGCCCGGACGGATTTTGTGGATATTGGCACGACCTCCGCAAAGATCCTCAATTTTTCTCGAAAAGAAATTTTGGGGGAGGGACGGTTATGGTTTGGGGGGCTTTCGAAGCATCAGTGACTCTTCCGCTTGCATTCACGTCGAGCAAAATGAATAGCGAGGAGTACCAGCAAGTTCTTGAGGAACATTTGACTCCATATTGGCAGCCGAACTACTTGTTCATGCAAGATAACGCCACAATCCATCAAAGCGCATCGACATTACAGTACCTGGCGGCGCATCAAATCGCGTTATTTGCTTGGCCGGCTTGCTCCCCGGACTTGAATCCGATAGAAAATTTGTGGGGAATTCTGGTTCGAGAGATTTATCGCGACAATCGACAGTATGCTACAGTAAATGAGCTAAAACTTGCAATTTCTGTCGCATGGAATAATGTTAATATGCATATCTTGTACAAGTTAGCTCATAATGTTCCCAATCGTCTTCTTGACGTTGTAAAATCTAAAGGCAGACCAATAAAATATTAATTATTTGTTTCGAAATTGTTTTATCATCTTTAAAATAAAATAAAGATTGAAAAGTTAGGTGGAGCTATAATTTTGAACAAGCTGAAATCAAGCAATTTACAATATTTTTCAAATTTCGTAAAAACATATTTTGTATAATGTAAAATTAATTACTCCATCATATTTTCGATCTAAAAATATGCCATATGGTAAAATTTAACGTTGTTTGAAGGTTAGAAGTTATGCCATTTTCTAAATTTTGCACATGAGTGTACAAGTTTTTTGAATATTTAAAATTTATTCTATAAAATTCAGTTGTTTTTGTTTTTAGCATATGAATGTTTCGCACGTGCGGATTGCTAGTCCTGGCGTGCTATCCAGTCCTTGATCGCTTTCCATCTTCCGATAAATTTCAGATTTCTAGCTAAGTCTCCCCATGAACGACAACGCGGACACGGAACGGGGAGGAAAAACACAGGCAATGTGCAACAATCAAAAAACTGAAGTGATAAAGCTGGAAGATACGGAAATTGCCTTGGTGAAAAAATACGTATATCTCGGACAACTGGTAACATCGAACCACAAAATCGACGGAGAAATACGCAGACGACGAAGTGCAGCATGGTTAAGCTTTAACAACATAAAAGAAGTCCTAAAGAAAACAAACGACAAAAAAGCAAGAACACATCTTTTCAACACCACGGTAATACCTGCACTCATATACGGATCAGAAACGTGGAATATGAGTGAATGCGAAAAGCACAAGCTAACGACAACGCTAAGAGCAATAAAAAGAAAAGCAATCGGAATGCGAATTATGGACAAAATCAGAAACGAGGAAATCAGAAAGAAAACACAATTCGCAGATGCATACGAGACAGCTACAATACGAAATACGAAGACTTCTTTGGGCAGGGCACGTAGCCGGAAGGAAGTACAACAGATGGACTACACGAGCGACATTTTAGTGGCCATACGACTGCAAAAGACCACCCGGAAGACTAGCAGAGAGAAAGATGGCGAAAGTTGATGAAAGAGAGCATAGGACCTAATTGGAGACAATAAGCAGAAGGCCGAAACCAATATAAGCGGCGATCGTATGATCCACCACGGGATAACAACGTGTGACAGGGATCTTTAAGTGTTCAAGTGTTTTATAAAATAAGAAATTCTAATAAAAAAATAATTTTAAAAAATTTAAAAAAAGCTTGTGTGTCAATAACATATAAAAAATGAAAAAAAGAACAGAAAACAATGAATGGGAATTTTTCAAATGGGATAAATAGCAAAAATATAAAATTAATTAGCTGTTTTTAATTTTGTTGTTTTTTTTTGAAATATTAATTTTAACGCTCATCAAATTTTTGCAGCATTGAAATAATGGATAGAATAACGAAATTGGCTATACATTAACTTTTCTTTTATAAAACCTTTTTAATTAGCTAAAAAATCATATTGCTTTTGGTTCTTATTCTTAGCACATTAAGGTTTTTTATTTTCAAAATTAATTTTCATTTTCATTCTCTTTTTTGTCTCATAATTTCTTTTTTACTTTTAGATGTTGATTTTTTCCCATTTAAACTTTCTTTTTCATCTCCTCATTTTATCTATTCAGCACTTGTTTTTGCCAACAACAACGAATATATAATCCAAAAATATAAATTGCATGCGAAATTTAGTGTGAGATATAGAAATACTGGATATCATGTAGATATTACTAATCTTCAGTTTAATATCGACTTAATTCTTTACCTTTTTACTTCTTTGTTGCTTACGCAAAATGTTAGCAAAGAAAATTTATTATTCATAAAATTATTACTCTAAATCCGAATAAAAATTTGAAAATCTTTGAAAAAGTTAAAGAAAGACCTTTATTGTTAGTTCATCGATTACTTTCAGCAAAAAATGATTTTTCATCTCTTTCGTTTCTCATTTTTTTGCCATTCTACGAATTAAAATTTTTTATCACTTTGGAAATGCAAGAAGAAAGGAAAAAAAAGGTGAAGAAATGTTTAGAAAAGTTACACATTTTTAGTTTTTGTCTTTTATTAGCTTTTAATTTGAAATTTTAATTAGGTATATAGCAAAAAAATATTTGTGTGTATAAACTAATTATTATTATACAGAATGCAATAAAAGTTCAAACACTTTTTTTGTGCTGTTTAATAAAAAAGGTTTTTTATACATAAAAACACGTATAACATGTAATAATGTGAGTACGTATATCCAAAATTTTAAAAAATATTTACCTATTTTGATTTTCAAGTTTTATTTTTTACCAATTTTATCAATTTTTCAAAAAAATTTGATGAAGATATAATTATTGTTGTAAATATGTAATTTCAACAATTATTTTTGACATTAAAGAAAACATGAAATTAGATAATTACTTGCATTTTTTTCAAATAAGGTTTATTATTTAAATTTTTTTAAACTACCTAAATGCTTTTAATGCTTTTTCCTCATCCTTTATTTTTTCAATTTATGATATTCTTTAAACATTACCTTTATTTTTCTGACAATAGAAAAATAACGGTAAACGCAAAGAGGAAATTTGTTAATTCCATTTATTTACTTTTCTGTGCCTTTTCTTTTTTCATGCAAAACATTTAGTTATCTTATTGCTAATGGCGCAATATACTATTTTGAATGTTAATGTTTATTTTATCACACGTATATATGTATATTTGTAGTGTATTAGAATTTAAAATTTCAATTAGGGAAGCAGTAGCCTAGTGGTTGTGCGATAGGTTTCACTTTGCTTGGGATGAAATTTAGTTCCACCTCCGACCTCATCTAGATGTTTCCATATTTGGAAGATAATAGGTACCACATTGCACAGTGTGGGTGATGCAGCAGTGCTGACCAGACCTTGCAAGCCGCATCAGCGATACCGCATGTTTATGCAGCAAATCAGATAAGATTTCGATGTCTGGATGACTCTTCGAGAAATGATTAGTCCAAGGTCATTTCCAACGGGGGAGGATTAATCTGGGGCCTTCACGTATCACGTACGTTGAATTTTTTTGTACTAAAATTTTCTATGCTTTATATCATTTATATCATTTTTATTTGATATATTTCTCATTGTCTATCAATTTTAGAAATTTAAAATGTATACATACATGTAAATATGTTTAGAGATTTTTATAATTTATTTATATTGTTTATTTGTTTTCTAATTTTAAGCAGATTTTTTAAAATATATTTTTTAATAGAAAAAAAATATGGTTGTAATTTATGTTGATATAAAAAAATTGTTTTAAATTATTAGGCTAATAAGAAGTCTTTGAACAAAAAAAATTTTTTTTTATTTAATCATAATTTTATAAAAACAACATATTAATCCAAGAAATATTTTCCATCATGATCTATGTATGACTCTTGGTCAACATTCATACAAAGAATGAATGTTCTTCTTGAAGAACTTGGCCAATTGTGGCTCAAAGAATTTAAACCGCCAAATTTTTGCAATCTTAAAGTTCTTGCCTTTATTTCAGCTACTGTTTATTATAACAGCTCGAAGTTATGAGAGTTAAGAAGCCATTTTTCTGGGCTGTTTGACGGTACCAAAACGGCTTTTGCATCTGACATATTAACCGGAGTTAAATACAAATTTCAATTTTCGACCCTTAAAATTTTTGAGTACCTTGACATATGGAAAATTTTGAGACTTTTCAAAATCATTCTTTTTTGCTATGATAGTATTAATTAGGCCTAAAAAAGCTAAAAAAAATTAATTCCAAAAAGATTGCTTCAAAAAGTACGTTTTTATTGCAAATTCGGCACTTTTCAATTTTGGTCGATTTTGGTCATAAATATAAATTTTTGCTCCAAAAATTGTGTTATTACAAATAATTTTAGTATTATAATATTTACAAGAAAACGCTCTTTCTAATAAAAAAACTTAGCAAGTTGTTTTTATGAAATTGTGAATAAGCGAAGAAAATTTTTTTTTGTTTCAAGACTTTCTTACCAACATAATAGTGTTTATGCAAACTGGAACTTTTTTTTAAAAACAGATATTAGTTTTTTTCGTGAATGTTATTAATGTTAATAAATTATTCAGTTATTTATAATTCATGTCAAAATTTTGCTAATTTTAAAGAAAATTTAAAATTAATGGTCGCTGAAAAAGCGGTAGCAATAGCAAATTATTTTATAACGTTATAATTGTGACAAGGTCACATTAATATTATTTACCCTAATTTCGGGTGTATAAGGCCGGGTGTTTTGAACCAAATTTAAATTGGCTCCAATTAGTTCATTCTGTTGTATCGGATTTGTTGGGGTCCAAATTTTGTGCCCGTCTTTGTCTCGGTTTCATAAAAGTAGGCACAAAATTTGGACTCGATTGAGTCAACAGAATAAACTCATTGGCGCTAATTTAAATTTGTCTCAAAACACCCAGGCTTATAAACGCGAAATTAGGGTACTTATTATAATTTTTCGTTATTTATGGTAAAGTACTTGTACATGCATTGACATTATTTAGGCATAATTTAATCTCATTAATAAAATGAATATAGAAAATTTAGTTGCTCACAATTGTTGAAACAAATTATTATTTTAATTACCTTTTCGCACATTTTTAGACATTTTTTAAAAATAATTATCACATTTAGTATATTTTATATACATACACGAAGAGATCAATCTAAAGTATAAATGCACATCTTTGTTTCTATTGACTAACATATTGTTGCTAAGTATAAAGAAAAATTGCTGAATCGCAAACTTATTCCCTCGCGCTCGAGTACGTGCGCGCGGACGAAACGCATCCTGATCTATACATTTATGACTTTTTTAAACAGATGAGTAGATTTCGAGTGAGTTTGTAATTTATTTAAATTATGAAAAGCATATACATATATAAATGAAGATGGCATATAATATAATTATAGTTAAAAGAATCTGTAAAAAAGTGCAACATAAAAAATTCAATTTATTAAAATTCAATTAATTATTAAATAAATAAAAATTTTTTCTAAATACGTGAAGGCCCCAGATCAATCCTCCCCAGTTGGAAATGACCTTGAAACTAAACATTTAGAGAGTTTTGGATGAGGGCCATCGGTTTGCTGCATAAACATGCGGTATCGCTAATGCGGCTTGCGAGGCCTGGTCAGCACCGCCGTGTCACCCACACTGTGTAATGCGGTATAAGGCCGGGTGTTTGTGCAATGCGTCTTGTCTTCCAAATATGGAAACACCTAGGTGGGATCGGGGGTGGAATTGTACTTCATCCCAAGCAAAGTGAAACCTATCGCACACCCACTAGGCCACTGCTCCCCTTTTTTCTAAATAATGAAAATTAAAAATATTAGAACATCATGTGAAAGATTAATTCAAAATTAAAAATGATGATTAAAAATAAAAGATTAGCTTTATTCTAAACATTATTTTGAATTAAACAAAAGTATAAAAACATTGAAAAAATTTAAATAGGTCTCTTCTGTGGTAGACTTATCAAATGAAACCAATCAAGCTGATAACTCCGAAATATACCTGAAACCGGACATTGCTTCTCAACCTCTCAATGAGAGCAAGCCTAATGGAGGGCCTATTCCTGCTATATCGACAAACGGTTGGTGGTATTTATCACATCTGGAAAAGATAAGCAAATTTTATAATCAAATTAAAATTTGTCTATTCAATTTAACAATTAGTTAAATTATTTTCCAAAATATTTCATTTTTCTTTCTAACTTTACATATTTTGCAAGTTAAAATAAAAAAAATGAACTTGATTTTTAAATAAATATTAGTATTATTTAATATTATAAATTCAATTTTTTTTCTATTAAAAATAATTATTTTGAAACATAAAATTTAAAATTATGAAATTTTTTTCATAGTGAAAAATGAAATCATTAATATTGTTTTCATTGCATTAAGTTTTTATTCAAATATTTTTATAGTTGTTTGTCATTTATTAATTTCATATCAAGTATAGGATACACTCATAAGCGAATAAATTTGAATGTTAATTCCCTTCTAATTTTAATTAAATTCCTTGTCTCAAAATAATGTCGAATTTAGTTATTCGAAATATGTTTTGAGATCATTATAGTCGTGCTTTCGCTTTTGGATTTTGATTTTTTTTTGTTTTTGTTGCTATGTGTTACTTTTTTATTTCTTTTATTTTCATTTTATTCACTGTTTTTACTTTTTTTCCTCTTAAGCACGAAATGTAAAAAAATGCAAATTAGCTGAAAAATATTCGCAATTCTGTTTATTTCGAATCGCATTTCAAATATCTCCGATTTTGACGTTTTATAGAAGTATGTCAAAATATGTGTTTACGTTGAATATCTACAAATAAACTTCATAAAGCAAAATTAATCTTTTTGCTAACTCTGATAGCTGTTATTTCAATTATTTTATTATATTTGCACTATATACTTATTATATATTGAAAACTGAAAAAGAAATTTTGTCGTTTATAAAATATATTTAATATGATTAAAGTTGCTACAAGAAACTAAATGCATGCAATATTTAAAAAATAGAGTAAAACAAAGTGCAAATGAAACGATGTACTGAAGGGATGTACGAAATTTGAAATATTTTTGAGCAAAAATAAATGTCAAAATATCGAATTTCTTGTTTCCATTTATGCTTTATTTTATCTCCTTTTCTCTTAGTTTTTCCCTTAAATTCATTTTTTTACCTTAAAAGAAAAGTTTAAATTTTTGAAACTTACTCACTTTTTGCTAAATTGCAAGCAATTCTAAAATTGGACTTTATTCCAATTTATTTTTATAATCATGAGAAAAGCATTAATTTTTATTCAGTAGAATTAGGTTTTAATATTAGGTTGTAGGATAAAAGTTTTTTTAATTAAAATTTTGTTCCAGTAATTTTTGTTTATTTTCAGTTTAATAAAATAAGTCGACAGAAATGAGTATTTTCGACACTATTTTTGAGCTAGACAGCGTGGATTTCTTTTTAAACATAATAATGAAACTTCCTAGTGTATGAAACACGTGGCAGAATGTCTCAATCAAACCTTCAAATAGTTGTGTAGGTCTTATTAGCGAAATGAGGATATGGGAGAAGAAATCTTGTAGAGGGAAAAATTTTCTATCAAATAACATTAAATGTTACACTAAAATATTTTGTTTTTAAGGCGCAATTTTAATTAAAAAAAACGCCATGACTTATTCGACAATCCAATAATTACCTAAATGGATTTTGTATTTTTTTAATGTTTGAGTTTGTTTATATTTATAAAATTATGCTCATAAAAATGTAATATGTTTATCGTAAATACATAAATAGATAATTAGTTGCAGTAGAAATAATTTAATTTGATTTAATTTAATTTATTACGATAAATTAGAACTGTAAGTAAGAATAACATTAACAATAAATATATGATAAGTGATTATATGACTAGTGATATATAAAATGAAATAAATAATTAATTGCTGACTATATTGCATATATTTTCAATTGTGTATATTGTTGGTTTATTGCTTTCTTGGGTTTTTTTTACTTTTTTTGGTAAATTAAGTAAAAAAAAAACAAAAAAAGTATAAGAAAAGAAAGAAAAAATAATAAGTGCCGTAGGAAAAAGCTGGCAAATTCGTTTTTTCCGGTTAAATCTCGCCCTTCCTTTTTGCACATTTTTCTTTGCTTTTTTTTCGTTTCTGCTCTTCTTGATGAAACATGTTCTGTTATTGTTCTCATGAAATGATAAAATATGCAGAACGAGGATAAGCATATAAAAATATCAAATATAAAGATATGAAGCGAATAAAGAAATAAAAATGTAATAAAATTCAAAGATTTGAAAAAAAAATTTGAGGAAATTTGCCAATTCTGTGATGCTTGAGATTATTATGTTTCTTAAGAACATTTATTTAACAAAGAGTCGAGAAAATATCATTTTTTATTTTAAACTTTCATCCTAAAAATTCTCTGCGTTAACAAAAACACAGTTTTTTCTTGTTTCCATTATTTTTAACAAAATAATAAAGTAATATAAGTAAAAAAACAAAAATATTTAAATTCTACACCCCATCAGCTTCAAATATTTTTTGGGGTAAGGCTATTTATCAGCTTTAAACATTTCCGAAAAAGTTTTAGAAAGCCGCATATGCATCCGCTACGAAGTTTTTAGTTATAATACCAATATAGCATGCAAAATTCATATAACTTCTTTTCAAAATAAGTAACGGAATTGTATATCAATATTAAAAAAATCAGGGTAAATTTAATTAATTTTTTAAAATCATTTTAAAAATTTGTTATATTTTAAACAAAAATAAGAAAATGAAGATTTTAGATTTTTCAAATTAACTTTTAGAGAAAAAATCTGTAAAAACTACACAGTAGTGGACAAAATGAAGGAGACCTTTTTTGGAAATATTGTATTTTTCACGGAGTAAATAAAAGATATAAACTTCTAATAAACTCTATTTTGTAGCATTATTAATCCTCTCTCAGATTAAAGAAAGTTTGTTCCGATCCGTTTATCCAAAAAATTTTGCCAGCTCTTGGAGTGGCCAACTCAATCTCCCGACCTCAATCCCATAGAACATTTATGGGGAGAGGTTGAGAGGAAGCTTACGGGCAGAAAATTCCTCAAACCGGACGAGCTCATTGAGGCTATTCATCAAGAATAATCCAATTTGCCTGAAAACGTATTGGAAAATTTGGCCCGTTCAATGTCTCGCCGTTGGAAAACCGTTATCGATGCTGGTGGCGTCCCACCAAATATTAAGTGCCGTTTTTGTTAAACATTGTTTTATTGTTGTCATTGTTGCTATTTTGATTGAATTTTGCAATATAAAATAATTAATTATAAAAAAGTCTCCTTATTTTGCCCGGTAAAATTTTAAGGTGCTGTTCGTTTATTGGGTGGCAAAATTTTTTGAATAAACGGATCGGAACAAACTTTCTTTTTCTTTAATTTGAGAGAGGATTAATAATGCTTATTAGAAGTTTATATCTTTTGTTTACTCAGAAAAAATGCAAGAAATTATATTTTCAAAAAAGATCTCCTTCATTTTGTCCACTGCTATATATATTTGAAGTTTATAATTTAAAATTAATGTACTCTAAGTTTGGGATGATAAGCCGCGGCTTATAGAACAAACTTTTCCTGAAGCAAATCCATTCTTCAATTTTTTTTTGAAAAATTTGCAGGTTTTTGCAATTTTCTCATGCTTTTTTGTATTTTCATGGACATGTTTTATTTTAATCACACGTTTTTGGGGTTCACAAAAGCAAAAATAATTTTCAAAAAAAGTGAAATATATTTGAATTTTTTACACTTCGCCAAGCATGCGGCTTATTCATGGAGGCGGTTTATCATCCCGAACTTAGGGTAAAAAAATTTAAATTAAACTCTAATTGAACTTAAAAAAGAGTAGAAATTTTTATCACACAATGGCACTGCCATATTTCTCATTACTTTTCTTTTATTTTTCCTGTTTTTTTATTGTCGAGGAGAATTGTTTCGTCGCCCAGTGACGCGGCTTTTGTTTAGGCTTTTTCAATGTTTATTTTTATTTTTCGGCCTTCAAAAACCATAATATTTTGTATTATTATGTTCGCTTCTTCGTTTTTTATGGAAATTAAATCCGACGATGAGCTTACTATTTTTTTTAAGCTATGAAAAATTTTTTTTAATTAATTCATAAAACAACAAAAATAATAACCTCTTTTTAGATTAGTTATTTCAATGTATACAAGTTTTTAATAATAGCATGATATTTTTTCACATTTTATTTATTTTAATATTTTTAATTTTTATCTGGAAATACTATAAGAAATTTTAAATAAATCTTAATTAATTTTTATAAATCTTAATTAATTTTTATAAATGTAAAATTTTCTCAGATGTCAAATTACAAATAATTTAAGCAAACAGTACTTTAATACTTTTATTTAAATTTATTTATTATTATGCAATAATAAAGTATTAAAATAAGAATTATTTTACAATTTTTTAAAATCGTTCTGCATATTTGAGTACACCAAAAGCACAAATTTTTACGTCTTTCTTATAATTGCATATGTGATGAAGTGTGTATTATTGTCTATGAATTCTATTTTTGCTTACAAACACATAAATAAAATATGGAACGCCTTAAGTTGTCACGAGAGAGAAAGAGCGTAGGATGGGCCGAACTTAAGAAAGAAAAGAGAAAGAAATTTAAAATAAAAAAAGAAAAATGAAAAAAAATGAAATTTTACTTTTTAATTCTTTTTCTAGAACTATTGCGTTTGTAAGGAGGTTATCGCATTGTAGTTCATTTAAATTTTTTTTCTTCGCTTAATATAGTTTTTTACACGTGAAATTTTTTAAATTTTAAATGCAAAAATTAAAAAACTCCTTAAAGTTTTTTAATTTTAATAATGGTTTTTTTAAATATCGTTTCAATAAATAATGTTGTTGTTTATATAGATTAATTTATGGATAATATTCATTTAAAAAAAACGAAATTTAGTTTGGATTATTGAATTTTATTATTTTTTAAATTCTTTTGTTTGTTTGGACTTATTTTTTGAAAATGATGGAACAAAGGGGCAAATAATTTAAGCGGTTGTTGAAGCAGATTGCTTTTAAAAAATCTTTTTTCTTTTCTTTCCTTCAACTTTAGCCCTAATTAAATACACAAACATTCTTTTTTTATATTTAAGCGCATCGCCTATGCAAAATTAGCGCATAAAAAGAAATGAACAAGAGGATAATGAATGAAGTGAAACAAATAAAAAGTCTTTGCTCTTAAAACAAAAAATTTTAAGAAAATCATACTGACTTGAAATTTATAGTACATAAAAAAACACATAAAAAGATGACAGGATTTAAACAAATCTTTGAGAAAAACTTTTTCTTGTAAAATAGTTTGAAAAATAATTTTAAATGTTTTTGTCGGATTAGTGCACAATTATTCTTTCAACAAATTTTATTTAATAAACGCAATAACAACATTTAACAAAACATAAAAAACAATTATTACTAGAATGCATATCGAAAATTATATCCATATTCATCATATTATGCTCTACCACTTCGATAAAAATTAGAAAGGGCACAGTTACCACGTGATATCAACTGGTAAAAAAACAAATCAACAAACATTAAGCTGAAAAATGATTCAAAAATTTGAAGGGGATCGAACATCGAATTTTGCACTTTTATTTACCAACTTAACCAAATTTATGAAGATTTGGATCACTTAATAAATGTTGAAGAGAATGGACTCTTTTTGTTATCGGTCTTATTCAGTCCAATTCACTTCAGAATCTTGTGCGCGTTTCAATTTTGTGTAACGAATGTTTTTCCAAATAAACTTTATTAACCAAATGCAAATAAATATAAGTGCTAACGAAAGTTCCGAACGGCAACTTATTATTTTACAACAATTTCTTAAACTAGCGAGAAACGCAAGCCAAAGTCACTTCTAATAATTAAAATCGCAAGAATCAAAAGAATTAAAAAAATTTTAATGGAAGAAACTTGTCAAAGATAAAGCGCAAAATAAAAAAGCGCAAATTTAAATATTATTTAGACGGTCTTTTTTTAATTTGCTTCTTTTCCTTTTCCTTTTTCGGCTTTTCTTTCTGGCCACAAATGTTATAAAAACATTAATGCCACACAAAAAATATACTTTTTTGTCGAGGCTCCACCAAGCAAATGGAAAGCGATTCCTGCGCTTCTTATTCAGGAATACGATCCTAAATAATCAATCATTTAAACATCTTTTTGTGACATATTGTAATTTATTTTGTTGAAAAAATGTGACAATAATTTTGCACCAACCCAATATTTTTCTATGTTCTTTAATGTATGCTAATGCAGAAAATTATAAATAACTATTATAAAGAGAAAAAATTAATATTTGCTATTTTGAATGTTGCAATCAACGTTTATATATTCATGCTTATTTTCAAAAATTAAATAAATACTAGAATCATTCTTTTTACAATCAAATAATAATAAAAAATAAAATGCGAGTGTGTGTATTTAGTTTACAACAAGTAGGATGCAGTTGCGATAGTTTATTAATCAACATAGTTATTTTAATTTGAATTTCCAACAACGACGGTGCGACGTGATTCAAAATTTTCGCTAGCGGCGGTCGCATCGTCGACGTGCGCGACCGCGGCAGCAGCCGCAGTTGATCAAAGCGCACTTATAGGAAATGATAATAAAATACTATCTCCATCCCGTTTCAATGTCGAAACACAAACAAGCCGTTTAAATTCTTTGTGCAAGAATGTTAGTACAGGTCTACGTAAATTTTCTATTCAGTCGGATGCTAACACAAAATCGCACCGTTCGTCGTTGGATGACAAATTTGGTGGAAAACGTACCGAAATAATTGCTGATAATAATTCCGTACAGATTGTCAATATAATGCGAGTTCCAAATGGTGAGATAATATGCATATACATATATTGTGTTATTATTATAATGTTATTTTTTTGTGAGGCTTATACAAAATCCAAAAAATTCTTGCATTATTTTTAATAATGTTTTATCCTAAATATTTTTTATTAGCAATATTTTACGATTTCACACATTTTTTTTAAAAATTTTTTTTGATTATTTTTTATTGCAATTAAAGATATCCTTTATTTTAATTGATTAAAGTTAAAATATGAATATCATTTTTATTGAGAATAAATACCAAAAAAAAAAAAAGAATATGAACTTTCTATTTTACATACAAATATGAAAATTTTCTAACGCTCTAACCAGCTTACAAATAATAGCCAACTGTTTAATGTTTTATTAAAAATCCGTTTAAAACTGATTAAAAGACAAACAATCCAGATTTTTTTCTGTAGAAACATAATTAAAAAATTTTTTGCTTCGAGGAAAGATATCTTAAAATTGTTTCAAAATTCAAAATTGGGAATGTATTTGAGTTTTATGATTAACAATCTAATAGAGTCAAAAAATAAATAAAATTATAAAAATATAAAATAAGTATTTTTTATATATTGGGGTTTTTAACTATGCTGATTCATTTTTAAAGTTCAAAATTTATCAGAAAATAGTCCAATAAATTTCGAAAAAATTATTAAAAAATATATAAGATTAAAAAACGAAAACAATTAAAAATAATGTAAATAGGTATTTAAAAGTTTTATTTATAACTAAAATATAATTTATAATAATCATTCGAAATTTTTAGAAAGCAGTAAAAGTGCGGAACATGTACCATTGTGCGAGAAACGAGAATTTCATTTAGCACTTTACGAGGTTTTTTTTATTATATCCTTTTACATGTATCCAGGTAACTTATTTTGGTGTAAATATTGCACGCCTTTCGCAATGTTTTTTTTTTCACTAACAGTGCAAAAAATTTAAACAATTGCACCGAATGCGAAAATTGCACTAAACAAAACGCCAATATACCCCAAATTCAAATATTGTTCAAAATCTACTATACTATTCTTCATTAAATGTTTGTTTCAACCATTCATTCTTACTCAAATCAACTCTTTTTTTTTCATTCGTGGATTTTCGATGCGTCGTGCATTATCAGATTTTAGATCCGACCCTTCTGGGATTCTCTTTGTAGACCACCCCGGATCCTGTTTTAAAAATGCGTCAGATCATTCTCAAAATTATCATACTGATGTTTTCAAGGGTGCTGATTCTGAATATGATTTTTTGTGCAGGACCATGAAGAACCCTATGGAGGACCACCTTTGATTCTGTTTTGAAAAATGCATCAGATCATTATCAAAATTATCATACGGATGTTTTCAAAAATGCGATTACAAATATAGGTAATAATAACTTTTAATTTTGTATTTTAACTCTTTTTGAGTTGCTCAAAATGTAAAAAGGCTTGAAGGATGGCCGTAAAGCCTCGTACTTTTAATATTTTTATGTCATTCTCATAAACATATTTTTTAAAATGTTAAAACATGTGTTTCAAACAATTTTATTCATTAAAATAAAAAAAAGTGTCTCATCGTCAAAAGACATTAAATAAGTTGACCATAGGATCATGATGGAAAATAACTCTTGGTACCATTTCGTAATGAAGGACCCACCATTTTCTTCGGGGAATATCTGAAATTGCGAGATATGACGCTGAGTTCGAATTTGATATTAGAATTTCAAAATTTTGGATCGTACTGTCCCTAATAGGCCCAGCTAGGGTCCAATTAAATTTTTGTAAATAAATGTATGTATATGTAATTCGTAATAAATCGTATCATAGTATTGTTTGGATGCTTATTTCAGCTAGTGTTTACGTACGCCATGGATAAGTTGCGTAATTTTAAGCTGAGCGACTTATTTGAGAAATTGCGCTTGTCGGACAAATATTTGAAAGAAAAAGAAAAAAACAAATCCACTACAATTTCTGGTCTCAAGTCGCAACACAGTACTCAATCTACTAACTAGTCAATTAACAATATTATTGTGTTATATCATTTTGTCTAGTCATTTCTTTAATTTTAATCATTGTTTTCGTTTCAAAATAAACAAGTGAAAAACCTCATCAATTGAACATACATCCAAACAATTCAAAAATTACATAAAATTACGTTTTTACAAAATTTACAAAATCTAATTGGACCATAGTTGGGCCTATTAGGAACACTAGAACCTAAAATTTTAAAATTCCAATATTAGATTCAGCATACCATAAAATTTCAAAGCTCGCAATTTCAGGCATTCTTTCAAAAAAATGGTGAATCCTTTATTCCGAAATAATACCTAACTCTTAGATTAATTGAATTTTTTACTTTTGTTTTTGTAATATATTGGCATTTTGTTTAGCAATTTTTGCACCAGTGTAACACTTCTGCATTCGGTGCAATTGTTGAAATTTTTTGCACTGTTAGTGCAAACGAAAAGGTGGAATATTTTCATGATATTGCATAATATTTTCATGATATTACACCAAAATGAGTTTCCTGCATGTATTCATTTTTTTATGTAGAAATGACAAACTTAGGATGATTATAAATCACATGGCCAAAAGATTGGGCAAATGTTGCACTCGCTGTCGCTTTATGAATCAATTCTACCTGGAGCAGTAGATGCGGATGATGGCGAGTCCGATATGCTTCCCTCGCAGAGTTCACCACGCCCGAATATTCAAAAAAATAATGAGGTACACATTTTCATATTTCTAATTTAATGAATAATTTATTGAAATAAAAAATGAATTGATCACAAAAGAAGTGAATTTTTTATTATTAAAATATTTTCAACATTTTTTATAAACATATTTTTTATATCGTTTTTAAAAATAGTTAGTCATATGGTCGTTTTTTTTAAAATTAAGTTTGGTTATTGTATTGTATGATTATAACGTTTTTCTATAATTTTGTTTTTATGTACATACATATATCATTTTTTTGAAAATTATACATAGGCATTATCAAAGGAAGAAAAAATAACGAAATTATAATTTTTAATAAACTATTTTTATTTAAATTTTTAAAATTAAATGTGTACAAATTTTTATATTAGATATAAAATACTTTTAAATTTTTAAACATGTATTTTATTTTTAAATTTCTACTTGTAATTAAAAAGTTATTTGTAATATAAAAGTTCATTTTTGATTTTTTATTATTTTCAATGATTATTTCTTCTACTTATTTTTTTGCACGATTTTTTCAATAGAAGCTTTGAGCTATCCGTTTTTTTCCACTTTAAATTACGTTCTCGTAATACAGAAAGGAAATTTTTTTAAAAAATAGGTGGAAAATCCGAGTAATTCAATTGACTAAAATAAAAAAGAGAGAATAAGAGATCAAAATTTTAGTCTAAATTACATGAAGCATGAATATCAAAAAAAAGCGAACATTAAAATAATAATGAATGCATGCAGAAATTTGTAGAAAAAACATCTTTTAATTCAAGCATTTTACGTTCTTTTAATTCAAGCATTTTACGTTTACGTTTCTTCGTTTTTAATTTTTTAATTGTTACTTTCAATAATTTAAACGAAGACGCCATGCTACCGCGGGACGTGCATTTAAAATTTCAAGAAAATCCTACTATAATTTTCTCTCAAGACTTACTAAAATGCAAAAGCAAGTCAGAAGTAATAAATTTTTGATGATTATGTAACCTGATTTCCGGAATATAACCAGTTGCTGTTTGAGCAGAATCAAAAATTGGCAGATTTGGAGTTCCTTCAAAATATCTGGAATGGTCAAATAAACGATTTGTTTATAAGTCGATTTATCTTTAAAAAAATTGAAAGCAAAGATTAAAGATATATGTATAAAAAAGCATAAAGTTCGACTTTGAGATGCTGAAAGCTACGCCTATAATTAGAATTTGATCGAATGGCCGCGGTTTATACTCCGTAAATTAGAGTAAATATTAAATTTTAATATAGATTTAACAAGAGATTTTGAAATAGTTGCGCTGAGAATATATTTTTTTGAATTCAAGACCTAATATTGATTTTTTAAAATTTTAAAATACTTTTGAATGACATATTTCTCGATTATACATTTTAATTAAAATAATTTTTTAGTGACTGCACACACATACACATTTTTAACATACAAAAATCGTAATAATAAAATATAAGTTATTTCCAATTAAAAATCAATATTAAATCCAGAGAGTCTTGCGCATAAATAGCTTAAAATTCTGTTGACTATTAAAACTTATTTAAATTTTGTTGAAATAATTGCTACTTTAAATTAGTAATTCCACAATGTTATTCTTGTTTTCAAACAAAAAAAGGCTAAACTAACTAAAAAAATTTTCATAAAATCCGATTTTTGTATCCTAGCCTGAGTTGCAATTTTCTAGCTGCAATTATTGCAATCTCATGGAATGTGTTTTAGCCGATCAAAATGGGCACAATTATGGGTGTCTATCTTCCTTGTCTACAGAACATTTTCGGTGTGCTCTTCTTCATTCGACTGGCATGGATTGTTGGCACGGCTGGAATCGTTGAGGCCTTTGGCGTTGTACTTTTATGTTGTTCAGTGGTACTATTTTTAAAATCATCTTCTTTACTTAAGAAAATAAATAGTAATTTAAATGTAAAATTATAAAAATTACTTACAGACCTTTCTTACGTCAATATCTTTATCAGCAATTGCCACAAATGGAGTCGTGCCTGGAGGTGGGCCTTATTATATGATATCACGAAATTTAGGACCAGAGCTTGGCGGTGCTATTGGAATTCTTTTTTATCTTGGCACAACAATAGCTGCTTCTATGTACATTACAGGCGCTGTCGAAATTTTCTTGGTATATCTATAAATTTAAATATACAATGGCGAACAAAACATCCGCAACTTTTTCTACGCATTGATTCAAAGCCTTTTTGCTAATAAAGTTATATTTTTTTATTTGGAATATTATGAAAAAATTATAAAATTCTTTATCTATCTAATGATATACTTATTCGATCGAAAATCAATTAGCGTAACCCTGGAAAAGGCTTTGAATAATGAATAAATTGCCGATGTTTTGTTCGCCACTGTATATACCTACATACATATTTTACAATACTTTAAATTTAGCTATATATTGTACCAGATGCAAAAATATTCGAATCGATGTTTAATAATTATCGACTTTTTGGTTCAGTATTGCTTGTTTTAATGGGAATGATTGTATTAGCTGGTGTAAAGGTTAAACTTATCTAATCACTTAAATAAAAAATTAATTTTAAAATATATATTTTAAATCTTTTCAGATTGTCAATAAATGTGCTATACCAGCAGTTTTAATTGTAATCACGTGTATTTTCTGCACAATTGTCGGTGCCTTTGTTCATTTTAATGGAGTTGACTCACTTCAGTAAGCTTCTTAAAGCAATTAAATAATAATTTTTTAAATTATACCGAACATTCATTTTGTTAGATTTTGTATGGTTGGACATCGTCCAGTTAATCTTGCCAAATTCAAAACTAAATGTAAATTTGTGCCAAATTGCACCGCTAGTGATTTACATATAATATTCTGCACAAAAAACTGTAGTATGCTTGAAAAATCTACTAATTGTGATAAATACTTTGAAGACGTTCTTCGCCGTGATCCGGACAGTATTGGGTTAAAAGTAAAAATTATGTACATACATACCAGGGGTGCAACGGGTTATACCATTTTGTTTCACACCAAACTTGTTCATATTGGTTTCGATTTAAAAATTTTATATTTATTTGAACTTTTTTTTATTATTTTTTCAAAAATAGAGGCAAAATCATGAAAATTTGTAACATAATAATGACGCATCTTAATCATCAAGCTTATATTGAATGATTTTGACATTTTGGTTTAAAATGAGGATAAAATTAATCATAATGAACATTATTTAACCTATTAAATGAAATTTTAGCAAAATTCATACAAATCTTCTAAATAGTTAATTAATTTAAAATAGTTAATTAATTTCTAATATTTTTTCCGATTTTTCATTGACTTTTTTAGAAAGCATTCACTTTACAAAAACTTATGCAGCAATTTTAATTAAAAAAAAAATTAACTTTTCTGACTTAAAAAAGGTGTCTATTACATTTATTTTTCTATGTTTCAAAATTTATATTAGGTGTAGAAGTATGACTCCGCCGTTTGGTTATTTTGTATTGTATTATAAGTAAAAATAAAATTTTTGCAATTTCTGTTCTTTTTATCTGAAAGACCGTTAAAAACGCTATTTATTTCTATATTTTCATATGTTCAAAATATTTATAACGGTTTTTATAGAACTTCAAAGATGAACACTTTTACACCAGAAAAACGACATTTGCGGGAGGCTCTTCTTTTTATGTTTCATTTGAGTAAAACTGCCGCTGAAGCTCATCAAACACTTGCAGCAGCTTACGGTGATCGTGCCTTGTCTGAAAGAACTTGTCGTGAATGGTTTCAACGTTTCAAAACCGGAGATTTTGAAAGAAGGTTTTGCTGTGTATTTGGTGGGATCAGCAAGGCGTTCTTTATTACGAACTCTTGAAACCCGGTGAAACAGTTACTGCCAACCGTTATCAACAGCAATTAACGCAATTGAGCGAAGAATTACGCGGAAAGCGACCGGAATGGGCCGCAAGACACGACAAAGTGATTTTGTTGCATGACAACGCCCGACCACATGTTGCAAAACCGATCAAGGACACCGTAGAACAATTCAAGTGGGAGGTCTTACCCCACCCGCCTTATTCTCCAGACATTGCTCCATCGGATTATCACTTGTTTCGATCGATGGCACATGGTCTTTCACAGCAGCGCTTCGCTAACTACGCCGATGTTAAAAAATGGCTTGATGACTGGATCGCGTCAAAAGAACAAAAATTTTTCTTTAATGGTATTCATAAATTGCCTAAATTATGGGAAAATGTTGTTGTTAATAATGGAAATTATAATTGAATAAAGTTTAATGTAAAAATTTTTTGCTTTGGTTACAATAATAAGTCGTAAAAAACGGCGGAGTCATACTTCTACACAATTAATTAAATTTCTCGTGTATTTTTACATATAAAAACATTTTTGGACAATCAAATAAAAATTACAAAATTTTTTAAAATTAATGTTATTTTTAAATTACTGTAACTTATTTGAAAGTAGACCTACATATAATAAAAATTAAAACATCTATAACTTTAGAAAGCTATTCCGGGCATTTCAAGCGGTGTTTGGAAGAAAAATTTATGGAACAAATATCGAGATGCTGACGATGTGTTGGAAGAATACGGCTATGAGTCAAATGATTCTCCAGGCAATTCTCAAACATCGTATTGGGTGTTCGGCGAGACAACGACGTCTTTTATGGTTCTAGTGGGTGTATTTTTTCCATCAGTTACAGGCTAGTTTTTAATCCATTAATTTATTAGGTTGAGGCAAAATTTTTTACCCATCCGCTTCAAGCGTTTACTGCAATATTCTGCAAGCTTCTAAAAAATTTCTTTTATAAGATATATAAGCAGCGCAATCTAAGCTATCGAACGATATCTTTTGGATCGCAATTTTTATTCAAAATGACGGAGAAAATCGAGCTCGACAGACGACAGATTTGGACCCTTCTTCTTTACGAGTTTCGTTTACACCATACAGCGGCGGACGCAGCACGAAACATTTGCGATTCGATTGGCGAGGACACGGTCTCCTATGATACCGCAAAAAATTGGTTTCAAAAATTCAAAAATGGTGTGTTCGAAATCGACGATAAAGAGCATCCTGGAAGACCCAGTCAACTAGATGATGAACGTCTTTTGGAATTAATTGAAGAGGAGCCACGTCTGTCTACACGTGAACTTGGAGAGCTTCTTGAGTATGACCAAAAGACGGTTGATCGTCATTTGCATCAACTCGGAAAAGTCACAAAACTTGGCGCTTGGGTACCCCATCAATTGTTGGCCGATCAAGAAAATCAGCGCGTTCGAGTACGTGCACAACTTTTGACTTTCCGTCGCACATTCGATTGGCTCAAAAATGTGATTACTGGCGATGAGAAGTGGGTACTCTATACTAATCATACACGCAAGCGTCAGTGGCTCAATCCGGGAAAATCAGAAGTTCCGACACCAAAACCCGATTTCCATCCAAAGAAGGTCATGCTTAGTGTTTGGTGGAACATGAAAGAAATTGTTCATTGGGAATTATTGCCATCTGAAACTACGATTACCGCAAATTATTATTGTGCCCAACTCGATCGACTGGCTTCAAAATTGAAAGGAAAACAAGACCAAGTTTTCCTCTTGCACGACAACGCACGACCTCATGTTGCAAAGAAGGCGTGTAAAAAAATCCAGGAACTTGGATGGACGATTCTTCCACGTCCACCATATTCCCAGATCTTGCGCCTTCTGACTACCACCTTTTTTTGTCGTTAAGCAATCACATCCGTGAGAAAAAATTCGACGACGAAGAGCATCTAAAAAGCGACGGCGGCGTTTTTTGATTCTCGTTCCTCTGACTTCTACGTTCGTGGAATTAACTGTTTGCCAAAAAAATGGCAAGATGTCGTAGATAATGATGGAGCATATCTTCATTGATTTGTTTGTTTTTATTGGTAGAAAAAATAAATTTGAAAAGTTTGAAAGAAATGGGTAAAAAATTTTGCCTCAACCTAATATTTTTAAAAATAAAATTATTAGATACATAATCTGAATATGCAGTAGTTATAAGAAAAGTTAAAATTTGAAATTTAAAATTTTTATCTGCGCATAATTAATAAAAAAATTTTATTAATTAAAATATGTTTTATTAGGTATTATGGCTGGGTCGAATCGTTCAGGTAATTTGCGGGATGCTTCCAAGTCTATTCCTATAGGAACTCTAGGAGCACAAATTAGCACGTCTATTGTTTGTATGTCTTAAAAAGATTAATAGCAAGTATATTTATTTGTATAACATTAAACATATATAAGTATGCACATATGCATACATAATATACAAAAAAAAACATTAATTAATATTAAAAATTATAAATATAGTTTTAATATTAAGATTTGATCGGTGTTTTGCTTTTTGGTGCATCAGTTGCTGAAATGTTCATTCGTGACAAATCTGGTTCATCGGCAGAAGGTCGATTGGTAATAGCTGAATTAGCAATTCCATTTCCATTAATAATTTTGGTAAGCATTAATAAAATAACACCCTTAGTTCGGGCAAATAAGACGCGGCCGTTCGAAGAATTTTTGAATTTTTACTTGCTCTTCATTTTGTTATAAACAAAATTGAGGTCATAATTTTTAATCTACAACTTGGGCCTGCTTTTAATGAAAGTGTGTATTAAATTTCATGCTTTACAAGCACAAAATAACAGAATAAAGGTCAACTCAATATTCAAAAATTCTTCGAAAGATAGCGGCTTATTTATCCGAACTCAAGGTATTTAAATATTCATTATTTTTTATCCGGACAAACAGATAGAAATATAAGTATTGTAACTAAGAAGGGCATTTACAGATTGGCTGCTGCGCATCGACCATTGGCGCTGGGATGCAATCATTAACGGGTGCGCCTCGTCTTTTACAAGCAATTGCAGCCGATGATGTTGTTCCATTTTTGCGCATTTTTCAAAAAGGCGATTCACGTGGTGAACCGATTTATGCCATTTTTCTCACTCTATTAATTTGTGAGCTTGGAATTCTCATCGGCGTCATTGAAAAAATCACCGCATTAATTACACAGTTTGATTTTTAATGTATTCAGAAATGCAATAAATGCGTTTAAAAAATAGCAAATACTGTTTGCTTAATAATAATAATAATAATAATAATGATTAATTAATTACAAAAAATGATAAATTACAATTATTTGTAAAAAATTTTTAGATGTTTCTTAGTGTGTTATCTCGGCGTAAATGCTGCCTGCGCTTTACAAAGTATCTTGAAAGCTCCAGGTTGGCGGCCCAGCTTTAAATACTTTCATTGGTGGGAGTTAAATTTTTTAAGAAATCAATCAAAAAATTAGTTCCAAAACATTTGTTAAATGTACTTAAATATAACTAAACAAATTAATACTATTATAAAATGAAATTTTATGAAGTATACATACGATAAATTTTTACTGATTAATTTTTGAATAATTATTTTTGAATGATTATTTAATCGGAATACTACCCTAATTTCGCGTGTATAAAGCCGCGAATTTTGAACAGTTGTTAAATTTACAATTACAATCAATTGATTAGATTTCAAATGTTTAATCATATGAAATTTTATTATTTGAAATTTAAAATTCGTGTAATCAATAGAAATTTACGATTCGTATAATTAATCAAATTCACTTATTGTTTACAATTAATCGAATAAAAACGAATTCATTTGATTACAATTGATTAATCGAATGAAAACGAATTCCTAAAAGCTTACTTCAGGACCTCACTTAAATAAAATCTCAGAACCTTACTTAAATAAAAGTATCGCTCGCCCTCTACAGCATCATATGACTAAATGAACTATTCGTTTTCATTCGATTAATCAATTGTAATCAAATGCCCTATTCGTTTTGATTCGATTAATCAATTGTAATCAAAAGAATCATTCGATTTGAATTGATTAATTAATTGTAATCAAAACAAAGAATTATTTACGATTGATTAACGAATTGTAATCATAATTTCATATATATAAACATTAGAATTGTAAATTTAACAACGTTTTGAGCCAAATTTAAATTGGCGTCAATGAGTTCATTCTGTTGTATAGGATCCGTTGAGGTCCAAATTTTGTGCTCGCTTTCGTTTCAGTTTCGTAAAAGTGGATACAAAATTTGAACATGCTTGGATCCAATACGACAAAATGAAGTCATTGGCGCCAATTTTAATTTCCCTTAAAATACGCGAAATTTGGATAATTTATTTTTTACTATTATTAAACATTTAAGGCTATTATCAACAATGGGTGCTATATTATGTATTTCGGTAATGTTTATTAGTTCGTGGTACTTTGCATTACTTGCAATTTTGATCGGAATTGGACTTTACAAATACGTCGAGTATGCAGGAGCTGAAAAAGAATGGGGCGACGGAATTAAAGGTAATATAATTTTAATAATAATAATAAATAATAAATAATAAATAATAAATAATAAATAATAAATAATAAATAATAAATAATAAATAATAAATAATAAATAATAAATAATAAATAATAAATAATAAATAATAAATAATAAATAATAAATAATAAATAATAAATAATAAATAATAAATAATAAATAATAAATAATAAATAATAAATAATAAATAATAAATAATAAATAATAAATACCGTAAATCCTCTAATAGCTACTTATTTTTCAATACCCTCCAGGGGGGACTTATTAGAGGGGGGAGTTATTAGAGGGGGAGTTATTTTTCAACCAAATTTTTTACAAAAATAAACGCTATTTTTGTGCTTTTTTTCTGTTTTTTTAGTTTTTTCACTTTATTTTTAACTACCTATAAACCAAATTAAATTAAAATCACCAACAAAAACAATCATGTAAGCAATTGAATAATACTACGAGACACACGAAGTTTTTTAGATCGACGTTCCCGAATCCAAATAGCGAGCTGATCATCAAGGTCTTTGAATTTTATCGGACGGCCACCTCCACAAAGTCTCTTTTTAAATTTGCCAATTAGCGATGCCGTTCTAAAACAATTATAAAAAAACAAAACTTGACAATTGATAGAATGCAAAATTACTTGATGCGATTTAATGATCCTTCTTGGTTTTTCCATAAACGAACCGTTTTTCGATCGACTCCAAAACTACTGCTGGCCGAATGGTTTGAGAATTCCTGGGCATGTTTAATCACTTTTAGTTTAAATTCTGTTGTATAAGACTTTAATTTTCTTGGCGTCTTAACTTCCTCCTGTTCCTCATCAGAGCTACAATAATTTTCTAAAAGATCCATGTCGGTATGCTAAAATCAGAAAGTGGCTAAATACAAAGTTAACAAGAAAAAAGAAATTAAAGAAAATTAACAAGAAATTAAAGAAAATTATAATTAGCAAAAAATAAAACAATTTCTTTTCGTGACAAGACAAATTTTTTTTCAAATTTTCTTATTGAAAATTTGTTTAGAAAAAAATTTAACAAAAAAAACATTAAAAATTTTTTATTGGAAAAAAATAGCTTGGTCCCCCAAGCACTTTTTTAAGGGGGAGTTATTAGAGGGGGGAGTTATTTTTCAATCACCCTCCAGGGGGGGGACTTATTAGAGGGGGAGTTATTAGAGGGGGAGCAATTAGAGGATTTACGGTAATAAATAATAAATAATAAATAATAAATAATAAATAATAAATAATAAATAATAAATAATAAATAATAAATAATAAATAATAAATAATAAATAATAAATAATAAATAATAAATAATAAATAATAAATAATAAATAATAAATAATAAATAATAAATAATAAATAATAAATAATAAATAATAAATAATAAATAATAAATAATAAATAATAAATAATAAATAATAAATAATAAATAATAAATAATAAATAATAAATAATAAATAATAAATAATAAATAATAAATAATAAATAATAAATAATAAATAATAAATAATAAATAATAAATAATAAATAATAAATAATAAATAATAAATAATAAATAATAAATAATAAATAATAAATAATAAATAATAAATAATAAATAATAAATAATAAATAATAAATAATAAATAATAAATAATAAATAATAAATAATAAATAATAAATAATAAATAATAAATAATAAATAATAAATAATAAATAATAAATAATAAATAATAAATAATAAATAATAAATAATAAATAATAAATAATAAATAATAAATAATAAATAATAAATAATAAATAATAAATAATAAATAATAAATAATAAATAATAAATAATAAATAATAAATAATAAATAATAAATAATAAATAATAAATAATAAATAATAAATAATAAATAATAAATAATAAATAATAAATAATAAATAATAAATAATAAATAATAAATAATAAATAATAAATAATAAATAATAAATAATAAATAATAAATAATAAATAATAAATAATAAATAATAAATAATAAATAATAAATAATAAATAATAAATAATAAATAATAAATAATAAATAATAAATAATAAATAATAAATAATAAATAATAAATAATAAATAATAAATAATAAATAATAAATAATAAATAATAAATAATAAATAATAAATAATAAATAATAAATAATAAATAATAAATAATAAATAATAAATAATAAATAATAAATAATAAATAATAAATAATAAATAATAAATAATAAATAATAAATAATAAATAATAAATAATAAATAATAAATAATAAATAATAAATAATAAATAATAAATAATAAATAATAAATAAATAATAAAATATTACGATAAATCGCGACTAGTTCATAATATTCAACATTAAGTATTAAGTGAGAACAAATGGTTAAATGGAAACAAACAAATAAAATAAATAAGTAAAATAAAATAAAATGAAATTAAATTAAATTAAACAATTTATCGAAACAAAGTGGGATGAGAAATGAAGTTAGAGTAGTTTGGTTTTATTTAATAGTTTAGGTAAAGGAAAGCGAAAGCTTAGTTTAGGTAAAAGTAGTGAGATTATGTATGATTAGTTTTGGAAATGATCGAGTGATGGTTAAATCCTTTTAGCTCATTTTGGTTTTTATGCCACGATAAAATTAATATCCTCTCGGTCACGACGACGCCGTTTCACCGGTCTTAAATTAAATTCAAAACCTACAACTACCAAGAATATGTAGCTCAAGGGAAATGTTTTAGGCGATTAGACCCGCCGAGCAAAGGCTTTAATTAACATCGTTTATGTAGTAATAAAATATTTTAAGATTTTTAAGTTAGATCATTTAAGGTTATGGCAGAGCTAAAAGCATTAATGCAGGGTTGCTAGATGAAAATAAAATAAAAAAGAACGCTGGGTACGAAAAAAATATTAAAAAAAGAACAAATCATTTTAAAAAGGACATCTGGCGACTCTGCATTAATGGTTGGCATATTTATGAGAGCAGGTTTTAGCCGTATACTTTTTGATTGCACAAACAAAAAATGAGTTATTGCGGATATTATTTTTAGCACTGGATAGATAAATTGATGGGCGGCCACGTTTAAATTATAAGTTAGATAGGTTTATATTAGGAGAAGTTATAGGAAGAAGACCAAGCTATAATTTATGCACAAAAATGAGATCAAGTTTTAACAAACGATGTTTTAGCTTTTCTAGTCCCAAAAGTGCTGATCTCTCTTCATAATTAGGGATGATTCGGAATGATTTAAAGCATCGTTTTATAATAGAGCGAGTTATACGGCGTTGTACAGATTCCAGCATGTTAATATTAGAAAGAATATTACTGTTAAAGGCTGAAAAGGCCAATTCAAGAATGGGACGTATATAGCAAATGTATAGCTTGAGAAAAAACTTCGGATCGTTACTTTTTAAAGCTTTAAGTGTCATTATCTAATATATACATTATCTAATATATACATATTTATTTAATTATTTAACAAATGCATAATATACAGGTCTGGGATTATCTGCGGCTCGCTTTGCGTTGCTTAATGTAGATACTCGTGCTGGCCAACACACACGCAACTGGCGACCACAGCTGCTCGTTTTATATCCAGAGAACGTACCAAATTCTGCAGCTAAGAAACCCAATGTCCAACCATACGTCAATTTGGACGAAACCTGCCGGGGATTATTAAGTTTTGTAGCGCAACTCAAGGCTGGCAAAGGGCTGACCTTAGTGGCGGAATGTATAACTGGCAATTACATTAAATTAGCCGATGAAGTTCCCATGTATAAAGAAGTAAATCACAAATATAAGTTAGCACATTATTCATAGTTAAATAAAAATTGTTTAGATTTTGGCAGACCAACTTAAAAAACACAAAATAAGAGGATTCAGCGATGTTCTTGTTGCGGAAAACTATAAACACGGCATTTCATGTTTGATTCAATCAAGCGGTCTTGGTGCTTTGCGGCACAATAGCGTAGTCGTACCTTGGCCAGATAAATGGTCACAGTCGAATGATGCACTTAGGGAAGCCAGCCGTTTCGGTGATACGATTCGCAATATTGCTGCAAATAAATGTGCTATCCTCGTACCTAAAAATGTCCATCTATTTCCATCTTCAAGAGATAAAGTAAGAATTATTAGTATTTTAAGAATATAAATAATATTTATGTATTATATAAATATTATTTAGAGATGTTCCGGGCCGGCCTGGCGAGACCCGCTTTGGCCGGGCCTGATTTTTTTTTGGTTTGGCCGGCCCGGTTTGATTTGATTTATTTTAGACAAACCTCGAAATTTTCGAAGTTTGCCTGTAAAACTTGGGCCATATGCAGATAAATTACTATAATTTTATTTAAATATTAGGTTGGCAAAAAAATATTGTCGATTTTTATATGGAACGACATTTACCCTAATTTCGCGTGTATAAGGCCGGGTGTTTTGAGTCAAATTTAAATTGGCGCCAATAAGTTCATTCTGTTGAATTAGATTCAAGCGAGTCCAAATTTTGTGTCCACTTTTATGAAACTGTAACGAAGGCAGGCATAAAATTTGAATCCCAACGGATCCGATACAACGGAATGAACTCATTGGCGCTAATTTAAATTTGGTTCAAAACACCCGGCCTTATACACGCGAAATTAGAGTAAATAATATTAATACGATTTCGTCACAATTATAACATTATAAAATAATTTACTATTGCTACCGCTTTTTCAATGACCATTAATTTTCAATCTTATGTGAATTTTATTAATTTTTAACTTTTTAAAAAAATACCAAAAATGTTTGAAAAATTACAAAATTTGCAAATTAATATCAACAAGCTTGTACCAAACAAAATGGTAATTCTTGTGAATCCAATAAAAAAGAATTTTGAAAATTGATCGAAAAAAATAAAAATATTCTGACAAAAACAAAACGAAATTGGCCAACCCTGTAGATATTGGGTTGGATAACCTCGGAAGTTTCTGCTCTAAATTTTTTATCTACGATCAATAGAAACGTGGGGGTTTTTTGCATCCTTCAGAGCGTACCCAATTGTCTCAGCGATTTTCAAAATTTTCATTTCTAGCATTTTTATATAATAAAATGTAACGAAAAAAAAATTAAAAAAGTGCATGTGTCTGAGTATTTTTTTCGGAGTGATTCAATGGACTCGAAATTTTTGCCATGAGCTCCCCTTATATTCATTATTACACTCCATAAATTTAAACCTGTGTCGCGGCAGCGAGAAAAACTAATTTATTTTGTTCAATTTATTTTTTATTTTTCATTTTATCATTTAATCTTGTCTTATTTTATGAGTAATCAAAACATGTGGCTTGGAATCTAAGTAGTGATAGGCAATCAATGTCTAACTCTTTTTTCTACTTTGCCTCATGTCCAGTCTCGGAAGTACGCTTAGTTGCTTTGGAAATACTCGCATTTCAATGTATAGCCATTGATGTGTAGTATGCACTTTGCGTCCCGAAATATTGTTTTCGCATTTATTCATTTTTTTCATTATTGATGCCGATCTACTGCTGAGATAATATGCAACATTGTTTTGAAACATTTTCATTCCCATCTCGGTGGAAATTTTTCTATCGCTGTCTCTTCCTTCTCAATTACTAAGATTTGTACTTTACATTCCCAGCTTATTCACCCGTTTCCGATAACGTTGTTTTTTATTGTAATTTTGTACTTTAATATTGTTTTTACATATGTAATTAAAACAGTTATTTTGTCTATTTGGGAATGTAAAGTACAAATCAAATAGACAAAATAATATTTATTAGCAAAATATAATATAATATAAAAAATAGCAGAATTTAATCCAATAGCAAAGTATGATATTATTTCTTCGACGTTTTCTTCAAGTAAGGAAGTAAGGAAGTAAGCAGGCAAGTCAGCAAGCATTTAACAGAAAATTGGTTTAGCTTATATACTGTTTTAATTACATATGTAAAGACAATATTAAAGTACAAAATTACAATAAAAAACAACGTTATCGGAAACGGGTGAATAAGCTGGGAATGTAAAGTACAAATCTTAGTAATTGAGAAGGAAGAGACAAGTCTTTACATATGTAATTAAAACAGTATATAAGCTAAACCAATTTTCTGTTAAATGCTTGCTGACTTGCCTGCTTACTTCCTTACTTAAAGAAAACGTCGAAGAAATAATATCATACTTTGCTATTGGATTAAATTCTGCTATTTTTTATATTATATTATACCGTAAATCCTCTAATAGCTCCCCCGGGGGACTTATTTTTCAATCACCCTCCAGGGGGGGGACTTATTAGAGGGGGGGGGGAGTTATTTTTCAACCAAATTTTTTACAAAAATAAACGCTATTTTTGTGCTTTTTTTCTGTTTTTTTAGTTTTTTCACTTTATTTTTAACTACCTATAAACCAAATTAAATTAAAATCACCAACAAAAACAATCATGTAAGCAATTAAACAATTAAACAAATAAACAATTAAATCAAAATCAATTAAACAATTAAATCAAAATCACTATCATCTTCAAAGTGGATAGATTCATCGGTAATATATCCATTTTCTTCATCCTCATGATTGTCGTGTTCGTTTATGTAGATCGCTTGATCGATTGAGCCCGACGACCGCGCTTTTAACAATTCTAATTTTCCTTCAGGCACCGGACCATGATCTTTAAAGCAATGAATTTTATTATCTTCACTGCCATCTATAGACACTGTTAGGCCACAATCTAGATGACTAATTTTTTAACGTAGTCGGACGGTGGTTTTTGACAAACCGTTGTAGGAATTCGGAGACGAAAATTGTGACGTAACATAAATTTTTCGAGCCAACCTCGACTACACTAAAATTAATTTGTTCATATAAATTACTAAACATTTCCAATTGTTACTTTAAATTTTTCGACATCTTCTTCTGCATGAAAACAAATTTTTGCGTGTGATTGAATAATACTACGAGACACACGAAGTTTTTTAGATCGACGTTCCCGAATCCAAATAGCGAGCTGATCATCAAGGTCTTTGAATTTTATCGGACGGCCACCTCCACAAAGTCTCTTTTTAAATTTGCCAATTAGCGATGCCGTTCTAAAACAATTATAAAAAAACAAAACTTGACAATTGATAGAATGCAAAATTACTTGATGCGATTTAATGATCCTTCTTGGTTTTTCCATAAACGAACCGTTTTTCGATCGACTCCAAAACTACTGCTGGCCGAATGGTTTGAGAATTCCTGGGCATGTTTAATCACTTTTAGTTTAAATTCTGTTGTATAAGACTTTAATTTTCTTGGCGTCTTAACTTCCTCCTGTTCCTCATCAGAGCTACAATAATTTTCTAAAAGATCCATGTCGGTATGCTAAAATCAGAAAGTGGCTAAATACAAAGTTAACAAGAAAAAAGAAATTAAAGAAAATTAACAAGAAATTAAAGAAAATTATAATTAGCAAAAAATAAAACAATTTCTTTTCGTGACAAGACAAATTTTTTTCAAATTTTCTTATTGAAAATTTGTTTAGAAAAAAATTTAACAAAAAAAACATTAAAAATTTTTTATTTGAAAAAAATAGCTTGGTCCCCCAAGCACTTTTTTAAGGGGGGGAGTTATTAGAGGGGGGGAGTTATTTTTCAATCACCCTCCAGGGGGGACTTATTAGAGGGGGGGGGAGTTATTAGAGGGGGGAGCAATTAGAGGATTTACGGTATTTTGCTAATAAATATTATTTTGTCTATTTGCAAACCGCAATTAGAACACCTGATCGTTTGGATAGGAGTCGAGTTATGAAACTTCAAAAACGAATTTGCCAAAATGTCATTTTTTGCAATTTTTTTTTCGTTGTTTTTTTCGTCGCATTTTCTTCTATAAAAATGCTAGAAATGAAAATTTTAAAAATCAAAACACGTCTCCCACAAATCGGGTATATTCTACGAAATGCAAAAAACCCCACATTTCTATCTATCTTAGGAAAAAAGCTAGAACAGAAATATCTGATGTGTAATACTTATGTTACGATCTAATAATAAAAGTAATAATTACATTTTCCAGCTAAATGGGACAATTGACGTCTTTTGGGTAGTACATGATGGTGGTTTATTAATGCTGTTACCTTTTCTGCTTAACAAACATAAGACTTGGAAGAGTACATCCGTGCGATTATTTACAATCGCACAACCAGAAGATAATACCTTTCAAATGAAAATTAATCTGGAACGTTTTCTTTATCATCTGCGCATTAAAGCTACCGTATTTGTTATTGAAATGCAAATTTCCGATATCGGTGAATACATATATGAGCGTACATTAAAAATTGAAGAACGCATTAAACTTTTGAAGGAAATGCTTCCTAAGAAAAAAGATATTCAGGTAAACTTAGATTAGCCTAAGTTGGAATAAATAAGACGCGACCGTTCGAAGAACTTTTGAATTTTGATTTAGTCTTCATTCTGTTATTTTGTGTCGGTTGGTTAAGATTAAAATTTAACGAAAGCAGGCCCCAAACTGCAAGCTAAAAATTATGAGTTCAATTTTGCTTATAACAGAATGAAGGGTAAAATTTAAAAAAATTTTCGAACACTGGAAATTAGGGTACTTAAAATTGGATTTTTTTGTTGTCAATTATTCTTCTTATTTATTAAGATGAAATACTCTTTTTTTCATAATAAAAAAAGAAGTTGTAATGCCTCTTAATTTTTATTATGCACTAAATACGTAAAAACATTATATAATTTTTTCAGGTGGCTATGGATGAAGTATTGCTCGAACGGAAATATTCAAAGAGTGCAGTTGGTGTAAATGATCGTCGTCAATCAACATTTTCTAATTCAGCCGAACCAGTTAATGATGCGAGAACGGATAAGATGGTAGTCCTACCATCGGTGGAGATTACCAATGGAACTACAAATGATGATCGACAAACGAATATAAAAAATGATGATGTAGTTATTCAAAAAAGTGATAGTAAAGTACATTTTGACGAACCGTTTGAAAAGGTTTGTAAATATTGAGAATATTCCTTTTTAATTAGATAATATTTGACAAATTAATTTAAAAAATGACCTCTCATCATTTAAATCTTAAAAAACAGCCTTGTGTTTTTATTTTTCAGAACACAAATTCATCAAAGAAAACAAATACAAATTTATTACACGTAGCATCTGATAGCACAAACCCTGGAGCATACAATGTACGAAAAATGCACACCGCAGTGAAATTGAACGAGTGTATGAAAGAGAAAAGTGCCAATGCACAACTTATAATTATAAATCTGCCAGGACCACCTGAACCTGAATACGATTCTTATTGTAAATCTTTCAATTTTTACTTTTTATATCTTTTTTATTACTTCTTTTTATAGTACTTAATCTCAGACTCTTATAATATTTAACTTATAATATAACAAAGATAACCGTTAATTAAAATGTATATGTTACGGGGAAGATAGAACTTCAGAAATATAGAACTTGGGAGAATTTTCTCGACTTTTGGCCAAATTCTAGCTTTGCCGAAGTCTCATAACATATATAAGTTTTTTTTAATTTACTTATAAAAAATTTAATTACTTGACATCTTTATCCAAATACATTATTACTTTCAGATATGGAATTCATCGAGGCACTTTCTGAAGGTATTCCTAGAATGCTTTTTGTTAGAGGAACTGGTTCAGAAGTTGTTACAATCTACTCATAAATATTATTTTTCATAATTATGTCTTGTTTGATTTGGGTAAAACACATATTAGAAATTAAAATGAAGAAAGAAATTTACGCAATAAACTTTGCTAGTAGACATTACACATTTTTTATTTTTCTATCAAACATAAAAAAAATTGCACCTAATATTAATCATATAATTGAATAATATTAATAAATTAAATATTTTACATAAAGAATATATATTTAAGTTTTACAAAAAGATAAGTTTCATACGTGTATGTATAATTTGTATTAAAACAGAATTGTTACCAGTCATATTGTTACCAGTCGTGCTGAATTGTTACCAGTCGTGCTAATTATCTTTTTTATAATTATTATATTCGTATTTTTTAGAGCTTTTTTTTATTTATATTTTCTTCTAGGCCCAGGCAATTAGGCCTAGACTTGGCTTGTGTTCCACTTTGGCTTTAGACTTGAACTATGTCTTAAACTTAGGATTTTTTTTTTTGAGGTCCGATAATCGAAAAGAACCTTATTTTTAATTTTTATATTTTACTTTAATTGAATTTCATATGTCTGCCCTATTTTATCTCATAAATTTTTACAAATAAAGAATTGATATTTTTGTTTTATATCATACAACAAAAAAATTTACTATTAAATAAATAAAATTAAAATTTTTAAATATTTATTTAAAAATGATTATTAATGATTTTGAATTTTTATAACTTATGCAATAATTCAAAACCTTATACATAATAATATTAGAGAAAGGAAGATATAAAAAAAATGTTTTCAAAAATTATTTAATTGGCATTTTTTATTAAATAACTTTTATAAAATTCCTGCTTATGTAATCACGAATCAAAATCTCAAGCACTTTTTATTTGCATTCGCCGTATTAAAAATGTCTCAGCTTATCGCGTTTTCATTCTATTTGATTTTATATGTTGGATAAAGAAAGTTCCTAAAAAGATTTTGAAATTACCAGTTTTTCTTTAATCCCGTTCTTTTTGCATCAATTTTCGCTAATTAATTATAAATTTTGTTTTAAATAATATTAGGTGAGCAAATATGAAAGTTCGTTTTTTTACGCTTCAAAAAATTAAAATTCCAAAAAATTTTCAATTAAACTTTTATTAACAATAACAACCATTATTAGCAATTAACAACGATTATTAGCAATTTTCAATTAAACTTTTATTAACAATAACAACCATTATTAGCAAAACATTATTCCAATTTATGAGCAACAAAATTCCATCAAAAAAAAATTTCGGGTTGTTTCGACTTCGGTTCATTCATCGCATTTCTTCTTGTTTTGTGAACTTCTGCTCCGCCAATCCGTGATCGAAATAAGTGATAATCCGACGGAGCGATGTCAAAAGAGTAGGGCGGTTGGGGTAAGATTTCCCATTTCAGTTCTTTTATGGCATTTTTGACCGGTTCTGCAACATGAGATCTGGCGTTGTCGTGAAGCAATATTGGGCACTTATGTCCTGTGGTCCATACTGGTCGTTTGGTGGTAACTTCTCTGTTCAGATTTATTAATTGCTCCTTATAACGAGCCGCCGTAACAGTTTTTGCCAGGTTTGAGAAGTTTATAATACAAAATACTCTTTTGATCCCACCATACGCAGAGCAGCACCTTTTTTCCATGGATGTTGGGCTTGGGAGTCAACTTTGGGTTTGGGAGTCAACCAAAACCACTTCTGACAGGCTCTGACAGTAGTCGTATCTTCGCCATAAACTTCAGCAATCATTTTGTGAGAATCGGCGGCACTTTTCTTCCAGTTAAACATGAATAAGAGAACCTTCCGCAAATGCTCTTTTGTTGGTGCTTCGGTGGTCATCTGTAAAATTGTCCTAAAATTTTATATGCAAACCTTTTTTAAAAATTCAAGAAGTATTAGATAACGCTTTAAATACTCTACAAGATAGATACAGACAAATGTTTTGAAAAAAAGTTTATTCATGAAAAAATATTGGACAAAGTAAAACGAACTTTTATATTTGCACACTTAATAATAATTTTATCAAAATTATATTTTAATAAAAAATTTATTAAAATTGTTTATTTTCTGAAATCTTTTAAAAAAATTAAATTAAATATTTTTTGCAACGAATATTTTCATCAACTCATTCTGCGAAAATGGCTATAGCAGCGATGGCGAGAGCAACACCAAAAATCATTGCATCGACGCAAAGCCCGTTTCAATTACTTTTTTGCCATGGTTTGGGATCGGCTAAGCGTGACCTCATTTCCAATCAAATTCAACATTGGTCAGAATTACGCGGGATTCGATTACATAAGTAAGCACATACATGTTAAATATATAAAAATATATTGTTAAACATATTAACTTTCATTATATTAAAAAAATTATTAATTTAGAATTGTCTATAGTAATTACGGTAATGAAAACGCTATTTGGAATATAAACGACTGGGCAAAAGATATATTAATGGAAATGAGAAATTTTTCAAAAATATGCAATAATAAATGTTCAACAGAATCAAACAAAGTCGATGGAAATATTATTAAACATAATCGCACAATGCTTGTTTGTAATTCTGCAGCATCACAGGCTGTTCTAAGAGCTTTTCTACAGCATACGAAAGAAGGGTTGCTAAACATCTTCATTTAAATATACGCGTTGAAGTTTTTTTAAATGATTTTAGAGATATAAGTGAGATTATACCGATAGGCATGTTAATGATTTCACCTGGTATTGGCATGAATGTAAGCTCTTATATGGATCGTTTATTACCAGGTTCAATGAAAGCACTTGAAGCAGGTCAAATATTGGATCATCCCACTGCTGATCCCTCCATTCATATTAAAGTTAATTTATCTTGCTTAGAAGATTTTACAAAGGTATGTATATAAATTTTTAATTATTGTTTATACACAAAAAATATATAAATATATGTACTTACATACGCATATAATTTTCAAGAACTGTCCGACGCGAGGAAACTCAGCGCTGTTTTCTTCAATTACATGTCCGACAAGGATCGTTCATGGCATACATGATCGGGTGAATAATTTATTAAAAATTTGATTATATATATTTGTATTTTATTAATGTCGGCGAATAATTTTTTTTTCGTTTTTTTGTTAATGTAAAAAATAGCTAAAATAAAAGTTTTAACCAATGTTTTGGTTGTATTTGATAGTGTCTTTTTATTTTGATATATAACATGTTGAATGTTAAAATTATAAAATTTTTTACGAAATCACCTATCCTGTTGTTCACTAATTCACTTGTAATCTATTTACGATTCAAAATCTATTGAATTTCGAGATGCAATCGCGTAGTTGCCGATGCATTGGCAAGAAGTCATAGGGAATTATTTTAATGCTTAATATTATTTTGTTTAAAAGATTAACTCATTCGAAACCAGAGCATTTTTTTCGTATTTTTTTTTTGAGGCTGTTATCAAAAAAAGTTCAAACTTCTCAGCAAATCATTTTCGTTCAATTATGTCTTATAAAAATTTTTACTTTTACTAAAAACAAAATAAACAAAAAAAATAATTACATGTCGCTGTAGTGATCTATTCGCATTTTTTTTGCTGTAGCGACATGTCGCTGTAGTGGTTTCGAATGGGTTAAGAATAAATGATGTTACTAAAAAACTGAAAAAAATTATTCGCTCACCTATTTTTGCTCTCCCTTTTTTTTAACTTCACATCATTTAATTTTTACAGTTGGTACCTTGCAAAAATAGCGTTGAGCTATTCGATAGGTTAGGCACAAAAGATAAGGAGTTATATCTTATCACTGATGGACATTTTATCAAGGTTAGTTTTATTTAATATTTATTCTGCTAGAATAAAAATACATAGATACGGGGTAATTTTATTGTCAATACATAAACATATATTTGTATTTTATTAATGATTTTTAGGATCAAGCAATAATTAACTACGCGCTCGACAGCCTAATGAAAGCCATTGCAATTAAAGAAAAAATTGCTATTTCTGTATTACAATAATAATAATCATATGTAAATAATACGAATAAATTTTTTAATTTTAACATTCAACATTGTAAAAAGATATAAATAACAAACCAATGAGTTTATGTACAATATATTTTTGAGACTAATAAGATTGATATCTTTGCTTGAATCTTTTTATGTACTTTTAATTTTAAACTCATCAGCACTCATTAAAGGACTTATTCAAGATAAATACTACCTTTAAAACTTATTAGCGAATTCTAGGGCGAGTCAGGCGTGCATAAATGATCATAGATTGCAGTTAAAAATAAATTCATATAACCGCGAGAATAATTTTGCTAAAATTAAAGAAAAAAATGCATTTACACCATCTTATTACGATAAATTTTGTTAGACTTTAAACAAAAATTGCGAAAATAAAAAAACTTTTTGTAGTAAATGTTTTTTTAAAAATACAGTAATCTATTTTGCGTGCTTATACTATATATTAGTTTGTACTTATTTGGAATTGTTGTTTCGCAAATTTTAAATGTAACCAGCGTTATCAAATTCGTTATAACGCGTTCACTAAAATGTTTATTTCTAATTTTCATTTACAAAGCTTCTTTTAAGTCGAAGAATGCATTAAGGAATGATGCTAGGATATTGGTTAGACAAACCGAAAAGAGCGTTATGTATATAATGATCAAAATATACTATTTCTAACGGGATTTGAGCATTGATAAGTGTAAATTTTTTGTTTATCGCGAGTCGTGGACGCGATAAGTCTAACTAACAAGGGAACGTTCCGAAGTGCCACGCTGGGATCGCGTCGCCCTTTGGAATGTAGGCATGCCTTACAAGTCTAATTCTGCTGAGTCTTGTAAGTCTAATTCTGCTGAAAATTTAAAGATACTGTATTTTTTATTTTTTGGCGTTTTTTTTGTCAATTACTGCTTATGAACTCTAACGCCAAAATCTTAATCACTTACTTTGTTAAAAAATATCATTAAATTTGGAAGCAATGCCATCGAAAATCCCCGAATAAAAATCTTCAGTTACTTTGCCTAAATTTTAAAATTGGGAATTAATAGGATTAGTGGAAAAATTTTTATAGAAATTAAATATTTTATATGTGACGTGTTTTATAGAAATTAAATATTTTATATGTGACGTGTTTTTTTTTGTTATAAATAAATTTTATAATATTGTCAATTCTTAATACCCTATGTTCGGGTAAATAAGACGCGTCCTATACAAAAAACTTGTCCTGAAGTGAATTTCACTTTTCAATAAATTTGCAATTTCTTTGAAAATTTTACATTTTTCTTGATTTTTTTATATTTTCTTAGCTATTTATTATTGAGTTGCATGCACATGTTTTACATTTTAAAAGCAAAAATACTTTATTACAAAAACGTTCAAACAAATAGCAAAATTCATGGGGCGATTTATCTGTCACAATCTCATTCTTTTCTTCCTCCAACTCGTAATCGGGCTCTTGTTCTATTGGTTGGCCTTCTTGAAGTGCGTGTCGAAATCGCACTGAAAAGTTAATTTAAAGGATTTATCCACGGCTACGTTTATTCACAGCTACGCTGGAGAATTTTCGTCAAGCCGCCTGGAATTACGGCGATTTTGGAATGCTTTTGAATGGCAGATTTAGAGCCAGTACTGAGATAAGCAGCGTTGTGACCTAAATAAATTTGATGCGCAAGTGTGTAAAAAAATAATTTTGAGCGTAACAAGATATTGCAGTCAAAAAAAGCAGAAAAATAAACAAAACCAAAAAAACTAACTTTTCGTTGTTGATCGCGTTGTTTAATAACCTTGACTACTCAACTCCGGGCAAAAAAGTTTTCGCGCGCGGAGTTTTCGCGCGCCTGTCTCGTTTCGAAGCTTTCAAAATGTGGATCGCTGTACGCCACTTCCTCACCATACATTCATTGATGTTGAAAAAATCTGCAGCCGATCAGTTCCCGGCCTTTTCGGCTAAGGCAACTGCTTGTAATTTGACATCAAAACTTAAAAGAGTTACATTTACCAATCAAAACTTATATATCGTGAACAAAATTTAAAAAAAAACAAATATTTTCGTCAATTTTCAGATTTTCAAAGAAAATGAAATATATTTTACTTTTTTTACTTCGTCAAACTGGGTCTTATACATGGGAACATCTTATTTACCCAAACTCAGGGTATATTATATACCAAATCCTCGGTCACGTTAAAGAACATTGATTGCTAATAAAAGTAATTCATGTTTTGACAAAAATTAAATGTGAGTTTGACTAGTTTTATATGGTAAATATCTTTTTTTTAATTTCTTTTTATTGTAATTTTTTAGTTTTTATTTGCATGTGATATACAGTTAAAAATGTAGTTAAAAATTTTGAAATAAGGGACAAAAAAATATTACAATTTCTTTAATTATATGGGCGTTTCAAAAATCGTTGGTTAATAATTAAAAAAATAATAGGAACTAATAAAAAAATAAAATAATATTAGTGCATTTTTAGTTCGTATGTGTCGTAGATTGAACTTAAATTGCACTTTAATAAATTTTTTCACGCATTTATTTTTTAATCAAATACAAGAATTCGTAAATTATTTCAGAAAACATGTTATTCGTGTGTAGAAAATTATAGAAAAAAATTATAGAAAAAAATCATAAAACATATTATAAATGAAAGTGCAAAAATATAAAAAAAAACTTTTTTTTTGGAAATTTTTTTAAACACGCATCCAAGCGGCTACTTTTTTATCATTTACTACAAACGACATGTTAATAAGTTCTCTTGTTTTTTTCAATAATTTTATTATTTCATTTTGACTTTAAATTATTGAATTTAATATTTTCATTATAAATATTAGAAATATATTTAAAGCGATTTTTCAAAATATTTATTAAAAATATTTATAGTTTATGTATTTGTATTTTTATAGAATTTAAAAAATAAAGTAGAAATTTTTGGTTTCAATTTACAAATCTAAAATAATTGAATCATTTTTAAAAAAATAAATTTAACAAAATTTTTTTATTACATTTAGTTTGTATTCACTCTACGGAAAAGAACAGTGACCTAGTGGTTGTGCGGTAGGTTTCACTTTGCTTGGGAAGAAGTTCAGTACCACCCCCAACCCCACCTAGGTGTCTTCCATATATGGAAGACAATAGATACCACATTGCACAGTGTGTGTGATACGGCGGTGCTGACCAGGTCTTGCAAACCGCATCAGCGATATTGCATGTTTATGCAGCAAACCAACCGAGATTTCGGTGGCTGGATGACCCCCATCCAAAACCTGCGAAATGATTAGTTCCAAGGTCATTTCCAAAGGGGGAGGATTGATCTGTGACCTTCACGTATCACGTATCACTCTACAGAAATATAACCTCTTTTTCAAAGCTTTAAGGAAACATGATTTTTAATAAACATTAAAAAATTTTTAAAAAAATTATTAAATGAGTTGCGAATTTTGTTCAATTTTACACGAAGTGTTCGATCTTTCAAAAGTCGACCTTTAAAGCGTCACAGAATTTGCTTAATAGGATCACATACCAACCTGTTTGTGGTGCCAAAGAAAATATTAAGTCTTTAGAATTTTATTTTTCTTTAAATTACGATGTAAAAATACAAAGAACATTTTTAATAAACAATAAAAAAATGAAATGAAACAATGGAAAAAATTAAATTTATTGAGTTGTCAGATAATTATCAGCCGTTTTTTTTCGGATGCTTAAAAATTAGTTTAATTTTGTTTGATGCTTATACTATTTATGTTGTTGGACAGCCCTTGTTATGGATTTTCGAATATACTTTATTTCATGTTTCTGCGTTTATTGTGTCCAGAGATATTTGAATGACTAATGGAGAAATTGTAAGAGCGATTTTACGTAAGCGATTTGAACAAGATTATAAAGTCACTTCTGCTGCTCGGACAGTTTACCAAATGTCTAGTAGTTATATAATATTGGAAAAGTTAATGATGACGATTCGATATCACATGAAACCCAAATATTTCGTTCATTACGCAAGCAACAGCTTGTTTTCAAAATGCCTGAAAAAATTTTCTTAAACCTCTTATTTACAGTCGACGCTCCCATTAACATAACGCCAAGGGACTGCGCGTTAACTATGTTAATGGGAGCGTTATGTTAATGGGGGAGCGTTATGTTAAGGGGGCTAATGGGTGAAAACCAACCGAGCTGCCAAAACGATTATGTTAATGGGAGGTTTATGTTAATGGGAATTTATGTTAATGGGGGAGTCGACTGTACCCGATAATCCAAATCAAATATCTCAGGACACAATAGAAGTAGAATAATAAAAAAAATACATTAAAATTTCATAATAAAAGCTATCTAACAACATAAATATTGAACAAATTCAAATAAATTTTTAAGAATCCAAAAAAAGCGCGGATAATTATCTGATAACCCGATACAATACATATAATAATTTTCATTTAGCCAGTTTAAATTTAAATTTAACTCAGTTCGTATTATTTTGTAACATGTACGTTTAACTAATAATTCTATCACATAATTTTAAATTTTTATGCTTTAATAGCAAATTGTATGTTATTCATAAAGATCAAAATCATTATTTTTCAAAATTGAAAAATTTAATAGCATATTTGATTCTAATGCAATGATTAGTGTAAATTATTATTTGCACTTTTGTTTTTCCTTTAAAATGTAAATAAAACTTGTTATTTTTTTAATAAACAAGCTACATCTTTATTTAGGTTTAAGACCATTTATTTTTTACATTTGATGATGCCAAATACGATTCGTATTGCGTTTATGTGAAAAAAATTGTTAAATATTTCAGCTTGAACAAATCGAATCTTGCAAAATGTCGTAAATTTACGACGAAATAAGAGAACCTTAAATGTAAACAATATAAAATGAGAAGGCAAGATAAAGGGACAACCATGCTTTTGAATGACAAATATAAACACAAATACCCTCAAAATCCAAAAGACTTACATTCAGGCTAAAGATTTTGCGCATTTTGCAATGTAGAAAGAAACACTTCTCTAATTTCATTATTTTTACTAAAAAAATAAGTTTGGATCTATATAATTTCATTTGTTTGATTTTTGTATATCAAGTTTCAATAGCTACATTTTTTACATTTATAAGAAATGTTAATGACATCATATATTTTTGGATGTTACATACGTATATCTATTAATTTGTTTGCTTGTTTGTTAAAAATAACTACGTGAATTCAATATAATACGATGTACAATATTTGAAAATTTACAAATTGATTTTCTTTTATTTATATGCTACAAAATGGCCAGTTGATTTTTGGTTGAGTCATAATTTTCAAAAATGTTACCTTTAAAGAGATCATTTTTTACGAATTTTGCCGAAAAATAAATATGATTTTTATTTAAAAAACTTATTTTTAAAAAATTCAATTTGGTGGTCTTTTGCACATGCCATTTAAAATATAAGAAATTTTAAAAAAATAAAAAATTTTCCGACATTTGACATTTGGGATATTTCATTGCAAAACAATTCTTTGGTTCGTTTTCTAAATAAGCCAGTTTAAAACAATGAAGTACTAAATTTACCTAATTTTTAAATGTATACTTTAATATCACGATTTGTTTTACTAATTAATTTAAGAATTAACATAATTTAGAATACAATCTTATTCAAAATGAAAATATTTGATGCTGCATTAATGAGATTTTTTGCTACATGTGTGAAATTTTGGATCACCGTGACAAAAATATTCATTAAAAACAATTTTTATTTTGCAACATCATTTCTTTTTTTTTCATTTCCCTTTTTAACACTATGTTTTTTTTATCCGTTGTGCTTATGTTTTTGTTTACAGAAACGGAAGCTTTATTGCACCGTGTCAAAAATTTAAAAATACGAAAAATAGCAAAGACATGCCCCATCGATATGTTTTCGCAATTCGCAATTTTTTTTTTTGTTTTTCCATTACATTTTTTTAATGCCATTTATTTTTCACACTTTTTTATATCCTTATAAAAAGAATTGGAGAAAAGTGATCAAAAAACAATTTTCCAATTACACTAAGAATAAAGTTTTATCGAATGATGAATAACTTAATTTTGGTTTTTTTAGAACTAATTTTTAATCCTTTAATTTGTATAAATATTTTTATGCTAAATCTTTATCTTATTTTTTATTTTGTAATTTCGAAAAATCATTTATGTAGAAATTTAGGAATGAATAAATAATTTCAAACTAATTATTTGTAAATTTTTTAATGATTTGTGTGGCGATGCGACAAAACGGGATGACTATGCCTATGCCTAAAACCTAATCTAAAAAATAAACAAAAAAACTTAAAATCAAATTTGATGCAAAACTAAATGCAAAATTCTAACTGAAAGACTAAATTCTAAGTCCAAGATTAGGCCTAGAAAATCTAAACTTAGATCTAATCCTATTTCTTTTCTGCTTTATCTCACCTTGGTTTTTTCCCGTTTTGTCTTTTCCCGTTTATTAACACCATGTTGTGTTAACACTATTTATACATAAATAAATCAATGTTTTATGATCGCAAACAATTTCTATTTTGTACATATTAAACAAACAAATTTTACAAATAATTAGTTTGAAATTATTTAGAGAATGTGGTAAAACTGCTTTAATTTTTTTTAAGAAAAACAGGCAAAATAAGTGCTTATCTTTATCATTCCAAGCAAAAAATCGTTGTTACAATTGGAAAGATAATAGCACGACGTTACATTTTAATTATTATATGCTACATCGGTATTTTTCTAAATTAACGGAAAAGTTATTAAAATTTTAGAGTTTAACGCTGTTTTTTATTCAACTAATGTTTCATTCATTTATCAGTTTTACATAGAATTTTAATAGGTAATTTCATTCGTTCGCAAATTCGATAAGCAAAATTGTTTTTTTCTAAATCGTGTTTTTTATTTTTCAATATTTTATGTTTTTTAATATACATTATAAACTGACATATTTAAAATGTTGCTTTTTCAATATTTATTTTATACATAAAACAAAAAAATTAATTTTTGTCTTAAAAATATAAATAATAAAAAATATATTTAAAACTAAGTTTTAAAAACATTCAAAAAACTTTTTAATTTTGAGTTTGTTTTGATTTTTTATTATTGTGAAAACAATTCATTCATTTTATATTTTTTTTGACAAATTTAAAATTTAAACGCCTTTACACAACTGTTTTAATTTTTGATAATTCGAGATTGAAATTTAAATTGTTTTCTGACTTTTTAAATAATCAAGTCATTTTTGTAGAATAACTTTTTATTTTGGACAATAATATGAGAACTATTAGAAAAACGTGAAAATAATAATTTTAAGTTATTGAATTTTTACAACATTGAGTTTGATATATTCTTATGCATTTTTTAATTCATGATAATTAAAATTAGTCGTCATATCACTGCTATCAAAATTTTCTTTTTTATTTTTTACCACGTGACGCTTTTATTTATTAATACACCAAGTTATAAATAGATACAGATAAAACTAAATAATATTTTGCTCATGCACTTTTATATATAATTTAACAATTTATTAGGTTGGCAAAAAAATGATGTCGGTTTTTATATCATTTTCTTCGAGTCGCAACCGGCCAAGTTCTTCAAGGGAGGCATCCATTCTCTGCGTGAACTTTGGCGCCAAGTCATTGATGCTAATGGGGAATACTTTTGAATTAATGTATTATATTATAGTTTTGTTGTTATAATAAATGTTGTCCATATAAAAACCGACATTATTTTTTTTTGCCAATTTAATAATAATAATTAAGTATCGCATCTGCTACATCTTAAAGTAAATTGTAGACACCCTTTTTCGACTTTTCTTATATTCAGATTCGGTTCGATAGATGAAATAAAACTATTTATTAATTTTTATCAAATCTTGGCTGAGCTATTGTTCATTCACATTAACTTAAAAGTAATTTGATCAGTATATCTAGAAATATAACTAATAATAAAATATTGTCATAAAAACGGGCTTAGCTGGAAATCTGAAGTTTATCGGAAGATGGAAAGCGACTAAGAACTAGCACGCCAGAGCTACAATCCGCATCTGCGAAACATTCATATACTAAAAAAATCAAATGCTGGCGCCTTAAACACATCAGAGAGGTGCATAGGACGTGACCAGGGACAATTATCATGCATGCGGACGACTCCCCCTAAAATTGATGCACACGAAAGCGGAAAACGCTGCGATGGTCGACGTTGCTTGCGACGAAACGACCGGAACGGTGAAGGGGACAACGGAGCGTCATTTGAACCGGCTATTGACGGCTTCCGGTCATATTATTCTAAGCAGTCTACGACAAAAAGAAAACGGACCAGCATAAACGTCCTGTCCAAACGCAATTTTTCAAAAAGTTGGACCGAGGGAAGAAACGACAAATTTACTAATGAAATAACTACGCGACATCAATTACGACATCATCGGTCTATGCGAAACACGTGCTACAAGCAAACATCACGGAAAATGGAGCGCCACAGAAGGCGAAATCATAGTCAAAACTGGACACGAAGACCACCACGTCGGCGGAGTGGGCTTCATAATCAGCAGAAAAATGGCAGAAAAAATCCAAGAAGTGAAGATCCACTCTTAAGACGGCTAATTACTAAACGTATCGAAATGGAAAGAAGAACAAAAGAATTCTACGTCGATCTGTTTGCATCCAAAAAAGCTGTTCGTCTTGAAAAATTACGAGACGACGATGTAGAAGTGCCACAAGTTTTGATATCGGAAGTAAGAGAAGCGATCAAAAGTCCCAAAAACGACCTCGGACCTGACGGAATAACAAACGAAGTACTAAAAGCTGGAGACTTCAAACTATGGAAGATATTGGCAGAGCTATTTGATGAATGTTTAAAAAAAGAAGACGTGCCCGAACAATGGAAAACTTCAAAAACAATAATTATACCGAAAAAGGCAATAGAGAAGACTTAAAAAACTACAAACTGATAGCTCTATTGCCAACTCCATACAAAGTCTTCACCAAAATATTTCTAAACAGAATGAAACGGCAACTAGATGAGCAACAGCTTCGTGAACAAGCGGGATTCAGGAGCGGATTTTCGACGCTAGATCATCTACAAACCATCAATCAAGTATTGGAAAGGTGCAGAGAATGCCAAATTCAACTACCGTATTTCCTCTAATTGAAGCCCCCCCCCCTCCAATATAAGCCCCCCCTCTAATATAAGCCCCCCTTGGAGGTTGAGTAAAATATATAAGCCCCCCCTCTATTATAAGCCTCCCTAGAGGACCATTTTCTCTACACCGTTTTTTGTTTTTGTAATATCACTACAGTCGAAGCTCCCAATAGTGGCAACTCCCAATAGTGGAAAACTCTATATAGTGTCACTTTTTTTGATTTGGTTGGTCATCACGATTTGGACCCAACCTTATAAAAAAACTCTACATAGTGTCAATATTCAAAAAATTTATAAAATTTTTTGTCCCGCCATGAAATTTATTGTCCCGCCATGAATTATTTTTTGTTATTTTTTGAATTGTGTCAAAAAATGGATCTTGTTCAAGCGTAAAATGGTTATGAGTTTTATATTTTGATGAAATTTTGTTAAAAATATTGCCTTTTTTCCAAATTTTTCGTCGCGCCTTCGGCGCGACGACATTAAAATATACAAGCCCTCCCTCCAATATAAGCCCCCCCTCTAATATAAGCCCCCCCTAGAGGGTGATCGAAATATATAAGCCCCGGGGCTTCAATTAGAGGAAATACGGTATATATGGTGTTCGTCGATTACGAAAAAGCCTTCGACTCAATAGAAATTAACGCCGTCATAAATGCACTCGCGCAACAAGGAATACAACACAAGTACTTAAAAACACTGCTCAACGTCAACACAAACTGTACGACAAAAATACAACTGTTCTACAACGATATCAACATTCCGATCGAACGAGGTGTAAGGCAGGGCGATACCATATCGCCAAAACTCTTCACGGCTGCATTGAAGAATGTATTTCGACAATTAGACTGGGAAGAGTACGGTATTTCTATCGACGGAGAAAAGCTTAACCATCACAGATTTGCAGATGACATCATGACATCATTTTATTCGCACACGATGCAAAAACAGCTCAATTTATGCTGGAAGAGTTGAATAATGCAAGCACAGCCGTCGGACTGCGAATAAACCGGGCGAAAACACAGGCAATGTGCAACAATCAAAAAACTAAAGTGATAAAGCTGGAAGATACGGAAATTGCCTTGGTAGACAAATACGTATATCTCGGACAACTGGTAATATCGGACCACAAAATCGACGGCGAAATACGCAGACGACGAAGTGCAGCATGATTAAGCTGCTTTAACAACATAAAAGAAATCCTAAAGAAAACAAACGACAAAAAAGCAAGAACACATCTTTTCAACACCACGGTAATACCTGCACTCATATACGGATCAGAAACGTGGAATATGAGGGAATGCGAAAAGCACGAGCTAACGACAACGCTAAGAGCAATGGAAAGAAAAGCAATCGGAGTGCGAATTATGGACAAAATCAGAAACGAGGAAATCAGAAAGAAAACACAATTCGCAGATGCATACGAGACAGCCACAATACGAAAACTTCTTTGGGCAGGGCACGTAGCCAGAAGGAAGAACAACAGATGGACGACACGAGCGACATTTTGGTGGCCATACTACTGCAAAAGATTATCCGAAAGACCAGCAGAGAGAAAGATGGCGAAAGCTGATGGAAAGGCGCATAGGACCTAATTGAAGACAATTAGCAGAAGACAGAAAACAATATAAGCGGCGATTGTATGATCCACCACGGGATAACAACGTGTGACACGGATCTTCAAGTGTTCAAGTATTCAAGTGCCTTAAAAACAGAAAAATACAGTATATATATAATTGAACGTTGTGGTAGGAAATTAATTTAAGGGTTCTTAATAGCTGCCATTAACGTGACGAAAATAAAATAATTTCAGTCTAAAAAAATATTTTAAGCAGAGGATTTTTGAGAACATACATGTCTTTATATATTAACCCGGTAATTTTCAATAAAATAAATATGAATGCACGATTTTTTTCTATTCCTTGTAATTTTTTTAAAATTTTATCACTTTTAATAATTATCGGTGTTTTACCGTTTTTAAAAAATAAAAATAGAAAAGATTGAATTTATTCTTTTTTTTCGATTGACATATCATTTTTTATTGCCTTGTTTTTGCTAATTACTTAAATATCAATATGTCCCTTTCCACGTGTTCTATGATTATTCACAAATTATTTAGTACAAATTATTTAGTTTACTATTATTTATTTTGTTCAGATACATTTTGTAAGAGCCGATTTCTTTTCTACTAAAGGTGTAATAAAAGTATTGTTTTTAATGCAGTACAATTATTTGTTAAAAATAAATAATATCATTTATAAAAAGAAAACATTTAAAAAAACAAATTAATGATAATTCTTTTTATGACGCTTTGGCAATTTTGTAACTGATCGCTTCTCACTTTCATGATAATGCTTCTTTTTCGATTTTTTATGTCGAATGTCTTTGTCGTTTGACTCTGCGCTTTCACTTCTACTACGATCTCGATGTGACCGTCGAGTTTTACGATGACGTTTTCTTTCGTTCAACTCGTCGTAATGTCGAGATTGTAATTTTTTAAATTCGTCACGGCCGCTATGTGTTTTTTGGTCATTTCTTAAATTAGCGCTATCATCGCGTCGCTCCTCGCGCCTTTTTTTTATTTCACTAATGTTTTTCTGTTGTTTCCATGTCGTGGATGATGTATGAATTTCCGGTTTCCTTTCATTTCCTAACGGTGTATCCTCGTTGTCGTTTCCTATAAATGTACTTTAATACATTAATGTTACAACAAATATTTGTTTTTCTTATAAAAAAATTTGAAAGCACTTTTTACTAAATTTCAATCTATTTTGCTAATATAAATAAAAATGCAAAATGTCACGTTTTTGTTTGTAATTTACATGCTCCAAAATTTAAATAAGTGAAAAATTGCTATTGTCTTTCGGCTGACCTCAAATTAACATTTGACATTTGAGTTATGAAAAGCTATTTTTTAGATCCCTTCTCTTATCTAATTAACGTTAAATTATTTTTGCGTTTTTAAATTACTCATCATTATTTGCATGTCTTATTGAAATGGATAATATAAAAAATAAAAAATGCTCAATATCGTAAAAAATTGTAGAGATCTTGTAAACGCTCGCTTAAATTATCTTTTTTATAAATGCTGTCATTTTCTAATTCGTAGTGTTATTGTTATTACTAAATGAAATTTCAATGAAAAAAGATAAATTCGCAAGGTCAAAAATCTTCCGCGAAATTTTAAAATCTACAATAATCGTTCAATCGAGAAAACAAAATGCTGATATCAATTAAATTTTTTTGCGCCACCTTTCGACTATTGGCAATTTGCCAGAAATGGAAAATTAAAAGTAACATGATACTATCATAAGAGCAACTATATACAAACAGGGCAACTATATACATTTAAAAAAAGACCTGCAAATAAATTAGCATAGAAATTTTATTTTTCAACAAAAACAAAAAATTGATGATGAATACGATAAACAACAATTATGACTATTACATATTCAGCCGGTTCTAAAGTGGCTCCTTTAGCGGAAATAGAGCCCTAAACGTGACTTAATTTTCGGCGATGAGCCGCAGCTTTTTTTGGCAGTCTTTTGATGATAACTTTTTAATGAAGTGAGATATATTTTTAATTTTAGTTTTATTTTAAAGCTCATTTAATTCTGCATAGGAGCTATCCAAGATATTTATCTTTTTTAAATTAATTAAAGGAATGCTGACAGATAATTGTCGAAAAAAATCGAAAAAAAATCGAAATTGCTCGGTTTTTATTATCTTAGAAATACTATCTATTTCAATGTTCTTGAAGTCTTCTTTTAAGAATATGTAAAATACCCCAAATATTAAAAATTAGATCAAATAGTACAAAATTTAAAAAGTTATGATAAATTGAAAATTAATAAAAAAAGTTGAGGCCCGTCGACGAAAATTTCAAGTCATTTGGGGCTCTGTATAAAAAACCCACTTTGAAACCGGCTGAATATGATAGTCATAATTATTGTTCATCGTATTCATTATCAATTTTTTTTTGTTAAAATTTTTTGTTTTGTTGAAAAATAAAATTTCTATGCTAATTTATTCGGAGATCATTTTTTAAAGACACCCTGCAAAATCTATTTTCATATTTATCAAATATTAACACATCATTTTTATTATTAATTATATTTATGTAACACATGCCACATTATTTGCTGTAACATTCATTATAATTGAACAAATTCACAATATACATTGATTTTCTGAAATTATAATTTTTTTAGCAAGGCAGACACGAACGACGAAGTTTAAAAAACCATCATACTCCTGAAACAATCATATGTTGATAAAAAAGATTGATAACATAAGAATGATGCAACATAAAATACAAATTACGTTTGTTATTACCTTCATTTTAAGCGTCACTATTTGTGAGTCTTCAGAAAAAAAAAGTGTCCCACCAGGAATGGATCCAGATCTATTTCCGGTAATTAAAAAGTTTAATACTATTAGACCCAAAAAAAACAAAAAAATAACAAAAAATAAAATAAGAAATATTAAAAATCATATTTATTTTTTTAAATTTTATAGCCACCAAATTTTGACAAAAATGCACCTTTTTGTCAATCAGCGCGAGAGCCATGTGGATTTTATAGTTTTTCTCTTGGTGGAAACTACTTCAAATGGATCAAATCCTGGTAAAGCGATTATTAAAAAGAATAATGAGATAAATAAAACTATGCAATAAACAAATTTTTTTAGGTGTCGATGTCTCCCAAGATTCAGTTGCGTTTACGACAGAACTGACATGAAAATGCGTGTTTATCGACATACTTGTGTGCTTGATGAAGAGAATATAGAGGAATCAATAAAAAGTGTCACGAAACAAAAAATTAATATGGAAAATAATATTTCTGAAATAAATAATAACATTCCAACATTTTATGAGACAAATGAACGACGGCGTCATCACCTTCAAATTGTAAAAACAACAACAACATAAAGAATAAAGAATTAAAAGAACAAAAAATTTTTTCCACAAATAACGACTTTTAAATTAATTAAACCACTATTAACCAAACTAAATATAAAGTTCGGGAATGTTAATAATATAGATTTAATTTAAACGCTGTTTTAAACAAAAAAAAGATGTTTTAAATACGTCAGTAAGTTAGTGCCTTAGTGATATATTATTTGTTAAGTTTGTAGAACATGCACATTTATGAACCGGAAATGAATTTAAAATTACGGAATTTGGAATTTTGAAGAAAATCAAAAAAAATAGGCCAAAAATCCCGTAAATTTCGGTGCAACTCTATTTAAAATTTCATATATAAGCATAATTATTTAAGTTGATGTTTTTAAGATTTCGTTATTTCGAAATGGATAATAACTGATTTTCGCTTCTGAAATTTTTTAGATGCTCATGTTTATGTTCAAAAAAGATTTTTTATAATTTTTTTATAATCGGTTTAGACAAATGAGATAAAATTAGCAGTCTGAAGAATAAATTACATAAGTATATTTATATCATATTTTTTAAATTTTAAATTTGACGAAAAACAAAATTCTATTCCAAAAAAAAAATTTTTTTTAATGTAATACTTTTTATTTTTTTTCCACATATATTCTAATCACATTTTTCATTATAAAAATCAAGGTTATACTTTGTATGATCTCATTCTCTACTTAATTTTTCTTGTTCTTATTATGTTTTTTTCGATATATAACTATTATATTTTATAAATATTCTTTTAATTGCATTACTGTTTTACTGAATAAATCACTCGCGTGTACAATATTTGAAATCTATTCGACAAAAAAAAATCGTTTAAGCAAACTATAAAACATCTAAATGAAATTTTAACATTAAAAAATTAACATACGTTTCTTCCATTGATAGTTTTTTGCGACGGACTGACTGAAATCAACGTGAATTCGACGATCATCAATAAGCGTGTTATCCATTTTCAAATATGCGGCTTCGCATTCTTCTGGCTGCAAATTGAAAATAATGATTTCATTGGATAAAGGCTATTAATTTAATTCTAAAAAAATGCCTTTTCAAATTCGATAAATGCGTATTGAAGTGAGTCTCCTGTGCGTCGATCACGAATCACCTCGCAGCATGCGATTGTACCAAATCGCGAAAAGATGATTTCCAAATCCTAAAATTTAAACCTTTTAATTTCGATGTTAATTTTTCGGCCATCGAGCTACAAAATTAACTAAAAAACTTTTTTTTCCTTGTTGTCTTCTTTAAAGTACAGGCCAAATTGGCGTCGGAATTTGTTTTTGTTATTTTTTAACCAAATTGTCAAATTCTTTTATATTCGATTCGCAACTCTTTAAGAATTTTTTTGACATCAAACTTATTGGTACCGATTTAGAAATTTTATATTCATTTATATTCATTTTTTTATATTCATTTTTTTTGCCATTTTTTCCAAAATAGAGGCAAAATCATTAAAATTTGTAATATAATGATGGACGCATCTTAATTATCAAGCCTATATTGAATCATTTTGACATTTTGGTTCAAAATGAGGATAAAATTAATCATAATTGACATTATTCAACCTATTAAATGAAATTTTAACAAAATTCACATTAAAAAATTGAGTCGATTTCAAATCAATTTTACCCACCATTAAAAATAGTGTCAAAAAAGTTCAAATGAATATAAAATTTCTAAATAGGAACCAATATGGACGAGTTTGGTGTCAAAAAAATTTTCAAGGAATGTAAAAAAAATTCAATCAAATGTAAAAAAATTTTTACAATTTGGTCAAAAAGTAAAAAAGTTATAACAAAAACAAATCGGGCGCCAATTTGGGCCATCCTGAACTAAAAATTTAAGATAGAAAATATTTCGATAATAAATCCTGTATAAAATGATATGAGAGTGTAATAAAGACCTCACTGGTTGTCGCCGGATTCAGCTTGCATACAAAGAGCACATTGTCGGGAGGACGTTCGTCGGCATGCCGCAAATCGCCAATCATTTCGAGAATTTGCGCCTGTGAGCGCGCTTCCTTTTCCTCCATTTCGCGCTTTATTTCCTCGAGCGATTTTCCCTCCGTTTCGTCGACTTTTTCGTCCAAAGCGATTTTGTTGTTCAACTAAAAATAAATTAAATAATGCGTTAAATAAAAAAATAAAAATCCTACTCTGATCAACTCCTCGATTGGAGATGGTGATCGTAGTGGAATCGCTAGCCTTGGCGGATCATCAAATGGATCGTGAAGAATTATCGTGTGCGTAATTCTACAATATGAACAGAATAAATTTTGAAAATATTTGTATATGTTATTATAGCCATTTTGTTCAAAATTTATCAAAACTATGTGTCTTTTTAATTAATTTTTTTTATTGAACTAAAAAACTTAAATTTAAATTATACAAATTGGCTCAGCAAAAAAGCTGCGTCTAATTAATTTTAAAGAATTTAATTTAAAAAAGTGAAAGCTTTCGCAAAATAACTATATTTTTTTTAAATTTAATTACAGTCGACGCCCCCATTAACATAACGCCAAGGGACTGCGCGTTAACTATGTTAATGGGAGCGTTATGTTAATGGGGGAGCGTTATGTTAAGGGGGCTAATGGGTGAAAACCAACCAAGCTGCCAAAACGATTATGTTAATGGGAGGTTTATGTTAATGGGAATTTATGTTAATGGGGGAGTCGACTGTATAAAAATTTTTAAAACGTATTTAAATTTATAAAAACATACAAGTTTTGATAAAAACAACTACCTAATTTTCGAATGAAGATAAGTTTAGAACAACAAAAATTAATATCGACTGATTAATTTCAGCCTATATTAATATCGGCTAATTATTAACATCGGCTGCAACTATATAATGATTAACAATTTTAAATCGTTAAAAACTTTTTTCTCTTACTACTTTAAATTTCTTTAAAACAAATTTGTAAAAACATTATTTATAAGAAATACCTAATATCCCGATAAGGCGAGTTATTGTCGTCTACAAGCTGCTCGTTGATGCGCTCGACGGTGTCTAAACCCTCAACAACCTGACCGAAGACACAATGTTTGCCATCAAGAAAGTCAAGATTGTCGTCCAATGTAATAAAAAATTGACTCCCCAACATGTTGTTGCCGTTATTCACCATGGAGATAAGGCCTTGTCGTAAATGGCGCAACTTCGGTACCGCCTCGACTTCAAAATAGCGGGCTTGCTCCCCATATAAAATACTAAAGAATTGTACATTATTAATACTACCCTAATTGCGTGTATATAAGGCCAGATGTTTTGAGCCAAATTTAAATTGGCGCCAATGAGTTCATTTTGTTCGTATTAGATCCAAGCGAGTCCGAATTTTGTGCCGACTTTTATGAAACTGAAACAAAGATGGGTACAAAATTTGAACTCCAAACGATACAAAAGAATGAACTTATTGGCACCAATTTAAATTTGGCTCAAAATATCCGGCCTTAAAACACCGGTAATTAGAGTAATTAAAGAAAATAAAACATAATTTGAACGTAAATATATAACGCGCACAAACCAAATTAACTTATAAAGTCTTATTTAATTTATTTTTAAACTTGTTTATTCTCTATTTCTGCCTCCAATTGCATTTTTAAATAGTCTGATATATTTTGATAATGAATTTTAACCTAACTTCCAAATTTTGTGCCCGCCTTCGTTTCGGTGTCATAGAAGTGAGCACAAAATGCAGATTCGCTTGGATCCGATACAACAAAAATTGTAATCAAAACTCAAAAAAATCCTAATCTGGATAGTTTCAGACAAAAATTTAAAAAAAAATTTCGGGACTCATCGTTTTTATAATAGCCTAAATAATTTTTAAAAAAACTTACCTAAAAACTGATTCTCCACCGCGTCCAGTATTTGTTGGATCGCCAGTTTGTGCAATATAATTTGGCTGAAATTAAAAAAAACTTAGATTAATTTTAATTAAAAAATTTTTATTTCCATTTCTAAATGCTTTAAATCAAAATGGTTTGGCTCGCTTTTTTATAATTCTATTAAAAATTTTCGCAAAAATAATTTTTTTTAATAAGATAAATTTTAAGTACTTACCTCAATAAAAAAAAATTGATTCAAGTTGTAGTATTTCAGTTTGCACAACTTTAGAAAATTTTTACTACAATTTGGTCGTTCTTTCACAAACAAATCAACAATCAAATCACCGAGGGTTGTTTCGATTAAAACCGACATCCTATAAAAAAAAAATAATTATTCATACTGCAATAAATTCAAAATAACAAAAAGTTAAATTGGTAGCACAAACATTTTTAAAAAAATGATAAGATATCAAAAACGTTCAGAAATATTTATAGACATATTTAAAAAATTCCATGCTTTTCAAACGCTGATACACTCATTTTTTATTTATACAAGATTCAAATTAAATAGAGTATATTAAAGTAGAACATATTTTTACTTTCAGGCATATGAAATTAAAATTTATAAAAAAATGTCTATAAAAGTTCTCCGAATCGAAGTGAATTTTACAATTAGTGAATCATGAAGTGTTTTAAAGTTAAGCCAATTTTGTTTTGCCACGATTTGTTTTTCAATATTTTTAAATTTTATTTATATTTTTTGCTTTTTTATACTCTAATTTCGTGTTTTTAGGACCGCCCCGTAGATAAGACCGGTCTTATACATGGGTATTTTTGGCATTATGTATTTTTCAAATATTTAATATTTTTTACGTTTTTATTTTTGTATTTAGATAAATTTGATGGTTTTGAATAAATTTTTTGTTGAATAAATTTTGTATAAAATAGAAAATGCTTAAAAAATGCTCTTAAAATAACTTTTTTCATACTCAGTCATCGTTTATAAACAAATAAAAAAATAAAATTTGAAAAACTTAAAAAAAACACTACGCAAAATTTACCCTTTATAAGGGCGCAACACCCCATAGAGCATTTTTTAAGCATTTTCTATTTTATACAAAATTTATTCAACAAAAAATTTATTCAAAACCAACAAATTCATCTCTCGTATAAATATAAAAATTTTTCAAGGCATTCAAAGTTTCCTCCGGAATATCGGTTAGATCATTTGCCTCCTCGTAATCAGGGATATTATCATCATGTCCCATATCTCCAGGATCCTCTCCTTGAAAAGCACGCCGAAAACCCTGTTGGATCCAGGTGGCGCTCACTTCGTCGAAGCTTTCCAACACTTCACTATTTGACGCTCGCCTCATTATCTCATTTCATGTGAAGATGTGTCGAGTTGTCTCCGTTATCCATATCTCCCACAACTTTTCACGTAATCGAGATTTGAATGACTTGTTCACAGAGACGTCTAACGGCTGAAGAAATTTCGTTAATCCGCCAGATATAACGGCGATCATCAAACGCTCTTTAATTGCATTTTTGGAATTATCGGTTCGTTTGAAGACTATCATAGGCGCGCATTTATAACCATCGTGTAAACACGCGGCAAATCATTTACTTTTCATATTTTTCGTTAATTTTACAGTTTAAATTATATTTTGTTTATTATGAGCTTAATATATTGTATATGCAACTTAAATTTAATTAAAATTTAATGATTTTGACGGCTAATAATACATACAATTTAATAAAAAAAATTGGCAAAAAATATTATGTGAAAATGAAATTGGTAATTTGTTTTACTTTTTGTAGAATAAAAAAATTCTTTAAAGTGTTTGATTTTCATAATATTCGATTTTTAAATTTATTTATCTATTTCGGTATGCCTACGCTTGTTGTATATGCAGGTCCAATAATAAGTGCAGGTGTTTGTTTGTATCTATCCGTTTATTCGAATAAAGTTTAATTTATTGAGCAATATTTGTTTGTTATGCATTTAAAAATATTTACAAAATCATAAACTATTATATCATGGTTTTTTCGCTTATAAACGAATCTGTTAATTTTGTAACTGCTCCACCACTAGATCCTCCTTCTAAAGTAACACACTCTGATTTATTGGAATTTTCGGATTTTCTAAAATAAATATGTGTTTGTAATATTTGTTTCTTTTTATTGTAATTATTTCTATTTTTTATATCTAATATAATTTTTTAATAAATTGTAATAAATATAAATGAAAAATGAAAATTAAACCGTAATGCCTCTCGCTTTCGGTTCTTTTGGGCGATAATTCGCGTGTTGGCCGTGACGATGCGCCGTTGATGTTGTTGTTGTAATAATTGTGATTGAGGTTGTATTACCGAGTTGGGCACACTATTGCGCAAACGAATCGCCTCTATCTCTTCCACCTCTTGCCAATTCCTTTCGTAGTACTCACGCCACAACGCGCGTACGATGAACACAACAACTAATTCACCTGCATGATTTGCAACCAGTCGGAGTGTAAATATCTGTATCGAATATTGAAAGCATGTATAAATATCGAAAGTACACTCATACATACACACACGTACACACATGTATAATAATTTAAAAAACAAGAAAAATCACCCCGTCTGTTTTGAGAAATTCCAACACAAATTTTTGCAACAGATACGGATCTGGTATTCTAAACGGCTCCGTGACGGTGATGTTGTTGTTGGTATTAACATTTTCATTTAAAATTCCATTATTATTGCCACTAAAAGCGAATTCTATTGATTCTCTTCGTAATATTCCAGCATCTTCAACAAAATTTTCATAACCATGCAACATAGTTGCGCCTTTTCGACTTCGCTTCTGGTCGGCAGCCTCGGCGATTTGCATAAATTTGAGCACATAATCAATTTTTTGAGAGGATAACATGCAATTTATTATCCAAAACAAGGTTGAGCAACTGAATTTAATTTAAATATCGAAATTTATTATTTGTAAGCTTTTACGGTCTTAATAATAAATAGGTTGTTTTTGTTAAATAGCCATGTAATTCATACAAAAATGAAAAATAAAATGAACAAGATAATTATATGTACGTACGATGTGATGAGCAGAAGAACAAGATACCAACACCAGAAAAAAGCAAATACTTTTTCCTAAAATTTTTTTTGATTTTTTGACAAAATAAAAAAATTAAGAGATTTTTTACATTTATTATGTTGATAAGTAAGGCACATTGAACGGTATATCTAAATAAAAAAATAAATAAATAAACCATTTATAAAAAAACACTTTTAATTAATTCGACTGATTGAATAACCTGTTAAGATTAGCCAGGTAGCGTACTTCAAAATCGCAGAGTGTCACCCGTGGAAAATGTCCAGATTTTGTCCATGGCTTGCCTTGCATCAAGTCAGATAATACCTGATTTATGTATGCGGATTCATTAATTCATTTCAATTAATCACAATTATACCTGAAATCCAAATAAAATGTAATTGCCATCTGATTTTAATGCCGTGTTTAAGGTCACAAATTGAAGCATAATATTGAGTGTGTATAAAATTTTTACTAGAATGTACAATAATGAAATGTTATGGCCGGATAATATTCTAAATTTGTATGTGTTTTATAATTTTTGTATAAAATCAAACACAAAAAATTTGTAACCTATTGCATTTGAAGCGACCAATCCACGACGCAGAAGGGTGTGGCCGAATATTTGTGTCCTGTAAATCTAACACATCGATCATAGATGCGGCTGACGATTGGAGAATTTTCTCGCGTTCATGTTGATCGACACAAGAACGCGCTTCACAAGCCGAAGAAATGACGTTTTGAATATTTAATCCTAAATAGAATTAGGTATTGTAATTTTCAATACATTTATTTTATTATTTATTTTCAGATGAATACAGTAATTTCTTTCCACATTGATATTTAATATATTTATTATTTATGTAATAAAAATGAAACATTAAAAAATAAACCAGATTGCCAATTAAGCAATCGCCATAAAATACATGGTAATGAGAACATTAATGCTTCGGCAATAAGAATGAACGGCACCCATTGATAATAGCCAATTTGTTGTTCTAAGATTATTATGTATACATATTTTAAGTCCTTTTTTACATTATAAAATATTAAACCTTCTCGCGCTTCATGGCTATCGGGAATATTTTCAAACATCGGAATCTACAATTATTTAAAGTTATATAAAAAAATAAAAAAAAATAAAAAAGAATTCAGATTGAAATTACTAAATAATTATTAAAAATTAAAAAAATTAATCCATCCTGACAAAAAATTATAACAGGACCATTCAGTCATTTATGTATGTGTTAAGCAAGTTTTTAAACTAACCCAATATGTGTTTTGTATCCAACAAAAACTCTCTATATACTCTTCCATACTTTCGCGAGAATGTGGATTCACCCAACATTCAATCGGAGTACCACCATACTAAAACAAATTGATTTTTTAATATTTTTACCTTTCTTAAATATTAATTATAGATTTATGCCTGTTTTGCGCTGATAATAAGACAAGCAATAGCGAGCATTATTGGTGTGTAATAATAGTTAAGGCGATCAACAAAGTCATCATCGCCACGTAGTCGAAGTGAATGAATAAAAGTGCGTGCCAATGTCGCGTGAAAAAACATATCGGGCGGCCGCGCCGCAACCGCGCCAAAACCACGCAACGGTACAGCCCTTTCGGCGCCGCTAAAAAACCGTTACAATAATTATTTTACTTGAATTATAGCAAGTTTTACATTTTCAATTATAAAAAAGTCTTTGCAAACGTTAGCACATTGTTATTTGGTTAAAGCATCCTTTATATAAAAAGATTGTTTTTTAAAGGCAAATGCTATTTCAAAATTAAAAAAAGTGGAAGTAACCGCTTCGATGAATTAAAATAATGAAAAAATTTTTAAGTGATGTAAAATCTAAAAGTAAAACGAGTCCAAACTTTTAGATTAAAAAGCTATTTGGAAAAACTTTTTACCTAATTAGGAGGTAAAATAACAAATTTTTTTAAATTATATAACATAATTTTTGTTTTTTATTTTTATCAATTAGGTAAATACTAAATTCTTGCATCTTTTCATTAGCTTTAGCTCATCTTCAAAAAAGTAATTTTTTCGAACTTTTTTCCTGTTTAAAAATTCCTTTTTCTTCAATTATCGCCGTGAGAGAATTTTAAAAAAATATGGGTAAAATTAGAAAATACATAAGTGTCCATGCGAATTATACGTACTTCACGGTTTGAATAAAATTTTAAGCCCCCAGAGACTATTTGAAGAAGTTGTCCGAAAAAGATTTTAATAAGGTATTTTTTAGAATATTTTAGCAGCTTTAATGAAAGGTGCTTTAATGCACTCATAAAAATAATATGGCAACATTGTTAAGATCTCTTTGAAATTTCTGAAGACAAAAAGGCTACAAAAAATAATAAAAATTTTATTTGAATTCAATTTAATGAATGATTTTCGCAAATTGGATAAATTTAACTTACATCAATGGTGGCGCCCACATTAATATGTGGCTCCCAATATACAAAAAGTGATTAAAATGGCAAGAAATTTGCTGATGGCAGAGACACAAAACATGACCAAACCTTTCCGTTCAACCGTTTTTTTATTTTTTGTTGTAGAGTTTATGTAAATATGCCTCTGATTGTAGATATGTCTAAAGTGAATTCTATGTGATAACACGTAAAAAACAAAAAAAAATTGCCTCAAGCAATGTGCGTGATTTTGCTAAATTATATAGCCTTATTTCTTTTTCAATTATTTCTAAATATTCTAAACAATGATATTCACCAATTATTCAATTATTCTACATATATGTTATTATTTTGACACGCAATAATACATAAAAACTCCATATTTAACTTAACTTTTATTATTAGATTTTTTGTGCACAAACTATTACAGTTTTTATACTCGTTAGTTTAACTCTGTAATTATAAGTTAAAATTTAGAAAAAAATACTGATAATACCAATTTATATGCATCATTTGTTCATTAAAAAAAGCAAAAAATTAATCATTTAAATTGGAACTTATGGAAATATACAAATAAGTGTTCAAAATAAATACAATGTAATTGTAACGTGTAAACTTATTACTACATTGCATATTGGGTTCTTATTGGACGTCAAAAAAATTTATTTTTTTTAATGATAAAATTTTTTTTAATGATGAGAAAATGACGTTAAAAACTTCAGAAAAATAAAAAAATCAGTAAAAAACATTATTAAATTTGAATTCCCCGTGCCAGAAAACCTAATAAAATTATAAAAATAAAAAAAAAAAATTTTGGCGCTCAATAACCGGTAAGAACCACACATTGTTTTCAAAGTTATTATAAATATATCAGTTAAAACGAAAATTCCAAACGTATATTATATCATAAAATAATAATAAGCACCTGCAAATTCAAAACCTTTTAATTTTGAGGAATTTTAAGAAAAATTAAAGCTGAAAGATGGAAAAAAGAAAGGTGGAAAAGATAAAAAGTGCACAAAAGGCGAAATTGCGTGAGTTAATAAGTTTAATCTAGCTTTTAATAAAACATTTTAATTATTTTTGCTTTTGTTGTTGCCAAAAATATACATATCACATATCCAAATTTCGAAAAAATAAGTAAATTTGAAAAATTTTCCACTCAATCAATTACTACTGTTATTTTTTAAATGTAATACATTTTGAGTCTGTTCAACTTTAGCATTTAGAGTGTAAATTGAGACTATCTCTAAATTGAAAGAAGAAATGTCAGTTACAGTCCGCTTTTAATTTGACTCCTCTAGAACGCAAATATACAGTCATTGTCCTAAAATTTTTTAGCTTATTGTTAGTGAGCTCAGTAAATGCAAATGGCGATTTTTTAATAAATCTTTTTAAAATAAAAATAATATTACTATCTATTTTTAGAGCCTATTCTATCTGTATAAAAGCCCGGAGATGGGGCAAAAAAATTATACAGAGTAATTGGAAATTTTTCCAGCTCTAGTAACCTATAAATAAGTCAATTTCTAATATTTTTAGAATTTTAATTACCTATTTCGGTAAAACCATTAAATTAATAAAGCTCATAACAAGAACTATTCTACAAAAACCAAACTTCAACAAAACTTATTTTTAAGCATTCGAAAAAAGCGTCCATAATTGTGTAACAACCCAATACAAAATGAAAATCTAAAATAAACTAAATAAATTTAATTCAAAAGTTAAAATCCGCTTCCGAAATAATCTTAACCACCTCTTCTTGGCCAAGGAAATGCATGTAAATATCCATTAACAGCTTAAATGGAATTGAGAAGTTATGTTTCGTTCAATTGTCGGAATTAAAAAAGAGCTATTCAAATTTGTTTGAAAAAAAAATTCGCCGTTTTGACATCTATGCGCACATACACATATTTTAGAATTTTACATATTAGAACTTGCAGATAAAACGTGCATAATATATTTACTGCATAATATATTGTGGAATTAAATAAATTTAATTTCGTGAACCTATAAATATAAATGGTCCAAAAGTCTTGACATCGAAAAAGCATCAAACGGATGTATTTTCCTTTAAAAATTGACTTTTTTTGATCATAAATTTAGATTTTCTATCTTTTATAAGTCATGCTACCGTTTTTTCTAATTCCACAACATATTATGCAGAATTTCGTGCTCTCTCATTTTTTTTGAAAAATCTATATTCGGATCAAAATTCGACTTTTTTCCGATTAAGGTCGATTTTTAATGTAAAATCGACTTTTTCAAGTGGGGCTTATGCGAATGCTACAATTGTTTTTTTTTACTTAAATTACTTATTTTGGACCTAATTATTACATTTTAATAAAAATATCATATATACAATCACCCTAATTTCGCGTGTATAAGGCAGGGTATTTTGAGCCAAATTTAAATTGGCGCCAATGATTTCATTCTGTTGTATCGGATCCGTTAGGGTCCAAATTTTGTGCCCGCCCTCATTTCAGTTTCATAAAAGTTGGCACAAAACTTGGACTCGCTTGGATTTAATATAACAGAATGAACTTATAGGCGCCAATTTAAATTTGACTCAAAACACCCGGCCTTATACACGCGAAATTAAGGTAATATACATAGTTTTATTAAAGTGAACTTATCATTTTGGAACGCATTAAAATCTGAGAATTTCAGTATTACTGTTGTAAAATTGTTAAGAAAAGGCGTAAAGACTTGAATTTCGGTAGACATATTAGAAATAATTCCTGGTACGAGTAAAAAATTAGCCCGAAGCGATGTTCCATGCACAAACTGTACAAAAAACTTTATGTGAACCTATCATTTTGGAACGCACTGTATATCCGTTAAAACGTATAAACTAACGGCATAATCTAATTGACAGATCGTAATTAATAACAAAAAAAGCTTTAATAAAAATAAAAATCGAAATTAGACGTAGAATAAAAACAATACACTCGGCCGGTGAAGACATTAAATGCAAAACAATATGGAATACATATATCCGTGGGACAATTTTTCTATTAGGCAGATTGCGGGATTCATTTACATTCGACAAATTTAATGTGTAATTTTTAAATAGGACAAAAATGTATTATATTTACATATGTTCGAACACGCTAACAAAATGCCTTCGATTATCCAAATAAAGAATATATTACGTACATATATTGAATTAATGATTTTGCTTTAAACTTTTTAATTAGGCAAAAAGATTTAAGTTTTCAATTTTTGTCCTCTCAAATAAATCTTTTCAAATTCCAAATAGTGTCGATGAATTTTTTATATTAATTTATATATTTTTTGTACTTTAGCAACGAAAATAGGTAATTTTTTTGTAGAATAACAAAGAAAAATACAACAACAATTAACAAAATAATATCATTTTACGCGAATTTTTTTTCTCTTATTTCCGCCCTTCTTTTTTGCAAAAAATGGCTTTCGCGTTTTCGCGTGAGGCGCGTCGCCTCTTTCGCCGTCGCTTTTTCGCTTGCGATTCGCGCGTCGCAAAGCTTTTTTGCCTCGGTAATCGCCACCAGCGTTGTCATTACTATTGTTATTGCCATCATCATCATCATCGGAGTCAATATCAGCTTTGCCACGATGATGGCGACCAAATGAAAGCAGCGAGTCCATTCCACTTCGCTCCATTTTGCGCTGGTTGTTGTGTCGTTGACGTTTATTCTCTGGTAGACGAATGAAAAAGTCCTCTTCGTATTTCTCCTTCTCCTTGCGACGATGTTCAAAATGATCGTCTAAATAGGCAAGAATTGTATTTTTTTCTTAATAATTTACATTATCACACAAAATCATGTTTGTTTTTGGATCTTATTAAAAAGAAGGTAATTCTAAAAATTCTTCTTTTGCGAAAAAATGTATTTTAAAATATCATATCGCGGAGTGTCTCAATATGTCTAATAAGAGACCATTTAAAAAAACAAGTCGAAAAGCCTTACCGAAAACATTTTCAAAATCGTGGACTTCAATCGGGGAGTTATCGTTGCGCATATTTCGGAGCTCCTTGATATAATTGACGCGCTTATGGTCATGCTTTTCATTTCCATTCGCGGCAAATATTGAAGAAATCTTGTTCGAACCAACCAAATTCTTTATCAACTTTTTCGACTTAATATTTCTTGCGTCAGGAATCGAATCATCGTCTTCGATTTCGCTTTCATCGGAAGTGCCGGCGAGTTTTTGCGCTTCGGCCTCGCTCTCATCGTCCGAAGTTCCGAACATTCGGGTGTCTGGATCCTCGTTGTTGTTATCGTCCTCACTGTCCATAATAAAGCATTCCGGCCTAAATTAAATTTATTTATTGTTCTTAGTATAAATTTTCAACAGAAAAAATATTGTACCTAGCCCTCAGAGAATTTTCCTCTTCAATCACGCTAAGTGGAAATGTTGCATTCGATTTTGAATCCGTTTTTATTGGACGTCTTTTCTCGATTAGCCGACGCTCCAATCGAAGCCGTTCCACCGATTCGTCGTCTAGAAAATTAAAACAAAAATCTAAATCTTAATATAACAGCTTAGCTTATGGAGATAATAAAAATAAGCTTAAATCTCACGGATCTGATATGATCTGATACATTGAGTCAGAACTATTCAAAATAAGTCAATTTTTTCTACTAGTCAATTTTTAAAGCCGCTGATTATAAATTCAAAAAAATTTTTGGGTTCAGATTCTGAAGGACAAAAAAAAAAGAATCAGATTACAAATTTAAAAAATTGATAAAAATAGAAAAATTAGGAAATTTCGGCAACTCGGAACTCAGAAAAGTAAGATAAATTAAAAAAGTCAAACCTTCTTCCATAACTACTTTGCATAAATCGAGTAAAGAATCCGTCAGTCGGCATACTTCTTCGTAACTTTTAAAATCCAACAATTTAGAGCCACTCGATGATTTATCAGCCCGCTCTTTTATGGCTGAAGAAAATTTCTGACATTCCACAAGCAGATTTTCTGAATTGCGAAAACGTCGTAAAAATTCTGATTTTGATTCGTCAGTCATAATTGGCTAAAAAAAGTACTAAATAATTAATTAATTTTTATCCATAAAATTATATGATTAATTAATTTCGTTCACATCGTGTTTTGACCACTTTTTTCTCGTAAAAATACACTTTTGGAAGTGAAATTAACTTAAAGAACTACATTTTCGTAGAAATAATGATAAAAAGTAGGTAGAACAAAATATTCTTAACGAATGTAAAAGATTTAAAAAGCTATTAAATTTAAGCCAAAAAAAATCAGAATAAAAGAAAACACGATTTTTTTTTTTTGGAAAAATTATAATTAATTATAAGAGATTTCACAAATTTTAAATTTGTATCACATTTTTTGACATTTTGTCAAAAACTAATCATTTTAATAAAATTTTTTTAGAAAATCTCGAAAATTAGTCAATTTTTTAGATTTAAGAGGCTGTTTCTAAATTCGAAAGGTTAATATCAACAAATTTTACTATTTAAGTTATTTTTACAAGTGTTTTTTTATCATTTAAAAAAGAAATTATGTATTTTTGTTTTTTTGCTTAATTGATTTCTTTTAACCCAAGATATAAAACCTATTTTAAATGAACAATAAAGAAAAAAACCAAAAAGATGTAATTGCAATTCGTGAAAAAAATCAAAAATGCAAACAAAAGAAAAAAAATTTAAAAAAATAATTCAATATATGGAAAATTGTACAAAATAAAATTCACACGCACAATTTTTGCATTTTGTTTAATATTTTCAATGAGTACACAAAAAAATTAAAAGAAAAGATATAGATACAGCCTACAAAAAGAGCATTTAAAACAGATTCAAAATGGAGCGATTTCATACATATGTAAATCTTCTTAAAATTTCGTTTTTCCAAAAAGAAAAACCGTAAGAAATATTGAATTCAAGGGAATCGTTTTAAAGTGAAATTTATTTAATTGATAATGGAAATATAAGATTTTGGACTTTAATCGTCAATCACAGCACGTTAAATCGTAAATTTGCCTCTCTTGATTTTTTGATTTCTTAGTGGGCGTGGTTTATGCTCTTTTGCATTATTTATGGCGCAATGCGTAAAACGTTTAACATTGGTGCTTTTTTGGTGACAAGGTTGCAAGTTCGAATCCGTTATGAATCAATGTCATGTAAAAATTATATTATTTTTTATAGATTTATTTTTAAAACACAATTGTAACTTATTTAAAATTGTCCGAAAACAGGTTTAAAACAATTTTTTAACTATGAAAAATATTCAAAAAATTGATCATATTTTTTGTGTGTGATCCTTTTTAAAATTTGATATAATTTTTCATTTTTTGATTTGTATTTTTTTAGTTAAAAAAAGAAAATTATTATTGGTGAATTACTTGATTTATTCTTAAATGTCCTTATTGAAACCGGTGTGCAACGCGGAGTTTTTTTCCAAAGAATATTTCGAACGTGCGATTAAAGAATGTCCAAAGGTTGTTTGATTTTCAATAAATTTTTGCTATGCTTTAAAATTTATGTTGTTTAGTTGGCGACTCTTTCTGGTGGGCCTATGAATGATTATATGCTTACCGTGCTAGCCTTCAATCTTTCTTACAATGCGTTCTATCGAGGAAAACACAAAACAGCGATTAAATTACTTCGTTCCGTATTTAATTCAAAGGATTTATCGGGTACCTTTTTAGTTTTATGTTAATGACGAGCAATTATGAAATGAAAAATAATTCCGCTTATGTTTTAGAGCAAGTTTATATTTCTGCTGCTTTGCTGGAAGCGCAGATGTGTTGCGAATTTAATCGCATTAAGCTAGCACAGCATCTACTTATTCAACTGTCTAGGTCTTCTTCGTGGGAAAAAGCCACCACCGAACAGAAAGACTGCTTTGAGCTTTTGACGGCTAGATGCAAGAATCGTGCGATGCTTCCTGTCGGACTCGAGTCGAATGTAAAATTTTCACTTTTTATCATAATTGATTAGTTATATTTCAATTAAAAAAAATATATTTTTAGGCATTGCATTGGTTTCTTCTCGATTGTGAGACTCAATTGAAATTTGGTGATTCGCGCAGCGGTTTGAACGCTTTATTTAAACGTCGAAAAGGAGCAACCGTAAATAATTTATTTGCATATGTTAGGAGTTGATATTTATTCGACTTCTCTAAACAAGCTTTTTTTAATTACTTTGAAACGAAAAAATTAATTGAAATAGGGAAAAAATCGAAATAAGAAGTAAACGATATTAGCATATGATATAAATTTAAATTCTAGTTATAATTTCTTTTATTAGGGTAACGAAAGACGTTTATTAGACAACGCTATCGGATGCGTATTTGCCTTTTACATTAAGGACTGTAACATGGCGGAATCATATTTTCGTAGCGCGATGCTTGAGGACAAGAATTGGAAGACGTAATATCATTTTTTATAGGCCGACTGTTCTTTAAGCCTCTTAGCATTTTAGTTAAATTGCTATGGTCGGCCTAAGTTTGCTATAATTCCTCAATAACTCTACAAAATTAAATGTTTTGTATATGGAAGCCGATTAAAAAAATTTTTTGATTGAAATTTGAAAAAATTAGGATTCGGGGTGGTCCTGCACTGGAACAAGAAGGACCAATATCAAAAAAAAATATTGTTAAATTTGAATTCAGCCATTCGAAATCACCCGAGTAAAAATTTTCAGCAGTTTTAGTTTATTTATTTTTTTCTTATAATATTCTAAAAATAATTAAGATTTTAATTATTACAATACTTTGATTCTTTTTGAATATATATTTTCTAATTTTTTACTAATAAAAATGATACACTTTTTTTATGTACAAAGCTTATATTTTCTAGAGGAATTTGTACTCCGATATCTTCGTCGGCGCTTGTCTATCACACCGCACTAGCGCAATTGGGTTCGGGGAAGCCGAAAACGGCCGGCTATCTTTTTCTCTGCGTTCTGCCGTTTTTCTGCGACAATCCGCGCATTTATTTGCGAATCGCCGAATGTTGTGTGCATGTGAGAATTTGTCTATTAATCATATCCCAAAATATGACTATTTTTGGCTAGACTTTTGACAGGAAAGTTTTTTTTTTGTATACGGAATAGTTTTAAAACAGGTTCAACTTGGCGAATTATTTTCTTTAAACAATGAACTTTTTTTAGGATAGAATAATTAATTATGAATAAGCAATATTTTTGTTTGTTGCAGAATAAGTCAACAGAGGCTATGCAGGCGGATGTGAAAGATAATTTAGAAAAATTTGCTTTTGAAAGTTGGAATTTGATGACAAATCTTCAACGTAATAAATGCTTTAAAATGCCGGACACTATAAATTGCAACATTGAGTTTGCCGCCTACATCATTCATCAGGTTTTCGAACAAGGGATTACTTTAATAGAAAATAATAGAAAAACTACTTGAATTTTTTTCATTAGCTTTTCTTTTTGTTTTATTAAAAATATTTCGCAAATTTATGAACTTTTAGGGTTTGACAATTGCTTTGACTCAGAAAGATTTTGCCTATTTACTGCCGTACTTGTATTCTCTGTATGCATTTGTTAACATTCGCTTGAGACGTTACACTGAAGCGATTAAGGCCTCTAACGATTTACTTGCTTTACAACAGATCAATCCGCGCCAGAAACTAATGGCAATGTTTTATAAGGTATTGGCTTATTTTGTTGCTTATTATTTTTGATTTAAAAAATTTGTTTTAAAGGCTGAAACGTTCATTTACACAAATCGAATTCCGGAAGCGATTGCTTGTTTACAACAAACGACTCCTCTTCAGTCAGTCACTTACACCTTTTCGCGCATTATTTATAATCGCGCTCTTCTCGAGGCGCTAAACGGCAATTTCGAGCAGTCATTGGAAATTCTCAATGAGGTAAAGAAGAATTATTATTAGCTTATTTCATGCAAATATTGAATGGAAATTATTTGTCGTTATTTGTTAGAGATATCTGGTTGATATTTTTTTAAAATTTTTAAAGTTGTTTTTAGCTGAATAACTCGGCTAATATGTTCGTTCAACGAGCTGAGGTAAATTTGCTTCGCATGTATTTGGACATGCGATTACGGCGTATTAAAATGGCAAAACAGGTTTTCAAAACGGCTTCCACTTTGAATTTTACCATCTCATAAATTTATCTTTTTTTTTCTTTAATTATTCTCTTTCAATTTTCTCTTTAATATTTAACTTTAGAGATTCTTTGAAAATTACGAATAAAAAGGAATTGAGAATTTATATCTATAAAGCAAACAAATGTGATTTATTTTATAAGTGAAACCTTTTATTCTTAGAGTTTGAATGAAAACGGATATTTTTATGATTCGTTATTGTATGTAATATTCTATCAGACATTTTTTAAATTTTTATTGTTTATTAAATTCTTTGTTTATTTGCCTTCATTTTTTTCGATTTCCTTGTTTGCCCTTGTAAATTTTTATTGTTATTGTTAATTGTTACTTTTTTAAAACTTTAATTAAAGTAAATCGACTTTTTTTTCTTTTAAATTGAATATTGTTTGTAATATGAAGAGATTTAATAACGAAAATAAAATGAGTTATATAATTAGTTTTCAAAATTTATATTCTTTTGTACTATCGGAACATATCTTTATTGTTGTCATTATTTATTTTAGCTAAACTTTTTAATTGTTTTTTGTCTTAATTTTTGCGTGTACAAAATGAATGCAAATGCTGTCATTTGCGGTGGCGGTCTTATGGGTTTATCGGCCGCCTTTCATTTAGCCAGGCGAGGTGCCCGCGTCTATCTTCTCGAGAAAGAATGGTAAAGCTATCTTTTAAAGAAATTTATTGGAATCTAGGCAATATTTTCGATTTCTTTTTAAATTTATTTCAGCGTTGGAAGTCACGGCAATTCACGTACGAGCATTGGAACACTGGCGACGCCGATGTTCTACTCCGGTTTGACGTCACAGCTAATGGCACGAGAATCGCACGATTTATACGCGGATATTGCGAGCACAAGCTCAAACTTTAGTACGTTTAGCTTTTTTAGAATCATCAAAAATATATTCTATTTTTCTACTTTTTTATGAGTTGAAATAAACCCGTTTATTTTAGAGGTGAATGCGTGCGGTCGTGTTTATTTGGCGAGTACGCCCACGTCGGAAATGCAACTGCGACGACTGGCCACACGATTGCGTATTTCTAGTTCGGATGCGGAATTTATCGGCTCGCCGTCGGAAATTTCCAATCGATGGCCATTAATAAATGCAGAGGGCTTAAGGGTTTTATTTTTTAAAAATTCTTTTGGTTATAAATTTTGTAGACCTCACAGGGATCAAGTGCTTGTAGCGTATTTTCAACAACCAGCGCATGAATATTTTTATTTTATTTATATTAGGTTGGCTAAAATGTTATGTTGTATTTTATATCGGATAAAATTTATCACAAAAACCACTAAAAATCAATTCAAAAAGGCATTCATTCTCTCTGCGTGAACGTTGGCCAAGGAAAAAGGCATTCATTGACAACGCTGGCGAATATCTTTTGGATTGATGTTGTGCTTTTTTGTACAATCAAACCTCGATCTAATGACACCCCTAGGGACCGAGTCTAGGTGTCATTAGATCGAGGGTGTCATTAGATCAAGGTCTTCGAAATTAGCTAGCACCACTGAGGAATTCCGCCTCAATTTCTGTCGATCAATGCACTTTATTCGCCAAAAGATCAGGGAAGCAAAAAAAACTGTAAAACAATAAAATCGGTAATGTCTCCAACAACCTTACGCAACTCCCAAGAGCAAAAGATGACGAAAAAGCTCCTTTTTTTCAACACTATCACACGAAAACAATAACCGACCAAGCGAAAAACTTAAGAATGAATATAAAGAAAAAACATTTTTGGTGGCAAAATTTGAACATAATGCCAAGAAAAGAAAATTTGAATTTAAAAAAGAAATTTCGTAAACCCAAGTTTACGACACCAAGGTAAAAAAATGGCTAGCTGAGCGCAATGGGTGTCATTGGATCGAGGTTTGGATTCCTCACAACTGTCATTGAAAGAAGATTTTTACGTTAGGTTTTCGTCGGGACCGAGCCTAGGTGTCATTAGATCGAGGCTTGACTGTAATAAATTTTGTAAAATGCAACATTTTTTTTAGCCCATCTAGTATTTGTATATTTATTTTAAGTGTGCCGTGTTTTCGCCGGAGGACAAGTCCGTCGATGTGCTCGACTTATGCCGCGAGTTGGCGAATCGCGCACGCGACGCCGGAGTGCACATTCTCGAATGCTGTGGTGTACGAAGCGTACTTATCGGAGAAAATCGATGCGTGTACGCGGTTGATACCGACAAGGGTCTTATAGAAACGGCCAATTTTGTGAACGCCACAGGAATTGTGAGTTTACTCTTTATGATTTTTAATAGCTTAAGCCGTTTTAATCTCTTTCTATAATTTTTTTTTTTGAAATTTGATCATTTAAAATTTAAATTAACGCTTTTTTTGCAGTGGTCCAACTCCGTGTTAATTAAGGATGCGCCAGAAGAAGGCGTTAAAGTGCCAGCTCATCCATGCATTCACACGTTTCTAACGACAGAAGGTTTGCCAAACACCACCCCAAACGAACCTACACCACTTTTTATCGACATGTTAGTTGTTTTTTTTTATTCAACTTTTTATTATTTCGATTTTATATGCTAGTTTATGTATTAGTTTAGAGATGACAAAATCTACGTCGGTCCGACAACATCACGAACGTTATGCGGCGGCTTTCACAAGGATGATTCACCAGCATTGAATCATGCCTTACTTCACGACGCTCTTGCTGACTGGATTGTGCCACGTCCTGAATGGGACAACTTTTGTATGATATTTTTGTGAATTTATTGTTTGGTGTCATGAGCCATTTTTTTCTTGACTTAATTTTGTCGAAATTGGCTCGAAATTGGGTCATTTGGCTTGTAAATCAAAGAGCCACCATTAAGCATCTACCCATCGCTGGCATATACTTTATAGCTTTATTTTTTTAGACACGAATATGCAAAAAAAAAATTACAAATCGAGATTGTGACCTAAAATATGGTTTTTTTTTCATAATTTTGTTCTATTTTTAGAAAAAGAATTTTTAGATTCCGTACTTCAGAGACTTTTGAAGCGTTGTCCAGCACTGGAAAATTTGGCTCATGGGGATCTTGTGAGCGGTGCCGAAATGTACACACCCGATATGTATCCTGTACTTGGCGAAAGCTCACATGTATTTTTCTAACATCTTAAATGTTTTTTAATTAAATATTTTTTTATTAAGATAAAAGGCTATTATTTTGCGAATGGCTTTAATGGCCAGGGAATCACTGTAGCTGGCGGAATGGGGAATATTCTCGCTAGTATTATTTTGCGCGGCGATTCAGCCGGCGTGGACGTGTCGTGCCTGGAAGCGACGCGATTTTTGCAGCTACACGTCAATCCCCAATATCTATATGAACGTGTGCCCGAAGTTGCGAGTTAGTCTTAATTTATTTCTCAATTACATTTACATAAAAATTAATAAGTCGTTCACTTTTGTCGATATTATAAACTTAATCGAAAAAATGAGTAAAAGAAAAAAAATGTATACAATTTAAAAAAAAAAGTAGTTATCTTTTAGATTATCCATTTATTTTTCCTTTTTTTAAAATTTTTCTTTCCATTAATTCGTTGTTTAGGTAATATTTTTACGAATTTGCACGCCACGCATCAATGCAAAACGGCACGAAATTTGCGTATGTCTCCGATTCATTATCAACTCAAGAATGCGGGTGCTGTTTTCGGCGAGATAATGGGTTATGAACGTCCCCTTTGGTATCATCATTCGACTTCTATGACGGAGAGTTGGTGTTTTACATAATTTTTCGTAATTTCTTTTTATTTGCGCGTGATGTTTTTTATTGGAAAAAGAGGAAATCTTTTTAATATCTGAAAAAAAATTTTTTTAAAATAATTTTATACGTTAGTGAATCGGATGGATCAAATCCGAATGTGTTAATAGTTTTTTTATGGTTATTGTTTAGAGCTAGAAGGTGGATTGTTTGTCGGACAGGACAACTTACTGGGACGTCCGACATGGTTTTCCAGCGTGATGAAAGAGTACGAGGCCTGTCGAGAGCGTGTCGGTATTCTTGACATGACGAGTTTCTCGAAATTCGACGTGTCTGTATGCCGTTTTTAAATCACCGCTTTTTTTTACATAGCACGTTTTTTTTTTTTTGTATGCTAGGGTCCCGATGTAGTTAGGCTTTTGCAAAACGTTTGTTCCGGCGATATCGACAAGCCCGTCGGCACAACTGTTTACACGGGTATGCAAGACGACAATGGCGGCTACGTGACCGATTGCACCATGAGTCGTATTCGTGACAACGCGTAAGCGTATATCCATTTAAAAACAAAAGTGCAAAATGAAAATAATTTAAATAAAATTACATTTTAGGACACGAAATATATATTCAAAATATTTTTTGTTTTAATACTTAAAAGATTTTATATTGAAAGTTGAATTTTAGACAATAAATTTTCAAAGTTCTATTTCAGATATTTTATTGTGGCGCCAACGGTTCAGCAAATTCGATTAGCGCTATGGCTGCGAAAATGGATCGATGAATGGAATTTGGACGTCAATATACAGGTTATTTTCATTTATTGTTATTAATTTTTTTTTTGAAAAAAAAAATTATTTTTGACAAAATTTTAGGATGTAACCGGAATGTATACCGCATTAAATATTGTCGGCCCATCGTCGAGGTTTTTTTTTTTTTATTTTTGATTGAGTTTAAAAATAGGTTTTTTCTTTGTTTTTTAGATATCTTATGCACGACATTACCGGTAAATCGATGACAAGTATCGACTTTCCCTCGTTTACATATCGAGTATTTTTTTAATATGTATTTTTATTTTAAAAAAGATTATTTTCGGTCTGACCGAATGAAAAAAAAAAGTTATTTTTATTTTTTTTTGCCATTGTTCTCTGAAAAATTTTCTGAATTAAGCACTTACAAATAGATATCATAAGCGGTAAATATTATTTATTAGGAGCTGGAAGTTGGAATGGCGGATGGAATTCGCGCAATAAGCGTTACGCATTGTGGTGAACTCGGATGGGTTCTCTACATTCCCAACGAGGTTAACTTATAACTTATATTGTTAGTATGGGAAATATTTTTTGATTCTAAATTAACATTATTTTTTAATTCATTTCTTATTTTTTAGGTGGCACAGAACGTCTACAAGAAGATAGTTGATGCGGGTGCGGAGTACAGCTTTCAGCATGCCGGCTATTACACTTTACGGCATTTGCGCATCGAGAAATTTTATGTTTATTGGGGTCAGGACATATCCGCTTGTACCACACCCATTGAGTGCGGCCGCAGTTTTCGCGTCGATTTTTCGGTAAATTTTGATTTTTGATTTGGATATTATTTTCACATATGTTAGACTATTTATAGAAGGACTTTATCGGAAAGAAGGCACTTTTAAAACAGATGGATCACGGCGTTACAAAGCGCTTTGTTCAACTCCTAATTGATCGCCACAAGCTTGATCAAGATCCATGGCCACAGGGCGATGAACCTATTTTTCGGAACGGAAAGCTTACTGGTTGGACAACATCCGCCGCTTATGGTTTCACGCTGGGCACGCAGGTTAACTATGCATTTTATTCAATTTGGTACAAAATGTTGTTTTATTGAAATACAGTCAAACCTCGATCTAATGACACCCCTAGGGACCGAGCCTAGGTGTAATTAGATCAAGGTCTTCGAAATTAGCTAGCACCACTGAGGAATTCCGCCTCAATTTCTGTCGATCAATGCACTTTATTCGCCAAAAGATCAGGGAAGCAAAAAAAACTGTAAAACAATAAAATCGGTAATGTTTCCAATAACCTTACGCAACTCCCAAGAGCAAAAGATGACGAAAAAGCTCTTTTTTTTTCAACACTATCACACGAAAACAATAACCGACCAAGCGAAAAACTTAAGAATGAATATAAAGAAAAAACATTTTTGGTGGCAAAATTTGAACATAATGCCAAGAAAAGAAAATTTGAATTTAAAAAAGAAATTTCGTAAACCCAAGTTTACGACACCAAGGTAAAAAAATGGCTAGCTGAGCGCAATGGGTATCATTGGATCGAGGTTTGGATTCCTTACAACTGTCATTGAAAGAAGATTTTTACGTTAGGTTTTCGTCGGGACCGAGCCTAGGTGTCATTAGATCGAGGGTGTCATTAGATTGAGGTTTGACTGTATATGAAATTCATTATTATTTTTTAGGTTTGTCTCGGCTATGTAAAAAATGAAGATTTCGGCATTTCGCCCGATTTCTTTAATAATGGAAGTTTTGAAATTGAAATCGCAGGCCAGCGATTCCCCGTTCGATTAAATTTCCACTCCCCAACGCTACCGATGATATCCTCTGAGCACCCACATCATTATCGACCAACCCAAAGATAACTTATACTTCTTTATTTTTTGCAAATTACTTTTTAATGCTAAAATATATATAAAAAGATTATATATGTAAATGAATCAATTCATTATGTATATTTTTAAAATGTATGTACAGGGTTACCTTTTTAAATGTATACGATTTGTTTCTTAATAACTTTTGGTAGAAATTTTTAAACTCAAAAAATATTATGTTTTTATTGCAAAAATCATCGTCTTATTTTTTGTCTTCAGTGCCATTTTTCTTCCTAGTCACATTATTAAAAATTCTTAAAAAGCGGTTGATAGATTTTTTAGTGTATTAATTTTTGTTTTTTTACTAAATCGAAACTTCAGAATTTTTATCATTTTGTTAGCAAAGTTTATTTTGTAAATGTTTTAATATTGAAAATAATGAATAAATAATTTATTCTTAAATAAAGTAATAAAAATTGCCAAGGCGATTAAGTATAAAAATTTTAAATGTGCTTAAAATAAATTTATGAATAAATTAAGCGATACATACCCGTGGAACAGTTTTAAGTGAATATAAATACAAATTTGAAATTATTAGATTGTCCCATAATTATCCGCCGTTTTTTTCAAGAGTTTCAAAATTGTGCTTATTTTTGTTTAACTTTTCTGTATTATATTTCGTCTAATAGCTGTTGTTATAAACTATTATATGTATTTCATTTTCATACGTTGGTTTAACTCAGAGATATTTAGTTAAGAATGTCATCCGATCATGAGAACGCTTTTACGCAAAAGATTTGAAAGAGGCGATAAAGACAGGCTAGCCACACGGCGGATCAATGATATATTCGTAAAGTCATTTCTGAACGACAAGCATGGGAGTGGTTTTGAATGTTTCGAAGACGCACCAACATCAAACACCGAGAGGGCGCTGGAAAACCCATCAGTATGTATATTCGCGTCCTCCGTCGGGAATCCCGACGAATTAGCTTCCGGACTATGCTCTAAGAACACCATTTGGCGCTGGCTTCGAAAATGCAAAAGAAGGTGGAAGAAAGACTCTCATGATCTTACCGATGCCCAGAAGCAAAAACATGCGGACACTTACAAAGAACTGCTCAGTTGCCATCGAAACAGCAGTCTAATGAGCTGAATTATCATGAGCGATGAAACATGGGTCTGTTATGATCTCCATGAAATCAAAAGCCAGTGACACCATAACGGTAAACTTTTCAACCGACACGAAAAAATAATTCACACGTGGAAAAGCGATTTTCAAATTTTTTTGGTATCTGTACGATTCAGTATACTGGAAGCGTCCACCAAAGAGCACTATAATTAATAGCATTTTATATTGCACTCAATTCATAAAAAAAATTGCTACCAATACAATGCTAGGCGCAGGGAGGTGCAAAAAAGATCAAATCAACAGAACAACCTCCAAAAGCACACTTTAAATATGTACCATTATCACACAGAGGACGAGTTCAGCTGAGATTCGCCTTATTCTTCAGGCCTAATTCGACTACTACGTTTTCCTGTCGCTAAAGAACTTCCTGCGCGGGCGCGAGTTCAAAAACGAAAATTGTCTCCAATGAATCGACCAAAAAATAGGAACGAACTTTTTCAAGCGAGAAATCCGTAAATTACCAAAGAGATAGGTGACTGTGTGTTGACTGGCAGCGATTATTTAATCTCGTGATTTGCTTTTGTTATTGTTTCATTTGTTTAAAGTTTAGTAAAAAACGGCGGATAATTATGGGATAACCTAATAAATATTATATCATTTTTATTCTGGAAGACAATATTTTAATGAAAGCACCATGTGAAATAAACAATTTTCGATAAAACGATAAAAAAATTTGGAATGAAAAAAAGCTTTTCTAAAAAATAAAAAATGATTAACTAAAATAATTATTTGAAAATTTTTCTTTTTAATTTATAAAATATCTGATATAACGGGGAAATTAATTCACAGAATCGATAATGTGCGACACTGATGAAAAATAATATGCTTATTTTATACATATGTATTGTATATAAGATAAGTCAAAATAGTATTTTTAAATTAAAAATTTTAATTAAGACGTAATTTTTTATTTACTTATTAGGTTGTAATATGTGTAAGTTCTAGATTTTTCTTTATTTTACAACTACTTATTTTGTTATCAGTCACAATGTTTATTATATCTGAAAGAGCTCTTTTGCTCTACAAATCTGTGTTATTTGTTTTTTTGGTTAATCTAATTCTTATTCTTTTTCTGACTTAAAAATAGAATACCCAGGTATATACTTCTTTTAAGCCAGAAAAAGCATGAAAAATTAATTCAATCGAAAAAAAAATTGCAATAGTTTTGTAGAGCGAGAAAAGCTTTTTAGAATGACATTGAATAATTTATTGTTAAAGTTATTGTTTTTGTTCAGATAAATCTTTGTCATAAAAACTTTACGAACTTATGTTACAACCTAATATATATGTTTATTTTTAATTTTTTCTTTGTAATTTCTTTTTAGATCAAGGCTTAAGAAAATAAGAGTACTTAAAAAATTTTGATGGTGTTTTGGTTATCAATGATAATGTTAAACAGAATAATAAACAATATCAATAATTTGCATATACCTGTTTAGTGCATTATAAGTATATTTGTTAACTAGTGGCAACAATAAAATCAAATGAACGACCCAATACATTTTATATATTGACTGGTTGTTCAATCAACAATTGCGTTTGGCTGAGATGATCAACACCGCTGACATCGCCGTAATTGCCGCATTGACATGGAGAGATCTTGTACTCACTTTAATAAGGACAATAAATGCTCGCGTAAAAGTGTTTCAATGCAACCCATTGTAATCCCAAAGCTAAATGCGTAGCCAATAAGAACCACCAAAAGTCCGCCTGAAAATGCAAACCAAACAATTAATTCGGTGAGTGTCATCTCATCGACTAGTATGAAAAGCACTCCTCCAAATACTGCAGTTGTTAACCTAAAGTAATTAACACGATAATGATGACTAATAATAAATACGTATCTAATAATGCTGATTTTAGTTTTTGTTAAAATTAGATAAATTAAATTACCCAAATTTTATCATAATCAAATTACCCAATAGTAGTAATAAATCAAATTACCCAATAGTAGTAATAAGCAAATGTTTGTAAAATTTGTGAAATCCAAATTTTGCGTGTGTGAGGCCGGGTGTTTTGAGCCAAATTCAAATTGGTGCCAATGGGTTTATTCTGTTGTATTGAATCCAAGCGAATCCCAATTTTGTGCCACTTTTATAAAACTAAAACAAAGGCGGGCACAAACTTTGGACCCCAACGGTTTTGATATGACGGAATGAACTCATTGGCGTCAATTTAAATTTGGTTCAAAACACCCGGCCTTATACATGCGAAATTAGGGTAGGTACTTTTACTCATGGGAAAATGATTACAAAAAAGAGGAAAGGTAAAAATTAAATAAATATCTAATCAACTTACGTAACAATAAGTAAAACAAGAAGTAAGAGGGCATCTAAAATTAAATGAGGCATGATTAACATTTTTTTAATTCGTATATGACCATCGAATAAACACGATACTCCGACGATGAGAAGCATGAGCGCAATGCTCTGCACTCCACACCAAGCATCCAACAACGTTTGCGCTAAGCATAGCGCACTATTTTTAAATTTATCAAATTGGGCCATAAAATGCGACAAACGTCTGTGAGATGTCGTAAGAAAATTATGAAAAACAGAGGTAATTAAAGGAGCAGAGTTAAAATCTTGCATATGTTTTTCCTTTTCAAGAAACATTGGAGGTAGTGCAATAGTAGTAATAAGCAAATGTTTGTCTGTGAAATCTCCATTTGTTGGTTTAGTATTTTCTTCGGATCGGTCACTTTTTTCGACGAATAAAAAATCTTAAATGTATGTACATGTGAGTATAATTTTAATTTTTTATTTTAATTTTTTAATTTTAATTTTTTATTTAAAATCATCCATAATTTTAATATCCATAATAAAATGAACTTTGCTAACCTTTTTCTTTTGATGTATTAATTTTATCATCAAATGTGGACTTTTTTGTGGTTTCATTTCCCTTTTCGTTCTCATTTAGGTATTGTCCTGAATATCGTTTGTCCGGACGGCTTTTCTCTGGTGCGTCATCATCAATATCTTCAATTTCAATAAGCGAGCTAGCAGTTGAAATTTTATCTTTATAGTTATGTGATTCTTTCTTAATTTTTCGTATACGTTTGATTACTTTAATTCGTCGTAAATTGTTAAAAATGTTTTTCACAGGCGCAGCATCAACATCATCGTCTTTTTCTTTGCTAATCACACTCTTTATTTTATCATTAGAATGCCCATTATTTGAATTTTCTGAGGATATAGGTTGCAATATTGTTTTCACATGTTTTCGCCTTATTGTTGGTATGTTTAGTTCTGTTGTAATACTGTCGTTAGCATTAACATATCGCCAAAAGCGTTTAGATAAAGTTTCGCGATCCATCGAATTAAGCGGTTTTCGTACAATCTTTATGATCCGTCTCCATTTTGTGATAAGTTTACCATTTTCTATTTCTTCCGATTTTTGCCTACAAATGAGTTTTTTTAACCTTTATAACTTAATATTATTTAGAAAAACATTGGTATAATTTTAGCAATACATATTATTAAAATTGCTAAAATTTATCAATCTCATTTCAAATATTAGCAATTCTAATAGTATGTATTGCTAAAATTATACCAATGTTCTTCTAGAGAGTGGCCCAAATTCGTCTCCGATTGCATTTTTGTTATAACTTTTTTATTTCGCAACCAAATTGTAAAATTCTTTTTGTATTCGATTTCCAAAACTTTAAACAATTGTTTGACACCAGCTTCATCGGTATTGCTTTTGATTTACAAATTTGCTAATTATTTAAACTTTTTTGCAAATTTTTCCAATTGTAAAAAATGTGTAAAATTGACATTAAATCGACGCAAATTTTTCAATTAATTTTCGCTAATTTTACAAAATTGCAATCGGAGACGAATTTGGGCTACCCTGCAGAAGAAAAATGATATAATTTTAGCAATACATACTATTATTGTAGATTAAAAATTATTAGAATTGCTGAAATTTATCAATTCCATTTCAAATATTTTTAATTTTTAACATGTTTCGCATAACGTGATGTTCGATCATTAGTTTTACATCACTTTGTTCAATTCGAATCATAAAGCGAAATGAGAAACACTTTTCCGATTAATATATATTATGGCCTTTGGTCATATATTCAAATAATGTTGGTCTTTTACCAATTACATTAATTGGCATGTATTTCGTAATGTAATTATGACATATGCCATTGTCCTCGGTTATAATAATTATTCTCTTTTGTTGTGTTTATCTTATAGTCTTTTGTTTAATAAAGCATTGTTTAATTTGCGAACTAGTTTATAACAGAAGAATACCAAACTCTATACACAACAATATAAGACGAAACGACTCAAATTTGTGTTATTATTCAGCATAATTAAAGGACGCATGAACACCAATATAGATTTCCACACAATTTGTTCTAACTTTTTTTCTACGATAGATAGAGACGTGGGTTTTTTTGCATTTTGTAGAGCGTACTCGATTTATGGGGGACGTGTTTCAGCGATTTTTAAAATTTTCATTTTTGGCATTTTTATAGAGGAAAATACAATGAAAAAAGTGCATATCGCTAAGCATTTTTTTCGGAGAGTGATCCGATGAACTTGAAACTTTTGTTATAAGTTCCTCTTACATACACTATTACACTCTATAAATTTGAACCTGATCGATTGGATAGGAGCCGAGTTATGAAACCTCAAAAAACGGAAAAAATGCGGAAATTTGTCATTTTTGCTATTTTTGGAGGTTTCATAACTCGGCTCCTATCCAATCGATCAGGTTCAAATTTATAGAGTGTAATAGTGTATGTAAGAGGAACTTATAACAAAAGTTTCAAGGTCATCGGATCACTCTCCGAAAAAAATGCTTAGCGATATGCACTTTTTTCATTGCATTTTCCTCTATGAAAATGCCAAAAATGAAAATTTTAAAAATCGCTGAAACACGTCCCCCATAAATCGAGTACGCTCTACAAAATGCAAAAAAACCCACGTCTCTATCTATCGTAGAAAAAAAGTTAGAACAAATTGTGTGGAAATCTATATTGGTGTTCATGCGTCCTTTAATTGTAGATTAAAAATTTATTTAATATATGCATATGTTTGAATTCATACCATTCCTTGTTAAATAGAGATTGTCGATTATTATTATTACTATTATTTTCGTAGCTAGTTGACTCCTTTATTTTTTGTCGTATTTGTCCAAATTCTTGATTTGAATTTGAATTGGATTGAAAATTATTTGAAATTTCAGATCCAATATTATCTGCCCTAATATATTGTTGAGTTTGTTGTTGTTGTTGTGATGGCGTAAATTCGTTGGCAGAATACCATAATTTGTTAAAATTATTGTTATTTTGCTTCAAAACAATCATTTCTTTATCTAATAATCTTTTATCGTTAGTATGGATTTCAGCTTTTGTTCTCACGTCATCATTTTTGTTATATGATCCGCATTCGTATTTGAATAGTAAATTTGCTAAAAAAATAATAATATTGAAAAAGATTTTTCTTTTTTTTATTATACATATAGTAATGGATAAAATGAAGGTGACATTTTTTGAATATATGGTTTATTGTATTTTTTGGCGTAAACAAAAGATATAAACTTCTAATAAACTTTATTTTGTAGCATTATTCGTCCTCTCTCAGATTAAAAAAAGTTCGTTCCGATCCGTTTTTCCAAAAATTTTTGACACCCAATCAACGGAGAGCAACTCAAAATTTTGCCGGATAAAATGAAAGAGATTTTTTTTATAATTAATTATTATGTTGGTCAAAAAGTTTTGACACACCTGTGTTTATACGTCAATAAAAATTTTTTATTATCATTGTTATGTACAGTGCGTCCCAAAATTATAAGACACCTATTTGTATGATAAATATATGGTTTGAAAGTCTGTTTTCTTGCATTTTGGTATATAAAAGTTCGATTTAGTTTATTTTATTGTAAAATTATAGGTTTTCAAAGAAAGCTCAAAAAATACCATCACTGATCATCTCCACAAATTGGGCAAAAACAGCAGATGCGGTCAAACAGTCCACACGAGCTCAACGAAAGGCAAAAAATTCGGCGAATTTTCGAGTGCGATTGGCTGCTGCACAAATTCAGCTATGGAGAATTGAATCGAATCGTCATTTGTGATGAGAAGTGGATCTAGTACGACAACCGAAAAGCCAAACTCCAGTGGCTCAGCTCACGTCAGGGCGAAGTGCGAGCGTCTCGAACCGATCTATACCAAAAGAAGGTGCTGTTATGTGTTTGGTGGTCGGTGTTGGGTCCGGTCCATCGGGAGCTGCTTCCACGCAGTCACACTATCAATTCTAAGATCTTCTGCTCCTAACTAGATCGCTTACGAGCCGAATCGCAGCGTCACAGCATTGAGCATTGCAGGGCGTCGAGTTTGTAGGACAACGCAAAATTACACACTTCGCGTCGCATGCGCGCCAAGCTCGAGGAATTGGACTGGGAAGTTCTAAAGCATATAGCGTAGACATCGCGCCATCGGATTATCACTTGTTTAAGTCTCTGGAGCAATTCCTGCGCGGACGGCAATTCACGCAAGATGACGAAGTCGCCTAGCGGACTTTTTCGCCTAGAAGTCGCCCGCCTTTTACAGACACGGAATCTTGATGTTGCGCCCTCGTTGGTGAAGAGTGGAGCAAAAGAATGGCTAATATATTGATGAAAACGATCCATTGTCCATTTTTGTTATAGAAAATTTAAGTTTTTATAAAATTGTTGAAGTGTATCAAAACTTTCTGACCATGGTAATATATTTAATAGAGATTAAAATTATATTTTAATTTTTATGTAGTACATATGTATGTGCTAATGTAATAAATGTACTTTTTGACCAACCTAATATTTTATTGTATCATTCAACTAAAACAGCAACAATAGCAACAAAGAAACAATGGTTAACAAAAACGGCACTTAATATTTGGTTGGGGCGCCACCAGCATCGATAACGGTCTTGCAACGGCGAGGCATCGAACGGGCCAAATTTTCCAATACGTTTTCAGGCAAATTGGATTATTCTTGATGAATAGCCTCAAAGAGCTCGTCCGGTTTGCGGAATTTTCTGCCCGTAAGCTTTCTCTCAACCTCTCCCCATAAATGTTCTATGGGATTGAAGTCGGGAGATTGAGCTGGCCACTCCAAAAGCTGGACTCAATGAGCCGCAAATTATTTTATAACACTTGTGTTTCAGGTCAGCCATTGCTGGCACATTTTGTGGCAACGTGATCTCCTCCATTATTTCGCGATTCTCAACGCGATGCAATGGACCTAATGACGCCAGACTGAAACAACCTCAGATCATTACATTTCCGCCGCCATGTTTTACAGTACCCATTGTGAAACGAGGGTCGAATCGGGTGTTCGACGGACAGTAAACGTATTATCGGTATTGCTCATATTAAACTTCGATTCTTCCAACCATCTCCAATAACTCATTTGCTTGGCAGACGATCGATTCCAGGGGCAAATTAGTCACAGTTTTTTGAGGCAATACACGCTTTGGCATTGTCCGACAAATGAATTAGATTTAAGAAACAAATTTCACTCATTTTGTCGCATTAACTGTCTTTATTATTGTCGTAGTTAGGTTCACATCCAGCCAGTTTCCATAGTTTTTTAAGCTCTTTAATACAACTCAGCATATGCTGATTGTACCTTCGCAGAAAAATTCGTCCAGATTACGAGTGTGCCTGTGCCAACCTTCTTTTTTATGGGTGGTAAAACACAATGTAGCGAATACGGACATGATATTTGATAAGCAATTGATTTATTCTCTTATTTTTTACTTTTTTGTTTAAAAATTAGAAATATAAATTAAATTAATACTCTAATAACAGATAAAAAATAACGATAGCGCAAAAAGTGTTGACGATTATGCATCCCAATATATACATATATTAGCTCAAACCTCTAAATAACCAAGCGATCACAAATATTGCTTTAAAAAGCAGAATTGCCAAAAGTATGCCGCGAGATTCATTATAAACACTTTTACGACATCGACATTCGTTATTTGGTTCACCACTGTAACTAAAATTTTTCAGTATTTATATCACACATATATTCATATACATATCAATTTGAATTTAATTTATATGCATAAATTTTCGAAAAATACACATACCTTAAAATTTTTTCCAAATCTTGACGTAAAAATATCGAAAATCTCATTTAAAATTTATGCGAAGTAATAATATAAGCTTACAACTTTAAAACTATTAGTTAATAATATTGTATAATTCTCAGTTATATAAATAAATAATAATTTTATTATATTCTTAAAAATTATCGTATCATTTAATTTCTTTGAATATTAAAAAACAGCTTTTTATGTGCTTTAAAACTAAAAAAAGATATTAAAATATTTTAAAATACTTCTATTCAAATAAACAATTGATATTTTCCGCTTGAAAATAATTATAATTTTGTGATTTTTGTTATTAAAGTGTTACTATGGTCTTCAGGGACTTAGTTCGAAGTCCCATTGTAGACCTCTATCTTTTCCTATTTTTCTTCTCTTATTTTCTTTACCTCAATACGGCACTTACTGTTGTGTATGTGAAAAAGGTAACTTCCGTGGCAGGACTTGAACCTGGGACCAACGCTTAACCGGAGCGCTGCTCTATCGACTGAGCTACACGGACCTTGATCACGTACTTAGAATTTCTTCTTATGACTCCGTCATAACACTTACTTTTAAAAATTAAGAAAATAGGCCACATGTTTTGTGCGTAATTCTTAAGCATATTGAATATATTTTTTAAAACTATTTATTATTTGACTTAAAAGTTTTCTTTATAGTAAGAAAATTCTTAAAACTTATAAGACTGCATCTACCTTAGTTTTATGTATTTTTCTCAACACATTTCTAAAATTTTAATAACAGATCTTGTAATGCTTAAAGATAGTATCCGTATATGTGCTTTAATATGTATTTGTAGATTTTTTACAAATTCATAGTTCAAATTAATTAAAAATATTTTAAATAATTAATGTAAATAATAAATATGTAAACAAAAAATTAGGCAAAACCATAAATTTTTCCCGCAATGTAATATAATTCATTTTTAATAAAAGCATAAAAACTAATAATTAAAATAAAAAAATATATACATAAAAATTAAAATATTTAGCAAATGAGAAATGATGGTAAGAAAAAGTTTCTCAGAAGATTAAATTGCATTAAATAATTTACATTTTTATCTTTAAATATAATATTTCGATAATTGTCGTAAAAATTTTAATAAAAAAATATAAAAAAGTTTGGAATTTGCTTATCGCTTTTTAATGTTATTTAAGTAATAAGCTATTTATTTATTACAAAACAAAGTATTGAACAGGTGAAAATATTTAATATATGGCTAATATTTTAAATTTTTTTTTAAATTTTATTTAAATTGTGTTAAAATAAATTTTTTTATTGCAATGACTCGGTATCACCAATTCAACCAATATAATATAAATATTAAGTATTTATATATCTTTGTATTTTTCAATTACAAAAAATATAATATTAAATATTAGGCTGGAAAAAAATATTTTTTACACTTAAGACAAAATTTATTTTTTTTCCTACTGAAACATTTTCAAGCCTGGTAGATGGTAGAACCTTTTAGAACTTTTCATGTCTCACCTGGGGATATATAAGGATGCTGCAGCATTAAACAAGCTAGTCATGACTTCAATTAACAAATAACAAATTCGGGCAATCATCTTCTACGAGTGACGCCTTGGCTATAATGCAAGGGCCGCAGCTGGAAACATATACGATATCTTTGGACCAGACACTTTTATTCATACGACTGTTAGTACTTGGTTCAATCGCTTTCGAGAGGGAGATACAGCATTCGACTAAAAGTCTCACACAGGGCTCCCACCTGACCTCGACGACAACTTCCTCCGCAGCAGCATCAACGAGAATCCGGATGCAACTACCAGAGACTTTCGGGTGCAGTCACACAACCATTAAAAATTGCCTCCACGTTCTTGGTTACAAAAAAATCCTGGCACAATGGACACCGCACCACCTGAGCGACATCAACAAAGCGAAGCATGTTACCATCTGTCAGTCACTCCTTCTCAGCTCCCATAGGAAGGTGTTTCTGACGGATGTTGTGACTGGTAACGAAACGTAGATTAAGTACGAGAACAACGCGTAGAGCTGTCTGGCTTCCGCGAGGAGAAAACCCGCCAATGCAACCGAAACCCGACATGCATCGTAAAAAGATTACGCTGACTTGTTAGTGGGACTCCGAAGGAATGCTCTACTATGAATTTATGGAAGATCAGAGGAGTGTGACAGCTACCGTTTACGCGAATCAGCTCCAAAAATTGGCTAAAGCAATTCGAGAAAAGCACCGAAAACGTGTCGATGTCCACTTCCTACACGACAAAGCTCGTCCTCACATCGTAACGATCACTCGCCAGAAATTGATGGAGCTTGACTGGGATGCAGTATCACATCCATCTGACAATGCGCCATCCGATCACCATTTATTCTTTGCTCTAAAGCACCACATGCGCGATAAAACCTTCGCCAATGTCGACCAGCTGAAAATGGAGATCTTTTTCGACCTACAGAAAGCTGAATTCTGGAGAAAAAAGATTAATGATTTGCCCAATAGTTGGGCAAAGGTCTTAATATTATAGATTGATATTGATTATCAATAAAGTTATGAAAAAAAATAAAAATGAGGTGTCAGGTGTAAAAAAAATTTCTTTCCAGCCTAATATATGAATATTTTGTACATTGCGAAGCTTAAAATTACATAAAAACCAGAAAATTGTCTAAAAAGTATCAAAACCAAAAGCAAAAATGCATATATTTAGATGAATAAAATTAGAAATTCAATTTGTATTGACAAACATTTTAATTAAGAAATTCCAAAATTGTATTTATTTCCGTCTTCCAGGAATTTTTTAAAATTTTTAGACCAAATTATTAATGGAACAGCTTTTTATTGAAAAAAATCGCACAAACAATTGCAATAACAGAACAACTTTTTTTAAATGCCGTTTAGTTCAAGCGTAAAATTGCTGTAACTTTTTTTATTATATTTTTATCCTCATATTCGACTTTTTCTTTGACTGGTTACAACATCCATATAAAATGAATTTTTAATTATTATTTTTAATAATATTTTTTTTATTATTTTTAATATAAAAATATATAGAATGAATTTTTAATTGTTATTTTTAATAATATTTTTTTAATAATATTTATTAGATATATATCATTAATATACTACACATATTTAATTACGGCTAAACACGACTTTTTTAAATATGCATATATTTAATTATATAAATGACAACAATAAATAAAAAAGTAACAAACAAAAAAATTACAAACCACCAAAACTTCAAATAAAAAAAGTATGCATTTTTAAAAATTATTACTTTAGTAACTTCTGTTCAAACGATTAGTCATTTTTTATGTTTTTGAATTTAGCAATTTACGACGAAATTTGTAATTAATGGATCTGGATATTGATCTAAACTTCTCGTTTAACAAAAATCAGAATTTTTACAAAAACAATTTTTTAAAATTGTTTGAAATTAAGGCCTTTTTGGAAATTAATTTCAATTAAAAGAAATTTTAAATAAATCCGTTAAATTTCGAAAATTCTTGATCATTTTGGTAATTGTGACGACTTTTAATACAAAATACTTCTTTATCTAAAGTCAAAAACGACCATAGGTAAAATTGTTTGGACGCTCTATAGGCTTGTATAATAAAAAATATTAATTGTTTATAATAAAAAATTTATAAGCCATTTCTATGTATAATTTAACAATACACAATTAATAATGTTATATGTATCTTATGAGTTGTACTATTAATAATAACTTTTAGACAATCAAATTAAAATTACGAATCTAAACATATTTTTTGTTAACAAAACTCAAAACAAAAAAATATAATTTTCATATTTTTATATTTCATAAAAAATATTAATTGTTTATAATAAAAAATTTATAAGCCATTTCTTAAATTCTTTAAATTTAAAAACCTGTATGCATGTGTATATTTGTAATGTATGTATAAAATTTAATATACAATTAATAATATATGTCCCGTGAATTTAATATTAATAATAACTTTTAGACAATCAAATTAAAATTACGAATCTAAACATATTTTTTGTTAACAAAACTCAAAACAAAAAAATATAATTTTCATATTTTTGTGATTTCATAAAAAATCCAAATTAATTTTGAATTTAAAATGAACAAATAAAAAAACTCAATAAATATACATACATACATACATACATACATACATACATACGTACATACATACATACATACATACATACATACATACATACATACATACATACATACATACATACATACATACATACATACATACATACATACATACATACATACATACATACATACATACATACATACATACATACATACATACATACATACATACATACATACATACATACATACATACATACATACATACATACATACATACATACATACATACATACATACATACATACATACATACATACATACATAAAATTCTATATAAAAATATTCTTAAAAATTTAGGAAAACTTTTAAGAATAATTCTAATTTTAAAATTCAATCAAATTTTATTTAAGAATCATCTTTTATAATAATATAAAATTTCAAATGTTTAAAATTATGGAATACTTATTTTGTATGAGATTTAAAAATTTTTTAAAGAAATTTGAGATTCTTTAGGCTTAACTTTCCAGGTTTGTTCGTGAAAAAATAAAAATACATTTATGAAAATAAATACATTACCATAAATCAAAAAATAATAATAATAATTTTTCTAAAACACTTTCAAAACCAAAAGCAGTGATCGGTTTTTTAATTTTTTTTAAGTCAAACTACAAAAAAATTTGTGTCTGTCTGGGCGAGAACTAATTACTTGCGCTATATTTCCCCTCCTCCCTCGTATGCGATGTAAATTATATTTTTTTCTAGAATAACATTACGAATGTGAATTTAAAGGTTGTTTAAATCTTTAAAGATTATTTAAATCTCTAAAAATATTTGCTTAATCTCCAATAAAAAAAATTTAAAATTTAACTATATGTGCATAAGTGTGAAAAATTTCCATATTTTTTGCGAATATAAATAATACCACATTAATAATAAAAAAAGCTAATAAAATTATACGAATAAAAATAGCACTTCTAGCATGAATTGTATTAAAATTGTTTAGTCGAGCACAACAATATTGACAATGGAAATCCAAAAAGCCAAAAATGAATAAAGATTGTTTAAATCTCTAAAAATAAAATTCATTTGGTTAGATATGCCAAAGAATTTCAAAAAGGTGCAAAAGCAAAAGTCTATGAAAGAAAATAATGGAAGAATATATTTTAGTTATATAAATTCAGGGTTGACAGATGTCCTTTTTAAAAAGATTTGTTCTTTTTTTTGAGGGGGTCTGTTCTTTTTTATTTTTTGTTCTTTTTTTTCATTTTTTGTTCTTTTTTGTTCTTTTTTTCCATTTTTTGTTCTTTTTTTCCATGAAGAATGGCTCTCTCTTAGACACAGGATCAGGAGTTCCGAGAAGTATTAATTGTTGAGAGAATAAAGAATCTGACCCGAAAAGTTAACGAAATAGACCAATTCAGATATTTTTAGAAAAATCTTTTTTGTTGTTGGAAATTATCAATAAAATATTTTTTTCGTGCCCAGCGTTCTTTTTTATTTTATTTTCATCTAGCAACCCTGTATAAATTTTATATATAAATTTTTTATTCATTTGTTGCCATTAAAATGGTTAGAAACTAATTTTAACCCAAAATAATATTATCCATATCATTCAATTAGAAAACAATCATTTGAAAAATTTTCAAAATTAGTTTATTGAATTTTCTCTAAAACAATGTAAAAATTATAAAATATCTATTTACAAAAAAATAATTATAAGGTGACGCACATTGGGCATTGTGAATTCAAAATAATCACTTTTTTTTATTTACAAAAAAACTTTTTTATTCGGCTTTAAGATTTTGTTTGATATTTAATATGCCAATATTTTTTTCAATTTTCAAAATCGGTAATTGTTTGAAAATTTTGCCACTTTTTGGTGCCAAACAAAACCTTGAAATTAAAATAAAACAATTGAAAGAAAAGTTAAAGCAATTCGAATAGTACGTCCAAAGTGCATCACATTGTAGATATCTAAATATTTGTATAAACTCTGCTTACAGAATTCACATTTTAACAAAGTGCATAAAAATGAGATCTTAGTCAGCCGAGCTCTTTATAAAAACATAAGCTTATTTTTTACAACTATTGATGTAATTGAAAAGTAGCATTAAGAAAACTTATAATAAAATTGTAATAACCTAAAAGTATCATAATAAAAAAATATTAAATTTTTTTCAATTTTTAAAAGTTATTTTTAATAACAGAAGACTAATAAAAAAAACTTAAAAAGATAGTTGAATTTACAAATTTTACAAAATATTTTTGATAAATTTTTACATTATGTCGTAATATAAATATCACAAGTATTTTTTGCTTTTGTTTGACTATCTGATTTCCTTGATGAGGGCATTCGTTCCTTACCTGCTCGTTGGTGACATGTTATTGATAATAATGGAGAATATACTTTTGAATTGAGATGTGCTAATTTGTTTTAAAATTTGAAAAAACGACATTTATATTTATAGAACGTAATATTTGAAAAAAATTAGTTACTCTTCAGATTTCTCTAACTTACAAATTATCCAGCAAATAAGTAATAAAAATTGTATAAAAATTAAATTCAAAGAAAATTTTTTATAATAGTTAGTGTTCTGGTTTATATTTGATCGTTCTTATTTGGCAGTATACACATATTTTTTTAGTTATTTGAATAGTTTTATTTTAGTCCTATCTTATTTGATGAGTAATCTCTTGTCATTTTATATGTTGGAATAATAATCAAACTATCAAAGATCGTCAGAATGAACATTTTGTTGACCCTGTTGTTGTTCGCTCATCACTGACTCCACTAATAATAGGACGGCGTGAGATAAAGTTTTAAGTTGATCATCAAGCTAAGAAAAACATGATTCTATAAAAGTGACCTGCTTTTACATAAAACTTTTACCGGTTTATAAAAAAAGCACTGTTCTAAATTTTCATCTTCACCGTTTGGACAATCTCGCATATGATTGCATAACTGCTCACGAGTGATACAAACGTCTGAAAATTTTATTTTATGGCAGTTTTGTTTTTCGGTTTGTTTTAGGTAGTTATAACTTTTCTTGCCTTTGATTTGATTTAATACCAAACATGTCGATATATTAATTTTAATATTCGAATTTAATAAGTGTTTGAAATTTTTAGGCACTTTTCAAAAAACGAAAGCATTTACGGTTTTAACGCCAGAATTTTAAAAATTATTTTTTCAATTTTTGGCTAAATTTTCTGATTTTTTAAGAGTTTTAATGTCTAAGACAAAACCGGAAATAAAATTACCGCAACCCTAGTATATAATATTTATATAATACTCTTGAAAATAAAAAAAACTATATATTTAATAAATTATATTATTTTATTTTCAGAAAATTAATTAATTACCATATTTGTGTGAATTACGTGAAGGACACAATAACTGGTCCTTGCCGTGCATAGGAGGACAACCTAAATTTTTTAAAATTTTTTTAATTAATATTTGAATGATTTTACAGGATATTTAACATCTATTTTTTTAATTATTAGAAAAATTTTTAGATTTTTTTGTTTAAAATGTATATATTTATTTAATAAAAAAAAATTAAATATAAATTCTAAAAATTCTGATATTTTAATCTAAACAACTATACAGGGTGACACAAAAAAACGATCATCAAGACTTTTTGCTATAAAAACTTTATTTTTCAACAAAAACAAAAATTTAATAATAACAATTATGACTATTACCTATTCAGCCGGTTTCAAAGTGAACTCTTTAAGCGGCGATACAGAGCTCCAAACGTGACTTGAAATTTTTGCAAATTTCTTTAGCAATTTTTTGATAAAAACTTTTTATTGGGATGAGATATTTTTATGATTTTAGTTTTATTTTAAAGCCCATTTAGTTCTTCATAGGAGCTATCCAAGATATTTTATAAATTGAAAATTGACAAAAAATACAGTTAGGGATTTGCGGCCCGACGCCGAAAATTTTTAGTTACGTTTAGAGCTCTGTATCGCCGCTAAAGGAGCCCACTTTGAAACCGGCTGAATATGTGATAGTCATAATTGTTGTTTATCGTATTCATTATTAAATTTTTGTTTTTGTTGAAAAATCAAAAGTATCAAAAAGTCTTGATGATCATTTTTTTGTGTCATCCTGTATATAGGCATAAATCAAAATTTTAATTGGCAAATTTTTTTAAATTTTAACATGCATATATTTTTTACTTATTATTCACTTTTTCAATTAAAATTTGTTAAATTGCATTTTGAATTGTAATGCTTACATAATTTCATATAATGAAAAGAAAATTATTATTGGTTGGAGGAATTGAAGCGCAAACGTAAATAATTTTTGCGAATTTTCACACTGATAATGTATAGCTATCATGTTGACACTTGTCAATTTTTGTTTTATCATTAATTTTTATTTAGCAGCAATATCATTATCATCTACGAATTATTCATTTTAGAAATCGTCAATAATATTGATTTATTATTTTTTAATACATACATATACATCGAAACATAAAAATAACAAATTATACTTTATCTAGATTGTACATACCAGAGGTGTCGCGAAAATAAATTTGAAAGAACTGGAAGAAACGCAAAATATCTCTAGTATATATAGATGTACCTTATATTAATTTTATTCACGCATTTTTGTCTTTTTTTGTCGTTTTATACAAGATGTTTTAGATAATCTTTCTATTATTTAGAATTTGTATCGCTTTTTATTTTTTTAAATAATGGTTTCATTTTTTCCTAAAATACTAATTTATTTAACTAATTAATTAATTAATTATGTAATTAAAATAAATAGAAGAAATAAATTGTATTTTTTTCAATATGACAAAAAATTGACTTTTTGCTATTTTTTTCGCTTATGTCAATAGATATTAGATTATAGAAAGATTAGGTGGTGTTAATATTTTTTATTTGATACAGAATTTTATGGCTATATTATGATTTTATAATGAATGTATATATGTATTGCATACATTTATTATGTATAAGCTGATATATCAAATAGAAAAAATATAATTTTAATTTTTTGTAAAGGCACATTTACATTATTTGTTTTTATTTTAAATTGTAGATATACCTTAGAAATACTTGCCTTTTCGCCGGCGTCGATATGCCTGAAAGGACTGTATATACCCATTATGATGATGATCACGATAGCTTTGTGATCGATGCCTCACATTTCGAGATTTGTTCGAACTCACGTCAACCTGCTTACTTGAAAAATCTTGCTTCTTTGGAGAACTTTGGATAGCACTTCTTAATTTACGTCTTGCGATATAATTATTATTCATCTCAATCCCATTGGCTATTAAAAGTTCATCGTTTTCTGTTGAATTTGATGGTGTTAATATCAATGTTGAATTTGAGGATAAAAGTAGTTCTGAATTATTCGTTAAGAGATTTATTTCCTCTAATTCTCCCTTGTTTTCACTACTACCTTTGCCGTTTTCTTTTTCTATTTTTTGGTCGAAAACGTTATTGACAGGAAGTAGTTCTATTGAACCAAATTCATTGTTTGTGTGAATGTCCGATGATTCTGAGAAATTTTGTCGTGTTTCACTAAAATATATATTTTTTTATTTTTTCAAAGTTAATAAGTATGTATGTTACGTAAAAATAAGATCCATGGCGATATACGTATTTGACCGAGAAAATACGTATACAGTCGTACATCTTATTTCTTATTTTCCCGTAACATATACAGTAATAAAAATAAAAAATCGGAAATCCCTGAAAAAAATGTTGAGTTCGTGGAGCACAAATATGTATAATAAATTTTTTCTTTTTTTGCTGAATTTTTCTTTAGCTGTATTTAGTTTTTTTTATAAAATTGTTCCAAAATTTTTTTTTTCTCTTTAAACAACTTTTGTCCATTTTAAGAGTGGAAATTTAAAAAATTGAAATTATGTATATCAATTTTTTAAAACAATTTTAGAGTTCATATAAGCGGCACTTGAAAAATTCTATGTAATACGGTCTATGTAATACGGTAAAAGTTGATTTCTACGAATATTCCAGAAAAACTAATATTGCCATCTTAAAGAAAATTAAATTTTGCGCATATATATCGTGTAAATAAAAAAATCAACCGTATTACATCTTAGATAAGTATAATTTATTTAATACGTTTTGAAAACATTAGCATTTTTATTTTCTTTAGTTGTTACATTTTTCACTTATAAGATTTTACTTTTTCACTTTTTTAGTCATTATACTATTATTTTATGATTGAATCCTCTTTCTTGAAAATAGACAAATCTTTTGTTTGTATGGCCTCACAACGAAAATAAACGAATATATCGGTCAAAAAACACAGTTTACAACTTCCAAAAAAAAAATTATCCCCAAGAGACTTTTTTCAAACTTGTAAAAATTGCGTATTTTTGGAAGCAAAGTATTAAATATTAGGTTGGGGAATAAGTTCGTAGCGTTTTAAATTTTATTTTATTTTACAACGATTTATTCTGTATTTGGTAATATATTTATATGTATTTGAAAGCGCTTTTTCTCCTCTACAAAACTGTGTTATTTGTTTTTTCTGAAAATTTAATTTTTTATTATTTTTCATGCTTAGAAATGGAGTACCCAGGAGGCAAAATCTAGCACATTTTCGACATCATGCTCTTCTTCGCTTTTCATCGAGGGCAAAAAGCGGCCGAAGCCGCTCGGGACATTTATGCAACGTGTATGGAGAAGGTGTCATAGGCGAATCTACAGCAAGAAAATGGTTTGCAAAGTTCAAAAACGGCGACTTTGACCTCGACGATACGCCTCGCAGCGGTCGACCTGTCGGAATTCGACGAAGAACCTGAAGGACTTTTGAGGAAGACGGTCGTCAAACAAGCCGTGAATTAGCCGAAAAAATGAGCTGCGATCATAAGACGAATCCTGAATCATCTTCATTCGATGGGATTTGTCGAAAAATTCGGAGCTTGGTTGCCTCACGAGCTTAGCGAAATCAACAAAGAAAATCGCCTTCAAATCGCGACTCCAACACCTCGCCCGCCATCGAGCAACACGCGGTCATAAACAGCGTTTTGTACCGAATCGTCACAGGAAGATGAGAAATGGTGCCTGTACGTCAATATGAAACAAAGAAAAGAATGGGTGGCCCCTGGAGACACGCCGAAGCCGAGAATCAAGCAGGATCTCCACCCAAAAAGGCTATGATCTGCGTTTGGTGGGACTGGGAGGGCATGGTGCACTGGAAATGCTCGAACGAAACGCTACGGTCAACAAAGAGCTCTACGTACTTGGTGCCGTGTAAACGAAACTATTCGACTAGAAAAGACCCGATCGACAAAGCCAAGTCATCTTGCTTCACGACAACGCCAGGCCCCATGTTGCACAAGTCGTCAAGCCGCCCTCCAAGAGCTCGAATGGGAGGTTCTTCAGCATCACCATTTTCTCCGGACCTTGCGCCAAGCGATTACCACCTTTTCCGCTCCTTGTCAAATATTGAGGGGTGTTACCTTCGACGGCGAAGAGGACGCAAAAACTGGCTCAACAAATGCAGACCGGGCGATTTTTGGCGAAACGGCATTTTTTGGAAGCAAAGTATTAAATAAATAAATATACGAATAGCTTAAAAATAATGTAACAATAAATAAGGCTAAACTTTTTAAAATCTCATAAAGTAAAAAAATTTTTAAAAAATTTATAAAAATAGAATTGATACCGTAAACCGACGCGTACACGTAGGAAATTTCCAAAAAAATTCCGTGAATTTTGTGAGTTATTGTCGATTTCAGTGGATGACGATCCTGCAGAGTGCAACGCATTTTCCGCAAGATTTTCTACATCTGAAGGCGCGAAACGTCGTATATGTCCCGTATCCATTTCCTAATAATAAGTTTTTTAATAAATATTTTTATGCTGATTGTTAATAAAATTTTGAATAAAATTACTGAATCGCTGCCGAGAGCAACTTTTTTAAGTAAATTTTCCGCAGTGATAAGACTATAATGTTCCAGTGATCTATAAAAAAATACTAAAAATTGGTTTAAAAAATGCAAATTTCCTAATTTATCGTTTATAGGCTGTTAAATACTTTTTTGAATTTAGTTTTGTTTTAATTAATCAAATCGTTACAAAATCTTACATTCCTATTCTAAATATCGTTGATAATATGCAAGCCAAAAATATTAGGCTGGAAAAAAATTTTCTTTACACTTAAGACAAAATTTATTTTTTTCCTACTGAAACATTTTCAAGCCTGATGGATGGTAGATCCTTCTAGAACTTTCCATGCGCTTCTCACCTGGCGATATATAAGAATGCTGCAGCATTAAGCAAGTTGGCCATGACTTCAATTAACAAACAACAAATTCGGGCAATCATCTTCTACGAGTGGCGCCTTGGCTATAGCGCACAGGCCGCAGCCGGAAACATATGCAATATCTTTGGGCCAAACACTTTTGTCCATACTACTGTTAGTACCTGGTTCAATCGCTTTCGAGAAGGAGATACGGCATTCGACTAAAAGTCTCACACAGGGCGCCCACTACGAAGGAATGCTCTATTATGAATTTATAGAAGAGCAGAGGAGTGTGACGTTTACGCGGATCAGATCAAAATTTGGCTAAAGCAATTCAAGAAAAGCACCGAAAACGTGTCGATGTCCACCTTCTACACGACAACGCTCGTCCTCACATCGCAACGATCACTCGTCAGAAATTGATGGAGCTTGGCTGGGATGCAGTACCACATCCACCTGACATTGCGCCATCCGACTACAATTTATTCTTCGCTCTAAAGCACCAAATGCGCGATAAAACTTTCGCCAATGTCGATCAGCTGAAAATGGAGGTCCGAAACTTTTTCGACCTACAGAAAGCGGAATTCCGGAAGAAAGGGATTAATGATTTGCTCAATCGTTGGGCAAAGGTCTTGAGTAATAACGGTGATTATATTATAGATTGATATTGGTCATCAATAAAGTTATGAAAAAAATAAAAATGAGGTGTCAGGTGTAAAGAAAATTTCTTTCCCGCCTAATAAAATCCAAACATCCAATTGTAACTGAACAAAGACGAACACAAAATTTAAAAAAGTCTCAAACGGCCTCGCCTTATACAGGATGCTTCAATTTCGTCCCAGGTTTTGTTTTTGCTAGAACTTTTTTTATTTCACAACCAATTCTCAAAATTCTTTTTTTATTCGATTAACAAGACTTTAAGAATTTGTTTGACACCAAACTTGTCCATATTGATTCCAATTTACCAATTTACTAATTAATTTTATAACTGTTAAGAATTGCTTATGAGAAATAAAAAAAAGTTATGTTAAAACAAAACGATTACGAAGTTGGAGCAGATTATACGTTACACACAATAAATTAGGATACCTAATATTAAATATAAATATACCGCTGTATATGTTTGAGGGCATTTAGTAGCGCAATAGAAGAAGTAAGGTTGGCCGAATTACTTTGTTCTCTTAAAGTTGTTTTTTCAACTGCTTTACTACTTGTAAACGTTATCACAAATAAATGTAGTAATAATAGAATTTTTGATTTAAATACATTATTAAAAGAGTATTTTTTCTTAATGTGGTTGCATCGTATATGGATGACAATATTGCTTCCTTTTTTTGCATAGTTAGTTATCGGCATATGTCGATCATTATTGAAGCTATAATAATGGCTTGTATTATTGTCAGTGGAAGTGTGATGAAAATCGTGTAATTTTTTTCTTATTGTAAAATAAGCGGACGACGATGATGGAGAGTCCGTTGTCCGTGATAACATGCCTAAAGTTTTAGCAATATTAATTGATAAATGTAAAATATTGCATCATTTAGGAGTCAGCTTCGGTGTGCAAAATATATAAAATAGCGAGTTGAAAAATAACTTTTGGAAACTGATAAAAACTGATTATCTAGTTTTGTTATTTTCAATAAATTTTCAATAACAATTTAGGTATATTATTTTCATATATGTATATATGTATACAATATACTCATATGTATAATCTATTTTTTTGCAAATACCCTAATTTCGAGTGTATAGAATGTTTTTAACTAAATTTAAATTGGCGCCAACGAATTCATTTTGTTGTATTAGATCCAAGCGAGTCGCAATTTTGTGCCTACTTTTACAAAACTGAAACCAAGGCGGACGCAAAATTTGGACCCCAGCGGTCTTTATATACGCGAAATTAGGGTATTAGACAGAGAACTCTCACCAGTTTATGTTGTGAAGTTAGAATGAGTTTAAATTTTTTGACTCATAAATAAAATGAAATCATAAAAGTGTCAGCATAAAAACTTTAACATTAATTTTCTAATATACACTTATCAATTTATCCGTTGCAGCTTATATATGTATACATGAAATTAGAGTAAATATGTTTAAATTAAAAATACTGATTGTAAGCAATTCTTAATAACAAATTTATAAAAGTTTGGAAAAAAAAATATTCTGATAAGTCGGCTTCATACATAATTTATAAAGTGCTTATAATCAATTAATATCAAATATCATATTATAGTTAAGAATTATTGTTTTTTTAATGTAATATTTCAATTTATATATAGTACAATTATAAAATTATTTTTAATTTTTAATAAAAGTAAACAAATCGGCGGGTGGCTTTACGAAAAAAAACAAAAGCAAACAGAAACGGAAAAAAATGTATAGTATCCTTTTTAAAGAATTTAAACTTCTTTCTTCTTTCTCTATCTCTCTGAAACTGCTTTATAAATTTCCCAATTATTTTTCTCTATTTCATGCATTATTTTTTTCCATTTTCCTAATTTTTATTTTTTATTTCTTTAGTTCTTTTATTATTTTTTTGGTATTATTCTATTATTTGTGTTTTTTATTTCTGTTTTAACAAGCAACAAATTTTATTAGTAAATAAATCGATATAATTCCAAATACATAAACACAATTACAAAAATGTGTTAATTGCGACAAAAAAATAAATGTGTAACTTTTTGTCCAGGTCGATTTGAAATTAGTGATAATAAATAAAGAAAAAATGTCTTTTTTATTCATTTTTTTATTTTTTAAATTTTCTTTAAAAACATTTTGTTGCAAAAGTTATACAATTTTTACTCTTTTTAAGCAATAATAATTTTAAAAATAAGTTTAAAAAATTTAATAAATGCGGTATCTGATAATCTCGAATTTAAAAAAAAATCAAAAATTGAAGATATAAGGATAAAAGTTTCAAAGAAAATTTTAAGGCACATAAAAGTTTCAAAGAAAATTTTAGGGCATAAAAGCAGCATTTTTCTAGTCCATAAGAAAAAAGTGCAGTTCTGAAAATAAGAGAAAATAAAACTAAAAAATAGCGTGTATGATATATATTAAATAAGAAATTTAATGAATAAAAATATTAAAAATTCCAAATGAGAATCTGATTCAAATTTGCGATAAGTCTGCTTAACACATATGCGAAAAACGACAAAATGAAACATATTTTTCGGCAATTTTTTATCGTCGAAGAAGAAAAGAGATACCAAATAAAGAGAAATGATAGAAAAGAACAAAAATATTAAAGAAAACAAGGTAGCTACATTTACAAAAGTGCAAAGATAGAAAGATAAAAATGAAATTTATGAAAATAAGACAAAGAATGATTTGCATCCATAAATAAAATGAAAATATTTATGCAAATTTTTAAACAAAAAAGCTTCAGTTTTAAAATAAATTACATTAATATAACTTATAAATTACAAAATTTAGAAATAAAAATTTTTAAACGGTGCTTTATTTTCTAGCTAAAGAATAATGACTTTTATCTTAATTAATTACCCTAATTTTGCGTGTATAAGGCCGAGCATTTTAAACCAAATTTAAATTGGCGCCAATGAATTCATTCTGTCGTATTGGATCCAAGCGAGTCCAAATTTTGTGCCCACTTTTATGAAACCGAGACAAAGGCAGGCACAAAATTTGGACCCTAACGGATCCGATACAACAGAATGAACTCATTGGCGCGAATTTAAATTTGGCTCAAAACACCCTGTCTTATACACGCGAAATTAGGGTAAGTTCTAACCAATTTTAATTTTGGTTAGCTAAATTCGAGGAAAAAACCTCAGCTATGAGTTTATAATTATTTAAAATAAAAGATACATAAAAATTAAAAAAAACAGATATTTTAACTTATGTATAATAAAAAATAGATATTTTAGGAAAATAAATTTATCGAAAAATACCAAATTTAGAAAAATTCTTAAAATTTATTCTCTTCTTATTATCATAAATTTTGATTAAAAATCAAAATTTTTAATATGAAATCCCGCACAGATTTTTTGACAAAAAATATTGTACAATAAAAAAACCAAAGGTACAATCAATCATTTAATTGTCTTTATATCATTAATGGCAAATTATAACATAGTATGCATTTATTACATAATTATTCAAAATCTTACTAGATATTAAAAATAAAAGAGGATATATATGACAATATTTTTAAACAAATAAATACCCATAATTGGATTATGGGTAATGAAGTTAATTTTTATTAAATTTATGTTAATTTTTCACACTATGTCACAATATTGTTTCAAATGCTTTTTATAACAGATTTTTACTCTTATTGTTTTTTTTCTATTTATAGAGGAAAATGCAACGAATAAAACAACGAAAAACTGCAAAAAATGACAAATTTAAATAAATTTCGTCATTGTTGACGTTTTTTTTAAGTTTCTAACCGATCAGGTTCAAATTTATGGAGTGTAATAATGTATGTAAGGGGACCTCATAGCAAAAATTTCGAGTCCATTGATCATTCCGAACAAAATGCACTTTTTTCGTTGTTTCTTTTCGTTGCATTTTCCTTTATAAAAATTTTAAAAATGAAAATTTTAAAAATTGCTGAAACATGTCCCTCACAAATCGGGTACGCTCTACAGGGTGCAAAAACCTTACGTTTCTACCTATCCTATGAAAAGAGTTAGAGCAGAATTGTCAGAAATTATGGGACAACTTAATTTATATAAATATGGATTATCTTCTAATAATATTAAACGATTAAAATAAAATAAAAACAATGAAAACAATTAACGATCATAAATGTTAAAAAAAGAAGAAAAATAATAAATAAAAATATAATGATATTGCTCATCAATTTTTCGGGATATACATAATCATTTTTACGTGGGTTTTTCTAATTTGTTTCATTACTTTTGTTTCTCATAATTCTGCACTTTTTTTTGTATTTACTAAAATATGTATAACAGAGAAAATACATATATATTTAATATAAGAAAAGTCTAAAGAACAACAAAAAAGTACAAATTAAAAATTCCACGAAACCATATTTATTAGTTAAAGGTAAAAGAATTTCCCCAATTGCGATACATTACACAATTTATTTTTACATAATCTACCTATGCAGTCAAAAATTTGGTGATAAATTTTAAAAAATCTTAAATGTGTTAACATCCAATAAACAATTTTAAAAATAATAAATAAAATGATTTAAGCGTTGCGCTTCAATTGTTTAGATCGATTCATTTTGGAATCTCTATTTAAAAACAAAAATAAACGAGAAAATACATATTTATATGTATTAATACATAATACAAATGTTAAATGTAAATGTGAAAATATAAAATAAAAAATAAATTTTAAAATATATGTGTACATAATTAATTAATTTATTTATTTAATGCGCTATCGCTACTATTTAAATACAATAATAATAGTGACAATAATATCACTTGTAGCAGTGAGACAAATAAACTTATCTTAGTTAAAAATTTTAACTTACATTAATAAAATTGCTTTAAAAAAACTATTTAATTTAAATATGAAAGAAAGCTCATACTTGTTTTTTAAACAACAATTGCGATTGAGTAAGGAATAAAGAATTTTTCCATAATAAATGTGTTATTAGCGATTTTTATTAATGACAATATGCTTCAAAAAATTACAAAACCATTTTTTCGTTTATTCCAATACTGTATGCGCAAAAATATTTATTAATATTTCAAAAATGTATATGAAAGTTTTGGCGATGTGTTATTTTGTTGTTGGCAGATTTAATGAAAAAATGTTTTATTTTTTATAAATTTGAGACTATACCTTTCTAATAGCAAATTTTTCTCCTTGGATGAGCTTTATACCTTAAACGAGACTACTTTGCTTAATTCTCGAGTATTACTTTATCTTTATTATATTTAACTTGTGTTTATTTTTTGAAACTTTTTAGTTATTTAAGCCATTGTCAACAATTGTTTGCTTGATTCTCCACAGATGTTACTGAAAAATGCAATTGAAAACATATCAAAGCATTCTTCTATTAAGCGGAAAGAACATATTCAATTAAAAAATGCTTGCGTGTTGGCCTTGGGTAATTTTTATTATATTTTTAAAAATTGCAAAATTAAATTTTATTTAGAACAATTAAATGCAGAACCAAATGGAAAAAATTCTTTTTTGGCTGATCGTTACTTTTTGCCTTTTGAATTGGCTTGTAAATCTAAGAATAAAGAAATTGTTATAATGGCACTTGATTCTCTTCAGGTTTATAAATCTATGCTTTTTTATACATTATTATATATATATATATATATATATATATATATATATATATATATATATATATATATATATATATATATATATATATATATATATATATATATATATATATATATATATATATATATATATATATATATATATATATATATATATATATATATATATATATATATATATATATATATATATATATATATATATATATATATATATATATATATATATATATATATATATATATATATATATATATATATATATATATATATATATATATATATATATATATATATATATATATATATATATATATATATATATATATATATATATATATATATATATATATATATATATATATATATATATATATATATATATATATATATATTTAGAAATTAATTTCGCACACGGCCAATTAGTGGGTGATTATTCAGATTATTTCAATCCTGAAAGACCTTTAACAGATCGAATTGTTGAAACGATTTGTGAGCCCTTTCAAGGCCCATTACGATATGAAGACAGTGTTCAACTACAAGTGATTCAAGTAATAATGAGATTTTATTATGTCCTTAAATTAGCATAAGCTTAAATATAATAAATAAATTATAACTTTACGACCGAATTTATTGTAATTGTATGAGAAAATGAATATACATATATTTTACATTATTGGGATTTTTTATCTTTTAGGCTATTCTTGTATTGGTTCTTAGTGGAACGTGTAAAATCCACGAGGGTTCTTTGCTTACGGCCGTGCGGACATGCTTTAACATTTTTCTTGCCACACGCAGTGTCATTAATCAAGCAACAGCGAAAGGCGTTCTCACGCAAACGATTGATGCCGTATTTTTGGCGATGGAACGACACGACAATGATGCTCAGCATAGTCATCTGGAAATCGACATTGACGAGACGGTTGGCTTTTTTATTTCTAAATTTAAAAATTTGATTTATTTTTGTTTAGATCGTTAAAAGTGTCTTGGATTCAATCGTTAATCACGTATCTGTCGGCAGTGACAGTTCGCCAAATAAAGTTGTCTTTTTTTATTTGCTTCAGAATTGTTACAATTATTTAATTCTACGGATTATTTTTTTTGTTAACGACTAACTTATTTTTTATTTTTTTTTTCTGTAGTACGATACTATTGATTTTAGAGCATAGGCACATCCCGGCAATCGTCCATTAGTGAACACATTTTGCCGAACGGCAGCATATCAGGTGGATTTAGTGCCGGCGCCTTTTATGCTTCACCGGCCAGCTTGAGCGGCATCAGCGTAACGCTTGACACGTCAGTTGCATCATTGCACGACGATTCAAACACTCCACAACTTGAATTTAAGACCGTCGAGGAAAAGGATGCATTTCTAATATTTCGTGCACTTTGTAAACTTTCAATGAAACAATTGCCTGAGGACCTCGATCCCAAGTATTTTTTGCTTATACATTTTATTATTTATTTTTTTCATTGTCTCACATTACATTTTATTGTTTTTGCATTCCATAAATGATCTATTTATGTATATAGAAGTCATGAGCTGAGATCAAAGTTGCTCGCGTTAGAAATGATTCTGCGTATTGTTCAAAACTTTAATATGCCATTGACGGAAAAGCACAGCTTTCTCTTTGCCATTCGACGCTTTTTGTGCTTTGCGGTCACGCAAAATGCGGCCTCACCGATTATAACTGTTTTTGAAAAGGCGTTGGCTATTTTCGTTCAACTGGTGAACAAATTTAAGGTTCATCTCAAGGGACAAGTGGAGGTACAATTTTTTTCTATATATTCACTTTAGTATACATGTCATTAATTAAATTTTTTTTTTGTTTTTAATTGGCATTTTTTTTTACTTTTAACTAATCAAATTTATAATTTTGTTTAGGTGTTTTTTAAAGAAATTATTATATCTATTCTGGAGAGTTCGTCCAGCTCATTCGAACACAAATGGGTAGTGTTGAACTCGGTGGCAAAAATTTGCGACAATGCGCAAAGCGTTGTCGACATTTACATCAACTACGATTGTCATCTTACATCGGCCAACATTTTTGAAATTCTTGTCAATTGTCTTTCGAAAATTTCGGTTGGTTTTTTAATTATTTTGTGTTTTTTGCACGCCTTTTTTTTGTTTGAGTTTTTGTTATTTAAACACAAATTTAGTAGCGATATAAAATTGTTATTTATGTTGCAGCTTTTTTTTTATTTCAGATGCTTTTTTTGTTTTGAATTTATTTGAATTATGGGCTAAATGATTTCTGAGCTTATTCTAAAAAACTAAGCCTTTTTGAATTAAATTTGCACGGATTTTTTGTTAAGCTTTGAGGCGCAATTTGATAAGGATATTTAGATCGGAAATTTCTGTGATTTTATGCAGAAACATTTTCTTGCTCTCACTTCGACGTATATTTTTCACATTCCTCTTTATTGTCCAAAATTTTCGGTTAGTTGAAAATGTTTTTGTTGATGAAAATTGGTAATATGACTTTGCTTAGGTAATTCTGTCCAGTTCAATCATTTTTTTACGCATAAAAATTGTTATTAAAAATTTTTGGCTTAATATAAATTATTATTTGTTGTTGAAGAAACTATTTTCTTTTATTAAAGAACAAATTTTTATGACAATTTTAATTACGCCAAATTGTGAAAAATTAGTTGGCGTCGTTTGGAATTAAGTTTTAAGGCTGTTTTTAATATTAAATATTTTCTTATTTGCTTATCTATTTGGTTTATCTTGTTTTTTTACTTAAAATTATTTTATTTGTTATGTAAGAATTCTTCAATGTTTTAAAAAATGTTGAATATATGGCACTTGCTTGGATTATTTTATAATTTTTAACTACCCTAATTTCGCATGTATAAGGCCGGGTATTTTGGGTCAAATTTAAATTTGTGCCAGTGAGTTCATTCCGTTGTATCGGATCCGTTAGGGTCCAAATTTTGTGTCCGCCTTTGTCTCGGTTTCATAAAAGTGGGCACAAAATTTGGACCCTCCAACGGATTCAATACGAACAGAATGAACTCATTGGCGCCAATTTAAATTTGGTTCAAAACACCGGCGCCTTATACACGCGAAATTAGGGTACTTTGTTAGTAAAAAAATGATTTAAAACTTATTTTTAGCGCTTTACTTCTTCGCAAACAAATTTTGTGCAAAAGGAGCGCACCAAACGTATGCGTGAGCTCGGGCTCGACTGCCTCATTAAAATTTTGCAATGCTTGTTTGTATGGTATGAGGAGTTGCATATTGGCAAGGACCATGAGCCGTCGATTCACGATACTGCGGATTATTCAGCGGACTATGCAATAAACAATACGACCACGTTGGCTAACGGTCAGTTGGTTGGAGCTGGCAACAGTAATTCATCGTTTAACGGCGGCTTAGACGCAGCTGCCGTCAATCAGCTAGCACAGCTTAAACAACAAAAAAGTCTTATTGAACATGGAATTGAATTGTTCGTTTTTTTTAAATTTTATTTTTGATATTCTATTATTTTTATATCGTCGTTATTTAATAATAATAATAATAATAATAATAATAATATTTAATAATAATTTATTGGACAAACATTTAAAATAATAATTTAGATTTTCTAATAAGCCAGAAAAAGGGTTACGTTATTTGCAAGAAAAAGGCTTTGTTGGGGAATCACCGGCGGAGATTGCACATTTTTTTCACGTAGAGGAACGACTTGACCAGACGGTTATTGGTGATTATTTGGGTGATGGAAATGAGTGAGTTTTTGTTGTAAAAATAACACAAACAATTTTGAAATTCCATTACAGATTCAACAAAAATGTTATGCACGAATATATTGATTACTTTGATTTTTCCGGTGATACTATCGTTCAGGCGCTACGCAAAATGTTGGACAAGTTTCGATTGCCTGGTGAGGCGCAGAAAATTGATCGAATAATGGAGAAATTTGCGTCTCGATACTGCAGTTGCAATCCCAAGTAACCTTCTTGCTTTGTATTCCATTTTTTTTTTTGCTGGTTTCTTTTTAAACTTTTTTTTTAATAGCTTAAGAATATTTGCTTCGGCTGATACGGCATACATTTTGTCGTATTCGATTATTATGCTAACCACGGATTTGCATAGTCCTCAAGTAAACTTTTTTTTTATAATTTTTTAGCATTTATCAATATGCGAAATCTTTTGTTTTTAAGGTGAAGCAAAAAATGACTAAAGAGCAGTATATACGGCTAAACAGCGGTATTAACGAGCAAAGCGATCTGCCTAAAGAGTTTCTTTCGGAGATTTACGACGATATTGCGGCGAATGAGATCAAAACACGGCCCAGCAACTTTCGCCGACCTAAACTTAGTATTTTTTTTTTTGCATTTGTTGAATTTTAAGAATTTTTTATTGGGGGAAATTTTTTAGACATTGCTGGCGCTACGTGGCGGCAGCGTAAGCTGGTGCAGAACATCGAACTAGAGAATATTGCCGAAACCGCTCACGCATTAATGGAGGCTGCTAGCGTCTCGCAAATGGAGTTTATGAGCGCCTCTCACTTTGAGCATGTTCGACCAATGTTTTCGGTTAGGTTTTTTTTTTCCACATTTATAGGATTGTTTTTTAAATTTTTTCGTATACTAATTAATTGTTTGATTATAATTTTTTTAAAGTTAATGTGGTCGGCATGCCTGGCCGCTTTCAGCATTGGTCTTCGCGAATCGGACGAAGAGTCAATTTGGAAAAAATGTTTGAAAGGCTTTCGATGCGGCATTCGTGTGGCGTGCGTTTTTCGCATGAGCGCCGAAGAACGCAATGCATTCGTGCAAGGTTTGACGCGCTTTACGCTTTTGGCGGCAAAAAGTTCGCTTAAAGAAATGAAAATGAAAAACATCGAGTCAATTAAACTGCTTATCACTATTGGCGACGAGGACGGTAATTATCTAGACGAATGCTGGTATGATTGGTAGGTTTTATTTTTCAAAATTTTTAGATTTTTTACGAATAATTTTATTCTAGTTTAACGTGTATTAGTCAATTGGAATTGGCTCAACTAATAAGTACGGGTGGCAATGTTCAAAGCGGTGAGTGTGATTTGGTTAATCCAGGGTTGCCAGGATGAAAATAAAATAAAAACGAACGCTGGGCACGAAAAAAATATTTTATTGATAATTTCCAACAATAAAAAAGATTTTTCTAAAAATATCTGAATTGGTCGATTTCGTTAACTTTTCGGGTCAGATTCTTTATTCTCTCAACAATTAATACTTCTCGGAACTCCTGATCCTGTCTCTAAGAGAGCCATTTTTCATGGAAAAAAAGAACAAAAAATGAAAAAAGAACAGACCCCATCAAAAAAGGAACAAATCTTTTTAAAAAGGACATCTGGCAACCCTGGGTTAATCAAATTTTTTAATACTATTTTTCCAATTAATTTTTTTTTAATATTCGTTTTTAGATAGTTTAAAAATTGATGAAAAATCTCTTACAACACTTCAAGAATGTCTGGGCGAAACGTCTTCGCAAAGTGTTGTCGTCGCCGTTGATAAGTGAGTGAAATTTTCATTCGTCTCGTTTATTGCATTAAAATTTGATTATCAATTTAGAATCTTTCAAGGCTCAAGTAAACTTTCTGGCGAAGCAATCGTTCACTTTGTTCGTTCTCTGTGTCGCGTATCCGTGGACGAGTTCAACGAGCGACCTCCTCGAATGTATATGCTGCAGAAAATAGTCGAGATTTCTTTTTATAACATGAATCGTATTCGAATCGAATGGTCAATGATTTGGAACATACTTGGCGAGCACTTTAATTTGGTCGGTAGCTTAAATGTTCAAAATTTTTGTCATTATTAACTTTTGTGTTTAGGCGGGTTGTGACATCAACGAAGAGATTACTCACTTTGCGCTAGACGCTTTAAAGCAATTATCGATGAACTTTTTGGAGAAGGGAGAATTGCCGAATTTCCGTCTTCAAAAAGAGTTTTTGCGACCATTTGAAGTGAGCTTAATTTCAAAACGTTTTAATCATAAAAATTCGATAAGATTTTTAAAAAAAAAATATGTATAATTTTAATACATTTATTATTATAGGTGATAATGGCGAGGAATAATTCATTTGAATGCCACGAAATGATTATTGCGTGCATTAAACACATGGTACTCTCTCATTCGGACAAAATACGGTCGGGATGGAAGAACGTGTTTTCGGTGTGTTCGATGGCCGCGGCGGAACCCCGCGAATCGATTGTTCACGCTGCCTTTGCCACCATTTCAATGATTATGCGTACGCGATTTTCGTTTGATTTAAAAAAAAAAAAAATTAATGATGTTTTTTTTAAGTACTTTTAACTACAATTTTCCTTTTTAGGCGACGTATTTCCGCATAATTTTATTGAATTGATGGATTCCTTTCAAGAAGCGATTAAGTGCCTATCCGAATTTGCCTGCAATATACACTTTCCCGATATTAGTATGGAGGCGATTCGCCTGATTCGTGACGCGGCTACATTAATCTCTCACAACACCGATTTTATCAACAATCAGCCAATGGCCGAATTGGTGGAGGATCTGGGAGCGTATTCCACAAATCTAACGCATTATCGTACCACATCATCGTGTGCAGCCGCTGCGATGACAGTCAGTCGTACCAGCACAAACAGCGGAAGCGGTGATGCGAATCGTGTATGGTGTAAAGGATGGTTTCCAATCATCTTCGAATTGTCGTGTGTGATTCAGCGCTGCAAACTCGACGTACGGACGCGCAGCCTTACGGTAATGTTTGAGATTGTTAAGACGTATGGCGATGAGTTCGATGGCTGGTGGCGAGAGTTGTTCGATGTGATTTTTCGTATTTTCGACTTCATCAAACACGACGGGCTCAACAGTGAGGTGGAAAAGTTCAATTCAGAAAATTGGTTATATGTTATTGGATGTTGAAATTTGTCCCTAATTTTAGTCAAAAAGCGAATTTTTACAATATCCTGATTTTGTGAATTATAAGCGAACAAACAAATCGTAGAAATAAAATAACAAGTGGAACTCGGAATGATATTGAAGAAATAAATTAGAGTAAAAATTATAACATTCTCTTGAAGAAAAAAGAGTATGAATATAATGATGAGACAAATAATAGTAATACAGTCAAACCTCGATCTAATGACACCCCTAGGGACCGAGTCTAGGTGTCATTAGATCAAGGTTATCGAAATTAGCTAGCACCACTGAGGAATTTCTGTCTCAATTTCTGTCGATCAATGCACTTTATTCGCCAAAAGACTTGGGAAGCAAAAACCCTGTGAAGCAATAAAATCGGGAAGCATAATTCTTAGAGCAGCAATTCTTCCTCATCCTCTTCCTCTTGGTGCTTGGCAAAGATCTCGGCGATGGTTGGCTGGCGCATTTTCTTCTGACGGAGCATTTGCATTTCTTTGTCGATCTGATCACAGGCCTTCATCGCGTCCTGCTTGCTGCCGTTTTGCTCCAGAAAACGACGGACGGTGATCGCTGAGCGCTGGGCCTCTTCGAAAGGAATCTTCTCCTTGTCCACGATAGCGGTAGATTCTGGCCTCGCGCTTGCTTCAGCCACTTCAGCACCGCCATTTTCGGATCATGTGCCGGCTGCAGCTTTTTTTGCTTGGTTGATACGCCCGAATCGAGAGCCGCTTCAATGGAATCCTTCGAGGCCAGGATGCTGATCACGGTCGTTTGCTTGACGTCGAATTTCCACTTTTTCGTGAACTGCTTTGCTAGCTCCGACTGATTGGGCTCCGTTTTCGCAGCTTCGATGATCGCCAGCTCCAACGTGAGATGAATTCGCTTGGCTTTCGGTGTTACCATTACTAAACTTGAGATCAGACAATGCATTTTTACCTTGGGGGACCAAGGTAAAAAAAATGGCTAGCTCAGCGCAATGGGTGTCATTGGATCGAGGTTTGGATTCCTCACAACTCATTAAAAGAAGGTTTTTACGTTAGGTTTTCGTCGGGACCGAGCCTAGGTGTCATTAGATCGAGGATGTCATTAGATCGGGGTGTCATTAGATCGAGGTTTGACTGAGATTTGACTGTAGTAGTATAAATGAAGGGAATGAAAAAAAAGGATAACATATTATTGTGCTCTTTTTTAAATTTTTTCAACGTTTTCTAACGGAATTCCATTCAATTTTTTCTTTACAATTTGGATTTTAGAAAAATGAATGGATGGTGACCACATGCAATCATGCGTTATGCGCTATCGTCGATGTATTTACACAATATTATTCCTCGTTGGCGCCGATACTTTTGGACAAAATTTATCAACAATTTTATTGGTGCCGTTTTTGAATAGAAAATTGAAAAAAATAAATACTCTAATTTCGCGTGTATAACCGGGTGTTTCGAATCAAATTTAAATTGGCGCCAATGAGTTCATATTCTGTTCGCATTGGATCCGTTGGGGGGTCCAAATTTTCCGCCGGCTCTCGCTTCATAAAAGTGGGCACAAGTTGCTTGGATCCAATGCGAACAGAATACAAACTCATTGGCGCCAATTTAAATTTGGCTCAAAACACCGGCGGCTTATACACGCGAAATTTGAGTGATATTATTTGCATGTAGAGTGGAAATTTGTATAAAATTATTCTTTTTTTAGGTGCCTTCAACAAGGCAGCGAACAATTGGCACGAGCAGCTATCAATTGTTTGGAAATTCTTGTTGTTTCGAATGGAGAAAAGTTTAATGAGGACATGTGGCAAAAAACTATCGACCATATTGTTGCTACGCTTAAGTTTGCCGCGTATACTACGTATGCGTTTTTATTCATTTTGTTAATTTGAAATTCTACCATAATAAAATAATTCTGATTAAACTTTTAGGGATGACGATGAAATCGAGTCCGGCGTGTCATCGCCTCGTGACGAGTCCAGTTTGGTGAATGGTAGTAGATCAAATACGCCAAATCACGATTCATTTACAACAAACGGGATGGCAGATCGTTTGAAGTACGTGACAATCTTTTTAATTATAATTCTAAAGATATTTATTAATTTTAATGAGATGTTCATTAAAATGATTTAATCTTAAAAATAAAGCGTTTAGTACTTTGTCTTCGGCCAACTCCAAATTTGGATCAACGTCAACCAACTCGTCCGACGAAACATCGCCGGTAATTTTATGCGTGATTCACGTGGAAATGGTTGATGCAATCAGCAATATGCTTTTCGGCCGCAACGCCTTTAAAGTAGAGGGACCGGACTCGGCGCGTCGGCTTTCACCGTCCTCAACTATATCGGAGGCAAAACTTTCTCAGAGCGTCGAGAGTTATGATGGAGGAAAACTACCGGTGTGCATTTTTTTTTAATTTTTTGTGAAAAAATAAATTTTATGAATGAATAAATTTTTTAGTGTATGTACAAATTCGTTTCCGATGATAGGCTAATGATTCTCGTCGACTGGTTAATGCGAAGTCATCTTTTCGCACGTACTCATAATAATCACGCAAAAGTTCGTTCCATTCTGTGGAAAGCGACGTTGCTGGTATTTTTGAATTGTTTTTATTCATTCATATTGCTAATAAGTTTCTTTCATTCCTCTTCTTTAATTTGTCTGTTTATCTTAATTAATTTATTTTACCATTTTAGGGCAAATGCAAGCCAAACATATATAAACTAGAAGCTCATAGTATTCACTGTATCTTGAACGTTTTATTCCAAATTTACAGCGAGACCACCGACGAGATCAAAGCGGCCGAATATTGTGCTAAATTATATAGGTATTGCTTTTCTTGAAAACTGAAGGTATTAAAAAAAAACTTTGTCTTAGTACCGTGAGTCAGGCACTCGACTATTATTTGGATTCTCATTCCGACACGCTACGCAGTCACTGGCTTACCGTCATTCAAATGCTTTTAAATCGGACGTACGCGTTGCCAAAGAAGCGTTTCAATAAGCTTGGCGCCGACTATCAATTTGCAGTGGCGCGTCTCATCGAGTCGGAGGAGCAATCGATCATACGCGTCGCTTTACACCGTGTCATTCAACGCGTAATTTCCGAAAGTAGCGTAGCATTAGAGGAGAAAAAAAGTTGTCCCAAACGACGTTCTTAATGGCACCTTAAAGTAAGACAACGTGTGTAACATACATTTTTAATATCTAATATATTTTCTGTTACTGTGATAGATTCTTTATTTTTATTATATTAGTTTTACGCTTTTTAAAAGGCGTTTTTATTAAGAATTAAAAAGAATTAATTATTCTTTCAAAATCATATTGCATAAATAAAGCAACGTCTTTTACAAAATATCGGATAGTAAACAATTTTTTCTGGTGCTATTAATTTTTATACACTTATAAAAAAACTACTTTTGACATTTGTATTTGTTTTAGAATTGAGATGTATGTATTGGAACTAAAATTTTAATATTATACAATACTTGCATTTTTACCGATTAAGATTTATATTAAGAACACAATATTGCTCATTTGTTCTTAATTTTTTTGAATATTCTTACCCCGTGATTGATTCCATTGCAGTTTTTAATGTATAGGTATATATGTTTCACTCTTTTTTCTATTGACTCACTTAAATTTATATTTGGTGAAAAAATTCCAAGCTTTTTTGCCAATGAGTTATTTACATTCTTATGAAACAGTATCAGATAAGTATAATATTTGTATATTATTATGTGTAAATTCAGCAAAGCAAATAAATTATTTTACTCTTATATAAAAAATCTGCCTACTATGGCACTAATGCTCAGTCCCAACGAAAATGCGCTAATTTAATATGCTACTATGGCATCTCCCAAAGCCCAAACCTTGACTGTGTAGTTCGAACAGTTCGAAAATGAGCTAGGATTCACAAGGCAAAAATCTAATTTTTCAGCCGATGTCCGCCGAAGAGCGCAAGCGAACCGAGTTCACTCTTAAGCAGAAGAAGGAGATCATCGACGCTGCAAAGGACGAGCCCATTCAAACAGAGCTAACCAAGGCGTTCACCGACGGCTGTGCAGAGCATTCTGAACTCGAAGAAAGCAGTCGAAGCGGCCCTTGAATCTGGAGTTCTCGACAGGCACAAGAAACTGACCCAGGCTCATGAACCGATGCTTGATGAGGCAATGCTGAAGTGGCTGAAGCAAGCGAGAAGCCAGAATCTACCGACAAATGGAGACCTGATCAAGGTAAATTCATCGAGATGTCTGATTTTCTCGAAGCCGACGAGCGCCTGGCTACTGATGGATTCTTCACGCTGGAGGAAATTGCCGCTGATGTCCTGCGAGGCGATGGGCTGGAAGAATTCGAAGACGAGGAGGAGGTTATTGAAAAGATTCCGTTCCAAGATGCTCAACGCGCAGCGAACATTGTTCGTCGGTATCTAAAGAAGAATGGCGACGACCTCGAAGCAATGAAGGCGTGCAGGTGCTCGACGACATGATGCAGAAGCTTCGCCAGAAGAAGATGCGCCAGCCAACGATCATCGAGAGTTTTGCCGCGCACAGGGAGATGATGGATAACGACGATCAGCTGCTCTAAGGCCATGGCGCGTGAAATTGTCGCTTTCGAATAATGAGTTTATCCCACGCGTTTTGGGCTAGTATTGGTTTCATTCCCCAGCTTATCTTAAAAAACCTGTCTACTATGGCAACCTGCTATCTATGGCACATTTGGCCGGTCCCGAGGAGTGCCATAATAGATAGGTTTGACTGTAATACAATTTAATGTTTCTGTGAAATTAATTTCTGTAAATTTAATTGGAATTCCTAAAAAATTGATTAAAATTATAAACGCAAATGGTGCATTATTAAATAATAATTTTTTTCTCATAATAATAATTTATTTGGGATATATTAAAAAAATTTAAATAATTATTTTTTTATAAAATAATCCATTAAAACAAGTATTTTAATTTTCGAATCACAAAGGAATGGAAAAAGCAAAAAAAGAATAATAAAGATAAGGCCGACAAAGAACAATAAATTCAATTATAAAAATTGAATTGAATCAAAAGTAAAAAAATTAGGCATGTTCAAAAGATATAAGTCCTGGATGGACTTTATTTTTTCATTCCAACAAAAACACAATTTTATGCCAAAACAGAATGCAAAGATTTTTAGAATCCAAAGCATGTCTTCAAATATTTCTTAATAACTCCAATTCACTGCTTTAATAAATCACTAAACATCGTCTCTATAAGTTCATAAATAATAAGCCTTTAAATTGCGCATAAACATGTCAATTTTCCACGTATTTAAATGCTGAAACGAATGAGTAAAACAAAAACATTTTGTCGCGAACGCGAACAAAATCCAATAATCTCAGTTGGTAGCTTAAGCCATAGTTTATTATTTAAGCTTCTGTTGGTTCCACCACGAAATCCCTTTGTTTCGATAATTTGTTCGCTTATAGTGTTCTAGGCCCAATTTTTCAGTTTTAAGTTAGTTAAGTTTTTTCGCTTTATTAAAGGACGTATGCCGCTCAATATGCATTTTCTGACAACGTTTTTTTAAAAAAAGCCAAATGCCAAATGGCGGAAATTTAAAAATATTTATGAAAAAATTTTTTTTTGCTATTTTTCTCATTTTTCTCATTCCTATTACCGTATTTCCTCTAATTGAAGCCCCGGGGCTTATATATTTCGATCACCCTCTAGGGGGGGCTTATATTAGAGGGGGGGCTTACATTGGAGGGGGGCCTGTATATTTCAATGTCGTCGCGCCGAAGGCGCGACGAAAAATTTGGAAAAAAGGCAATATTTTTCACAAAATTTTTCACAAAATTTTCACAAAATTTCATCAAAATATAAAACTCTACCCATTTTATTCAACGAATTAACTAACAAAAAAAATATTCAATGAATTAACTAAAAAAAAAAAAAAAAACTAACAATATTACGGAAAAAAAGTAAAAATATCACGGATATTTATAAATCTTCAATTTCTAGAGATTCATCGCTTAAATATCCGTTCTCATCGTCCTCTTCATAGTCGATCTCTTCTTGAATTGGAATTTCGTCACAGGCTTCACGGGCTTCTTTGAGCATCTGTAATCCTTCTGGAACTGGACCGTATTCCTTGAAGCAATGTATTTTATTATCTTCTCCTCCATAATGAGAGTTTGTGATACCACAATCTAAAAAAACAGAGATTATAAGATAAAGGCAGTCAAGTAACTAACATTTGAATGAGTTTGCAATCATCTCCTTCGGTAGAGCATCCCAAGCTTGGGTTATCCACTCCAAGTATACGTCCATAGGTGGTGGCCGCGGATTTCCACTTGATGTGAATTCTTTATCGGCGTCATTGATCATCCATATATTGTATAGCTCCCGGATTTTGGCTTTGAACGGCGCGTTCCATACCACATCAGGTGCCTAAAAAAGTATAATACAAAGCTGTATAATATAAAAAAGTATAATACAAAGCTGGAGCGTATCAATGAATCGCAAACCTGTATGAATTTTGTGCAGCCTCCCGGAACGACAGCTGAATGAAGACCAATTTCTTTAAGCTTTTTCTTGGTTGATTCAATCCACTGAGTAGGCCTTGCGTTTCCTTGCCTTATCGAATTGTTCCTCTTCGTTGAAATCATCGCTGTCATACGCTTGAAGAAGATCCATTTCTTGACACAATTCAAAAAATAACAAAAAATATTCAGCAAAAAATATTCAACAAAAAATATTCAAAAAACATTAAAAAATTTTCATGGCGGGACAAAAAAATTACAAAAACAAACCCCGGTGTATAGGTATTTGCAAAAAACATTAAAAAATTTTTATGGCGGGACAAAAAAATTACAAAAACAAAAAACGGTGTATATACAATAACAAAAAACGGTGTATATTTGCAAAAAACATTAAAAAATTTTTATGGCGGGAAAAAAAATAAAAAAAAAACGGTGTAGAGAAAATAGGGGGGCTTATAATAGAGGGGGGGCTTATATATTTCACTCAACCTCCAAGGGGGGCTTATATTAGAGGGGGGGCTTATATTGGAGGGGGGCTTCAATTAGAGGAAATACGGTATTCTAATGAGAAACCAAGGTGTTGCCGTTTGCCCTGGCTGTGGCGTTCACATTCCTGCGAGAAGGTAACTTCCATTTCTCACCAGGATTTTCCGCATACCACTGCACTGTGTCTGCTATCGAGTCAATCACACGCAAGATCATAGCATTTTCTACAGTTTGTAAAACTGAAATTGCAAATCGATCATGCAATGCAGAACCAGTTGGCACTAAACGACTTCTAAATCAGCTAGAACAATGCAATATTGCCATTTCAATGGTCTCAACTGACAACAGTTCAAGTTTAAATAAGCTGTTTCGTGTGGAATTTCCGCACATTTCGCATTACTTAGATTTATGGCGCATTCCGCATTACTTAGATTATGGCACAAGCACATTGATAAAATGAAAAAATAAAATTTTCAGTAAAAATTGTTGTCAGAAATAGCACATTGAAAAGCACAATTGAAAATAAAAAACAGGAAAAATAGCAAAAAAAATTTTTCATAAATATTTTTAAATTTCCGCCATTTTGGCTTTTCTATTTTGCCTAAAAAAACGTTGTCAGAAAATGCATATTGAGCGGCATACGTCCTTTAAATTATTGTTGTTAATTGGTGCTCTACACTTTTGTTGAATAAAAAAGAGAAGATAAATTCGAAACACCAACAAAGAAAAATTTTTGTGGCATCACTTAGTAATAAGCACAAGGACCATAAGAAAAATAAAGAAGTGATCGCCACATTTTCCGTAAATCGGTATTGTTATTGAGAAATATATTAGAGAGTGAACCGGACCGAATTTAAAATTTAAAAAAAAGATTTCAATGCTAAAAAACAAAGTAAATAAAAAAAGAAAAAAATCTAAAAAATGACTTTGCAATGAGCCCAACTTAAAAATAAAGACAAAATTAAATATAGATAAGACATAATATTCAAGACAATGGAAGAATTGGAATATAGAGTAGAGCTTTGTTATACATAAATTGAAATCACTACAGAATTTATTACGAATTATAGTTGGGTATTTATTCGAGTATATTTAAGTACACTTTCTATTTAAGTCAGTCGAATGAATTTCTTCTCATTGAGATTCAGAATAGAGTCAGCAATAACGCGTGCGCTGTGTCGAGTGTAGCCACCACTTGTCAGCATCACGATTGAAATTCCACGATTTTGCGCCGCTTCAAAAACGAATTCGTCTCTTTCAATAATTGCCTAAAAAAAGCTTCGATACTCTAAACAAGATTATAAAATTTTATCATTTATGGCTTTGAAATTTTTACAAAATTAAATAAATAAATTTAACTTGTTACATCTATTATAAAATCTTATTGTACCCCGCTGCTAAGATCCAATTGACCAAGAGGATCGCCACGAAGACAATCCGTTCCAGCGTTATAGACGAGAATATTCGGGTCAGGAAACTCTTCTAGAGCCAATTCGAGCTCCTTTTTCAATCGACAGAGGTATTCAGAGCGGGTGGTACCGCTGGTCAATGGCACCGCTCGATTAATAGCCTCTGAAATAAATAATATATTTAGACCGAAAAAAAATTAATCTCCATTTTCTCTTTCATAATTTTTTTCTTTTTTCTATCGTAAAAAAAGTCCAAAGACGATTTCATTTTTACCTCTAGCCGCAAAGTCTTTCGGATAAATGGACGCATTAAACATGTCGAAAATGTAGACGTTTTCGTCTCCTTTAAAATCGCGTTCATGACCGTTTCCCTAGAGAATTTTTAGAGGTTTTTTTGCGATTAGACTATCAAGCTGAAATAATGTTTAATCCGTTTCGCCTTTTTCCACTTGTACATCTTTTTTTTTTGCAAATACCTGATGCGCGTCCAAGTCGACAATCATCGCGCGACGAATGAGTCCCGCATGAAAGAGGAACTTCAACGCCAGCGTAATATCCGCGTATACGCAGAATCCACCGCCGCGAGTGGCGGACGCATGATGGAATCCACCGCCGATGTTAAGTGCCCATCCGTGGTCGAGCGCAAGGCGAGCGGCCGCGATAGTGCCACCCGTCTGCAGGCGCATCGGACAAAGGATTCGCGCGTTTGTAAAACAGTGCGGAATGAATGCGATAAGTGCTACCTACAATATAAATGAAAATAAATATATAAATAATAAATGTTAGATAAAGTCATCCAAAAGTCAAGATAAAAATATCTTCAATTCTCATTAAAATATTCTTTACTCATAAGTTTATTTATTTTATTTTTAAGAAATAATTAATTACCTCAAGGATTCGTGCCAACTCAAAAGATAAACGCAGTGAGCGAAGATAAGCTTGTGAATGAACCACGCGCAAGTCATCTAGAGTTGGCTCCAAGGGTTCCACGTGAGCGTCGATGCTTAGACGGCCACTCTCTGAAAAAACAAAAAAATACTATAGTAAAGTATCCACCTATTAAAAATTGTATCCTGGTGGCTAAAAGTTGTGTTCTTAATTAAAAAATAAATTTGAATTTTAGAGATATAAATTGTGCTCCTGAAATCGTCCTACTATTTCTTGTATGGGCCTTTTAAAATTAACAAGCCAAATCTAACCTAACAAATATCGATGGACGTTGCCCCATTTTTTCGAGTCGAATGGATGAAATCTCTCGAGGCCAAAAATGCTAATATTATAATTGTCAGAGTAGACCAAGGGACACTGCGACGGTAGCGTTAAGCGACGAAATAAACGATTGTTGCAAAACTCCATCGTCCGACGCGACTCTCTTCTGAAAAAAGTGGTCACTCAATGTACTATGAAGTCGGTAGCGAAGTTTCCCATATTAAAATTTCAATGCAATATCAATTCGCGATCCAGGTTTTGTCGTTTCGCTTTTTTTAACGGACTTGTTCTTTTTTGTTTGTAGGTTAGGTTAAGCATAGAAATTGCATGAGCATACATCTAACTTTTATCAGATCCGAAAATATTGTCGATAAATGAAAGATGAGAACAAAATGATGGAGTTTAAGTGCTATAGGCTATAAAAATGAAACTGACAATTGAATAGTGTCGAGTTCGGCATCCTCAGAATAGCGCCGTTCTTCAGCTGCGCCAATTAATGAAGAAGATTCCGGCATTTATTATTTATATTCTTCTTA